>OX421314.1:26103021-26728021 GCA_949125395.1 Diaphora mendica
ACAGGGCAAGCACTGTTTCACTCCTGTTTTCTGTGAGACCGTGGTATAACTCCGGTCGAGCCAGCCCATTCATGCTGAAGCGTGGCTCTGCCACGGCATCTACTAAAAAAAAGTAACACATGTTGTTAAAGTGTTATGGTGCGTTTCTATGTAACGTGTGACTTCGGCTTTTCAAACTTGTTTTATACTTTTTCAGCGTCGTTTTTTGTCGTAGCTGGGTTTTAGATTTTACTTTTTTTTATTTAAAATGTTTTGGTGCCGTTATTAATATATATATATTTGAAATGTACAAGTAACGCCCTTTCCAATGATACCAAACACGGCATATTTGTCTCAAATTTATTTTTTAATACAGTACTTTATGTCGGCTAGAGGGCGCCACACCAGTGACACGTCATATAGCCTATAACCAGCGGACGATCAAGACGCTTCTAACGATACCTCATTTGTCCAGTTCTATTAAGTAGTTAAGGAGCTATGAGGGAACAAATGAACATACATACATAGCCTGTCAAAATCATAACCCTCCTTTGGCTTTGACGTAGTCGGGTAAAAAGTTGGCAAAATTCAACGGAAAATCCAAACTTTAGACGATTCACCAAAAAATCCATTGAAATAAATACAATTAAATAAGATAATATAATTTCGATTGAACAACCATGGCAACTGATTTTGCTAACCATTTTTTATCCTTGAAAATAATTATTCAATTTCAAATATGTAACTATCAGGTGTTAATTGTCGTTATTAATTAATAATACAACAACTATCATTGTGATCTATCTTATATGACACCTTATGAATTGATGTACAGTTCAAGTAAACAGCTTATGAAGTAGTTTACAAAAAAAATACTTTGATCAGTTTCGCATTCAACGAGAAACGTCTCTTCATTTTTATGATAAAATAATTATCAAATGAATGAATATAAAATTCAACTTTTATCTATACCCTATAAATTAAAAGGTGAATCTTAATTAATAGCATATTTAGAACGCTTTTGGCACAACTTAAAAAAACCCATTAATTTTGGAATATTTGAAGTCAATATTGTTGAAGTATTTTTTAAAAAATTCATGGGAATGTGTATATCATTTTATTATATGCTTATTTCTGTAATAATTTTGGCTATAATAATGATTCTGGTGGTATTCTGTAATAAATTTTTTTTTGTTATGATCAAGATGCGATGGTTAATTTTTAAGCAATTTTATGAATAAAATACATTTTACTAGGCTTACAGAATTTTATAGTATTTGTATGCATTGCAGGTGGATATATGAGTCACGAGATCATAATGGTTTTAATATCATAGGTATAATTATCAATCAGGATTAAAATAATGCCAGATAAATATACAAATTCTTATCAATGTAATTCATTTTTATTCAAATCGTTAATTTTTGGAATAGTGACTTAAAGTGGTAAATTTATTATTTAGCAAGAAAATATTATCAAGTGAGGAACATATTTTGAAAATTTAAGTGTATTCAAATGAATTTAAGTTTGACGTTTCTGATTAAATGAATATTTGCATTATGTGGCAGTCCATAGTGTACCTCTAACATAAGCATAAGATCTGTAACTAACCTATTTATCCGCAAATAAATGATAGATTGATTGATTGAAGTCTTTTTGTTCAGTGTTTTGATTCTTACTACATGATAAATGTGTGATCAGCACGATCATTTGAAATGTCTCCGTAATCTGCTTCAGTATCAGCTGAAAGAAGTCAATCATCGATTCCATTAATTGTATTTCCCAGGAAGAGATGGTTCTAGCCGGCCATAAAGGATATCAGTCGTAACATTTTGTTGTTTTGATTTAGAACTATAACTTGATTCCTTACAAGTTATTTGTCTTGTTTTTCTTTTTTTTTTAATTTATTACCTTCATCGTGATTACTGTCAAAAATAATACATTAATTTTATTTAAAAACAAAGTATTTTGTCAAGTGATTAAGGTACATATCACCTTGACTCGATTGTGTTGTTGTTGTTCATTGAGTTGATACAATACACACGTTTAGAATCTTTTTTATCTTTTCAAGTGACGTAAATGAATCAGTATCGTTGAATTACTTACGTCGAAGATTGTTGCTAATTTGAAGTGCTTAGAGACGGATCATTTTTAATCCATTGCTCGATTTCCAGCTGACGTGTACTGACGTATATATATCGTATTATATCATCCTCCTCCTTGGGTCTTCCTCCTCAATGCTGAGGCTCATAACCTCTACAAATCGCTCTCCACCAAATTAGAGTGCTTGATTGTATGCGTGGCTTCGTGTCCGGCATATAGAACTCCTTACTTTCGAATAGTTCTGTCCCTGTATTTTTCACCTTTACCAGGCCTTTCGAGGTTGTCAACTGCATATTTGGTGCCTTTTTTTTATGTTTGACCCTGCCAAAATAACTCTACTCTGCCTGATGGAAAGCATAAGCAGAATCCAAGAGTAGTGGTCACTATACTCACTGCGAATGCAGACAATGCAGCATGGTGACCCGCACCATAGCGGGCTAGTGATGCTTCTGCATCATAGGGCCTCCGGTCTCGCACTCACCAACGAAACACGACAGCACGGACGCTGTCATTTTACGTTGATTTTCTATGCGAGGGTAGTACAATAATGTTATCTTTTGACTTTGAAATGAGATCTTTCTAATATTTAAGGCCAACCACAAAATAAACAAGCCATAACTTTTGGCAATAGTACAGACTTCTCCGATGTCAATCTATATAAATAATAACGAATAGCCAAATGTGTTGCTAAGCGCAAAACTCGAGAACCGCTCCGAATAGGTTATATTTTCTAATGTTTTCGTTAAGGAAAGTTCTTATGGAGAGAAAATACGTAGGATTTGCGGAGGAAATAGTAAAAACAACACATAAAGGCAAGGCTATCGTTTCTATTAATCGTTTTAATGCGAGACCGGAGGCCCAATGATGCCGAAGCATCACTGGGTCGCCATGGTGTGGGTCACCAAGCTGCATATGCAGATAATGCAACAAAGAATGTTTGTTATTATCTGCTTTCACAATGAGTATGGTGACCACCACTCTTGGATTCTGCTTATACTATCCATCAGGTAGATCAGAGAGACTTTGGCCATAACACATAAAAAAATTAGTAAGTTCATCTATTATAGCTTCATCATCATCATTTCAAACAACAGACGTTCACTACGCCATAGGCTTCTCCCAAAACTCTCTATGGCAACTGGTCCTGTGCATTATTACTGTAATGTAAATAATGATATAAATTTTATTAATCTTGTGTAAACCAATCACCTCGGTGTTTGAAGGTGGAATATTTTAACACACATATGTAACACATAGATAAACTATCGAAGTTTTCTTTAATTAAAACCCACGTATCAAACAAGATAAGGGATTTCATTGATTGATTGGTTTGCTTGTCATAATCTAAATACTGTCACTGCGTTCATTATCATGCTGTAGTAAATTGAAAAAAATATCATATACCTACTTAAAATTAAACTTTTTTATTAAGGTGGTGATAAATTAGATGCATATTGGATAGGTCATATAGGTGTGGTCAGGTGACGTAGAGACCTCTCTTTCTCTCCAGTGACCTCTACAATCACAGAATATTCTGGATTATGCCATTCGTCCAACAACAACAATCAACGAAAACGCTTGTTGACAATCTTAGATAATTATTCGTGTGCATTGCTTAATGACAAGCATAATAACATAATACATTAAATTAAACGTCTTTATTGTAATCTCCATCACGCTATAACACATTTAATTTGAAATACAATCATTAAATTACTTAAATATATTAATATCCAACTGCACGGTTGGCCAAGTGGGTAGCTATTGGATTAAAGTTCGCCACGCCCGCGCCGCACCGCTTTCTACTGCGTCAAGTGTCGAGGTTTCAAATCCCCCAAGGGACAACACTTTGTGTGATCCACAAAATTGTTCTTCTGAATCTGGGTGTTATTTGTGTTCGTTTCATGTATGTTTGTAAAGTCCCCCGCGACACAGGATGTTTATTCCTAATGAGGTGTCTTTCAAAAAAAAATCTGCCGCTACTAAAATATGCGCTATATTAATTTAAGGAGAAAATTCCTGAAGTTATGTTAATGTTATAATTTTCGTAAATTTAGTAACTATAGGTTTGGTTTGAGTTCTTTTGTATCCCTTCCCTGATATCACAAACTCCTGAAAACGTGTCAGAAGAGCACATATGGCTTCCAGCGAAAGACTGCGCTTATTTAGATAGAACACTCACTTTGATTTTATATATTAAGGAATAAACGCACTATCTAGAAACTTTGAAATAAAATTAATAAAGCTGAAAGTTTACAAAATAATTAGATACATGGAGTTCAATACACCTGATACATGATGAACGACAACTAATGATACATGTAAAAAAACAGTCATGGTTTTTGTTTGGATTTATCTATAACTTGAGAGACTTTTAGATTTTTCTCTCATACTTTGGACATCATATATGCCTTATTCCCGTCTAGAATGTAATTTGCTACAGCCCTTACGGTCACTAATGTCATTCCCATATTCATCACACACGCAGCAACACATATATATAATAGGTCTTTACCTATGAAATTGCCGTTTTGTATGCAATAAGTGAAAGTACTTATTTTTTAAAACTGTTTTATTTCTGTTATTTGAAGTAATCACCCATGCAATCGACGCATCTTTGCCGACGCATTGGCATTTTTTTTGATGCCCTTCTTGTAAAAATCAGCTGGACGGGAGGCAACAAACTCTTCAAAGGCATTTTGTACTGCCTCTCGGGAAATGAATTTTTTACCCACTAAAAAGTTGTCTAAATTTTGGAAAAAGTAATAGTCGGTAGGTGCAAGGTCTGGTAAGTATGGTGGATGAGGGAGAGCTTCCAACCCCAGCTCTTGCAGCTTGGAGACTGTCTGTTGCGCAGTATGGAGTTCGCGCGATGTCGTGAAGGAGCAGTGAGGACGACCGATTGACCAAAGCTGGTTGCAGATGTGCAAGCTTCTCCATCATTCTCTCCAGTTCTTCACAGTACACATCTGCATTAATGCTCATGCCGTTTTGTAAAAAGCTGTGGTGAATCACACCCGCACTAGACCACCAAGCAGTGACCATCACCTTTTTAGGGGTCATTTTTGGTTTAGGGCATTGCTTTGGTGCTGAACCAGGGTCTAACCAACTTGCTGAGCGCTTTCGATTGTTGAACAGAATCCATATTTCGTCGCACGTAACAATTCGTTTCAAAATTCCTTCATTTCTTTGCCTGTTGAGCAGCGCAAGGCAAGTCTCGACGCGTACGTTGCGCTGGCGATCGTTAAGGTCGTGGGGCACCCATCTATCAAGCTATTTTACCTTGCCAATTTGTCGCAAATGGATCAATATTGTTTTGATGCTTACATTAAAAGCTCCTGCTAGCTCAGCTGTAGATTGAGTTTCGTCAGCTTCCACAATCGCCTTAAATTCATTATTGTTAACCAAAGTCTCCGGACGACCACAAGCTTCATTTTTCAAGTCAAAATTTCCAGAACGGAACCTGGAAAACCAATAACGGGTTGTGCGTTCGTTTATACAGTTCTCTCCGTAAACGTTTTTGATGTTGCGTGCCGTTTGTGTCGCGTTGGTGCCACGACGGAACTCATATTCCATAATTACACGAATTTTTAAAGTATCCATTATGACGAAAAATGTTCAAATTTAATGAAATTTACCTACTACTACTACTACTATTTTCCTAATATTAGGTCTTTACCTATGAAATTGCCGTTCTTCAGTACTGGTCATTTCAAATAAAAAAAACTTTGTAATGGCTCTGTATTCTAAATTCAAATTAATTTTGTTTTAAAACCATGACATTCTATTTACAAACTCAGTCTTTTGTTTTTTAATTAGCGTTGTATTTTCATTACATTTGAACATTTTTCGTCATAATGGATACTTTAAAAAGTCGTGTAATTATGAATTGTGAGTTCCGTCGTGGCACCAACGCGACACAAACGGCACGTAGCATCAAGAACGTTTACGGAGAGAACTGTACAAACGAACGCACAACCCGTTATTGGTTTTCCCGGTTCCGTTCTGGAAATTTTGACTTGAAAAATGAAGCTCGTGATCGTCCGGAGACTTTGGTTAACAATAATGAATTAAAGGCGATTGTGGAAGCTGACGAAACTCAATCTACAGCTGAGCTAGCAACAGCTTTCAATGTAAGCATCAAAACAATATTGATCCATTTGCGAGAAATTGACAAGGTAAAAAAGCTTGATAGATGGGTGCCCCACGACCTTAACGATCGCCAGCGCAAGGTACGCGTCGAGACCTGCCTTGCGCTGCTCAACAGGCAAAGAAATGAAGGAATTTTGAAACGAATTGTTACGTGCGACGAAAAATGGATTCTGTTCGACAATCGAAAGCGGTCAGCAAGTTGGTTAGACCCTGGTTCAGCACCAAAGCAATGCCCTAAACCAAAAATGACCCCTAAAAAGGTGATGGTCACTGTTTGGTGGTCTAGTGCGGGTGTGATTCACCACAGCTTTTTACAAAACGGCATGAGCATTAATGCAGATGTGTACTGTGAAGAACTGGAGAGAATGATGGAGAAGCTTGCACATCTGCAACCAGCTTTGGTCAATCGGTCGTTCCCACTGCTCCTTCACGACAACGCGCGACCCCATACTGCGCAACAGACAGTCTCCAAGCTGCAGGAGCTGGAGATGGAAGCTCTCCCTCATCCGCCATACTCACCAGACCTTGCACCTACCGACTATTACTTTTTCCAAAATTTAGACAAATTTTTAGTGGGTAAAAAATTCAATTCCCGAGAGGCAGTACAAAATTCCTTTGAAGAGTTTGTTGCCTCCCGTCCAGCTGATTTTTACAAGAAGGGCATCAATAAACTGCCAATGCGTTGGCAAAGATGCGTCGATTGCATGGGTGATTACTTCGAATAACAGAAATAAAAAAGTTTGAAAAAATAAGTACTTTCACTTATTGCATACAAAACGGCAATTTCATAGGTAAAGACCTATTATATATATATATGCACACACCCCCATCCCACATTTCACTCAACTCGTTAACTTTTTTAATTCTTGTCATGAAATCCTTCAATAGATACCATTTCTTACATAAAAATGAATCGATAACAAGATTATTTAGTTAAAACAGAAACTTCCTGCGATACCACGTTTGAATTAGATTATTTTCTCTTTAATGATATCTCCACTATCACTTCTACTTTGTTTACGATAATGTAAGACGTGTAATTGATTGCAGCCTTACATAAATATTATTAATCTCTTAGAGATAGATTAACTGATATATCACCTGCTTTTGTAATGATAATTTATTAATTACGTGCGTCAGAAATAGCGTAAACCACAAACGGTATTATAAATTACATTAAGCTTCCAGTATCTGACATTAATTTTACAAAAACAGAAACCACAAGGATATTAGTACTACATCCTATTTGTTTTTATTAAAAATGATCATTTGAATACCAAAAACGTCTTGAGTTTATAGTTGGTGTCATGAGAATTATTATCTCAGACCAATAGGAATAGGAATAGAGCATCAATGAAAAATTTAATTTATAACCTTTAAGAGACGCAAACGAAGTTGCGTTTATCAGCTGGTTTTATAATAAATTAAATTAAAAAGCTTTTTAAAAACAAGCTTTTACTGGAATGCCTCGAGACGAATCAAACCAGTCCAACCTCGATGATGTTGCGACGTTTCTTTACAGAGTTCCTATGGCCACCTTCCAGCTCCAGCATCAGATCAGCTTCATGTCATTATAATATTGTATTGTCACACTGTATACATAGCGTAAGTCGTAACATGATTCAACCAATTCCTTATGAGTTATTACCTGCTATATGTCATATCTTAAATTACTCCCTTTTTTCCAGCACATTTCCAGAGATTTGGAAAGAAGCGTTAATTATCCCACTCCCCAAAAAGAACAACCCTAAATCCTTCTCTGAATATCGTCCTATTTCCATATTGCCTTTTCTTTCAAAAGTGTTAGAACGTCTTGTTCACACCCAATTGAGTTCATTCCTTAATAGAAACCAACTCCTAAATCCTTTCCAATCTGGTTTTCGTGCAGGTCATAGTACAGTAAGTGCGTTGACCAATGTTACGGATGACATCAGGCGAGGCATGGAGGATGGAAATCTCACAGTTATCTCCTTACTTGACTTCAGTAATGCTTTTAATAGTGTAGATTTCCACATCATGTTGGGCATACTGCGTTCTATCAACATATCTCCAACAGTAATTGATTGGTTACAAAGTTACCTGTTTGGACGAAAGCAGCGTGTGCATCTGGAGGAATCCTTATCTACCTGGTGTAACACGTCTGCTAGGGTCCCACAGGGTGGCGTTTTATCTCCTTTACTTTTCACTATATTTATAAATTCTATCTCAAAGTCATTATCTTCATCCTACCACCTTCATGCAGATGATTTTCAAATTTATACACAAGCACCGTTATATAAATAAAATTATATTATCGGAAGCCTTCTCAACCATTACTCTCAATCTGGCACGCGTGTGTGAATGGAGTAAACGGTATAGGGTTGTAGTGAATCCGTCTAAGACTCAACTCACTGTAGTGGGCAGTCCCAGGATGGTGTCAAGAATAGACTGGACACAACTCCCAAACATAATGTTTAACGGCACTGCCCTACCAATGAGTACCTGTGTTAAAAATCTGGGTATATATATTGATAATACCTTAACTTGGGGTCCACAACTGCGAGAGGTCAGTCGAAAGTTATTTGCATCGGCGGGATCCTTGCGTAGACTACGAAATTTTCTCCCTACAGCCACTAAAATTGCACTTGCACAATCCCTTCTTCTTCCTATACTCGACTACGCTGATGTCAGTTATCTCGATGTCACGGAGGAGCAACTTGACAAACTTGAGCGCCTTCAAAACTTTTGTATTAGATTCATATTTGGACTTCGCAAATATGATCATGTATCTGAATATCGCAATCAGCTTAAGTGGCTCCCAATTCATCTTCGACGGAATGCTCATATTCTTTCCATACTTTATAGTATTCTATTTCATCCGTGCACTCCACCTTATTTAAAGGAACATTTGTTTTCCTCTGTGACACACATTCAAGATCCCTGAGGTCATCTGAATCTCTGGAACTGGCACTACCAACTCACTGCACCAGGTTTTATGATAAGTCGTTTATTGTAAAGGCTGCCCGACTATGGAATGATTCACCAATGGCTATAAGGCATGCCAAGTCTTTAGATATATTCAAAAAAATGGTCAAAGAACATTACCTATCATCATAATTTCTGATTTGATTAAAAATACTTTATTTATTTTTCACTATTCATTTATATCGAAAGTGTAGATATTGTGTATATTTATATATTGTATATATCGGCGCAAAACGACATGGGACAACATGACTCATTGCTATAAATTGGATGTCAGCGTCGTCAGGCTACACCATTTATTTTTATGTCAAAATATTTGCCTATATAAGGCCGCCCGCTGCAGTGAAGAAGGATTCATTCCTTTGCCTGCGTTCGGATAGCAAAAACCTAATTTATTGTGAACTATTCTTTGTGTTCTATTCTAATTAATAGTGAATTTTGATTGAAGTAAAGTTTATGGTTTTTATCTGAAAATGAAATACCCCAATAATAATGATGATTATTATTGGGATAAAAACAATACTGGACCTTTATTTCCGACATATATATATTTAGTTGTTTGTATTAATGCGTAATAATTATTCTTTTATTTATTTTCTATCCCAATTTAATGAATTCTGTAATTCATTTATTTATTTTAAACCAAAACTACCAATAATTTCAACTTTTCACGGTCAATTTGTCCATCCAAAGGTTGCCTGTAAGAAATTGCTTTTTAGCGATAAGGCCGCCATTTGTACATGGTTTTTAAGTTGATAAGCTTTTGAATGTAAACTATTTTAACTGGTGTACAATAAAGTTGATTCTATTCTATTCTATACATATGCTTGCAAAATTTCAGTTGAAGATATCTGCTTAATTGAGTTGCAAGATTCCACCCGAACATGCAAGCATACATTACTGCGAGTTTTGTAAACTGGTAACTTTTAAGATTTTGGATGTGCTCTTTGCAAATTTAAAATTTGCCACCTTGTATCTTTGCTTCTCTTGCCACCATATTGGAAAAAATTACTGCTTATAGCAGTTTTTTAGCAATGTCTTCTATCTACCAAAATAAACTTGAGACAATTTTCTATAATTAATGCTTCAACGACTTACAAAACTATAATAGGTTTGCTGAAATCCTTTATTTTATGTCTTTAGTGTGTGACAGTTGAATTGAAACTTTCATTTTAACTTATAAACTTTACACATACATAATAATATGTAGGTACTTAAGTCATGTGTTTTCAAACAAGATTTTTTAGAGATCTATATAAAGCTGGATGTCTATTTAGAACTAATACAAAATGTTTCAGAAATAAGGCGTATTAGGGATAAATATATTATATAAATAATAATATTAGACCACAAATATAAAATCCCAATATTTCACAAAAATCCTTAAAGATTTCCTGAAAGATTTATAAGAATTGCTCGTGCAAAATCCTGAAAAGTCATAAGAGGATATATTTTGAACATTTCTCCACAAAATGACACATTAAAGCCGGTATTCTTATATAGTTTATTTAGAGACCGTCCGAAGGGATTTTTGTCCTTTATCCGTGACATAAATATACGATCGCTGTTTCTGATATTCCCAAAATATTTATTTTGGTAACGAAAACGGTTAACGAAATATCAATAATTGTATTTTGTATCGTGTAAGTGTAAACATTTTGATGTAAATAAACGTTATTTATAGCAACAACTCAATTACCCTGGTAGGTACTTAATGAAACAGTTATTAAATAATAACTTGAAAGCTAAGCGCTAAAACAAACATTGACAGGAAAATTTATGCGTAACTATACAGCCATCATATGGCTTGACAATTTAATATTGGAGTATATTTGTGTAATTTTTGAAACGAAGCTCCTTATGGGGCGTTGCGGAGAGGTAACCTAGCCGGCAAAAAGCGTCCGTAACGTTAAATTTAAAAAGCGTAAGTTTTAAATAAAATAGTATAATGCCATCTGTAAGTTGCACATATTATTATATTTTATGATAAGGAACTTCATTCCTATCTGGTGTCCCAGGACACCACACGACTATTTTTTATGTATGTTGACTACTATATATTTAACTCTCAAAGTTCTTAGATGATTCTTTGATTTTACTTCCAAATAATCTAAAATTTTAACAAAAGAAACCGACTTCAACAATTGGATCAAGTTGAAATGAGATCACACAGGAAGCGCCAGCTTACAAATAAAAAAAGAATCATCTAATTCAGTACAGCCAGTCGAAACTTCAGAGGTAACAAACATAAAAACCAGTCGAATTGAGAACCTCCTCCTCTTTTGAAGTCGGTTAAAAAAACTATAAACTGATCATGCTTGCACTAATCACATGGTTTAAGCAACAGAAAAATCTCGTTTTATAATCATCATTATTTTGCTTTAACAGACCAAGGTGCTGTTTGAAAGAAACAAGTACTGCTTGGACTATCTATCTCCCTCACTTTTTTTTTGTGTCTCCATTTGAACCATCTCTCTTGAAAGGAAACACTATTCTTTGTATCACAATTATTATACTAATCGATAGTAAAATTTATGAAAGTATTTTTCTTAAATTAAATTTCTGAAATATATTTAATAAACACTTTTTTTTGTAGTCAGCTGCCAAAATGACTCTGCCCTGCCTGATGGCAAGCATGAGCAGAATCCAAGAGTGGTGGTCACCATCCTCATTGCGAATAAGGACAATGCAGCATGGTGACCGACACTATGGCGGCCTGGTGAGATGCTTTTTCACGCCCTGCTTAAAGGACCCGGGATCATAGTGGGAAGGAAACACGTATACTGGTAGTGACTTTCATCATCATCAACATGCCATTAATAATCTACTACTGGATACACAAGTCTCCTTAGCGAGGAGTTTCGACGTACTATACCACGATGGCCAGACGATTGGTATAGACTGGTCCTACTCTCCATGGCTTTTAACGCCAGGTAACAAACTACGCTTAATAACATCACTGCAAAAAGAAAGAAAACTTGAAAAAAATTCTGTATCAACCCGTCTGGCTATAAGCTCCTTTTGAGGGAGAGGCTTATGTCCAGCAGTGGACTATTAAAAGCTGATGAGGATGACGATATAATCGCCAAGACTTCAACAACTCGCTCTTTGTTGTACAGAAAATGGACTTGAAAGTAATTTTCAATTTATATAAAAGAAAAAGCTGTCAGCTTTCCTTTTTATGAAACTACTAACTTTCGACCGCGGCTTCGCTCGCATTTAATAAAAAGTCTTCCTTCTCCCATACTGTTCTATGTTACTTCTAATACCTCTAAGAATATGTGTACAAAGTTTCATGATGATCGGTTAAGTAGTCTTCTTTTTTATTTTTCAGCATAATAACAGGTGTAGTAATTAAGTTTGAAAATAATTTTTGTATTGAAAAGGTATGCTAAAGCATATAGTACAAGGCTGTGTCTTGACAACGTTTTTCATTAAATTGTTAAATCCTAACTCTACCCATAACTGTACACTAGAAAAATAAACTGTAAATTAACTACAACCACAGGCTGTTAATATATACCAGCATAAAAAAACGTTTATTCGATAGTTGTGTGCTTAATTAAACATTACCACAAATTTGTGATCCGTAAAATAACATTTGTTGGCGACAGTATTTATTTACATAATTACAAACATTTGCATGTAGTTCTGCCCGCGTTTATACTGATTATTGCGATAAAAGTAGGCCATCCTTCATCAAGAACCATAGTAATTTCGTAACGGCTAACGGTAACGTAAGTTTTTTTTTTTATGTTTAAGTTGCCAAAATGACTCTGCCCAGCCTGATGGAAAGCGCAAGCAGAATCCAATGGTGGTGGTCACCATCCTCAATGCGAACAAGGATAGTGCCGCATAGTGACTAGCATTATGGCGGCCTAGTTAGATGCTTTTTCACGCCCCGCTTAAAGGACTCGGTATCATAGTGGAATGGAAACACGTGTGCTGCTAGTGAGTTCCAGGTTTTAACCGTTCGGCACAGAAAGGAAAACCGAATCGATGAGTGCGAGAGCGTATGTCTACCGGTCTGAAGCAGTGACTTCCGAGGCCGGCACGTGTTGTCCTGTAGAGGAAGGGAGAAGGGGGGACCAGTTAGAATAATACGGAATATCGTATAATAGCGTCGTAAAAGTCGACTTAGGGAGAAAATTACGTAGAACAACATCAAGGTATAGAAAAGGAAAACTTGAAATAAACTATAACAAGCCATCCAGCCTGCGTGATATAGAAGAACAAAACCTTTTTTCTAAAGGTGCTCCCACACAACAGTTATGTAACGTTATAAAACATTATCATCGTCAGCCTATCGCAGTCCACTGCGAGACATATGCCTCTCCAATTGCACGTCACTTAGTTCGATTCTCGGCTTCTCGCATCCAGCTTCTGCCAGCCGTAATCATCTGCGTAAATCATCACTCCACCTGGCCTGTGGACGTCCTACACTACGTTTGCCGAGACGCGGTCTCCACTCAAGAACTCGTTTACCCCAACGGTTATCGGTTCTACGGCAAATATGGCCAGCCCACTGCCACTTCAGCTTGCTAATCCTATGGGCTATGTCGATGACCCTGGTTCTTTGCCGGATCACCTCGTTTCATCATAAAACATTATATAAAACATAATATAACACGATAACATTTTATAATATTTGCTACAACATGTTACATGATGTTGTATAACATCAGTAACAATTTATAACTTTTGTTACAATTTGTTAAAAAATATTATCCAACAAATGCTATCCAACATTCTCTAACATTAAGGTGCTCCCACACAGCTGTTACAAAACATTCTGTAACACACTAATATTTTATAAAATTTGCTACAACATGTTACATGATGTTGTATAACATCAGTAACAATTTATACCTTTTGTTACAATTTGTTAAAAAATGTTATCCAAGATTCTCTAACATTATATAACTGCTGTGTGGGAGCACCTTGAGAAAAGACATAGGCTTTCCTCAGAAAAGAGGTTTACGTAAGTGTGAAAGGTCGTTAATGGGACGTGATATATATTACATTTCATTTTAATTTTATGACTGTTAGGTTGGGTGCCTTCATGAAGTGCAAAATTTTACTTTAAATATTTTTAACACATAGTTATTAGTACCGGGATGACCGAGCATTGCGCAATATTGTTTTCTATAAATTTTCTAAAAATGAATCCTAGCTATTCTTTGCGCTGTAGCATGGTGCGGGTCAGTTTCAGTAACATTTCGCTTCACTCTTGAAAGTTGCCGCGATTTACAAATTATGACTTAGTATTTCAGTTGTACCACATTTGCAATATATTAAATCATTATTAACTGTAGTAAATTAAATTAACCCAACCAGAATGTTCTAGTCTACAAATAAATGCCACACCATGCAACAGCGCAAAGAGTATAGATCGATTTGTCGCCCCCGAAACCCCCTGTATACTAAATTTCATGAAAATTGTCAGGTTCAGATTATTTATATACAACAATTGCTCGTTTAAAGGTATTAGATTAAACTTATCAAAAAATCTTTGAAAATAACACTAAAAAAAGGTAAATATTCTCAGTAGACAAAAAATTTAACAATTGTTCTATAGCGATTCAATAGCAAAAAGTTGGTATAGATAGAGTAGGAGAGCCAAGCCTCCAGCCGTCCCTCGGTTAGAAAGAGAGAGACGATCGCAGTACCCATCTGTCTCTCTCTACTCACGCATGCGCATAGCAGAACGATTCGACAGTTACTAGTTGTGATTGGATTACTACACACATCAAAAGTGTCTAGGGATCAAGCATTTTTATGCGGATTTCTTGAGATTGAGATGTGGCTTTGTAATAAATTTATGATTTTATAAATTTATATGGATCCTTTTTGGTGCATTTCATAATTTGAATCAGGAACTGTCAATCAAATTCGAGTAAAAGATGAAAATCAGCTGTCAATATTTTCCCTATAAAAACATACAACGCATTGAAGACATTATTAGTGCTACTGTTTCCCTACTACTGATTAAAACCAACGTTATTATGGAGCGGCGACGTCAATTAAGCAGGGAAGAAATGCTCAGAGCCGTGGGAATGATAGAAGCTGGTTCCCGGCAACGTACTGTGGCTTTAGCTCTGAATACAAGTCAGAGTGTTATCAGTCGACTTTGGACACGTTACCGAAGCACTGGTACCGTGGCTGAGCGCCATGGAGGACGGTATCGCTGCACCACACGGAGACAAGACCGATACATTCAAATCTTAACTCGAAGAGCTCCAACAATAACCGCCATGATGTTAGCCGTGAGGCTTCATCACTCTTCAGGGAACTTAATTAGCGACCAAACAGTCAGAAACCGCTTGCATGAAGTGAACCTTCATTCCCGAAGACCGCTACGGGTACCACCTATAGCAATGCACAATCGTAGGATTCGATATCAATGGGCTCTTGAACACAGAAATTGGGCAGAAGAACAATGGCGTTTCGTGTGCTTTTCTGATGAGTCTCGTTTTCGTATGAGACCGGAATCAAGACGTATACGACACTGGAGAACCCCTGGACGCCAACAGCGATTAAAATCCTGCCAGGAAGTCCATCTTTATAGTGGTGGAACCATCATGGTATGGGCGGGTATTTGGATCGGCAGAAGAACTGAGTTGATTTGGATCAGAGGCAACCTCAACGCTCAAATTTATGCTGAGACGATTGTATCAGACGTCATCGTTCCTCTACAAGTGCAAATCGGTCCCTTATTTCAGTTAATGCATGATAATGCACGACCGCACACCGCAAGAGTTATAAGACAGACTCTCGCCGCAGCTAACATCAATGTCCTGCCCTGGCCTGCTCAGTCGCCAGACTTGAACCCGATTGAGCATGCATGGGATATGCTACAGAGAAGAGCTCTGCCGAATATGGAGGGTATCCAGTCGCAAGAAGACCTTTTTTTGTTGTTGCAACGAACATGGGCGGCCATTCCACAGCGTGATTTGGATGAACTCATTTTGAGTATGCCAAACCGATGTTCTTGTGTTGTTAGTGTTCGCGGTAGAAACACGGATTATTATTTGTTTAAGTTACCTAATAAAATTTTAAAGAAAACTGTTATTTCAGTCTTTTTTTCGAACTTTAATGTTAGTGGTTCAAATGTCAAAAATCCCTTTATTAGGAAAATGGCAAATTTCTTTATTAATGCAAGGTGACTTGGTTTATCGTTACTGTGACAAACGAAAACACTTTATTTGATGAATCCTTAAAGAAAATTTTAATTAATATCAATCAGGAGAAAAGTTATTGCAAAAATATATGTTGATCCCTAGACACTTTTGATGTGTGTATTATTAGTCCTTTACTGCGCATGCGTCAATAGAGAAAGACAGACGGGGTGCCACGTTCCTCTCTCTCTTTCTAACTATTTGACGTTTCCGCTTACTGTCAGCCGTATATCTTCCCCACTATATCTATAATAGCTCTATGTTCAATAGACGATAATTTTTTCCAAAAACTGTTATAGTTCGTACGTACAATCGTGCCCTTATGTGTGTATTATGTGTCATCACATCATAATGTCAATAACAGTGATGTGTTAATCAGTATTCAGAAACTCAATCCTTAATTAATTAAACCACTTGAGCACAGAAGTCGTCGTCGATACTCATGGGACACTGCAAGATAATTGTTTCCTTTTCAAATCAAGAATTGCTGGATTATATGTTGAGCTTGCATCGAGTAAAATAACATGTTATTGTATAGTGCTTTATAGTCATTAATCTAAACGTAATATAGAAAATCTCTGTAATTCTGGTCCTTATTTCATGGATTTTTTTTGTTCTGGTTATACACCTAGTATATAAAAAAAGCGGCCAAATGCGGGCTGGACTCGCGCATGAAGGGTTCCGTAGCAGCAAATTACATAATATTACAGATCTTGTAGTTCGTTGTAACTCTGGTCGATAAATTGCGATCAAACCAATTTCCGGTGGAAGTTTGCATGGTAATGTACATCATATATTTTTTTAGTTTTATCATTCTCTTATTTTAGAAGTTACAGGAGGGGGAGGGGGGATACATTTTACCAATTTGGAAGTGTCTCTCGCGCAAACTATTCAGTTTAGAAAAAAATTATATTAGAAACCTCAATATCATTTTTGAAGACCTATCCATAAATACCCCATAGGTATGGATCTGATAAAAAAAAAAATTGAGTTTCAGTTCTAAGTATGGGGATTTATTTATTTTTGAAAATCTTAATGCGGTTCACAGAATACATCTACTTACCAAGTTTCAACAGTATAGTTCTTATAGTTTCGGAAAAAGTGGCTGTGCCATAATAATACCCATAAATAGACATAATCATCGAACCCAAGATCTGAACATTATGCCATCAAGGCAGTTTAAAATCATAACAAAAGACGAGTTATTCATGCATAACAGAAATCCTTCGACAACTTTGTCCTCCGTAAATATGACTTTGGCAATTTGAAGTTGTAATACAAAGCCATTAATCAAAATTTAAACTTCACATCATATAAAAAAAATAAAACTTCGTTTAAAAACACCGACTTCAAAAACTAAAAAGTATTAAATAACTTAATTTGTATGTGCTACCTATTCATAGGTTTGAAGTCAGTGCCAAGCCTAATGTAATAGTAGGTACCACACTCGCTATATTTCGACGTCACCGACGCTTCGGTTGTTTTGTTCAACGCGAAGAGCAGCTATCCGGCTCAAGGTCACGCGCGGCGAGTGCGGTACCTACTATTACATTTTGGCTTGGCACCGACTTCAAACCTATGAATAGGTAGCACATACAAATTCAGTTATTTAATACTTTTTAGCTTTTGAAGTCGGTTTATTTAAATGAAGTTTTATTTTTATTTTTCGCTTTTTAGTCTTTCTCAAGTCTCTCATCATCATTTCATTTAAAATTAAATGATCTCTACAGAATATGAATGCATGCAGACAATTGCTCTTAACTTCATTGCAGGCGCTCACGTAAATTTGAGGGTTTCTTTCGATTTCCTTGGGATTCCATGATCAGATTCTGATATGGTGGCCATGGGACCACATGGGGAGCATACCCTTTCGAATACAAAAAGAATTTTCAAAATCGGTCCACAATTGACGGAGTAATCGATGTACATACATAAAAAAAAAACGATGAAATTGAGAACCTCCTCCTTTTGGAAGTCGGTTAATAAATAAATAAATATTTTCTGACATCTAACACACAACGCCATATAGTCCCAAGCTAAGCAGAGCTTGTGTTATGGGTACTAGACAACAGATACAGATACTTTTTTTTTGTAAATACATACATATTATACATAGAAAACACCCAAACTCCGAAACAAATATTTGTAGATCATACAAAAATTTGGTCCGACCTGGGAATCGAACCCGAAACCTCATGATCAGCAGTCGCACACGCCAACCGCGAGAACAACGAGGCAGTTAATATATAAATTATACGTAATGATATTATTGCCATACCCATCAACATCAATTCCAATTATTCATATCTAAGTTTTACAACTATCCCAAAGAATTGAAAAAGGGTTTTTGTGAAATGTATTCAAGCTATTCATGACCCTGATCTAACTTTTGTGAATACTTCGATATTATGTAAGTTACATGAAAATACAAAGAAGGAAAGCTTTGAAAGAGCATCCGGAGGTCTTTATTAATTGATGTCCTTCCTACAGAATGTAAGGAGTGATCGCTACCTTGAACATGTAAAGCGAGGTGGAGTAAAGGAAATTGTGAGGATCCATACAACGTGCCCTTCCGAAGGCCCAAATTATTCACGTACATTTTATTTTTTAGGTACATGAAAAAATCTAAAGCGTTCAAAAACTGACCACAATATATTATTCCAAGTTCCAAAAAGGAAAATTTTATATATTTTTTTTGGCAAATTTTATTTTATTTACTTAAATCAAATCGGATCTATTAAGCTATTGCATAGCTTTTATCGCGGGCTTTGAGGCCTTTGTGCAGAAATTCCGTAACGTAACGAAAAAACCTAACACCCGAAGCTCGTACGGATCGAGACGAGCTGCTCCGAACGACGAATCAACGAATCTGTCAGAGACAGACAGATTCGTTGACGAGCTGCTCCGGAATCTCTCTGTCTCTGACACGCATAACAAATACTGCATAAATAAAAACCGGTCAGAGACTGCCGCGGTAAAGCTATTGCATAGCATTTTTTATCAACTTATGAAATTATAATTAATTTTATTTTGTCAGTTTCTCATTTAATATTGTTCAAAAAGTGTTTTTTTTTTTTTTTTTTTTTTTTTTTTATGTTTGACTCGCCAAAATGACTCTACTCTGCCTGATGGAAAACATAAGCAGAATCCAAGAGTGGTGGTCACCATACTCATTGCGAATGCAGACAATGCAGTATGGCGACCCACACTATGGCGGCCTAGTGATGCTGCTGCATCTTTTAGTCTAGTCAACAAGTATGGAACTTGTTGACTAGACTAATTGGGCCTCCGGTCTCGCACTCACCAACGAAACACGACAGCACGAACGCTGTCATTTTACGTTGATTTTCTGTGCGAGGGTAGTACCGCCCCGGTCGAGCCGGCCCGTTCGTGCTGAAATCAGCGTGGCTCTACTACCTTTAAATAATAGAGGGCGTTAGTGTTTTGAAGGTAGTAGAGACCGGAGGCCCAATTAGTCTAGTCAACAAGTTCCATACTTGCTGACTAGACTAAAAGATGCAGCAGCATCACTAGGCCGCCATGGTGTGGGTCGCCATACTGCATTGCCTGCATTCGCAATGAGTATGGTGACCTCCACTCTTGGATTATGCTTTCCATCAGGCAGAGTAGAGTCATTTTGGCGGGCCAAACATAAAAAAAAAAAAAAAAAAAAAAAAAACACTTTTTGAACAATATTAAATGAGAAACTGACAAAATAAAATTAATTATAATTTCATAAGTTGATAAAAAATGCTATGCAATAGCTTTACCGCGGCAGTCTCTGAGTACCATACCTATTTTTTTTGTTAATTACTTGTATTAAACAAAAAAAGCGTGACGGTACTAACACACGCATACAAAATATACACAACAGCACACAAAAGGAAATGACCAATAAAAATACATCATGATCAGCCTATCGGTCTCTACTGCTGAAGGAAGACCTCCTTCAAAGACCGCCAACTGTCCCCAATCCTGGGCATTCGGTGCCAGCCACTTTCTTTAACTCGTAGGTCCATCTTGCTGCTGAAATAAGAAATACATTAATGCAACGATTTTTCTTTTATTGTGCAAAAAGAAAGACCTCACAAATTAGCATAAATACAAACACATAGATAAACATAAAGATGAAAACACAAAGATAATAAATAAAATCTTTCATAGTGAATGTGTTATTATAAATTCCAAGTATGGATGTGATTTGTAACCGCATTTGTAATTAGAAACGTCACAGCCACAGGCGGTTTAGCGGCAAACTCATCGCAAATAAGCCACCATAAACTGAATAAGAGGCAAACAAATCGTTTGATTTTTTGTATTTACCTGTACACATATATGTTTATGTAAATATGTTACATAGACTACATCTTTGCTTAGTTACTCGTGGAGTAACTGACTTATAAAATCACAAAAAAAAATGAAAAAAAAGTAGTCCACTTTTTTCCCTGCCCTGCAAAGACGGTAAGCAGTGACCGATGCCTGTATATAATCATGCATCCAGCTGTTGTCAGTTGACAGTTGTCTGTCTATATCTAATACTAGCTGACCCACACAACCTCGTTTACGACTCCTATTGTCCGTAGCGTAATAATTTTCTCCCTTTTTTGTAACATTCATCATTGGTGTTCCGCTCCTATTGGTCTTAGCGTGATGATATATAGTCTATAGCCTTCCTCGATAAATAGGCTAACTAACACTGAAAGAATTTTTAAATCGTACTAGTAGTTCCTGAGATTAGCGCTTCAAGCAAACAAAATCTTCAGTTTTATATATTAGTATATAGATATATATCCTAACAAATATTTTAAAAGCTACTGTGCTATTTTAGTCGTGCTTTCTCCCCGTAACTCAATCGATCATTCTGAAATTATGAAGCGTGCCCTTTTTTTTTTTTTTTTTTTTTTATGTGTGGAAATCCCCTCGGACCGTCACCTCACCGGGGCTCGCGGCGGGGCGGTGTGTCGGACTCGAACCGACTAAAACCACACGGTGTGCCACTCTGCGCCTGTGAAGGGAGGAGTCCGGGAACTGCAGTTATTAACACATCCGGACCCCTCCCAGCATCCGGACCCCTTCCAGGTCCGGACCCCTCCCAGACCCGGACCCCTCCCAGGTCCGGACCCCTCCCAGATCCGGTCCCCTCCCAGATCCGGACCCCTCCCAGATCAGGACCCCTCCCAGATCCGGACCCCTGCCAGATCCGGACCCCTCCCAGATGAACCCCTCCCAGATGAAGCGTGCCCTTTTTTTTTTTTTTTTTTAACGTGTGGAAATCCCCTCGGACCGTCACCCCACCGGGGCTTGCGGCGGGGCGGTGTGTCGGACTCGAACCGACTAAAACCACACGGTGTGCCACTCTGCGCCTGTGAAGGGAGGAGTCCGGGAACTGCAGTTATTAACACATCCGGACCCCTCCCAGCATCCGGACCCCTTCCAGGTCCGGACCCCTCCCAGACCCGGACCCCTCCCAGGTCCGGACCCCTCCCAGATCCGGTCCCCTCCCAGATCCGGACCCCTCCCAGATCAGGACCCCTCCCAGATCCGGACCCCTGCCAGATCCGGACCCCTCCCAGATGAACCCCTCCCAGATGAAGCGTGCCCTTTTTTTTTTTTTTTTTTAACGTGTGGAAATCCCCTCGGACCGTCACCCCACCGGGGCTTGCGGCGGGGCGGTGTGTCGGACTCGAACCGACTAAAACCACACGGTGTGCCACTCTGCGCCTGTGAAGGGAGGAGTCCGGGAACTGCAGTTATTAACACATCCGGACCCCTCCCAGCGCCTGCCCGCACAGAAGCGGGCACCGTCTGATGGTATCCTCTCAATTAGGCGACGTACGGCACACGCGTACGTCGCCCCCTCGCAGGAGGCCACTAGAGCGGATGGAGGGGAAAGCCCGTCCCGACCATCCGCGGCCACACTCAGGGCGGCATGAGGCGCTGATAGGCGCGCCTCCGCCGCCCGGTTCGCCGGCGGCGGATTGGGTCCGAGTGGACATCGTCCTCCCGGGCCTTCTCCGCCACCTCCTTCTGCGAGATTACATCTTCGCAGAAGGTTGCGACCGCGGTAAAACTGCTATCGCTACCGGCCATGGAGCGTATGACGGCCGGTAGCGAGAGATCTCCTCCGATCACTGCAGTGAGGGCCCGGCGCTGCGACGCCCATGCAGGGCAGATCGCCAGCGTATGCTGGGCCGAGTCCTCACTGCAGTCGCAGTGGTGGCAGGCGGGACTCAATTCCCTCCTAGCGACCGAGTGCAGGTACTTCCCGAAGCAACCATGCCCGGAAAGGACCTGCGTCAGTCGGAAGGAAAGGGTCCCGTGCTGCCGCCCTGCCCACTCGAGGATGACCGGCTGCAGAGCCTCCACAGCGGCAAAGCCAGCGCGTGGAGTCTCCAGCCGGAACGACCAGCGAGCCATCGTGGCTCGACGGGCGGCTTCACGCCACTCGCGTACCTCTTCGGGCGGAGGGCGATAGCCATACTCCGCCCGATATTCAGCCACCCGTCGATAAACTTCGGCGAGCACTTCCGCCTCCAAATCCCACGGGGGTGTTCCGGCCAGGGCGCACGCCGCCTCGGTCGACACCGTGCGGTATCCGCGTATGGCTCTGACTGCCAATACCCTCTGAGGCCGCCAGAGGCGGGCCTTATTTAGGGCAGTCAAAGCCGCCACCCACACCGGTGCACCATACAGTGCCATCGACCGGACAACCCCCGTGTACAGGAGTCGCGTTGCGACGCTGGCTCCACCCAAATTGGGCAAAAGTCGCCCAAGGGCGGAGGCAGCGTCGACCAGCTTCGGACCAAGCTGTCGGAAATGCTCGTCGAAGAGCCACCTACCGTCGAGTATCAGGCCCAGATACCTCATCTGGGCCCGAACCGGTACGAGGACCGAGTTGACCTCTATGGAGGCGCCGGCGGGTGGACCACGACGGGGCCCATGGAACAATAGGGCCTCCGTCTTGTCCAGGGCCACCCGTAGGCCCAGCGCCTCGATGCGCCCGACCACCAGAGAAACTCCCCTGGTGGCCAGGCACGCCGCCTCTTGGAAGTTCGCTCCCCGGGCTGTGACCAATGTGTCATCGGCGTAACAAATTACGCCCAGCCCCGGGGGCAGACGACTTCGAAGGACCCAGTCGTACCCCACGTTCCACAGGAGTGGTCCAAGGACAGACCCCTGCGGAACGCCGCACGACATGGGTCGCCGTCTCAAGACGCCCTCTCGGTCCTCGTACACGACGGTACGCTCCTCTAGATAGTCTGCCACTAGCCACCTCAGGTACTCTGGCACCCCGTGATAGTGGAGTGCTTCCCTGATGCAGCTAAATGGCAGACTATTGAAGGCGTTGGCGATATCCAAGGACACCGCCAACACCACGCCGCCACAGCTCACTGCCTCTTCGGTCATGGCCCTAACGGCGCATCACGGCATCGACCGTCGAACGCCCCTCTCGGAATCCGAATTGGGCGTCCGACAGGTCGGGCCCCACCTCGCAGAGGTGCCGGACGATGCGGGCAGAGAGTATCCTCTCAAAAAGTTTACCCGCCTCGTCCAGCAACACGATGGGCCTATAGGCCGCGACCGAATCGGCAGGCCGTCCCGGCTTCCTCAACAGGACCAGCTTCCCGCATTTCCAGCACTCAGGGAAGCGTCCGGACGCTAGGCTAGCGTCCAACACTTCCCTGAGGCGGTCCGACATATGGTCGAGGGCTCGGGCCATCACTCGGGCTGGAACCCCGTCCGGCCCGGGGGCGGTGTTCTTGGAACGGATCCGAAGAACAGCCGCCCCAACCTCCGATTCCCTAACGGGCGGCACATCGTCCTCTCTACCCCCGTCGTCTATGACCGCATAGGCCATCGACGGGGGTGTGTGCTCCGCCCGCTCAGGGAAAAGGCCCTCGACCACTTCCTGCAGGAAGCTGGGCTGGAGAGTCTCGGTAAGGGGGGGGCCCGACGTGTGGAGCTTCTGACGCACCGCACGGTATGGGCGACCCCAGGGGTCACGGTCGAGACTCTCCAGCATCTCCTTTCTTTTTACCTCTTTGGCGCGGCAAATGGCCAGCTTCAGAGTTTTCCGCGATTCGCGGTACTCCTCATGAAGCTGGTCCCCGCCACCGTTTCCACGGTGACGTCGCCTGCTGCGGGTGTAGGACCTCCGGGCACGAGTACAAGCCGCGCGGAGGTCCGCCAACTCCTGGGACCACCAGTAGACCTCCTTCTGTGGAGGCCGACGACCTTGGACGCGAGGCATGGCCGTATCGCAAACCTGCGTAAGCGCATCGCGAAAACGGCCAGCCCCCACGTCCACGCCGACCCCCTCGGTCGGGGCCTGCGGAGACAGCCAAGATTGAACAATGGCCGCCTCCTCTAGTAGGTCCCTATCGAGCTTGGCGACAGCCCACCGCGGAAAGCGGGATGAATGCCGCGCCGTGTGACCCCTACTGGGGCCCTGGGACCGGGAGAGCTCGAACCGGATATATAAATGATCCGAGAGCGTCTCGACCTCTTCCAGGACACACCAGTTCCTTACTCGTGCGGCAACAGAAGGGGTAGCGAACGAAAGGTCCACTATCGACCCCCCTTGCTGTCGCACGCACGTGTTGGTGGAGCCTCTGTTCAACAAACAGAGGCCCACCGAAGCCGTTGAGGAGTGCTCAACGGCTTCGCCCTTGGCATCCGTCCCGGGGGACCCCCACGCAATGGATTTTGCGTTGAAGTCCCCCAGCACGAGGACGTGCCCAGACGCTAATCGCCGCATCGAGGTCTCCAAGCTGTTAAGGAAGACCTCGAAGTCGCTCAAACTCCGGTTGGGGGAGAAGTACACACCGTAAACGGTTATCCCCCCCCACTCGGCGGCAACATATCCAGAGCCCTTGTCTCTAAGTGACAAGGGCGGGGAATGAGCCGCCGCGGAACCGACGACTGCCACGGAGCCGTCCCAGTCACCCATCCAGTTTGGACGGGGAGGAACGAAATAGGGCTCCGCGACTACGGCAACACCTATTGACCACTGCGCCATGGTTTGCAGGAAGAGATCCTGCGCCGCGGCACAGTGGTTCAGGTTCGTCTGGACAAGGAGGTTGCAGATTTGATCCATTACTGAATCGTTTCTACAACCCCCTCCATGGGCGTCAATGTTGACGAATGGGCAACGTCGGAGGCAGCCTGGGTCGCTAGGCTAGCCCCCGACGTCTGCCGAGAAGCGCGGGGAGGCCTACAGCCCCCCTGCCCCATCTGATGATTGGCGGCCTCGCCGCCAGGACCGTGATCCTAGCGCTTACGAAGCCGACGTGTAGCCTACCGGCGTCGCCCAAAACTTTGGCCGACGCCACGGGACAGCTCATCCACACTGCACCAAGGCCCCCTGGACCGGGACGGATGGTGCCGACTTTGATGTTCTCCACGCTGCACTTTGTCCTTTCCTGGACTGCAACGCGGACATCATCAGCAGTGACGGAGTCGTCCAGGCCCGAAATGCGCAGCTCCGCGCACTTCGTGGGCCTGGAGATCCTCACACCATCCGTGGCTGCGAAGACTCCCCTCAGCTTCTCGGCGAAGGTGTCCGCCGTCTTTGCGCCATCGGCCCCAGGGAACTCGAGGACACGAGCTCCCGTCTGGGCGAGGCGCAAACGGACCCCTGCCGCTCCAAAATCTGGGGCGAGACAGTCCCGGGCCGTCTTAAAGACGGCCGCGTAGGACAGTCCCCCACTTGCCGCCTCCGGTGACACCGTGACCACTACAGCCGCGGTCTTAGGCGGCTGCAACTTCCGCGGCTCCTTTGGAGTGGCCCTTGCCACCGATGACGACTGCGGGCCAGAGGCCGCCTTTTGGGCAGCCTTCTTGGCCTTCTTCGACTGCTCGGCCCCCCCAACTACTTGCCAACCCTCATCGGAGGGGGCAGATGTGGAAGGGCCAGGCAGAGGTGTTGGAGTGGGGAGCGGAGGGAACTCTGCTCCAGCTCTTGCCGCCGATTTGGGTCCCGGCTTCGGCGCAGCTGTTTTGGCTGTAGCCTTGGCCGCCTGACCGGGCCTTTGAGAAGCCGCAGGAGCTGGTGCCGACGTCGTTGCCGCGTAGGTTACGCGACCCCCCACCACCGGTAGAGGGGTCGGTGTCGACGCAACCTTTCGCTTTGGCGCCGCAAGCGGCGGCCGAATAATAGGGGCCGGCGGCAGTCTTGCCTCCAGACCCGCAATCCGCCCGTCCACCAAGTTCCCCATCGCATGGAGCATGTACTGCAGCATCTGCTGCAGGACTTCATCCGATACTCCGGGGACAGTAGGGGCAGACTGCGACGTAGACGGGGCTGGCTGAGATGTAGACGGGGCCTGCCGTGACGCAGACGGGGGCGGCCGCGACGCAGACGGGGCCGGCTGGGGCGTAGACGGGGCTGGCCGCGACGTAGAAGGGGCCGGGGCGGGGTGCTCCGCCCGGAACTGGGCGAACTGAGCGCTCAGCTCCGCCACCTGCCCCGTCAGATGATCGTTGGCTGACTGGAGGCGAGCCACGTCCCCTGCGAGGGATTCCACGACTTAACAAAAGGGCCCTTAAGGTTCACTGACTTGGTGGCCACCTTGTGGATGATGGCCACCGCCGCTTCCGCTTTCTCCTGCAAGGAGGATGGTGTTTGGGGCACAGAATCCCCCACCATCGGCTCCTTGATCTTCAGCAGGAGATCTGCTATATCCTTCTCCGCTTGCAATTCGCCGTCCGCTCGAGCCCGCCTATAGGATCCCGCCCTACTAAAGGCGGAACCTGACGGGGCCGGCACCGGGGTCAGCGATCGCTCCCTCTGACTGGTTGCCACCTTAGGAGGCAACAGCGCCTGAGCGATGTCGCTCTCGCAGCCAGTAGGGCGTCCGCGCTTCCGGCCGTCTTCCTCCGTGTCCATTGCTTCCGGTGCGTCCGTCCTCGCACGGGAACCGCCGCCCGCGACACTCACGGCGGACCTGGAACGCATGCGTTCCATTGTTCTTCGGCTCCCAGCAGTCGGATCGACTTCTGGGAGCCCCACCGATGCAGGCGCAACCGCCGCAGCAATCTCCTCAGTGGAGGAGTGGGCGTCCGCCTTCCGGAACTGCCCTCGGCTGTTCCTCGACGGGCGCGACACTGCCCCACTTCTTTTATCAGCGTCCTTCGCTTGAGATTCGGTGCCGGATTTGACGCTCGGCGACGGGCGTGTGTGACATTGGGTGCCCCCCCCATAATACGATTGGGGGCTGCCGGAGCCGACTGGCTCCGGGAGAGACTCCCCAGACGCGTCGCGTCTAGGACCCTCCTGGGTAGGTAAATTCCTATAGTTGTCCATGTCATTAATTTTTTTTTAAGTTTAATGTCCTCCGACAGAGGACGCCCTTGGCACTGGACTCCCTCCAGCGATACAGCTCATTGCCAGGCGTCAGAGCGTGAGCTTGGGGTATTTTTTATAGAGGTTTACGTCCTCGTGGCTTCGAAGAGCCACCGGTCCTGTCCGTTCAGGATTACGGTTGGGACGGACGGGGTCTGCACCAGACCGGATCCGTCCGCCCCCTGTCCCTCTCGGAACTACTGGCACTCTAATACGTCCTCTGCTAGAGCAGAGGGACGTTTAGAGTGCCCCACGCGGCAGTCTGTAAAGACTCCGTCTCGTATCCCATTTAGTCTGGAGCCTCCTTCTGGGCCTATCCGGCATGAGTGGCTCTACCGGCATAGCCCCAGAAATCATCGACTCACGCAAGCCCCACCACGACGACAACGTAGGGATACATTGGGGGGAGATGAAGCGTGCCCTTTTATTTTTTTCGTCCGTCGAACCGTCGAACGCCCCTCTCGGAATCCGAATTGGGCGTCCGACAGGTCGGGCCCCACCTCACAAAAGTGCCGGACGATGCGGGCAGAGAGTATCCTCTCAAAAAGTTTACCCGCCTCGTCCAGCTACACGATGGGCCTATAGGCCGCGACCGAATCGGCAGGCCGTCCCGGCTTCCTCAACAGGACCAGCTTCCCGCATTTCCAGCACTCAGGGAAGCGTCCGGACGCTAGGCTAGCGTCCAACACCTCCCTGAGGCGGTCCGACATATGGTCGAGGGCTCGGGCCATCACTCGGGCTGGTATCCCGTCCGGCCCGGGGGCGGTGTTCTTGGAACGGATCCGAAGAACAGCCGCCCCAACCTCCGATTCCCTAACGGGCGGCACATCGTCCTCTCTACCCCCGTCGTCTCCGACCGCGTAGGCCATCGACGGAGGTGTGTGCTCCGCCCGCTCAGGGAAAAGGCCCTCGACCACTTCCTGCAGGAAGCTGGGCTGGAGAGTCTCGGTAAGGGGGGGGCCCGACGTGCGGAGCTTCTGACGCACCGCACGGTATGGGCGACCCCAGGGGTCACGGTCGAGACCCTCCAGCATCTCCTTTCTCTTTTCCTCTTTGGCGCGGCAAATGGCCAGCTTCAGAGTCCTCCGCGCCTCGCGGTACTCCTCATGAAGCTGGTCCCCGCCACCGTCTCCACGGCGACGTCGCCTGCTGCGGGTGTAGGACCTCCGGGCACGAGTACAAGCTGCACGGAGGTCCGCCAACTCCTGGGACCACCAGTAGACCTCCTTCCGCGGAGGCCGACGACCTTGGACGCGGGGCATGGCCGTATCGCAAATCTGCGTAATCGCATCGCGAAAACGGCCAGCCCCCACGTCCACGCCGACCTCCTCGGTCGGGGCCTGCGGAGACAGCCAAGAATGAATAATGGCCGCCTCCTCTAGTAGGTCCCTGTCCAGCTTGGCAACAGCCCACCGCGGAAAGCGGGAAGGATGCCGCGCCGTGTGACCCCTACTGGGGCCCTGGGACCGGGAGAGCTCCAATCGGATATAAAGATGATCCGAGAGCGTCTCAACCTCTTCCAGGACACACCAGTTCCTTACTCGTGCGGCAACAGCAGGGGTAGCGAACGAAAGGTCCACTATCGACCCCCCTTGCTGTCGCACGCACGTGTTGGTGGAGCCTCTGTTCAGCAAACAGAGGCCCACCGAAGCCGCCCACTCCTCAACGGCTTCGCCCTTGGCGTCCGTCCCGGGGGACCCCCACGCAATGGATTTTGCGTTGAAGTCCCCCAGCACGAGGACGTGCCCAGACGCTAATCGCCGCATCGAGGTCTCCAAGCTGTTAAGGAAGACCTCGAAGTCGCTCAAACTCCGGTTGGGGGAGAAGTAAACACCGTAAACGGTGACCCCCCCCCACTCGGCGGCATTATATCCAGAGCCCTTGTCTCTAAGCGACAAGGGCGGGGAATGAGCCGCCGCGGAACCGACGACTGCCACGGAGCCGTCCCAGTCACCCATCCAGTTTGGACGGGTAGGAACGAAATAGGGCTCCGCGACTACGGCAACACCGATCGACCACTGCGCCATGGTTTGCAGGAAGAGATCCTGCGCCGCGGCACAGTGGTTTAGGTTCGTCTGGACAAGGAGGTTGGAGACGTGATCCATTAAGGGATCGTCTCTACAACCTCCTCCATGGGCGACGATGAAGACGCACGAACGACATCGGAGGCAGCCTGGGTCGATTGGCTAGCCCCCGATGTCTGCTGAGAAGCGCGGGATGGCTTACAGCCTCCCTGCCCCATCTGGTGATAGGCGGGCTTGTCGTCCGCCGCACAAATAGGGCAGTGAGGGGCGGCAGAACATTCTGCCGCCTTGTGCCCCGGTCGACCGCAGCGGAAACAGAGACCGCTGCAGTCGAAGCAGTTCCCGCACTTGACGCGTGTGTGCCCCGATGCTAGGCATTTATAGCATCTCATCGGTCTTGCCGCCAGGACTGTTACCCTGGCACTCACAAAACCGATGAGAAGCCTGCCGGCGTCGCCCAAAACTTTGGCCGACGCCACGGGGCAACTCACCCACACTGCGCCAAGCCCTCCCGGACCGGGCGGATGGCGCCAACTCTGACGCTCTCCGCGTTGCAACCCGTCTTTGCGCGGATTGCAACGCGAACGTCTTCGGTCGTCACCGAATCGTCCAGGCCCGAGATGCGCAACTCAGCGCATTTCGTAGGCCTGGCGATCTTGACACCATCCGTGTCCGAAAATACACCCCGCAGCTTCTCAGCAAACGTGTCCGCAGTCTTGGCGCCTTCAGCCCCAGGGAACTCGAGGATTCGAGCTCCCGTTTGGGGAAGGCGCAGTCGAACCCCTGCCGTCGCGAAGTCGCCGGCGAGACAGTCCCGGGCCGTCTTAAAGACGGCCGCGTAGGACAGTCCCCCACTAGCCGCCTCCGGTGACACCGTGACCACTACAGCCGCGGTCTTAGGCGGCTGCAACTTCCGCGGCTTCTTTGGGGTGGCCCTTGCCACCGATGACGACTGCGGGCCAGAGGCCGCCTTTTGGGCAGCCTTCTTGGCCCGCTTCTTGGCCTTCTTCGACTTCTTTGACCCCCCGACTACCTGCCAATCCTCATTGGAGGGGGCAGATGTGGAGGGGCCAGGCAGGGGTGTTGGAGTGGGGAGCGGAGCAATCTCCGCTCCAGTCGCTGCCACCGTATTGGGCCTTGGCTGCGGCGCAGCCGTCTTGGCCGGCGCCTTCGCCCGCTGCTGCTAGACGGAGCCGGCCGGGACGCAGACGGGGCCGGCCGGGATGCAGATGGGGCCGGCTGGGACGTAGACTGGGCCGGGTCCTCTCGCCCAGGGCGCTCCGCCTGGAATTGGGCGAACTGGGAGCTCAGCTCTGCCATCTGCCCCGTCAGGCGATCGTTTGCCGATTGGAGGCGAGACACGTCCCCGATTAGGGTCTCTATGACCCTCGCCACTAGATGAAGCGTGCCCTTTTTTTTTTTTTTTTTTTTAACGTGTGGAAATCCCCTCGGACCGTCACCACACCGGGGCTTGCGGCGGGGCGGTGTGTCGGACTCGAACCGACTAAAACCACACGGTGTGCCACTCTGCGCCTGTGAAGGGAGGAGTCCGGGAACTGCAGTTATTAACACATCCGGACCCCTCCCAGCGCCTGCCCGCACAGAAGCGGGCACCGTCTGCTGGTATCAAGATGAAGCGTGCCCTAACATAACCTAAATAAACTGAGCCTAAGCCAGATGTATGAACAAGAATTTCCGTAAAAATGACTTATCTTTAACCATTGTACTTGACATTGACTTATCTTTAATATTTCCTAGTTCATATTACAGATAACATATACTTTTGCTATAAGATTTTTACACGCACATGCCTTTCTGCCTACACACATACTAGAGTGATCCTTAAGCAAATGTTTTCAAGAAAGGTTTTGCGTGCAAAAATATTACAATAAAACGAAAATAGGAAACTTTGTTTTTTTATTGTTATATCTTCTGTTTCCGTTTTATTTAGTCCATTGAAAAGTTACATTTGGTGTAGCATTTCATTTATTTTTAGATATGAAGGAGATGTTTTTGACTGCCTCATTGGTCTAGCGGTTGACGTGTGCGACCAAATGTTTGTATGATCTACAAAATAATATTTGTTTCGGAGTTTGGGTGTTTTCTATGTATAATATGTATGTATTTACAAAAAAAAAGTATATATGTATTTGTATCAGTTGTCTAGTACCCTTAACACAAGCTCTGCTTAGCATGGGACTAGATGGCGATGTGTGTTAGATGTCCGAAATATTTATTTATTTTTATTTATGTTAGTGTAAAGTTAAATTCAAGTTTATGGGGTTGCAACCTTTGTCCCCCGGCCGCTATCTTGGAAAAAGCGGTGCAAATGGTTTTTATAGTTTATCTGTAAAAGTATAGATCTGACAAAAAAAAACAATTTTTTTTGTTGAATTTAACTGTAACTTAATTTAACTTTACTTTAGTATACTAACATCTCCTTCATATCTTAAAAATAAAATTGCGTCCTCTAGGTAATGCACGCTAAGACCAAAATATTTTTACGTTTCAATGGACTATTTGGATGTCTGTTTTTTCGTACAATATTTAGGGTTAGTTTCAGCACTTCCTGATAAGTTCCCTGACAGACTAATGTCAACTTATGTGTCAAATAACTACAGATTTCGGTTTCAGAAGTCCTCGATAGAATATATGTCAGACATATATGTCAGGTAAACATATATTTATCAGCTACTTTTATCTGTTGGGCCAGTTTCACCAGTTCTTATAAAGTTTCAGATAGTTATCTACCATTTATCCATATCAGAGGCTTGTGAAATCGAAATCTGTAAATTTCTGCAAATAAGTTCAAAATAGTATATCGGGGACTTTATCAGCAAGTGGCTAAACTGGCTCTAATAATGTTATACGCCAAATGACTATCCTGATCCTTTATTCGAAACTAGAAAATAATCGCCAGCCAAAAAAATAATAATTAATAATTCAAATTACTTTTTTAGTTTACAATGACAACAAGACAACAGAATTTAAACTTACTATAGTTTAGAGTAGTAGACCATGTTATTAAATAGGTACTCACACTCAGTATGCTAAACATCGTAAATATTTCAATTTCCAAAAATAGTATCAAGATTTACAAGATTATCATCATGCTACCACTGAACTCAGGTCAGTGATTATGTATCAATTCTCAACACTTACCAATTTACAAGGATACCAGCCACACTCGGTGTTATTAATGAAGTAAGTAACAGATTTATTAGTCTGACCTAACCTACCAACTGTAGGAACCTGACGTGACTCGCAAGCTTAGAACTTGTTAATCAAATTTGAATTTCATGTAAGTTTGCCGCCCATACGTTATACGTATTAGTTAGTAATTGGGTTGAACCTACGAACTTGTTGACATTTCTATTTTAACAAACAAATTAGTAAACTCATATTGAGTACTATTTTCGAAAATAAATAATCACAGTAATAATACGAACAAACTTTAATAAAGGAGCTAATAAGACCGCTAAAAACTTTATAGGTGTGGTGCCAGGAATTCCTTTCTCAGGTACCGGTACACAAAAATGTGTGGTTTTAGTCGGTTACCATTAAAATGCCACCACTGTCAGCTACAGACCACATGAGGAGTCCGATTGCGGATACTCGAAGGGATTTCTAGCCAAAACAAAGTGAGGGTTAAATTTTAAATATTCCATGGTATTGTCGCCTATTTACCAATTGACTAAGTCTGTATGAATTCTCAGTGGCGGGCTTGTTAGAGTGTCACCTAAAACAAAACATATTATATCGTTTCAGGCTCAGGCGAGGTCATGATCTGTGGCTTTTATTTATAAGTCAGTAAGCATTATATTACAATATAGCCCAACATACATATTACATAATAGAAGTCGCAGAATCACGATAACCATAAATCAATAATTCACAGCTCGCAATGTTAATATCGTGAGAACATTTGATGAGGTTACCCACAGATATGCAAAGCAGGCAAATCCTAACCATATAGCTATTGATCATTCAATACTTGTTATGATAAGGACCTATACTACTCAGAGGACAAAATACTTATATTTAGTAAACACAGATACAAAATTAGTAAATTATTTTTTCTTCATAGACAAAGTCGTTTTTGATACAACAAACAAACAAAAGCCCGACTGCTTGAAAATGAACAAATACTTATAAATTTCAATATTTCATATACACACAGTCAACAATCCAGGCGAATCTATCAACACCTCCTAATACAAAATTTATGAAAACATTATGACTTTTCAACCTCTTTATTTTAAACTCACATTTGTATAAACGTTTTTTTTTATTTATATTTGGCCCCGCCAAAATGACTATACTCTGCCTGATGGAAAGCATAAGCAGAATCCAAGAGTGGTGGTCACCATACTGCGAATGCAGACAATGCAACAATGCAGCGTGGTGGGGCCTCCGGTCTCGCACTCACCAACGAAACACGACAGCACTATCGCTGTCGTGTTTCGTTACCATGATCTTCTGTGCGAGGGTAGTACCGCCCCGGTCGAGCCGGCCCGTTCGTGCTGAGATCAGCGTGGCTCTACTACCTTGAAAACCTCTTTCTGAAATGAAATATCTTGCCTAAATATACGAGTATTAAACAGCATTAAACATGTAATATGAGAAATATCAAATTTGAAATTAGTCACATATTTGGAGTTATACTCACTCTCACATAGCAAAGGAAATAAAGATAATATTTACAATAACAGACATCAGCTGAATACTAGTATTAAGTTAGTACTCAATACCTCGATGGTGCCTATTAATAATGTCGGCTCTGCAAAAATTGTCTTTTTGCAGATCCGACTTGACCTGATGAGATCCATCAATACACACAACGCCATCTAGTCCCAAACTAAGCATAGCTTGTACTATCGATAATAGATAACTAATATAAATATATTACATACATCTATACTTTTTTTATAAATACATACATATAAACATAGAAAACATCCAAAATCCAAATCAAAGTTGAGATTCACACAAACTCCGGAAAAAAAAATAGCTATATATTTTTCTGAGTTATAATAAATAGACACTAAGAGTCTGTTGGCGTTTCCTTTCTAGTATTTTACCATATAAGATAAGTAAAGTATCCTTTGTATAAACAAAGTTAGAACTTTGCATTCGCTTTGAAGCTTACGACCAAGTGATAAATGATTGCCGAAATCGAATTTGGATAATACTAAAAGCCGCTTATTTTGACACGAATTCTTGGGGAATATAAAGCGGAGATGTGGCACGTTATCTAAAAGTGATGGAATGTTTTAATACGTGTCTAATTTTGGAAATGTATTGATTAGAATAAATTGGTATAATTTTAGAATCGAAATTGTGTGAGTTGGTTGAAAGCTTTGACTGGAAGAAAATGCCTGTGGCATTAAGTACGCCTTGTACAATATGTTTGCTGAAAGTTTGTTTAAATAAAAATAAACAAGTTAAAACTAAAAATTAAAAAAACCTCCTACGCAAGCACTTAATCGAGTAATCATACGCCAAAAATGCCCTACATCATTTTGGAAAAGAGCCGATACTCTTACACGGCTGGACCGATATTAACCAAACATAGTTAAGAACCGCCGCAAGGAAACTGACTTTCAAATGAAAAAAACCGCATCGGTCCATCCACTCGAGAGCTACGATGCCACAGACAGACACACACACACACACACAGATAGACAAACATCGACGTCAAACTTATAACACCCCTCTTTTTGCGTCGGGGTTAACCCCGGTTATAAATAAATAAATTAAAATATTTTATTTATACACGGAGTTTATATTTTCTAACTACAATCTATTATTTCGACACCAAATAAACTACACTTTACTACCCGAAATGTTGTCCTTCTGCTATTCGCATCCTACGAGTTCCCTTAAAATGTGCCTCTTAACTCATTAAAGTATAACGATAAATATAAGCTTAGAAAATAAATGTATGAACATGTGCACGAACAGGTGTAAAATGCATAGGTGCAAGGTAAATCAATTAGCTTTTATTTCAAGGAGGCCTTTTCAGGCACTTTCGAAATATTACGTTATTGACTCTAGTTGCTCAGTTCCGAAATGTCATTCTTATGGAGACGAATCAGCAAGAAACTCCATTATAAATTATAGTTTAAAAAACTAAAAAACACGCTTTAATAGATTTCGAACTAAAAAGTACAAAATAGTTAATAATAGAAAACTAGATTTTTTTTTGAAAAATAAACTATTTTTTTTTTTTAGTTTTTTCTTTACATTATTGTATTGTCATCGGCCCTTGACCCCTGTGCGAATTTTCAAGTTAATCAGACTGCTAGAAGGAGGTGAAAATGAAGTTAAAAGATTTTGATACATACATATAGGTCAAGCTAATAAAAGCGTGTTAAAAATACACAAACAATAAACATGCAAAAAAGCATCATGCTTAGTTATAGACTATTTAATTGTAATGGTTATAAGTTCTTCTGAAATTTGTTACGGTTACAAATCTTTCAGAATAATATTGCGACTGAATGATTTATTATCAAGTGTGTGTGACGTAGCATTGCTTTAAAAGCATTCAACCCCAAAGTTTATCTCATGGCCAATTTTGTTTCAACAGAACTGCTGTTGTGAATATATTTAATACAGACAGTTAATGGTTTTCTTACGTGACTTCGATACGCAAGTGATTTCTTGAAATTGAGACCAAGATCGTTGTTTAAACTTAGTTGTACCCTATGATGTCGTCGTGATTCAAAACAAAAAGAATACCTACAGAAAACCTATACATAAAAATATTTGAAGTTTCCATAAAAATATGTATTACCATCTATTTAAGTAGAAGGATTTCTACTTACAAAGTAAGTTCTAAATGTTGGTTTACATTTGCAAAAACTTTCAGTAAATTCTTTGGATATTTATGGCACATGAGGATGATGATCAAAATATCATTCTAATAATAAAAACTATATTCTAAAATTGTTTTTCTTTAATATTCTAAATATAATTATTAATATAACTTTCGATCTACTGTATTTGAATGTACCTTTTACTAAACGTAGGGTCAGAGTAAAAAATCGTCCAGAATATATTGCTACAGATCCCGCACCTGACATGAGTAATGAACTATTCAAATCAATCTAAATTCATGCGATAAACGTTACTTGAATAAAAATTGGAAGTAACGAAAAGGATCGTGGCAAGATGAAACCAATTTTTGAAACTTAATCTTAAGTGTCTTATAAATGATCCTGTGTATAGGTGTTTATAGTGTAGATAAGTGTAGGTTTGCAAAAACATGTAACAATACATCAGATACTAGCTTTACACGCGGCTTCGCTCACGCAGACTTTCATCCCCTGATTTACCCCCTTAGTGGTGGAATTTCAAAAATTCCTTTCTTAGTGCTCACTTACGTTATGTAAAGGACCTACATGCAAAATTTCAGAATTCTAGGTTCAGCGGTTTGGGCTGTACGTTGATCTCTGGATATGTCAGTCTGTCAGTCATTCACATTACTCTTTTATATATATAGATTACTAGCTTTTACACGCAGCTTCGCTCACGCAGACTTTCATCCCCTGATTTACCCCCTTAGGGGTGGAATTTCAAAAAATCCTTTCTTAGTGCTCCCTTATGTAATATAAAGAACCTACATGCAAAATTTCTGGATTCTAGGTTCAGCGGTTTGGGCTGTGCGTTGATCTCTGGGTATGTCAGTCAGTCAGTCAGTCACCTTCCTCTTTTATATATATATATAGATAGATGACGCTTGTCAACTAATGTATGTACTAGTAAGTAATAAAATATTTTATGAAAAGTTGATTAATAATGATATTTTCTATCTAACACACAACGCCGTCTAGTGCAACATTGTGGAAATATCCAGCAGAGCCAATATATAAAATCCATTCGCAATTGTGGATGTTGTTGTGAAATAAGAATATATTAATTCATACAGCAGCGTAAACTGACAAATCATACTTGCTAGTGGGTGTACGCCCATTCATTTTGTAACGGCTTGGCGCACGTGCGACAGCGGCGCGATTAATGTAACCGTTTCTAAGCGAATGTACTATACCAAGCAGAGCTTGTGCGATGACTAGACAAGTGATTTGAACATATAAAATATACCTTCTTTTGTAAATACATACATTTCATATATAGAAAACACCCAAACTTCGAAACAAATATTTGCAGATCATGCAAACATTTAGGCTTACCTGTGAATCGAACCCGAAACCTTAAGCACAGCAGCCACATACGCTACCTTTGCGCCACTGGGGCAGTCGAATGATTGATCAAACTATACTCTTTGCGCTGTAGCATGGTGCGTGACAGTTTCAGTGACATTTCGTTTCACTCTTGAAAGTTTTTTTTTTTTTTTTTTTATTGAATAAGGGGCAAACGAGCAGACGTATCACCTGATGGTAAGTGATTACCGCCGCCCATGGACACCTGCAACACCAGAGGCGTCACAAGTGCGTTGCCGGCCTTTTAAGAAGGAGTACGCTCTTTTCTTGAAGGTTTGAAGGTCGTATTGGTCCGGGAATACCGCAGGCGACAGTTCATTCCACAGTTTTGTTGTGCGAGGCAGAAAGTTCCTAGAGAACCGCACAGTTGTGGACTGCCAACCATCTAAGTGATGGGGATGAAATTGCTGTCGCGTAGGACGATGGCGGAAAGAGGCGGCAGGAATCAGCCCGAACAATTCCTCGGAGCACTCCCCATAGTAAATGCGGTAGAAGATGCAAAGCGAAGCCACATCTCTACGCAGCGCCAAAGAGTCCAGCCGAATTGAAGATTCCTGGCAGTCGACGATTCGAGTCGCTCTCCGTTGAATGCGGTCCAGAGGGAGGAGCTGGTACTGGGGTGCCCCCGCCCAAAGATGAGGACAGTATTCCATATGTGGCCGAACCTGCGCCTTATATAGAAGAAAGCGGTGGGCCGGAGTGAAATACTGTCTCGATCTGTTGAGCACGCCAAGCTTCTTCGAGGCCAATTTGGCCTTATCCTCCAAATGGCCACGGAACTGGACTTCGCTCGATATCTCGACACCAAGTATTCCAATGTTGGCTGAGGCTGATAGGGGAGTGTCTTGAAACCGAGGGCATACGACCCACGGCAGTTTTTTAGCGGTGAACGCTCAAATTTGTGTCTTGGTGGGGTTAAAGTGGACTAAATTGAGTCTACCCCAGTCTGAGACCTTTTCTAAAGAGGTCTCAATTTGGGACACAAGTTTGTTTCGACTCTCAATGACGTTTTCCCGAGAAATATTAGCGCGGCCGGTGTAGAGAGCATCGCCTGTACTGTCATCCGCATAGCAATGAATGCCGCTAGTTTGCAGCATGTCATTGATATGCAGGAGGAACAGAGTAGGCGATAGCACACAACCTTGCGGGACACCAGCATTCACAGGTATAGAGTCAGAGCATTCACCGTCGACTACGACCTTTATGCTTCTACCTGCTAAAAAGCTGGTGACCCATTCGCATAGTTTCTCGGGAAGCCCATAGGAAGGGAGCTTCGAAAGAAGCGCTTTGTGCCAGACCCGATCGAAGGCTTTCGCAATGTCCAAACTAACTGCCAAGGCTTCCCCCTTAGTCTCAATCGCCTGTGCCCAGCGATGTGTCAGGTACGCCAGAAGATCACCAGCTGATCGACCCTTACGGAAACCGTATTGCTGGTCGCTAAGCAGATGATGATCCTCTAGGCACCGCAGGAGTTGATGATTGATGATGGACTCCATTATTTTCGAGAAGAGGGAAGTTATGGCTATCGGCCTGTAGTTAGATGGATTTGAGCGGTCGCCTTTTTTAGGGATCAGGTGGACCAATGCTGCCTTCCATGATGTCGGGACTACGCCAGAAGAGTAGGAGAGCCGAAAAAGACGCGTTAAGACCGGTACCAACTCAGGAGCGCACATCTTCAACACTATAGGAGGGATTCCATCCGGGCCACTCGACTTATGGATATCAAGGGATAAAAGTGCTAAGCGCACTGAGCGTTGGTGGAACTGGATTTCCAGCATACAGCTCTCGCACCCCGGTATGGTAGGCGGCTCTTGTTCCCCGTCATCCAAGGTCGAGTTGGACGCAAAGTGTTTTGCCAGAAGATCGGCTTTCTCCTTTGCGTCATAGGTCAACGGATTATTTCCTATGTGCAGAGGTGGAAAGTTGCCTTCGATAGCCTTGGCAAGAGACCAGAATGCCCGAGTTCCCGAAGGAAGACGCTCAAGCCTCTCGCCAACCCTGACAATGTGCTCCGACTTCGCCCTTGCAATGTCTCTTTTGAGGGATCTGGAGGCAAAGTTGTACTCCTTTTTCAGAGCGCTGGTATTTTGATTCCGTAGCGCCACCGCGTCAGCCCAGGCTTGGTAAGCCTCCTGCTTTATGCGAGAAGCTTTTCTGGAAGATGGACCAAACCAGGGCCGACATTTGCCACCAATGGGGACCACAGTGGATGGGATGAAGAGCTCCATACATCCATCCATGTCTACACGGAGCCATAAGATGGAGAGGTCCCTACCTTCAAGGTTGCTGGGGTGACGAGAGCTGACATCGTCTCTAACGTACACGCACACTCCGGCCTTAGAGATGAAGGATGTTCAAGTCCGTACCCAGGGTAAGTTAGGTAGGAAGTGTCCGCTGGAGACGCTATCTGCGTCTCGGTCAAGAAGAGCAAGGCTGGCTTTGCTGTCTCGAGGTGGTGATGGACAGCGTTAAGGTTGCTTTGTAATCCCCTGATATTGCAGAAGTCCACGACCAGCGTAGTAGGGGGTGCCATGGTGTTACTGCTCTTATCCCGAGCATGATTAAGCGTAGTTTTGCCCCCCCCCAGAATACGAGGGACAGCCTGGGCGTCCACGCTCAGGCGCGATGTGTTCTGAGTGTGGACGTGCAGAGAGGGATTCTCCAACGCAAGCACAGTTGGTACCTTCCTGGGGTAGCATCTGTTTCAACTGCGCCATCATAGGGGGGATTGGGGGGGTGGGCCTCCGGTATCCTCACTCACTCGGTGTAGGTAGTAGAGCCACGCTGATTTCAGCACGAATGGGCCGGCTCGACCGGGGCGGTACTACCCTCGCACAGAAAATCAACGTAAAATGACCACGTTCGTGCTGTCGTGTTTCGTTGGTGAGTGTGAGACCGGAGGCCCAAATAGTCTAGTCAACAAGTTCCATACTTGTTGACTAGACTAAAAGATGCAGCAGCATCACTAGGCCGCCATGGTGTGGGTCGCCATACTGCATTGCCTGCATTCGCAGTGAGTATGGTAACCACCACTCTTGGATTCTGCTTATGCTTTCCATCAGGCAGAGTAGAGTCAATATGGCGGGCCATACATAAAAAAAAAAAAAAAAAAAAAAGCATGGCTCTCCCACGGATAGTTGCCGCGATTTACAAATTATGACTTAGTATTTCAGCTGTACCACGTTCGCAATATATTAAATCATTAATAATTGCAGTAAATTAAATTATACCAACCAGAATGTTTTAGTCTATAAATAAATGCCGCACCATGCTACAGCGCAAAGAGTATAAGTATAAAAAAACTTTATATTTTATAATATTCGTAAAGAGGTTAATTATTTTTTTATTAATCTTTATTCTCTTTTCAATTTAATGTTTCTTCTTACCTTCCACAGAAAAATACGCAAAGAGTTAAGTCCGTATTTGTACTAGTTGAATTATTTAATAATAAAACTACTAAATGTTGTTTATTGAAGTAAAACTGAATATGGATTTAATAGAAAAACCGAGTTGTACTAATTACTATTCAATTAAATATTTATAAATAAATTAAATTTTCCCAGAAAAATTGTAAATTTTAAACAACACATCTTTTAATTTAATATTTTTAACCGACTTCCAAAAAGGAGGAGGTTCTATGTTCCACTGTATGAATTTTTTTTTATTTTTTTTATATATATATATATATTTTCTGAAGTTACACCGGTGTTTGCGTGTGGTAGTCATCATTTTATGATGATGAGCTGATGATGTAAGGCACAACTCCTTAACGGTTAGGAGTTGGAGGATAAATCTTTAAATATCATATGTATATATGTTACCTTTAGTCGTATTCTTTTAAATTATTTAGATAAGCTGATGATGGAAGGTGGAAGGTACAACTCCTCAACGGTTAGGAGTTGGAGGATAATTCTTTCAATTTCATACGTATCTAAAGTCCTTCAGTCATATACTTTCAAGTTATTTAGGTGATGATAGAAGGTTAAACTCTTCAACAGTTAGGGATTAGAGGATGATTTTAAATTATTTTAATATATCACGTACGTATAGACCTTAATTTGTATTCTTGATGATGAAATTTGATGAAATAGTTCAACTTACTACTTACCTACGATTGTTTGCACTAAAAACTGAAAAATAAAACTTTTTATAAAAAAAAAACCGACTTCCAAAAAACATCCAACGAAAACTCTCTGCCAAAAAAACAACTAAAAGCGTAAAATAAACCGGTTCTTCATAAATTGCCTATACCTAATTCTTTATTCATTTAAATAGTAGTATTATAATGTGTGCTAGGTACCTAAAATCTGTTTGAAGTCAGTGCTAAGCCAAAAAGAATACAAACGAACAATTACAAAAGTCTAAGCGATAGTCACTTGGCACCGACTTCAAACAGATTCTAGGTACCTAGCTCACATTATAATACCACTATTTAAATGAAACCAGTTTATTTTACGCTTTTAGGTGTTTTTTGGCAGAGAGTTTTCGTTGGATGTTTTTTGGAAGTCGGTTTTTTTTTATAAAAAGTTTTCTAGAATCGTAATTGTTTCTTTGACCTTGACCTTTGGCACAGAGCAATGACCTTTAGCTCTGACTGTCACACTGACGAGTGGGTGTTTAATGTATTTACGTGGGATGGCATATCCTATTTATTTTACTCCTAAACTTTGTAATGAAATAGTAAATTGTTCTACTCTGTAATATATTTAGAACAACTAACTAGATAACATCTTGTAATTAATTATTAAAAAGAGAGAGAACAGATGTCATCCGTGGGTGACGTAGCGGTTTTACCGTGGGAGAGCCACGCTTCGGCATGAATGGGCCGGCTCGACCGGAGTAATACCACGGCCTCACAGGAAACCGGTGTAAAATAGTGCTTGCGCTGTGTTTCACCGAGTGAGTGAGGATACCGGAGGCCCATACCCCAACCCCTCCCCTACCTTCCCCCCCAACTCCCGAAGGCCGGCAACGCACTTGTGACGCCTCTGGTGTTGCAGGTGTCCATGGTTGGCGGTAATCGCTTACCATCAGGCGATACGTCTGCTCGTTCGCCAACCTAATTAATAAAAAAAAAAATGTCACTTCTGATCTGTGCTGAGCGTTATGGATTCAATCTCCATATTGGACAACATTTTGATGACTGCACGATTGGCCTAGTGGTTAAAACGGTCTCCACTCCACTTTCTACTACTACTCTCTACTAAGTGTTGTGGCTTCAAATCCCACATGTCACAACATTTTGTGTGATCCACAAATTCTTATTCTGAGTCTGAGTGTTCTTTGTGTCCGTTTCATGTACGTTTCCTCCGCGACACAGGATGTATATTCCTAATGCGGAAGTTGTATTAAAAAAGAAACACTTTATGTGATCTTCAAAATATCATTCTAAGTCTGGATGGTCTTTGTGTCCATTTTATGTTTTATAAAGTCCTCCGCACCACAGGATATTTTTCTAGTCCTATTTCTTGAAAATATACCAAAACGTCTTGTATAGTCTTAATCCAATACCTGTTATTTTAAATAAGTCATACTGTACTTAAAATCTGTAGTAGCTTTCTACCGTCTGTTGTATCCATCAAGATGATTAGACTTTGGTAAGTTCAAAGGCGCTCGTCTCAGATAACAAGGTAAAGTCGGGGCTATGTCCGGTGGGATCTCTCAGTCAAAGAGCCCTATGGCGTTAATTCTGTGTTGCTCTTAACAAGTTTTTCCATCGAAATAATCTCAATAACAGCATCAATATTTATGTTAATATTATTTCTAAACAAAACTTAATCGAAATTTGGCATGTTTAAAAAGTAATTTTAATATCCCTCACTGTTAGGCAGAAAATAATTTGCGGAATAGAGTTGTCACAGAGAAACTTTCGAGAATGTATTTTCTAAAGTCCCTAATGATTCACGAATAAATCACATCGATTTTAGATGATTGGACTTCTAATTACCTTAATGTCTTTTAAGTTCGCCTTTATAGACTTCTGTTAAATCAGAAAAGGTTATTACGAAAAAGATAAACAATTCAATGACTATAACAAGAGTTTATGTAGAAATTTCAGTCATAATGTATATGTTACTGTAAAAGCCTGTTTATTGGTTAATCTTAGGTTTTACCAGTAAATCTTAGGATATACCGACATGAGTTGATAAATGTAAGTTATAACATGTCTTTTTCAACATTTACCGTGCCTTTTGAAGTAAATCTTAAGATTTACCAAGTGAAAGGTTGTAACAGTTCGAAATTAACGATGATCACAAAACTGTTCGGGCTTTTACCATTTAAGAGTTGGTAAATCTTAGGTTTTACTGGAAAATCTTAGGATTTATCGAGCGTTTACAGTAACATATTATTTTGTTTCTGAGGCAGATAGTCACCATCTGCTAGTTAAAAGAGTCGAACACTACATCTATCTTGGCCATCAGATAGCAAGAAGAAGGAAGACCAGGTGGCCGAAGTGGAAAGGAGGATCGCTCAAGCTTGGACTTTCGGAGCGAATAGCCAAATTTTTCGCTTTAAGAAAAACACCTGAGAACCAGGCTATTTAACCAATGTGTCCTGCCGGTATTCACATATGGCATGGAAACTACAAATTTAACTGAAAAGTCTGCTGGAAAACTACGAGTGGCACAGATAGTAATGGAGAGGTCGGTGTTTGGCATAAGTCTGATGCACAGAAAGAGAAACGAGTGGATCAGAGAAAAGACTAAAGTCATAGATGTCGTGCAAGAAATAGAACGCCGGAAATAGAGATGGGCAGGACACATTGCGAGACTGGACTACAGCCGGTGGGCTCGAAGAGTGCTTGAGTGGAAACCCCGAGCAAACACCCGAGGCAGAGGAAGACCACCAAACAGATGGGTCATCGATAATCGGGGACGAGCGTAAGTGAACTGGATGGTGTTGGCAAGGGATCGAGGGAAATGGAAATTGGGAGAGGAGGCCTTCGTCCGAAGACGGACAAACTAGAGGCTGCGCTTATGATGATAATATATATGTTCAACATACTGAACGTATGATTTTTACGTCTGTATTTTATATGTGCATGTTAGTATCATCATGTCATAGGTATATCTATATTGTTCGTTGCGAGGATGGCTTCACGTACAGAGCTTATTTTTCTGCTATCTACTTCATTGTTATTTCAAAACATAAAATGTATGCTGTTCATCTTAATTAAAATCTCTCCCGATGCTATCAAGTGGTGGTGCCAAATTAAACAGAGCTTTTTTTATCACAACAATATTAACGTATAATTAGTGTGAACCCCTTAAATCTTCACCATGGCACTCGTAAACTTCTAACTTGTCACTAGAATACAGAAAACCTGATTTCGCACTCTGAAAGTCACTTTACTATGTCAAAATAATTGGTGAATGATATGGTCTTGAAAAATATTTTTTCATCTTAAAGTCTTTTGTCTTCATTCGACCGTGAAAGAAAGTCAAGAGGGCACTTGACTCTGGTTCAAATTTAAAATTTCAGCCGAAATTTTTTAATGTACTATCAAATATTTTTGTCACGATCGTCGAAGTAGGTGTTTGTTTATTCTATTCGTTTTACGTCTGAAATATTCTTATAAGAGAACTAGGCGAGAATGTTTGTAGAATTTCAACATACGATTTGATTGCATTTGTGTGGGTATATAAAAAAATGTTGTGCATAAATTGTAACTATTAAAATAATGTTTATTATGTGTCACGTACATACGTTATAAGGATATGAATGAAATGAAAAAAAAAGTTTTTTTTTCAGGCCTATAACAAATATGTATCCATCAATAATTGATGGATACATATTTGTTATAGTAAAAGAATATAATAGAATAGCATGGTGCGGGTGACTTTCGTCGTTTCGTTCGTTTCACTCTTAAAAGTTGCCGCGATTTACAAATTATGACTTAGTATTTCAGCTGTACCACATTCGCAATATATTAAATTATTAATAACTGTAGTAAATTAAATTAAACCAACCAGAATCGTCGTTCAGGCAACTGTCACCCGCACCATGCTACAACGCAAAGAGTATAGATCGATCGATCGATCCTTTTATGAAAATCGTTGTATTTTATAGTACCTGGATGACCGATGGTAAATTTTCTAAAAATGAATCGTAGCTAGATCGATTTATAGCCCCGGAATCTCCCTGCATGTAAAAATAAATCGTTGGAGCCGTTTCCGAGATAGTGATTATACATATACGTATATATACAAGAAATGCTAGTTTAAGGTATTAGATTAATGTTACTACAGATGAGACGATGCGAGAAAAAACGAACAGATTTCTATAGAATAAGCTGCGAAAGATGTTTATTCCGTACGTTACACGTGTTGTGATAAATCTTAGCTCTCTAGCCACTGAGATGGGTGTAACCATATAATATGTATTTTATAGGACATTACTTAATAACAATATAACGAGTCTTTTACGATTTACGATACTAACTTACAGACTACTAATATATTATTTTTCAAAAGATAACTCCTCTATTAGGAGAAAATCCTGTGTCGCGGGGACTTTACAAACATACTTGAAATGAACACAAAGAACACCCTTACTTAAAACAACAAATTTTGGATCACACAAAGTTTTATTTCATGTAGGATTGGAACCCACAACACTCAGCACAGTAGAAAACAGCGTGACGACCACTTAAACTATTACGCTATCCATGCCGTAAAATAACTACCACTGGCCATGGCATCTGCAATGCAAGAGTCACAAATATGTTGAAAGCATTTGAAACGTTTACGCTGTTTTCTTAAAGTTTTGAAACTCATTGCGGTCTGAAAATGTCGACTTTATTCTATCGATTGCTTCTATGAGGTTGTAGATAACCAACTGTTCAAGCGATGGCAGCTCGTGGATGTTCGAACAATGATGACGGTAGAAAACAGCGTCGAAAGTCGTGTCCCCTATTAGGAGCCATTCTGCGAGTTGAAGCTCGCCACTTGTTTCTGTCTTGAACAACGTATAGTAGTGCCGAGAGTAGAGCAAACTAAGACTTGTCACGCCGCAGCGTCCTTCTCCCGCCACAGATGCGTCACTTAGCCTCCCTCGACCGTACACCCCGGAGAAGCATATAGGACACACCGAATTTCTTCTCAGGGCTAGTCCAGACAGGAAAGGCCGAACTCATCTGCTCATAAAAAATAAATAAATTACCGGTTGAGAGCCCACAGCGCTCACCAAAAAACCCGCGTAAAGCTGTAACGATTATCTGAGACCACCAGCTATAAATCAACAAAAAAAACACACCTCTTTCGTCCGCCGGCTGCTATCCAGTTAAGTGCCTCTTCACCGTCGAGGGATACCGCCAATGGAAATCTCCTAGAATCCTGCCTTGATATAATTTCTGTCTCCTATTGATCTCATTAGTATATATTTGTAATTGTGATACTTTGCATTGAAACATTAAATATTTTTGTAAATTCTTGCGAACAAGTTTCTAATTTCTACATACTTTCTACAACCTTAAGGCTACACCAAGCCACCACGTGGCTCACGAAGCCCCTAACGTTACAAACTGTCCAGCGCAATTTGCTACTGCTCGTCTATAAATGTACTGTAAATCAATTTACAGGTAAACTTTTATACGGCGAAAAGTAGTATATTATTTTGATCTATCATAAAGAGTATTTATATCTATGATATATTTATCAACAATATTTTTACCGTAACAATGTTGTACATTTATATCAATTGTCTAGTACCTATGGCATCTCTCAAAAGGCCCCTTTGATGATTCACTTCCCCTTTTTATGTAACTTAACAAACTTGATATTATTTTTGTTTGTTTTTTATGAATCTATTGAGCATTACATACATGAGTTAGCAGTGGCTTATTATTTTCTTTTCTCAGAAGTGAATAAGATGTTTTGTTTCGAAAATGTATTTGTATTTTTATACATGTGTGAGTAGACAATGATTATGTCACTTTAGAAGAAACGTATACGGCGAAGTATCGAAAAGTAGTAGATCATTATTTCGGCGTTACCTCGCTCTGAGGCGTTCCATTTAAGGCTTGAAGTGCAAGAAGTCCTGAAAGTTTGGTTACCCTAGTCGTCTTCGTGTTGCCAATTTCGATGATGTATCGTTCTAGGGCTCGTCCCGTGTTAAAGAGTGCTTTGTTATGCCCCATACGGTGGACTCGAGAAAAATATATATGACTAGAAACTCAATACTGGTTGTGTTCATGTTTCATTTTTTATGAATGATATAAAATTACAATTAATTTGGAAAATTTTATTTACATTGTTAAAAAGCCTTTATTATAAACCCAAGTCTGGGGTATAAGTTGTAAATTTAATGCATTTAAGTTTTAAAAACCTATTGACGTTAAATGAGCTCTTTAAGGATAAAAAGGAAGCCAATGGCAGAAAAAGTATGATATAAAATGTAATTGGCTAAGAGTTCAAATGCGCTAATTTAAAAATAAATAACGTATAATAATAACAATAAATATTTCAGACATCTAACACACAACGCCATCTAGTCCGAAGCTAAGCAGAGCTTGTACTATGGGTACTACGACTGATATATATATAAGTACTTCTATTTATTTATTTATTTTCTTATTAAAAAGACTCCCGCATTAGGAATATACATTCTGTGTCGCGGGAGACTTTACAAACATACATGGAACGGACACAAAGAACTTTTGGATCACACAAAGCGTTATCCCATGTGGGATTTGAACCGTTGTGGGTTCAAGCGCAGTAGACAGCGGCGTGGCGACCGTCTAAACCACTAGGCCAACCGTGCAGTCTTTTCTTAAATACATACATATTATACAAAGAAAACACCCAAAATGCGAAACAACAAAAATTTGAAGATCATACAAACATTTGGTCCGACCTGAAAATCGAACCCGAAGCCTCAAGCACAGCAGTCGCATACGCTACCACTGCGTGACAGAGGCAGTTAAAGTGATATACCTGTCAGAAATGTAAGACATACTTTGTTTACATAACTTTAAAAATACTCCAACTCGAGAAACAAACAGATACGAATCGCTACATCACAGTTCAACGGAGTGTGTAATACACACATCAAAAGTGTCTAGGGATCAAGCATTTTTATGCGGATTTCTTGAGATTGAGATGTGGCTTTGGCTCTGGCCTGCTCAGTCGCCAGACTTGAACCCGATTGAGCATGCATGGGATATGCTACAGAGAAGAGCTCTGCCGAATATGGAGGGTATCCAGTCGCAAGAAGACCTTTTTTTGTTGTTGCAACGAACATGGGCGGCCATTCCACAGCGTGATTTGGATGAACTCATTTTGAGTATGCCAAACCGATGTTCTTGTGTTAGTGTTCGCGGTAGAAACACGGATTATTAATTGTTTAAGTTACCTAATAAAATTTTAAAGAAAACTATTATTTCAGTCTTTTTTTCGAACTTTAATGTTAGTTGTTCAAATGTCAAAAATCCTTTTATTAGGAAAATGGCAAATTTCTTTATTAATGCAAAGGTGACTTGGTTTATCGTTACTGTGACAAACGAAAACACTTTATTTGATGAATCCTTAAAGAAAATTTTAATTAATATCAATCAGGAGAAAAGTTATTGCAAAAATATATGTTGATCCCTAGACACATATGTTGATCCCTAGACACTTTTGATGTGTGTATATCGAATGAGATACCGGGGTTTCCCCATATTCATACATCAGTTGACTTTGCTTAGTCTCTTGTTTGTAACAATAACATTTGCTGTGTTAATATAAAATATATATATCTCATTTCACATTGATTTAAAGCAGAGCTTGTGTTATGGGTACTAGAAAACTGATACAAATACATATATACTTTTTTTGTGTAAATACATACTATACTATACATATTATACATAGAAACACCCAAACTCTGAAACAAATATTTGCAGATCATATAAATATTTGGTCCGACCCGGGAATCGAACCCGAGACCTCAAGCACAGCAGTCGCATACGCTACCACTGCGCCACCGAGGCAGTTTTAAATGAACTTCATGTTCATTTAAATGTAGATTTAATTGGAAAGGTAAGAAACAAACACGTGTCTATCGGACTTTGTAAGGATTTTTATTTTACTATTTCACTTATATTTAAACCTAGCTGCACGTTATCGCGGTTCTTGTTTTACCATCACAACAAAAACTGCGGATAACACCGCGAAGCGAAGCCAGTCTAAAATGAAAATAGCCTAAGTTACTCCTTATAACACCAGCTATCTGCCAGTGAAAATCTCATCAAAATCGGTAGAGCCGTTCCAGAGAGGAACCAGAACAAACACAGCACATAAAGAAATTTGAAAAATTGTTGTGGGTCCAAACCTTACATGGTACATCATGTTCTTTGTCGTTTCATGTATTATATGTTTGTAAAATTCAACGCGAGACAAATAATATTTTTATAGTGTAAGTTATCCTAAAAACAAAAAAATAAAAAGATACAGTCCAAGAAAGATAATATTATGTCAAAATATGAAAGTAACAATTAAGTTAAATTATGTTCATGTCAAATTCAACGTCAAATTACAAGAAAATCAATAAATTATTAGCAAAATTTAAAAGGTTTCCCAACAAAAAGGATTATATTGTTTTATTTTCATTTCTTAAAAGACGTCTTACAGACTGTCATTCACTTACAGACGACTTACAGACGAGACTTACAGACGACGAATGTCAATCACTCTTTGATATGTCTACCAAAGTACATTAAATATTTGAAATAGATTTATATTAAGTTTGTATTATTTGGAGCAATATATTTCAAGTTGATACAATAATATGATTACGAAGATGTGTCACACAAAGTTTAAAAACATCGATAACCAAGCTGACTAAACTAACTGCTCTACTAAATAAGTTACGAAATTTAAAAACAAAAATAAACACTTTTATATTAAAGATATTGTATTTGTATCACCTGAATGTCATACACACATGAATAATTTGGATTTAAACTTTCGCGACTATACGCGCAAACGAGCAGACGTATCGCCTGATGGTAAGCGATTACCGCCGCCCATGGACACCCCAACACCAGAGGCGTCACAAGTGCGTTGCCGGCCTTTGAGGATTGGGAGGGGGGGGGGGTTTCTGTGAGGCCGTGGTATCACTCCGGTCGAGCCGGCCCATGTATGCCGAAGCGTGGCTCTCCCACGGTTAAACTTCATAGTGGTTACCGAGCTACCAGGTTACCACAATTTTTCTTTACTTTACTGCTCAAACTTAGCACGCTGATTTCAGCACGAACGGGCCGGCTCGACCGGGGCGGTACTACCCTCGCACAGAAAATCAACGTAAAATGACAGCGTTCGTGCTGTCGTGTTTCGTTGGTGAGTGCGAGACCGGAGGTCCAAATAGTCTAGTCAACAAGTTCCATACTTGTTGACTCGACTAAAAGATGCAGAAGCATCACTAGGCCGCCAAGGTGTGCGTCGCCATGCTGCATTGTCTGCATTCGCAATGAGTATGGTGACCGCCACTCTTGGATTTTGCTTATGCTTTCCATCAGGCAGAGTAGTCATTTTGGCGGGCCATATATAAAAAGAAATTCATAATTTTATGCATTTTTGATGTGAAACTAATACGGTGAATCAAACCGGTTGATGGAGTGGCGACGCGTCTCCACATTATGTTTTATTGATTTGACTGATTTAAAATGGAGCATAATTATCTTAAATGTTCCCACATTTTGCACAAACATATTATTTAAATACCTCTACATTATTATGAAACATCTTACACCCGACCGTCAGATCGACTTTTGACATGGGGTTGCCAAGTTAGTATACCTTATACATAAAAATCAATTGTTGTTCGTTTGTCTCGCTAAAACTCGAGGACGGCTGGGCCGATTTAATTAATTTTGGTTTTGAAATGTTTGTCGTAGTAGTCCAGAAAAGGTTTAAACTGTGAAAAATTAAAAACAGCTTGAAAATCCAAATGTCACGTGTACGAAGTAGCGGGTACCGCTAATTTTACATAAAATTTGTCACTAATTTATTTGTATCCATATTCAGTTTATTGATTGAAACAATATAGGTAACATATTATCATTATTAAAATCATCATAATATAATCCTGTGTATAATAGTAGATGTAAATGTGCCTTGTTTAGAGCAAATTAATACATTCATCTATTATTTCAGTTAAGAAAAATCATTGCTTTGTTTTATTAATTTGAAAAAGCAAAGATTACACAAACCATTTTATTAGTTGTTTATCTAACTACGGTGCAACTGAACTGTGTATTGTGTATTGAAACTTTTCTAGCTCATTGAACGAACAATATTGGCAGTTCGGAAATATTCGGCTATAGCCGTGAGTATTAGCTGCACCCAATATTCGATTGAAATCAATTCGGAAATTTAAATTCGGCTACGCCATTTTCGTATTCCATTTACGAAACGTAGTTGGAATTGCTAATGTTGAACATTAAAGAATACGTACTAAAACTCTTCCTTAAATACTTTCTGAAAAGATAAAGATTCTTTTTTCCCGACTACGGCTAAGTCATAAGGAATAGTTTTGAGTGAATTTGTATTAATTTAATAAAAAATAAGAGATTTAGGAGGTAGGTTTTAATATAGATATAGGTCTTTCAGATATAAATATAAGTATAATTGTATAATAGAACTAGCTGACACGTAGCGTGATAATTTTCCCCCGTTTTTGAAACATTATTCATTGGTGCTCCGCTCCTATAGATCTTAGCGTGATAGTATATAACCTATAGCCTTCCTCGATAAACGGGCTATCTAACACTGAAAGAATTTGTCAAATTGGACTAGTAGTTCCTGAGATTAGTTCATTCAAACAAACTGTGTCGGGAACGGGTGAGATGTCCCTCCAACACAAAGGGAGGATCCTCCGAAGGATGCCCAACGGTTGATGTTGGGATGTTGTATATGTATATGATTATGAGCGTGAGAACTTTTACTGCGCGATTCAGGATTGGTAGATAGTTTCTTCGTTTTCCTTCGTTATTCCGTAGTTTGACGTATCTTCGGTAGATGGCGCTGTGTGAGTCGGGGCTGAAGTCCGCAGATCCCAGTGAGTCGGGATGGCGTGCGGTGCGCGGTGCTGCGGTGAGGTCACCAGTGAGTCGGGGCAGTTGCTGCGTAGTGGCTGGCTGCTGCATAGACGGGAGAGATATGTTCTGCTTACATGAACCGTAGCTGCAGTGTGCTGTGCCTAGACGCTGATGAGGCCGTAGGGGTAAACCAGGCTGGAGCGGTCGCTTCCTGCGTGTGGTATATCCTTGTTGAGGCCGAGGATGCTGGCTGGCTGTGAGGCTTGCTGTGGGAGTGAACGTGATGGTGGTGTGCTGATGCTGCTTCGAAGGCTGCTTCCAATCACGTCGGGGTCACCACTGTGGAGGACCGGGTGAGATGTCCATCCAACACAAAGGGAGGATCCTCCGACCAGGCGAGGTGAACATGCCTGGCGGGCCAACCGCCCAACGGTTGATGTTGGGATGTTGTATATATGATTACGAGCGCGAGAACTTTTACTGCGCGATTCAGACTGTGGGGGAATGGGACCTACAAACCCGTAATACATTATTTTGTTCTATTGTCAATAGTTATTGCAGCGCACGCAAAAATAGGTTTTCAATTTCACACCTTGGGTTACAAAATAGCTATTTTCTTACGGATCTCTATTTTTTTTTAAAATAAAGTATAGCCTATAGCCTTCTTCGATAAATGGACTATCCAACACTGAAAGAATTTATCAAATTTCATTCATTCACCGAACACCTTACCGGTTACACGTATTGTTACCTACGATAAATTCGTTTTCGATCGCGGTTACCTACGTAGTTCACAAACCAAAATGGACAGTAATACCAAGTGTCATAAGTGTCATAATGGAATCAACAAAGATGATGAAGCTACATATATTGTTTGTGGTAAGTGTGGCCTATACTGGCATTTTATATGTACCACTTTGCGTGCTAGTCCACGTGACCGCACCAACTGGAAATGCGATCTTTGTAAAGCTAGCACGAACAAAAATAAGCCTAAGAAGCCAGAATCTTCAACCAGCCCTCTCAATGTCGTGGACACGAATCAAATAATAAATGACATTAAGGATTTACGTAGGGAGATGTGTAGCATTAAGCAGGATATGAGCGATCGAACGCAGAACAATCCACAGAGTTCTGAAGGGATGAGTCTCGAAAAGCGGATATCAATTGTCGAAGCCAAGATATTCGATTTGGAAAACCTGTCAGATATCATCAAGGCTCTTCAGATGAGTGTGTCCGCCCTGGAAGAACGCAACCATGTCCTGGAACAGTCAGAGAGAATATGTGACCTTGAACTTCACGGTGTTACGGAATACAACAATGAAGAATTGCATGATGTGGTGGTAAAGGTCGCAGAGATAGCTGGCGTAGCAGTGTCTAAAACGAATTTGAAATGGGTGAGACGTGCAGGATCCAGCGAGGGTCAAATGAGATCGAAGCCCAGAGCAGTGATTATTAGATTCGACACTTGTGAAATAAAAAATAATGTTTTGCGTGCCATTCGAACAAGACGCGGTCTCAAAATGTCCGAACTTGGTTACATTAATGATAACAACAAAATATACGTTTCTGAAAACCTAACACCTCATTTCAGAGATATATACCGAGAAGCAAGAAAGGTAAAAGGATACCAATTTGTGTGGACCTATAATTGTAAAATTTATATGCGCAAAACTAATGTTGATGAAAAGATTACTATCAGGTCAAAAAACCAACTAAAATTGCTGTAGACTTTCGCTTTTTTTTAGTGTTGTATTTTGTCTTGTGTTTACCGTTTCACTACTGCTACGTGCATTCAATTATAGGCACAACAAGAATGCACTTTTACTATACTACCACCATCCTGAAAAAACCGTTAAACAATATCTATAACAATAAATCTTTAAATCAATCTGCGTTATGTACATGTGATATTATGTTTTATGAGGTCAGCGTAACAGTCCAGTATAGTCCTTTTTGTTTACATACAGTGGAGCGAGAACTGAGCCGTCGCTTACTTATTAGATATTATTTATCATGTACCCCACATATTTTAGATTCAACGATAATGCTACTATCTTGTACAAATTTATTTTTTCTACTTTATTTATTGTTACTTACTTTAGCTATAGATGTGGGTACCTATTTATTTGTGCTATGTATCAGTCGCCGTGAATAGTTTTAAGAAGAATAAATATTTCACACTAGGGTTATTAAATGTTCGTTCAATTAATACGGGTTGGGATGAATTAAAAGAAGCGTTTAGAAGCCACGAATTTGACATACTTTGTTTGAATGAAACTTGGCTTAAAACTGACTCCGATATTAAGTCATATAATATGCCGGGCTATAAGTTTTTGCATATACCTAGAAGCACCAGGGGTGGTGGCGTAGGTGCCTATATTAGGTCCGAATTACGTGTTCGTCAACTGGAACACCCGGTTAGTGGGCTTGAACAGTTGTGGTTTGAGTGTTATATACATAGACACAAAATTGTGATAGGAATAGCGTACCGATCACCTACATATAATTGTACCAATACTATCGATTCACTTTCTGAGTCACTTTCAAACTTTGCGACACAATACGATACGTTATTTTTGGTGGGGGACCTGAATGTGAACTGTTTAGATTCATCTAAAAGGGTTATTACACCCGATTACTTTAAACCTTTGCTAGAATCATACGATTTACACCAGGTTGTGAAGGTGCCCACACGAATAACCAGTACTACCGAAACCTTACTAGATGTCATATTCACAAAAACACACACACACCCACGTGCCGTACAGGCAATACATAATGATGATTTGAGCGATCATGCACTGATAGTAGCTTGTTTCAATTTCACCACGATAAAGCCTACTCACCGTACGATTACATACAGACCGCTTAGGGACAACGCCAAGGTTATTAGCAATGCGGCACAGTATACCCCTTGGGAACTGGTTTCTCAATGTGGAAGCATTAACGACATGGTTTCTATGTTTAATTATTTGATTTTAGACCTTTTTGACACATTTGCACCTGTTCGCACTCGTACTTTTAAGAAACCACCCACACCTTGGATGACCGATTCTTTAATAATTTTACGTTCTCTGAGAGATGATGCTTGCAAAGTAGCGAAAAAGAAAAAAACCGAAGCTGCTATAAGCTATTATCGTCAATTAAGAAATGTTGTAAATTTTACTATTAAACAGGAGAAAAAACAATATTTTAATCAATACGTAAACGAAAATAAAAGTAACCCTGCATCCATGTGGAGACATATAAACAGTATTTTGAAACCATCCACTACCCATAATCTGCCTGTACATCTAACTGATCCCAACACTTTAAATTTTCATTTTGTAAATAGTATTCCACAGACTTCTCATATTCAAAGTGACTCATATAGCATGATTAGTCGCTCATTAACTCATTGCACTTTTAATTTCAAACACATCTCTGATAAAACAATAGTTAGTATAATAAACACTAGCACCTCAAACTCCCTTGGTTGTGATGATATTTCAATGCACATGCTACGTCTGACGCTTCCACATTCATTATTAGCTATTTCTACAATTATTAATAAATCCTTACAAGAGGGAGTCTTTCCCGAGGCCTGGAAATGTGCCTTAATTACCCCCATTCCGAAAAAAAATAAAATCGACAGCATTAACGACCTTAGGCCTATTAGTATATTGCCTGCCTTATCAAAAGTGGTTGAAAAATGCGTACAACAGCAAGTGGCGAGGTACCTCGAAAATAACACTTTTTTACCTACCTCGCAATCTGGCTTCCGAAAAAATCATAGTACTACTTCAGCCTTGTTAACCATAGTTGACGATATACTGTCGGATTCAGATCAAGGATTTGGAACAATGCTCGTCTTACTCGACTACACACGTGCTTTTGACTGTGTACATATTCCACTCCTTATTAAAAAACTGCGGTGCTATGGTTTCTCCGAGAACTCTTGCAAATGGTTCTCCTCTTATTTTTCTAATCGTACGCAACTTGTAACACTTGTAAACTCTAAGGGAGCGCTGTCTAAATCTTCACCAATATCCATCAATAGGGGTGTAATTCAGGGCTCTGTCCTCGGCCCTATTTTATTTTCCATCTACACGTCAGATGTCACGAATACAATTGAGCACTGCAGATTTCATCTTTATGCCGATGATACTCAATTGTACCTAAATACACTACCAACCTCTAGTGATGTTGCCTCGACGGTAGACAAAATTAATCACGACTTGGTATCTCTAAGCAGGTGGTCAGATAGAAATGGTCTGGCACTCAACCCATCAAAGAGTTTATTTATCATATGCGGCACTGAAAACCAAGTGCAAACTATAAAGTCCCATCAGCCTAGTATTAAGATTGGAAGTTCGATAATACCTAGATGTGAATCCGTCCGCAATCTGGGATTATACATGGATGAGACGTTAAGATTTGAGGCTCATGTTCAGCAAAAAATTGGTAAATGTTTCGCTTCCCTAAATACACTATACAAGCTGCGTCAATTTTTAAGTGATAAAGTGCGACTACAGCTGTGTAGGAGTTTGGTGTTGTCGCATCTGGATTACTGCGACATCGTGTACGGACCTTGCCTTTTTAAAAAAACCATAGCCGCTATTCAACGAGTACAGAATGCGTGCATGCGTTTCATTTTTGACATCCCTAAAAGACATCACATATCACCATACCTAAATGAAAAGGGAATTTTGAATATGCTTAGCCAGCGTACACTAAAGCTTTCCTGTTTTGTCAGATCTTTGATTAAAAATAAAGTTCCTAGCTATCTCTATGAGAAACTCGCGTGGTCGTCTGACGTACATAAATATGAAACAAGGTCACGTGACCGCTTACTACTCCTACCAAGGCACTCGCTAAGTAAAACTAAGGGTTGCTTCAAGATAGCCGCTTCCAAGTGCTGGAATGTTCTACCCCCACCCATGTTACGTCTAGAATTAGGGCCATTCAAATCACGCTGTAGCAAGTGGTTATTAGTGAGGCAATCCGAGGTCGCTACTCAATAATTTGTTGCGTTGCTCTGTGTTCGTGGCATCTATCTATCTATCATTTTATATATATTATTTTATTATTATACCACTATTCTATCATTTTATGTAGTGGGACTTTCCTGGACATGTGTGTATTTATGAGACGATACTGTATATGACGCGTTCTGTAGCAGCGACTGCACTGTCAATGTTTAGTGATTGTTGTGTTCGTGGTCGGGATGGTGTCATTGTAATTATATAATGTTATGTTAATCATTATTGGCTTGGACAGAATAACAGCGGCTGGCATGCTCTGCATCGTCATCCATATGCTGAGTCCAAGACCATTTTGTCTTTTTAGTCATACCTTAAACACTGTTAATAATTATAAGTAACATTGTAATATAAAGGCAAATAAAGTTTTTCTTATTCTTATTCTTATTCTTAAATCGGACCAGTGGTTCCTGAGATTAGCGCGTTCAAACAAACAAACTCTGAAGCTTTATAATATTAGTATACATGATTATTAATAACTAGCTGTTGCCCGCGGCTTCGCCCGCGTGTATGTCGGTTATCACTGCAAATAGTAGCTTATGTGTTATTCTGATGTATAAGCTATATTACTGTAAAGTTTTATCCAAATCCGTTCAGTAGTTTTTGTGTGAAAGAGTAACAAACATCCATCCATCCATACTAACAAACTTTCGCGTTATTAATATAGGTAGGATTTTTATCGATATAAAATCATAATACAAAATGTATCGGTACCTGAATAGTTTTATTTTCTTTACCTCGCATAGAACTTTTATATGTTTTTATAAATCAGTTTAAATAAAATAAAGGGGTTAAGACAATTTCGTGAAAACTAAAAATTTTGTATAGCGCCATCTGTATTTTTGATATGGAACTCATTCCTATCTGATGTCCCACGACACCACTCGATTTTTTTTACAAATAAGATACACGTTTTACTATTAAAAACGTATCTAAGTATTTATATATGTACATAAATTATAAAGTGTTTATATGAGCTTATTTCGACATTTGACATGGCCAAGGCCTTCGACCGGGTCTGGCACCGCTCGCTTCTCTCCAAGCTCTCGGCATTCGGTCTGCCTCCTAGACTATGTCACTGGATTGACGCTTTTCTTCATCAACGCCGCATTATGGGCCTTTGCGACGGCACGGCCTCTGATGTTCTGGATGTAAACGCTGGCGTACCTCAGGGTTCAGTCCTGTCGCCCACACTATTTCTTCTGCATATCAATGACATGTTAGCTCTTGGCAACATACATTGCTATGCAGACGATAGCTCAGTTCATGGGCGATATTTTTGACACCGTTCAGCCAAGCTGGCAGACGTTGAGGAAAGTCGACAGAAGCTTGTCGCTGAGCTCGACCGGGTTTTGAACCGCATTTTACAATGGGGTGATAAGAATCTAGTCGAGTTCAACGCTACGAAAACACAGTTATGCGCGTTCTCTACCAAAAAGTCTCCATTTCTTTCCCTCCCCACTTTTCAAAGCACTCAACTGCCATCAACTCAACCATCTGTATCATTGGAAGTATTCTGAGGAGCTCTTCCAACTGGTCCCCATTCTCCCTTCCTCTGCAGAATAACATGTTCACTCTCGAACCAAACGGTTTGGTTCATCCTTCCTGTGCCGAGCAGCTAAAAACTGGAACTCACTTACAGCGCACGTGTTTCTCTCCCACTGTGATCCCGGGCCCTTTAAGTGGGGCGTAAATTAAGTGGGGCGTGAAAAAGCATCTCACTAAGCCGTCATAGTGTGGGACGCAATTTTACATTGTCTGCTTTCCCAGTGAGTATGGTTGCCCCCACTGTTGGATTCTGCTTGAGTTTTCCATCAGGCTGACCATAGTCACTTTGGCAGCTTCAAAAAAAAAGTACAATTTTAATAACTACGTTTTTTCTTTTGCCATATTTTGCCAAAATATGAAGATTTTGCGGATTTGACATACGTGAGTATGCTGCCCATGAGAAAAATAAATTACTGTATCTTTAAGCATCTGTCCTTGGGTTTTGTTAATATTGTTATTGGAAATGCTGTTTTCATGCATTCAGCGGAAACTGCATTCTTTTAAATTAAATTAAAACATTATCTTCTTTTGCCATTCCATGCGTCAATATTGTAGCTTTTACAATGTTGTACCCCAGTTGTGTAATATTTAGCCGTGTACTATTACATTGCTTTGGCGCTCAAGATACCTCATTTAATAGTACTGGAACATTAACTTGCAGCCTCAACTTATGGGAAGGCACTCCTGATATTTCTAAAGACTTTAAGTATTCGACAACATCTCCCTCCACGCCTGACATGATCCGTTCGTTTAATTGATAACTATCTCATTAGTCAGCAGATCAGGATCGAAATTATTTTAAAATCATCTGTGCTATCTTAAACCAGAACCCACGTCTCAGTGTAATCATGTCGTTACGCATGTCATTATTACATAAATGTCATATCAGAATAGCTCTAATACATATTTTGTCTCTTGTCGCAAACTAACTCACAAACCTAACATATTTCTATATAAACTGCCATCCCCTGTTGCTATTTTACCCCCTCGAGGGTAAAATTTTTACAAACTTTAAATGACATTTTCATTCTTACCTAACCAACAGCTAGCGTATAATGACGATACTTCTGCAGAGAATTTTGAAGTTAAGAAACGCTGTTAATTAATTATATTAATTAACCGACTTCCAAAAAGGAGGAGGTTCTATGTTCCACTGTATGTATTTTTTTTATTTTTTTTTTATGTATGTTTACCGATTACTCCGTCAGTTGTAGACCGATTTTGAATTATTTTTTTGTATTCGAAAGGGTATTCTTCCGAGGTGGTCATGGGAATGGTGCCAGCATATCAATCTGATGATGGGATCCCAGGGAAATCGAGGGAAACCCTCATTTTTTATAGGCACATACTATGTTTTTCGTATATTTTCTGAAGTTACACCGGTATTTGCGTCTGGTAGTCATCATTTTATGATGATGAGCTGATGATGTAAGGTACAACTCCTTAACGGTTAGGAGTTGGAGGATAAATCTTTAAACATTATATGTACATATGTTACCTTTATTCGTTTTCTTTCAAATTATTTAGGTAAGCTGATGATGGAAGGTGGAAGGTACAACTCCTCAACGGTTAGGAGTTGGAGGATAATTCTTTCAATTTCATACGTATCTAAAGACCTTCAGTCGTATACTTTCAAGTTACTTAGGTGAGCTGATGATAGAAGGTTAAACTCTTCAACAGTTAGGGATTAGAGGATGATTTTAATATTACACGTACGTATAGACCTTAATTTGTATTCTTGATGATGAAATTTGATGAAATAGTTCAACTTACCTTCGATTGTTTGCACCATTTACGCTTTTAAGTGTTTTTTTGGCAGAGAGTTTTCGTTGGATGTTTTTTGGAAGTCGGTTTTTTTTTTGGCTTATATATTTCTATTAATATAATGAACATTCAAATCAGATTGACTAATACATACTTAATATCTTAATATTTAGGTCTTCATTGAAAAAGTGAAATATGTTTTATGATTGTGACAGCCTTGTTTATTCGTTGTCAAGACGCCCGACGTAGGTAACGCGCAGGCGTGTGGCGAGTGAACCCCCAGAACAACCTTTCATCCCCCTTTTAAACCCCTTACAACCCCTTTTTTGCATTAAAAAGTAGCCTATGTCCTTTCTCAGGCTCTAGACTATCTGTGTAAATAAATTAATTTCATTCAAATCAGTGCAGCGGTTTGACCGTGAAAGCAAGACAGACAGACAGACAGAGTTAATTTCGCATTTATAATATAAGTATGGATAGCTGACCCACGCAATGTCATTTGCGTCTTCTGTTGCCCGTAGCGTAATAATTTTCCCCCATTCTTCATTGGTGCTCCGCTCCTATTGGTCTAAGCGTGATGATATATAGCCAATAGCCTTCCTCGATAAATGGGCTATCTAAGACTGGAAGAATTTTTCAAATTGGACCAGTAGTTCCTGAGATTAGCGCGTTCAAACAAACAAACAAACTCTTCAGCTTTATATATTAGTATAGCTGACCCACGCAACGTCGTTTGCGTCTCCTATTGCCCGTAGCGTGATAATTTTCCCCCGTTTTTGAAACATTCTTCATTGGTGCTCCGCTCCTATTGGTCTTAGCGTGATGATATATAACCTATAGCCTTCCTCGATAAATGGGATATCTAACACTGAAAGAATTTTTCAAATTGGACCAATAGTTCCTGAGATTAGCGCGTTCAAACAAACGAACAAACTCTTCAGCTTTATATATTAGTATAGATGTATTTATTATGCTCTTCTAAGATCTAATACTCATAATCAACAACACATTTATTTGGATAAAGATTAATATTAGGTATTATGTTGATAACAACTCTTTGGCAAATAACTCATTATTAGGTACCAACTCTTAGCGTCTTATACTCGTGATAACTTCTAAACGAAATGAACGATTGGGATGAAACGAAAAGGATTTTACTTCTACATAAATACCCTTGATAACATAATGCTTAATTTGGATAAGGATTAATATTACGATACTCATTTAACGTAGTTTCTTTCTTCAGACGATTTAATATTTTTTTTGAACACAAAAGCGGTTATTGTAACTATACCATGATAGTTAGATATATGCTCTCGCGGACTTTTTTGTAGATCTTAATGAGACCTACAAACCCGTAATACATTATTTTGTTCTATTGTCAATAGTATTTGCAGCGCACGCAATAATAGGTTTTCGATTTCACACCTTGGGTTACGAAATAGCAATTTTCTTACGGATCCCTAATTATTTTGAAAATAAAATATAGCCTATAGCCTTCCTCGATAAATGGACTATCCAACACTGAAAGAATTTTTCAAATCGGACCAGTGGTTCCTGAGATTAGCGCGTTCAAACAAACAAACAAACAAACTCTGCAGCTTTATAATATTAGTATAGATAGTAATAGAAATATAAAGTAATTATAATTTAATATCGAACAATTAAATTTAATATGCAAAAAAACCAAGACAATGTTTATAATTTTCACTTTAATTTTGTCGGCAGTCTTCATGACTATTTTGTGGTTTTTTTTCAGTGACATACATGGTACCTGTCTATAAATTCGCTTCAATTCAAAAGTGTCATGTCGCCTGAGTATACTGCGTTGCTACGTGGCTTCGTTGCATTTAAATTGACTGTTTTCTGGAGACACTCCTCCAATGCTTTCTCTGGCTATAAATATAACTTATATACAATTTTCTATATCAATCAAATGAAATCTTGCCCCTTGGTACAATTACGATTAAGTTTATAACAACTAGATCTACTTGAATTATCTTCGTTTTCTATGTTGATAATAGTCTGGTTAACATTTTCAAGAAAAGGAAGTCAGAACAATTTGGAGGAACCTAGAAGAGTTTTCGTTAATAAATAATTTAGCTAATATGGAAAAATAATTAACCAGTTTGTTAGAAGTTAAAATTTTGTAAATTAGTGGCAGTTAGTAGCAATTGTTGTGACAATTGCTACTAATGTATGGTGTACGGTGTATGTGTACACTGAAAAACGTACTTCGATACTTTAGATAGTATTGCGAAGAAATACTAAACTACGTAATAATTACAAATTTTAACTAAAACAAAAATTGGGACCATTCGGGACGAACCAGCTTTCAAATAAAAAAAGAATCATCAAAATTGGTTTACCCAGTCGAAAGTTGAGGTAACAAACATAATAAAAAATACAGTCGAATTGAGAATCTCCTCCTTTTTTTGAAATCGGTTAAAACTATTAATCCTGCATCTCGCATTGAAAGTTTTTGCACGGGCATACACATCAACCGTAATTTTCCGGTCTAAACCAACGACATTCTTTTAGTAATTTTATATTTTAGAACACTGACCTCCCAATATCATCATGACTGGACTTACCGTTCGATCTAAAATATCTCGGAAGAGCATGCAAATTAATCAAACGTCACTTATCAGTTATTTCGAAGGGACGGGACATTTCAACTACACTACAAAATTTCAGACACTCTCAATATGACCACTTATCACGTTTAAATAAATGACAAGCTATCGAATCCTAACTCTGAAACACAAAGAGAATATTTTTCCCATTTAAATCGTCATGAGTGATGCAATGTATTTCCATCTTTCCGGACACGTAAATAAGCAAATTCAATTTCCGTTTTAACGAGCGAACGTGATTGGTCGATATTTCTTTTGAAAGTCGTGGCCAAAGCTTACCATGACTGTTGAAAGCTCTCTGACGCCATGATAAACGAGTTTCTATCGAAAATAATTGGATTGTGCGTGAAAAATATGTGGCTTCTGCAGACGTGTCCCATTAGTAGTTGTCATACGTATAGCGTTGTACTTTATTATTTTAACGCTTTCTAAATGCTTAATATCTTAACTATACTCTTTGCGCTGTAGCATCGTGCGGGTGACAGTTGCCTGTACGACGTTGACATCAACATTCTGGTTAGTTTAATTTAATTTACTATAGATATTAATGATTTAATATATTGCAAATGTGGTACAGCTGAAATACTAAGTCATAATTTGTAAATCGCGGCAACTTTCAAGAGTGAAATGAAATGTTAAATGTTATTGTAACCGCACCATGTTACAGCGCAAAAAGTATAGGTTTCTTGTGGTTTGCTCATACAAAACAATGTCAAACATTAAATCCATGAATTTTTCGTAAAACTTCTAAAGATTTATTTATTAAACTAGATTTTGCCTGCGGCTCCACCCTAAAATAGATCTGTAAGTAAGCACGTTTTTAATTAGTAGGCAAAAAAAGGGATATCCATTACTCCGCATTGACGTCAAAGAACACTATCACAAGTCTTTAAATAGACTTTTTTGTTTCATCAGCCATGAAATAGGATAGTCGCTTTAGAGATATAGCAATTTAAACAAAAATGAAGAAAGAATTATGAAATGAAAAAAAATAATTATTAGAATTAATAAACCTGTCTCCTTAATCAAGATGTAAGTGTTTTTTCATTGATTCTCTTTCTACAATCGCTAACGCCTCTTAAGTCTTGTGCTATTGGTTAATATTTTGTATTGACAAGACGACTTAGCGTTGAGATGACATCATTCATTTGTTCGTTTCCTAATAACTTTTACGTAAGTAAAATGTCATCTTGTCTAGGGGGGCTGAGTTACATATTTATTAAAAACTAGCTGTCCCACGCAACCTCGTTTGCGTCTCCTATTGCCCGTAGCGTGATAATTTTATCCCGTTTTTGAAACACTTTCCATTGGTGCTGAGTTCCTATTGGTCGTAGCGTGATGATATATAGCCTATAGCCTTCCTCGATAAATGGGCTATCTAACACTGAAAGAATTTTTCAAATCGGACCAGTAGTTCCTGAGATTAGCGGGTTCAAACAAACAAACAAACTCTTCAGCTTTATATAATAGTATAGAAATACCGAACACAACTTTTAAATGGTGAAATTACGTGAGTTTAATTTTCTGGTAACTCAAGTTGACTTTATGTCAATGTATTGATTTATGACATACAAAACAGAGAGTGTTTAATTTCCCTTGTAATCAATTAATCTGTTAACAAAACTCTTTTCTTAGAATTAACTTATTTCAATTTATGATTTTTATATTCGATATAGAATATAATAATATGAAAGCAAACAATTGGACAGCTTACAAGTGACAGCATAGTGCTTGTGGAGGAACGATTGTCATGTCCCACCAACACAAAAGGAGGATCCTCCGACCAGGCGAGGTGATCATGCCTGGCGGGCCACTGCCCAACAGTTAATGTTGGGATAATAAGATATTAATTGTTAGAACATAACATTATGTTTTAACAATTAATATCTTAATATTTTGTAACTACAATTATTTATGTTGTCCTGTAAAAAGGGTTATTTGATTATAACATTTCTAAACGGAATACTGTTACTCTTAATTTGAAATGTAAGCTTGTTACTATCTAACAATTATTATAATAAATAGGAGATTAAATAACGATTGCCTGTAAGTAAAGTAATGTTTTAATAATTCATTTCAAATAATAATTGTGAGGGACGAGCCTAACAAGTTAGGCTCGCATCCGCATTTAAATTATAATAATGTGAGGTTAATCGCAGTAATTCTAATTATTTAATTTAGGATTTATCATGTCATTAGAATAGGGCATGACGCTTTTATTGTTTTGTAAAGTTAGCGACTTCCGCCATTCGGCGCCATTATGATTTAATGTATGTCGGTTGGTTTCGTATGGAAAGGACGGAACCAACAGATCACTTTAGTACGAGCATTGTACCAGGAAGGACAACTGTAAAAACAGCTAAGTACCTAGGCACCTTAATTGTTGTAATTTACTATTAAACATTTGTAACTAATAATGTATGATGTGACTTTTCAAAGAGTGGCTATGAGTTTCTTTGCCAGTATTCGTCTCATAAGGCTCTACGCATTTTGCAAACTGGAAGTTATGGATCGACGCGTTTGTGCCGATCCATTATTCTTAACATTAGCTTCAATCTAACGTTCATTTAATAAATAATAATGAATGGTGGTTTCTATTGCTTTAAATCATAAGTATTACTACTGAGAAAAGCACCCTTTCTAAAAATCATTATGCGCTTTACGCTCTGACATATATATGTTAATTGGCGCGAGAACTTCTATTGCGCGATTCAGGATTGGTTGTTTCTTGGTATTGTTACGTTACTCTATAGTTCAGTGTAACTTCGGTAAATGGCGCTGTAGTATATTTCTGTTGTGCTGTATGTGGAAGTCGCCACATGCTTAATATTATTGTTTTATGCCCCTGTATCCTTCTAAAAAGGTCTCCTGGTGGTTCACATGTCCCATCAATTTTCGATATGGGCCCGTAGTCTATTATTATAATTCTCTAATAATATTTTTTTTAGTTTATACTCAAAAACATACATCATAAGAAGCGTGACACAATTCGGTTCAGTGGAACGTTAACATGGAACGAGTGCTCATATTAAGCTCTTATTTTGACACAATATTCAATTTATGGAACACTAGAGTGCAGAAGAAAAACCAATCACAATAAGAGTTGGAAACCGGTGGTTCAGCTTTAAAGGAAGTGATAGCTTCTACTGAAAATTCTAGACTAACGACATTTATACGACATAACATAACTGTGGGAGAGCCACGCTTCGGCATGAATGGGCCGGCTCGACCGGAGTGATACCACGGCCTCACAGAAAACCAGTGTGAAATAGTGCTTGAGCTGTGTTTCACCGAGTGAGTGACGATACCGGAGGCCCAAACCCCAACCCCTCTCCCCCCCCCCTATCCCCCAAAGGCCGGTAACGCACTTGTGACGCCTCTGGCATTGCGGGTGTCCATGGGCGGCTGTAATCGCTTACCATCAGGTGGTACATCTGCTCGTTTGCCGGCCTATTCCATAAAAAAAAAGAATTTTCATTATCAGGGCATCAATTTTTCCGCTTACAACGAAATATAATATAAAAAATATATATAAAAATTAAGTTTACTAACTATTTTTAGGGTCACTATTGTTCCCGATTTCTCATCAATACAACTAAAGTTTAACTAAATAAAACTGAATAATGCAAATAAAACTAGAACAGAAAATATCAGTATCTCATTAAAATGTAAATTAAATTGGATGAAACTTCCATATAATATGATTGTCAAAACATTTGCCTTATCGGACCTGACAGTTCTTTGAACAAGTTTTATTAATTTCCACCACACATAGTGGAAAAGTTTTAATTGGATGAAGCCGATGAGGGATGCCCAGGGCAATGTAGATTCCGATATCTGATTTAATATACATCTATAGTGACTTTTGGATTGGAAAGTCCGAACATTTAAATATATTCTGAATTTCTAACTTGCAATAATTAGTCTTTTTTTTATATTAATTACATACGTGTCTGTCTTGAGATAAAAACAGTATGAATCCAAATATATTGAAGGAAAAATTGAAACGACAAACTTTGCTGGAAAGCTGTAGTCGTATAACTCTGAACCATGGAGTGTAGAGATAAGGGGTACAATCTAGAAGTTAAAAAAGAGTCCGCCAAAATGCACTAATTAGGTGACGCCATTGTGCAAAGAGTGTAAATTTAAAGAATTAGAAAAGATAATCAAATGAACTATTATTTGTTAATGTTTGTCGGCCAGGATACTACGCAAAGTTTTTAATATTTAACCACAATTTAATTATTTGATTAAGTTTGTCGGGCACTTACAAAGCAAAGTTTTTAATTTTTAAACCACAATTTAATAAAAAGAATTAAAACGATATCATACTCTCTTCTCACTCCAGCGCCTACGTGGTCGGTTCTCGAACTATTATTTAGTCATGTTTGACGTACAACTTTACCCTTTAGAGCCCATCAAAGACTGTACTCCTTACCTCTATACTCCATGCTCTGAACAAAACCTTGACTGTCATAATTCAAATCTATTCAAATATTTTATTCTGACACATGGAACCAAAGAGGTCGGTACGCTGTAACATACTATTTGAACGCAATACTTTTTGATTTAACTCAACTCTCAATTCGACGTCATCCTACCTACATGAAGTAGGTAAATTTGTTATCTCAATCGTCTTTCAGGCGGTGTTCACAGCATGGTCACGTCATATTACATTACAAGTTGAATTCCTGCGGGAAATGAGATCTGGTTTAACGAACAGCTAACACCTACAAATGACATTGATGTATAATCTGAACGACTTGCGTGCAATTTTGCTGTTTAATATCCGAGGGTGTATTCACACAATTGTTATGGTTCAATACCTGTTGAACGTAGGTACTTTTTCTCAGAGTAACAGGTTATCCTAGAATTGAGAACAAAACAGAAAAGTACTTTCAGCTACTTACAAAAAAGCATTTTATTTCATTAATGTCGTAGCGAATTAAGAGTTAAAAACTGTAAAACGCTTCTTTATAATAGTTACATCTATACTTATAATAAAAATGTAACAGGTCCAATTCTGTACATTAAAGATATTAAAAAAAAACTGTATTTTTTTTCATTTTTGTCTGTCTGTCTGTATCTTGGCAGCGCATCACGCTGAAACTTCTGAATGGATTCAAAAAACTTGGCATGATTTGAGTTCATACTACGAGGTAGGACATAGGATACTTTTTATACCGAAATTCAGCACGGTTTTCTTGGAGAGGGGGGATGAAAGTCAAAATATGTACTTAGTTGTAATTCAATAACACATAGTACGATTTCTTTCATTCTTTCTTTTGCTAGAAACAAAAAAAAATAAAAGATAACGGGAAAAATCTTTTGTTTGTCCGCGACTGTACACTGCCTGTGGAAAGCTGAGACAGATATGTAAATATGGCAGTACGAAATTCGCCGGGTCAGCTAGTTAGTAATAAAGTAGGAGTCATAAAAAAATATGATCGACAGCTCTGGTTTAACAAAAAAGTATGATCAGCGCAGATACAGACGACGACAAAGAAATATTGGACAGTGGTTACACTGTAGGTTAGGTGTGGTGGACAGGTGGGTTAAAAGGCTTCAGATTTTTTTTGTTTTTAATGAAGAGCACAGCGAAAAAAAGTAGATCGCGTCAAATAAAATACACACGGACTCTGTAACTTTCCTTGTATGTTTTCGAACTGCCAGAATGTCATCGTTCGAAGGAAATAAAAATATCGTAACTAATGTGATAGAAGAGATTTACACCCACAAATAATTTGGCTTTCTGCGGAATGCTGCGGAACCCTTCATGGCCGAGTCCGACTCGCACTTGGCCGCTTTTTTTTCCTTGTTCCGATCCTGTGGATTGTGGCGGAATCCCCTCGGATACCACCGACTGGTGGTTATGTCGTACTCGAACCGACTAAAAACCGTACCTCGGGCCACCTACATAACACATTGGTAAAACCAACCGTGAATCACTTGCCTATGTAGGTAAACTGAAAACAAACGTGAATCATTTACCTATGTAGGTAAATGATTCAGGTTGATGACCCCAAAAAACACTAAAAAATATAGTAATATGTAAGATGTATTGATAATACAAAATTGATTGCGGAAATAAACATGTTCGCGATATGAATTATGTACAGTCAAACATGGTGATTACGGTCAGAGTAACCTGCCGCTACTACTACGTACTAACCCATGTTCTATGCATTTCGTTCCGTTTTGTTTCGTTTCTTCTCATTTTACTTAATTTCGTTTCATTTCATTTCCAACGTCAAGTAACTCAATGATAAGTATTTAATACCCATATGTTATAATACTGAACCTAATGGTTTAAAAGCTAGTAGTACATAAATATAAAACCGGCCAAGTGCGAGTCGGACTCGCGCACGAATGGTTCCGTATCATAAATATTTGTTTTATTTTCATTTAATTATTTATTTTTAAAGTGAATATAATATCTAAACATTCGGGGAATATTTCAAGCATCTACCTGTTTCCGATATCAATATCAAGCAAAAACAATTACGTTTGTTACATGGGAACTCCTTAAATATTTTTTTAATTCTGTTTTTTAGTATAGTTATAGCGGCAACAGAAATACATCATCTCTGAAAATTTCATTTGTCTAACTATCACGGTTCATGAGATACAGCCTGGTGACAGATGGACGGACGTCTGTCCGTCTGTCTGTCTATATGTCTATATAGACAGACAGACGGACAGCAAAGTCTTAGTAATAGGGTCTCGTTTTAGGTGTACCTTAAAAACGGTAGAGAACCCCAAAAACATTTAAAATATTTTCTATCCGAAATATCACAAATTACACTTCTTTTGAACTTAAAGATATTTCTTTCTGTTCACATTTTCCAAAAGTATACTTTTGTCACAAAACTGCAAATGTAAATTAGACCAGATGGTTCAGTTTTAGTTTGCAAGTTTTATGAGGATGTACCTACGTATATATATTGTTCTTAGAAAAAATATAAAGCTTTACCTATGTGACAGTTATGACTAGTGTCATTTTGGAACTTCTGAGGTACATTTTAGGTGTGAATTTTGATACGGTGGTCGCATACGGACCATAACATAATTAATCGTTTTTAGCCTGCCTTGTTAGAGCAGTGGTAGTGTATGCGACTGATGTGCTTGAGGTCTCGAGTTCAATTCCTGGGTCGGACCAAATGTTTGTATGATCTGCAAACATATGTTTCGAAGTTTGGGTGTTTTCTATGTATGTTTTTGAAAATATGAACGTACAACAAAAAAAAATACTCCGCTCTTCTCATAATTTTCTTAAAAGGTGTACAAAGTTTTTACTTCACGTAATAAAATTAAATTGTATAAAAAGGGCAGGTACCTATAGAGTAAAAATCTAGATGATACAAAGTGAAATTGTTCAAAGCTACTTCATCAGTTTTGCAATCATCTGTCACAAAAATGTCGTGTTCCGTTGGTGAGTGCGAGACCGGAGGCCCAATGATGCAAAAGCATCACTAGGCTGCCATGGAGCGGGTCACCATGCTGCATTGTTGCATTGTCTGCATTCGCAATGAGTATGGTGACCACCACTCTTAGATTCTGCTTACGCTTTCCATCAGGCAGAGTAGAGTCATTTTGGCAGATCAAAACATAAAAAAAGATTTAAAAAAGCTATATTATATTGGACATATAACATAATTTTTTGCCGTATCAAAACGTCCATAGATCATCGCCTCTCTAGAGTTGCTGGTAAGGTAGATTGTTGAACGCCAACCTCCTAATATCCTTTAGTAAATAGGCGTTAGTTAAAAAAGGTAATCTAATGTCTTTAAAATAAACTTAAAAATACGCTTATTCTTGTCCTAACACTATCTATATATCTAACTATCACAGACACAGCTGAAACGTGTCTCGTGTCACAATGTTAGTTACCATACTCCTCTGAAACGGCTGGACCGATTTTTAAGAAATTTGGTGTGCATATCGGGTAGGTCTGAGAATCAACCAACATCTATTTTTTATATCCCAATTTTTTTTATGGCAAAACCACGTTTGCCGTATCAGCTAGTAATTATATACATTGATATTATACATATATAATATATATATAATTATATACATAATGAGAGATAACTATCTAAAACTTTATCAGCAGCATGTGAAACTCACCTTTAATATCTTTAATAAACTATTCCTATCGAGTTAGTTAGTTTAGTTCCTTATCCTACGAGTAATATATGAAATTCAAAAGCAACTCTGTCCGTCTTTCTATCTATTGCGCCGATTTCAATATAAATTGGCATGGTGATACTTTAATTCAGAGTATCACTATTTCATGGCAGAGCCGCGAGCAAAAGCTAGTATAACGTAAAGGTTTTATAAATAACAAAAAATAATTAATTTGATAATAACTTTATTGCGATATAAGAATATAATAACATGGCAATATATAATAGGGAAACATTTCATTTCCAAAACCTGGTGTTTATTGTCCAGAGTAATAGAAAATCTTAACCAAGAATATCCATTAGATCGAAATCAGCCAAGAATGTGTTGCCAATGACCAATACTAGGTCACTGACCGTGTTCGTTATTTCTTCCTGCAAAAGAAAACATTTTACAGCATTTTACATTTAATCTAAAGATATTATATGTAACTACCTATACCTTTTTGTATGATATCTAGAGTAAAAAGATTTTTTTCTACGTATTGTAGTTAATCTTATATGATCCTATCTTGTTAACCTCCAATCGCGTTGATATCAATTTGTCTTACGATATTAATTTGATAAGTAACTTATATGCTATTTCATGTTACAGTCTATATCTGTCCCAAATTTCATCCAGATCCTTTTAGTCATTCTGATGTGATTTGGTAACAAACATCCTTACATTTTCGCGTTTGTCAAATTAATTGTATATGAAAACTTGAAACACACACTATACTGATTCGTTTGGCTTGCGTCGTATAGAAGGTTAGAACTTCCTCTCTAAACAGACACCTGTGTCCAGCAGTGGACTGCTAAAGGCTGTTGGTGATGATGATGATGATGATGATGATGATAGACTCTTGTTGCTAATGACATTTTTGTTCTTACCTCGTAAAGTCTGACCACGTTCGGTACAAAGTAATTCAAGAATTCGTTAAGGAAATGGCCAACGTTTGCATCACCTCCCAGCAAGCCGGTGATATGAGACTGAAATAAAAAAATGAGCATCAAAATTTATAATGACAAAAATAAAAATATTTCTAAACAGCATAAAACATGTCACAATGGAACTAATTCTGTTGTTGACATCACTAAACTAAATTCACTAAAACTTTAATATTATTCGCTTACAGTCCATTTTTCGATATATTAAGTGTTAGCTTTCACTATACGCTGAATACGCACTTCAGCTCAGTACCAAATAAAAGCTGATCGGAGACACACGATTGTTTATTAGATAAAACCCTTGACAAACATCTATGGAAGATTGCACCTTATTACCAAAACAATTGTCGCTATAGGACTGACATGATTTACTTAATTGTGATTTGTGACGAACAATTTTATACACTTAAGGTATGTGTGTCCAGCGAACTGACAAGAGCTAAAATCACGTAATCGCTCTCATAATTAAAATTTATTCCGCAAAATTAAATAATTTTTAACATTTAGTCGGCATTTATTTAGACGACGTCTAATTTTGTGTGACATGTCAAGTTTTACGTCACACATTTTAAACGTTCAACACAAGAATAGCAAAATATAAATTATAGCCTAAGTTGAGTAATTTAACTAACTTTATTTATGCAAAAATAAACTTTACTTTTTCAAGTAATAAACAAGCGTATGTCTCTGATTAACGTTTATTTAATGTACGGTAAAAAAAAAAGTATATAATCCAACAACAAGTTTTAGTGAATTTTAGTTTAGTGAGGTCAACAACAGAATTAGCACCAAGTATCTACATTAGTACCTATATTCAAATTCAGGTAAAATTGTGTCTTTTGCCATCTACCGGTGTTTTCAAAAGCTTATTGAGAAGCTTTGCCCACAATTTCAGTTTCATGTTATGTGAAACTCATAGATGTCACCAAATATCCTGAGCTTAAAACTTTGATAAGTATCTATTTTATCAATTTTCAAGAACTATCCACTGGTTTTTACTTTTTCATTTTCTTTTGTCCAGTCTTTACTTTGACACTCCAAAATTGATAAACCCATTTATTTCTATAGAGCGTATATTCCTTAACAATTGCTTTCATTTGCAAAATTTCTTACAACTTTAGTACTTTCGTACGTACTTTAGATGAAATCACTATCTTTCAATATATATTTGTAAGCTGTAATTCGTTTATAGTTTCTTAATTCTCTAACTCCATTTTTACCCCACTACGGCCAAGCGTAACTAAAGAAAGATAGGCCATAGTTTTGACAGTCTAAGTATGTATGTACCACCGTAACCGAATTGAAAAGCAACGAAGGATGCAGGCAAATAAAAAGTGCAGTTCCGGTAGCATCAAAAAGACTAGCCCGCAGCCTGATCAGACTGAAAAGGGACGATCTCGGGAAGGCCATAAGTATCCTAACTGGGCATTCTCCCCTGAATAAGCACCTATTCATTATAGGCGCAGAAGAAACGCTGCAGCACGTTTTCACAGATATAAGTGTGGCAGATCAACGGGCAGATATCCTCCAATCAACATCACTCACGGCAATATGCAGTGACCTGAAAAGGCTGCTGAGCTTTTGGGATGATCTAGGATGGTTGGAGTAAGAAGATGACAAGCTTACGTACAACAACCCAATCAAGAGGCTAAGTGCGGAAATAGTCCGGAAAAACAAACAACATGTAATACCGTAGCGAATAAACTACGGAACCAATTTTAATTAAACGAGGTGTCAATAGATTTTTAGTAACGGCCGGGGTGATATATTTCTATATATATACTTATAATATAAATGTAACAGGTCCAATTCTATACATTAAAGATATTTTGACAATTTTTTTTTGGAGGGCTCTCTATAATCGATACTGAAGCCAAAACTGTATTTTTCTTTCATTTTTGCCTGTCTGTCCGTCTGTCTGTCTGTCTGTATCTTGCCCGCGCATCACGCTGAAACTACTGAATGAATTCAAATTAAACTTGGTATGATTTGAGTTCATACTACGAAGTAGGATATGTGATACTTTTTATCCCGAAATTCAGCACGGTTTCTTGGAGAGAGGGGATGAAAGTCAAAATATGTACTCAGTTGTAATTCAATAACACATAGTCCGATTTCTTTCATTCTTTTTTTGCTAGAAAGAAAATAAAAGATAACGGGAAAAGTTTTTTTGTCCGCCACTGTACACTGCCTGTGGGAAGCTGAGACAGATATGTAAATATGGCGGTACGAAGTTCGCCGGGTCAGCTAGTCTATAAATATATAAGTTTAAACGTAGTCAGGTTATAGTTTTTAAAACTTTTTCTTGTTACTACCACTGAACAATATTTTGTAATATATTTACATACATCAAGCCGTGGACTATTAAAGATTGTTGATGAAACCATGTATTGCGTACTAAATGAAATTAAATGTAATTTTCACTTACAATAATACTTCTTAAGTTATATGATTATTATGATATTTATTTTACTGATTGACGTAAAATGCTATAAAAAATTAACTTTAAAAGATAACGATAGAATCAAAGATAAAAAGACTAAATTTTAAAAGACAACTCCCGCATTAGGAATATACATCCTGTGTCGCGGGGGACTATTACAAACATACATGAAACGGACACAAAGAACGCCCAGACTCCGAACAACAATTTGTGGATCACACAAAGTGCTTTCCCATGTGGGATTTGAACCCACAACACTTGGCGCAGTAGGAAGCGGTGTGGCGACCGCTTAAACCACTAGGCCGACCATGCAGTCAATCTTTCTATAGCTATATTAGTACCTATTCAAATTCAGGTAAAATGGTGACTATTGCCATCTACCGGTGTTTAGGTCATATCTATGTATCATAAACTTTAGATGATTTATCTTACCATTACGTTTTGAATTCAGTAAAAAACACTTACATCAAATGCACCAATAGAGAGTACTATTCTCACTTCTTGTAAACGTAGAAAGAGAGATTCACCCTCGCCAACCAGCGTTGCACGTACACTACCAGAAAGTGCAGGTCTGATAATATTAATCCTGAAAATGAAATAATCATTATTATAACCATTAAAACTGGCCAACCTCCTGTAAATTTATAAATTGACTGTCTGACCTACGCACCTTGTCTGCGGCTTTTATTGCCAGCAGCACAATGTTATAACAGTTGAACAAATTTGTTTACCATAAAAGGTTATAGTAAGCCAACCTTAAATAAATAAATAAATACTTCGGACATCTAACACAAAACGCCATCTAGTCTCAAGCTAAGTAGAGCTTGTGTTATGGATACTAGACAACGTATAGATAGATAGATAGAAAAATCTTTATTTGTACACCGTTTTACATATTTTCAAGAGAGTACATAAGGTGATCAATGTAATAATGTAATGTACAAAGGGCGGCCTTATTGCCAAAAGCAATTTCTTCCAGGCAGCCTTAGGATGGATCAAAATCTATCGGAGAGACAGTAGCAGTTGACGGTGCAATTAATTTTAAAGAATTATTTTAATTGTGATGAATATAATCGTGCATACATACATATATCTCCACATATCCATTTATACATACAATATATATATATAACTTTACATAGCGTCATACATACATTATAAATATAACCATACATAACATACGTTACAAACATATTTAAAAACACTAATTACCATAATTATTTCATAATATCACATATGAAAATAAAAACTGTTCATATCATACAGTTATTACTTGATTAAATCAGCTATGACCTATAAAATTCATGAACCATTGTCTTAAAACTATTTACTGTTTTCGCTTTCCTGATATTTATCGGCAATGCATTCCACAAGCGTACAGCTTCAACCGTAAAGGACTGGCCATAGAATTTTGTGGAATGCAGAGGAATCCCCAGTCTCAAATTTTCAGATGACCTTAGACATTTGTCATGTGTGTCATTAAGGAACTTGAAGCGTTCTTTGAGGTAGAGAGGGGCTTTAGGATTAAACAAGATGTTATAAAGGAAAACAAGGATATGAGTATTCCGGCGAGAGCGAATTGGAAGCCACTTGAGCATTTGACGGAATTCAGAGACGTGATCATATTTTCGTAGTCCAAATACAAATCGTATACAAAGATTTTGTAGTCGCTCAAGCCTATCAAGTTGTGCTTCGGTGAGATTCAGATAGCTGACATCGGCATAGTCGAGAATTGGGAGGAGAAGTGCTTGTGCAAGTGCAGATCTAGTTGCAATCGGGAGAAAGTTACGCAGTCTGCGCAAAGACCCGGCAGAAGCGAATATTTTTCGACTGATTTCCTGTATATGTGTACCCCAAGATAAAGTATTACGTATATAAATACATATACTTTATTTTGTATACATACATATTATACATAGAAAACAAATATTTGCAGATCATACAAACATTTGGTCCGACCCGGGAATCGAACCAGATACCTTAAGCAGTTAGCAGTTGGTAAAAGGTAGACATTTGCTGTCGCGGACTTTTTTTCAAATTCTTCAAAGTTAAAAATATTTTCATATATTGTGTTTGTGAAAATTCAGCGCGCAATGGAAGTTTTCAAAAGGAATAATTTTCTCTCGGGTTGGTATTTTTTTATTGATACTCCTTTCCGTAGTAACCTGATGATATATATAGCCTATAGCTTTCCTCGATAACTGGACTATCTAACACTATAAGAATATTTCAAATTGGACCAGAACTCCCTGAGATTAGCGCGTTTAACGAAAGAAACATTTTAACCCTTCATCTTTGTAATATTGTTTAAATATAGATAAACTAGTTGTTGCCCGCGGCTCCGCCCGCGTGTATGTCGGTTATCGCGGCAAATAGTAGCCTATGTGTTATTCTGATGTATAAGCTATATTACTGTCAAGTTTCATCAAAATCCGTTCAGTAGTTTTGGCGTGAAAGAGTAACAAACATCCATCCATCCATCCGTCCATCCATCCATCCATACTTACACTTTCGCGTTTATAATATTAGTAGGATTGCAGAGGAATTTCAAAGAAAGTTCTTAAGAAATTACTTCCATATTATTATAGTGTGTACTCTTTTAATATCACAAAATAGAACGTTGTGTAATTAAGCTATCTTGAATATATTTAATTTGCAATCTATTACGTAAATGGGAATAAAATTATAAACGGGAAAATGTTTCAATTTAATACTGTTGAGTTTATACCTTTCACACATGAGATTATGCACGAATGTATAAAGAAGATTAACACTTACCTGGCATTACCTCTTCCGAAAAGTGTGAAACCCATAATCCCTAAGTTAAGATCATACTGACCTGTAGACAAAAAATATTGCTGTTAATTTAAGAACTAAAAATATCAAATGATAATAGAAATATTACATAATATTGTTAGTTAGTTAATTAGACGTTATATTTAAATTTAGCGATATAGTAAGCCGCAGTGAGCGTCGTTTTGAAATAAATAATTTGAATACTTTTTGTACTAATAGTCAATCTTTTAGACTCAACAATCAAGCATTTGGCATCAGCATCGATCTGAGAGATGACAACGTTACGCTTATGTATGGTCATTTACTGCACGTTTGCCCTAGTGGTTTAACGGTCACCACGCCGTTTCCTACTTCGCCAAGTGTCGTGGGTTCAAATCCACGTAGGACAACACTTTGTGTGATCCACAAATTGTTGTTCTGAGTCTGTGTGTTATTTGTGTCCGTTTCATGTATGTTTGTAACGTCCCCCGCCACACAGGATTTATTCCTAGTGAGGGAGTTGTCTTTAAAAAAAAAGAAAAAAAAATGTAGTTGCGATAAACTTAAAAGTTTAGTGAAATATTTGAATAATAATGATTTTTAAAGTATAACTATTGACATATCGTGTAATTTATTTTGTAAAGTACCCTACGATATAGAATTTGACTTATTGCAAAAGTTGTTTTAAAAAAAAAACAAGTTTACTCACCAGCTTCTACTTCAAGAACAGGAATGTTGATATCAAAGTCCAAATTGACTCGTAAAGCTATTATAGCCAATTGGACGTCAAGTTTTTCTACTACAAAAGTGCTCAGTTTGCTGACTTTCAAATCGTTTAATGATAATCTCAACCTGAAAATAGAAAAACGATAAAAAACAAGAAAAAAACTACTTAGCCGTATTGTGTATTGAAGATATATTTTAGCTAATACAGCTGAGGCAATATCATTAGCATTAGTTTATAGAGTATTACTTGTACCACATTAAATCGTGGGATAGCCATGCTTAAGCTTATGCTTCAGCTTTGGTTTAACCTGAGTGATAAATCTGCCTCACAGAAAACACTCGTTATAAATCTCTGTAGTCTATAATATTATAATAACAAATAGATAGAAATGTCTGCACCCTTTTAAAATATTAAAGTTCTCAATATCTTTTTTTAATGTTTGGTCCTGCTAAAATTACTCTACTCTGCCTGATGGAAAGCATAAGCAGAATCCAAGAGTGGTGGTCACCTTACTACGAATGCAGACAATGCAACAATGTAGCATGATGTGAGTCCCATGCTGCATCAGTGATGCTTCTGCATCATTGGGCCTCCGATTTCGCACTCACCAACGAAACACGACAGCACGATTGCTGTCATTTTACGTTGATCTTCTGTGCCGGGAAGTACCGCCCCAGTCGAGCGGGCCCGTTCGTGCTGAAATCATCGTGGCTCTACTACCTTGATAGTGTTTGTGTAGACTCAGCTCATTTGGTTACAACAATGTGTTATGTACTACGTATGTATATGTTCGTAGACAGGCGACACTCCTGCGAGAGCCAGTCGTCTACCGATCGTCACAAGGGTGCCCAATAAAGTCTGAAACTGTCTGTCTGTTGAATCTTTGTAGGGATTTCAAGAAGCAACCTTTAAGAAATCTTAAATAAAATAAACTCACCCAGGTAACAAATCTCCATCTGTATTGAGAGACGATATTTCCAGTGGGTCGAGAACAGGAATGATGCCCGAACCAGTTAACATCAACTGCCTCAAATCTTCGAGCAATTCCCGCAATACATTTTCGAGACCGAAAATTCTGGGCGTAACACCTTTAGAATAAATAAAATCATAAAGAACCATTCATTATATGGTCCATTAATCACATTTAAACAGGGAACTACGTACTGAATATCATCACAAATTCATCTCTTTATCCGTATGCGAATGAATAGAAATGACATGGACTATCTGCATCATTTTATTAAGATAATAAATCAGATACATAGTCCATACTAATTCGAGACTGCCTCGTTGGTCTAGTGGTTAGCGTAAACTGCAGATCAAGAGGTCTCGAGTTCGATTCCTGGGTCAGATTGGTGTTGGGTTTTTCTTACAAGAAATTCTTAATAGCAGCCCGGAGTAAGGAAGATGGCGGTGTTTCCCGCCCGTGCCTCGGAGAGCACGTTAAGCCGTCGGTCCCGGTTGTCATGAACATCTATGGCAATCGTTATTGGGAAGTCAGTGCCCTCAAATATACTGACAACTAGTTCAATCATCGAATTTAGTTCGCTCTCAGGGTTGCGGAGGTCCGATGCCAGTCACTCCGTGTAAAAACTGATATTCAGGTAAAACCGGTTGAACTAGTAGCCGACCCCAAATCTTGGGAATAATAAAGGCTAGGAAGATGAAAAAGTCCATACTAATTCGAAAAAAACTATGTCTGCTGGTCTGTTACGCTTTGACAGCTAAACCACTGCACCGATTTCAATGAAATTTGCAATAGATATACTTTGATTTTTGAGGAAGGACATAATTTTTACCGTGATAACCAACACACACGCAGGTAGAGCTGCGGCAAAAACTAGTATATTATAATTTTAAAATACTCAGGAGCAGAAAGCACATTTCTGTCAGTAGAAAAGAAGAAAATATGATAAAAATCTTCCTTTTTTGTCAAACATTGGAAAGACATAACGTATCAAGCACTCCTATAAATGAATATCGATCATCATCTATATATATAAAAGCGAAATACCACTCACTTATTAATCACGAAATCTCAGAAACTATAACACCTACAAACTTGAAATTTAGCAGGTAGGTTCCTTTTAGGGTGTAGACATCAGCTAAGAACGGATTTTACAAAACTCCACCCCTAAGGGGGTAAAATGTGGGTTGGAAGTTTGTATGAAAGTCCTATGTTTTTGAAGTAAGAGACTTGAAATTTCAAATGTATGCTCTATGGATGGTGTGAAGTTGTACTAATAATGTATCTTTAAAAATCAACCCCCTTTTGGGGTTAAAACGGGGGATGGTAGTTTGGACGCAAATGAGATTGCGTAGGTCAGTTGGTTGATTGATAAAAGTCATAACAGTGATTAAAATTTGCGTAAGTTGTGTCGCAACTTAATTTTCTAAATAACGATATAATTTAAATAAAATATTAGAGAAGGCTATCAACAACAGTCAATTAGTAACAATATTTTTTAATATTAATCAACGTTGATCAAAATTCATTTATTTATTTTGGTAACTATACCCGATATATTACACATTTACCGTACATATATAAGAAGGAATAAGTTCTTTATAAACGAAACTTCTTTGTTCAAAATCGGTGTAATAAAGGTTAAATTTAATAAAACGTCACCACATCTTGCGTTAAAAAAATATTATGTAAGTACATATTAATATGATAAAAAATATATTGATTACATTCTGATTACCTAAGGACTCAAAAAGGTTAAATTGATTACTTTTTAATGAACAGTTGAATAGCGTCAGAACTTTATCACAATGATAGCCAATCACGCCGAGTAATTTATGACAGGAGTGTTCAGTTATCATTTAATCACCATTCGATAGTGATATATATGTGTACTTACTACTTTTTGAAATAGATTACTTTGTGCGATTCATTAGCACCATACTTTAATTCTCAAAATACCTCTATGAGGTACTTTTGGAATTTTAATATTTTTTTTAGTAAATTAAATAACTACAAAATAATGTATAATATATCTCTGTGTAAAGAGCCCCACTCGAGTGCTACTAAGTAAAGTAAAATACATTTTAAAATGAACTACTACTTAACAATTCAAAAATTACATTCTATAACTTATAGCGGAAGATGAATTGCTTTGCAAGATTCAGTTATTCAACGTCTTTTGTTCTTAGTATTAAAACAGTTAATTGCGCTGGAATGTCTCTTAGTTAGTAAATATTAATTGTATAATAAATTATTTTAGTACAAAATTTAACCAACTTACCAGTATGTAGCAAGGTGTCTTCGATAGCTTTATTGCTAACGGGGGATGACACCGTCAGTCCCAAAATGGACAGTAATACAAACGACAGCTTCATATCTGTACCTGAAATGGACTTTCATCAAAAAATTTGGACTAAAAGAATGTATTAGTAGATGCAAACAAGTGTCGGGCCTTTTCTTTCAACACAGTTTTGATGCAGCAGCAGAAGATAACAAAATAAACGAACTCAAAATCATTTTTACTAAATGACTGGTAGCTTAGTATTTAAAACACTTTTTCACTTCAAAAAAGACTTGATTTATCTCTATTTCAAATGGAACTGGTCATTATCAACCGTCCACCACATACCAAAATACAAAGAATTCATTTATGTTTCTATAGACGCATACATTATATAACATAATAATGTTTCAACTTAGAATCAAAATCTACCATAGTTTACATTCTATTAACGTCATTTGTCTTATCATAGATTTAATTTATCATTTTAAGTTTACCGCAAGTAACTTTTTAAAGAGCTTAAAATCAGAATAAAAATTAAGCATAAATAAATGAAATTAACTTACCTCTCTAGCCAATGGACAACCTAGAATGTTAAACAAATTGCTTTTCTAGCGATAAATGTGTAATTTATTATTGACACATGCGATTAAAATATTATTTATCTAAAAATCTGATAAAATTGCTATTATAATCAATATTTATCAGATTTTCAAATTTCGTTTGATAATAAAAACTATAGGAAAGAATTGTGTAGGCACTTTTTAGTTCTATTGACTCAAATTCCTACTTAAAATGCTTTATACTCCGAGAAAAATGTGGGATAAGCTGCATTCGTGATACATAGTTTTTCAAAGGTAGCACCTTCTTGGCAGTTGTAATGGCACCATTTTTATTTATTATTTTTTTACATCTAACACACTACGCCATCTAGTCCCAAGCTAAGCAGAGCTTGTGTTATGGGTACCAGACAACTGATACAAATACATATTTACTTTTTTTGTAAATACATACATATTATACATAGAAAACACCCAAACTCCGAAACAAATATTTGTAGATCATACAAACATTTGGTCCGACCCGGGAATCGAACCCAAAACCTCATGATCAGCAGTCGCATTTGTCCACCGTGAGACCAACGAGGCAGTCAATTACTTTGAATGAGACAAAACTTTCCTCCCATTGTGGATCAGATCAGATAAAGACTATTTCATGTTCCTTACCATAGTGAGTTACACTCCCCGTCCCTTTAGCCAAGTTGCAAGTATTTCGCTTTGAATATCTTTCTACAATCGCTAACCTCTCTATTCTTTTGTATCATTGGCTAATATTTTGTTTTGACCACGTGACTTAGCGTTGAGTTGAAATTCACAAACATTTGTAAGTTTTCTATTAACGCTTATGTTTATAGATTGTCAACTTGGCTAGGGGTCGGAGCTGTTGCACGCTACATGGTCGGTATCCTTCTTCGAAAATATCATCTAATCTATACTTATAATAAAAATGTAACAGGTCAAATTCTGTACATTGAAGATATTTTGAATTTTTTTTTTGGAGGGCGCTCGATTATCGATACAGAAGCCAAAACTGTAATTTTTTTCATTTTTGTCTGTCTGTCCGTCTGTCTGTCTGTCTGTCTGTCTGTCTGTATCTTGGCCGCGCATCACGCCGAAACTACTGAACGTATTCAAATGAAACTTGGCATGATTTGAGTTCATACTACGAGGTAGGACATAGGATACTTTTTATCCCGATATTCAGCACGGTTTCCTGGTGGGGGGGGATGAAAGTCAAAATATGTACATAGTTGTAATTCAATAACACATGGTCCGATTTCATTCATTCTTTTTTTGCTAGAAAGAAAAGAAAGAAAAGATAACGGAAAAGTCTTTTTTTTTATCCGCGACTGTACACTGCCTGTGGGAAGCTGAGACAGATATATAAATATGGCGGTACGAAGTTCGCCGGGTCAGCTAGTAAGTAATAAGTGCGAGTGGAAGCAGTGAGTGTGCGAGTGTAGCCTGAAAAAAAATCTACATTGGGACCCAATTCGGTGAATGTCACCCTGAGTATGACTGCAAGGGAATCAGAGAATTTTCTCTTCTAGTCATTTTACTGATAAATGAAGGTAGTTGTAATCGATTCCAGTAAACAAAAGACAAAAAATATCAATCTAGATAACATTACGAAAAAATTACCACTATGTTATTTACTTTCAGATATAAATTATTTTGAACTATTTCAAGTGCAATACTCACATTACATAAATTTCTTTAAGCGTAACGCAAATAGTCCACTATTTGCGTTACGCTTAAATAAACTCATCATAATACAATACTAATTTAATGCCTGAACTCTCATATTGCGAAAGAAATCAACAAACCTTTATTCTATTGTTTCACGTAAATGATTCTTAAGATAACGCACTTATGTGATGACAGTTAGTGTTTTCTTTATATTAATATCTTAATAGTCATCACATCTTCTATTTTCTTTAAGGTCATTTCTCAAGGTCACTGCAAAGACTATTAAAGAAGTGACCTACAAGAAATATGTGTATATAATTATTTTGTAAATAAGGAAAACATTTCTACATAATTAATATTTCAAATCGTTGAGATCGTCAGAGAACCTGAAATTAAAAGCCTGGAAACTCTACCAAATTTCTAGACCATTTTTTTTCTGTCCAAGCGGTACAACTGTGGAACGCCCTACCAGTCGCATGCACAAACGCTAACCACCTTTAGGACACTGGTTAAGGAACATTACTTGGGAGACATAAATCTATTTCTTTACTAATATTATAAACGCGAAAGTTTGTAAGTATGGATGGCAGGATGGATGTTTGTTACTCTTTCACGCAAAAACTACTAAACGGATTTGGATAAAACTTTACAGTAATATAGCTTATACATCAGAATAACACATAGGCTACTATTTGCAGCGATAACCGACATATACACGGGCGGACACCGGACAACCACTAGTATTCCATAATTAACTGTTGTTAAGTCAGTTAGGTGACAGCATTTAATTCAGTCTGTATATAACATCTATGCTGTTCAGTGTCACCAGACACTACCCTATACATCATGTATTTATTTCCATCCCACGGTTGCCAGGAAGAGTTTGCACTTTGAGCGATAAGGCCGTCAATTGTACTGACCTAGCATTAGGTCATATACAGCTTATACTCAATTATCTGGTGTACAATAAAGCTATTTATTATTATTACTTAAACTTATTAAATTTGATATTTGATTATGAGAGTGAACAGAGTGAGTAACAGAGAGTGCACCTGTGTTTGCGCACACGCTTGTGTGCACTATAATTTCCCCTGCGATGTCGGCTGGTCTCCGTTGAGACTGGCCAAAATCGGCTAGGAGAACATCACATTCCATCATTGTGCCGTGTTCCTATTCTTTGTTGTTCGTGTGTGACATATCAAGAATACCAAAAATATTTTTCATATAAATTTATTGAGATACAAAAAAAATACAATTTAAAAACTTTTTCTTAATTTCACTTCAATTGTTGAAAGGCTCCCACAAGTTGGACCGGCGACCGCAGGAAGCCGTATAATGGGGACAGCACAGGACTGGTTGTTGTGGAGAACTTATGAACAGCAGTGGGCGTGTTTTGGCTGAGATGATGATACAGAGTACTAAAAGGAATTAGCCAAGAATATCTTTCAGATTCAAATCCTTCAATATTTTGTTCCCATAAAGCAGCACTTGTTCACTCGCTATCTTCGATATTTTTTCCTATAAATTAAAACCACCGAGACCATTAAAATAGCATTAAAAAAGGATTAAATTAAAGGGAAAGGTGAATAAAGTCGTATCATAGACCTTGGTTCCGCAGTGAACGGCATGGAAAAGATATATAGGTACAAGCCTTCGAGTTTATTTCTCTTTAATAATGGTTATAAGTTATAAGAAACATTTTAAGTGGTACAAATTTAATATAAGTAGTAATTTATCTAAAATAGTTAAACTAGAACAGAAACAATTAAAGTTTTATTTAATAACAACTTATTACAACTATCAAAATTAAATACCTCAATATTTTTAGATATTTAGAATTTGTATTTGAAATTAAGATGTCTTGAATGTTTATTAACGTTTATTATCTCTAGTTTAACTAAAGATAGTCTATATATAGGTATATTTATTTTTTCTCAATACGCTTAATTCAATAATTTCATTGAAATGCAGGATCAAGTTATTTTGTTCTTTTTTAACAAATTTTAGTTGTCTAAAAAATAAGAAATACTAATTTTAAGGTTAATTCAGAAAGTTTTAAAAACCTATTTCTAGTTAAAACTAAACAAAGGTTATTGAACGTTAGAGTATAAGCCGTAAGAAATCCTTACGTTATTTTTGCTCTAATAACCGTATATTAGCTGGTGATCACGCAACTATTAAAATTATACAGGTAAGTTGTTGTTGATAAAACAAATAAAGCTTTAAAATACCTCATAAAGTTTAACCGCTTCTGGTACGAAGAACTTCAGGTATGTATTTATGGCATCACTTACATCTTCATCGCCAATAGACAATCCGTTGATATGTGGCTAAAATACATGAATAAAGTAATATGCGCATATTATTATGATATTATTTCGGACATTTTTCGGACATAACACACAACGCTGTCTAGTCCCAAGCTAAGCAGAGCTTATGCTATTTAGCTATTTAGGGTTTTTTTCATCTAAATCGGTTTATAAACAAAAAAGTTATATCAGTTTAAAGAATCTTCGCGATATCCGATCTTTACGCGGGCGGAGCCGCAGACAAAAGCTAGTTTTAAACCGACCTTAAAACAGGAGGAGGTTCTCAATTCGACTGTATATATTTTTTTACTTTATTTTTTATGTGTGTTCGCGGATAACTTCGTCTTTTATGAACCGATTTTGATGATTCTTTTTTTAATGGAAAGGGACACTAAGATCTGATGATGGCATCCGAGAGAAATCGATCGATTTGGTCGTTCTTGAAGTCGGTTTTTATTTTGTTAAATTTTACTTGTACATTAATAAGTTTATGCCTACTCGTAAACTGTTGCTTTTTTAGAATAAAACAAATGATATTAACAACGCATATGCAAATTGCTACGACAGTTAATTGATTATTTATATTTCACGAACGAATAAGAAACAAACAGACGCTGAAAACTTCGTCAGGTAGGTCAGGTATTACACTTAAGGTTGATTGTTCACACTTACATCGAACTCTTCTAACGAAATATTGATTTTAGCTTCCTCTAAGTGTATATGAAGAGAAACAAATCCAACTTTGAGTTTCGCAACTAAGTGACCAGAAACTCTGGGCTTGATGACATTAATCCTGAAAACGTAAAATCACTACATAGTATAAAACAAAGTCGCTTTCTCTGTCCCTATATCCCTATGTCCCTGTTTGCTTAAATCTTTAAAACTAAGCTACGGATTTTGATTTGATTAATAGATAGAGTGATTCAAGAGGAAGGTTTTTATGTATAATAAATGCATAATATAGTATGCAAACACTGTTAATTTTCGAGGTTTTTAATGTGATGTAGCAAACAAACACATTTTTTGCGCTTACATTGCAAACGCTGGTTGCACCCTACGAGATAGATCAAAATAATGTACTACAGTATTACATAAATACAGTCATAAATACATACAGTCTACAAAAAATCTCTTATTCTCTTAATCTCTTAGGGATAACCCACAATAAACATTTTTTATTCCTTTCTTTTTACGAGAAATAATGGCTTATTTACGAAGCGATATTAAGCAATACAGAATTAATCCTTATACAATTAAGTAAATTAAATACATTGTGCATTTAATATAGATGAAAATGTCTCTTTACTGTATCTAATTTAAATGAATATATTCGAAGATATTTAAGACGCGGCGGGGGCATCTAAACTCCACCCGTGCGAAGCCGGGGCGGATTGCTAGTTATCATTATATTCTTCATAGCAGCTAAAAGTTCAACTTAACGTTGGTGGTTCGTCAGTGTCAACGAGTCGAATTTCACGCCTGAAACCATACGCGCGGATTAAGAGTCTCCAAAGGAACCAGCATTTCTAACATTAGAGTATTCGTGTTGTGATATTCGCGTGTACTGTTCTGGCTTCGACTTGGTGTGAACGTCCTAAATTAAACCTGCTAGTTGTGAAGATTAAGTTAGCAAAAAATCTACTGTGCAAACACTTATCTACATTCACCTATACAGTACATATTCGTTTACCCAAACCAAGAGTGTAGTTCTTCATAAGTAATTTTCTTAAAGACTACTCTTTTTAAGGAATTTACATCCCGTGTCGCGGGGGATTTTGCACATACATACTCGTATCATCACAGGATTACACAGTGTTGTCCCGTGTGTGGTGTGAACTCACGACACTTGGTGCTGGGCGCAGCGCACTTTTTGTCTACGATTTCTTACAAATGTGATCTATATCATATAAATAACAATAATGTAATAAACATATCGTACATGTCAATATATATTCACATGTATAGGTACTAACTTGGCGTCACCTCTGCCGGACAGTACTGTTTCGTTTAATGATAATTTCAACTCGTATTTCCCTGCAAAAATAATCAAGTTTAAAACAATACACATAAGATTCTTTAGCAACAATAAATACCTGATGGATATAGAATTCCAAAAATTATACTTGTATAAATCATTAGCTATGTCTCACGCAATAATTTTAAATCCGAAACTGTAAAATTATTTGCTCTAAACTTTAATTAACAATATTATTAGGTATTTCTCTTATACGCATGTTTTACCGGGCTATTTCCGCACTTAGCCTCTTGATAGCATCATAGTTTAGGTAATTAATAGAGACTTTAGGCTTAAAAGCGAAAATAAGTGAAAATTTAATATTTATGAAAATTAACAACTTTTCTAACCTAATAAAAATAGATTCAATATAATAAAAACTTTTGAAACTTACTTCACTGAATAGGTATCTAGGTAACTTTTTTTAACATGTTTGAAATTAACTCAAATCGCATTTGTAACGAAATTTACAACATCATATATACTTTGGTTCTGTTTAAGTTTACACTAAAGGATATTCAACTCCTCTCACCATTGTACTTAGGACTTTAATCGTAAATATTAAGAAAAAATACCAACCAGCTTCAAATTCAAGTACAGGAACTTCAAAGTCGAATGCTATTTTCAATTGCAATCCAACTAATTTAACTTTCAGCGATTTTACTGAGAAGGTGCTTAGTTTGCTTATCTTGACATCATTGAGCAATAGAGATAACCTGAAAATATTTTGTTCTGTAAATAATTAATTGGGTAGATGACACCTTAGTCATATAAGTTACTTTTTACAAGCTTTTTATTAACTTGCAATGTATGTATGTTTGTATGTTCGGGTGGAATCTTGCAACTCAATATTGAAGCAGATATCTTCAACCGATTTTGCTGAAATTTTGCAAGCATATGTATACAGCGTGACTATACAATATTATAATGACATGGAGCTGATCGATGCTGGAGCTGGAAGGTGGCCCTAGGAACTCTGTAAAGAAACGTCGCAACATCATCGAGTTTGGTCTCGTTTGATTCGTCTCTAGGCATTCCAGTATTTCCAGTAAAAGCTTTTTTTAAAAAGCTTTTTAATTTAATTTATTTCATCTGTCAAAACGATAACCTTGTATGAAAAATTTAGTAAATACAAACTTAGGACGTCACTGTTTAACACTACTCAATTGAGCATTATATATCAATATTTTTCTGAATAATATTTATAACAGAAATGATAAACTGTAACGTTGTAATAAAGGAGACATCGATTTACTTACGAAACAGTCATCTATTGTAGTGTGCCTTGGGAGAGGCCTATATCCAGCAGTGGACTACATGACTAATGATGATGAAATAAGTTGCTGTGTGTTACATTTTTTTACCCGACTGCGAAAGGAGGGTTATGTTTTTCGTGTGTATGTATGTATATTTCTTTGGCACGCCCTAGAGCCTAAATGGCTTGTCGTATTTTTAATAATGTTTTCAAAATACATCGAGTGTGGTATCAAAATAAAGATTTTTTTACGGTGATTACGAATATAGATAAAACTTATATGTTTTTATTCTTAAATATTGACGCAGTCGGGTTTTTTATTTTTAATAATTTGTACTTGTTTAATTAAAACGTCAAATACTGATAAAGTCATTACAAAATTTTGTTATTAAAAAATATTAAGTTAAGAATTACATCTATGTTTTTTTTTAATTTCATAGGTTCTATTTTTACAGATCTGATACAAAAGAATATAAAAGAAAAAAAGTCGTTTATTACCCGACTGCGAAAGGAGGGTTATGTTTTTCGAGTGTATGTATGTATGTATATTTCTTTGGCACGCCCTAGAGCCTTAACGGCTTGTCGTATTTTTATGTGAGTGGTGTCAATAGATTCGTCTTAGTCGTGAGAATGACACTGGGTACATCAAAATAAAAAATAAAAAAAGGCTTTTTGGCGCCAAAAAGTAATAATAAAAAAATAATGTTTTCAAATACATCGAGTGTGGTATCAAAATAAAGATTTTTTTACGGTGATTACGAATATATAAAACTTGTATGTTTTTATTGTTAAATATTGACGCAGTCGGGTTTTTTATTTATAATAATTTGTACTTGTTTTTATACCTACTACTTAATAACTTTAGTAAATGTTTGTTTAAAACTTTCACACTGCAAAAACGATTCGCATGCACGGATTTTTAAAAGACCAATTAAATAAAAGAAAAACAATATTATATTGAAAAGTTAATTAATTAATTATATTAAAGTGTTTTAGATGGAATATGGTTAGATAATTTTGCTTATTTAAGAAATTGTATATTGGTTTAAACCAACACATCATGTGATTTTAAATATCATTAAATTAAATATTATTATACCCAGGTATATATTTTTCATCTAGGTAAATAGATGTTGCTTGATACGGATCGAGAACAGGTATGATACCACCACCAGATAACATCTTCTGCCTGAAACTCTCGATAAATTTTTTCAACAGATTCTCAAGAACAGCGTTTCTCATCAAATCTGAAAAAATGTGATGTCAATTATAACTTAAGCTAACAGAACAAAATACAATAACAATTTACTGCCCGGTGGCGTTTGCAACTACTGTTTTTGAGGTCTCGGGTTCGATTCACGTGTCAGAACAAGTGTTTGTATAAATTCCAAATATTTGTTTTTGGAGTTTGGGGGTTTTCTATGTTATTTACAAAAAAAGTGTTTACCTACATATATATTGATATAACTTGTCTAGTACCCATAGTACAAGTTTTGCATAGGTAAGGGCTAGATGGCGTTGTGTGACAGATGTCCGGAATATTATTTAAAAACTATACAAACTTATATGCACTCTTTTCTTATCGGTTTACTGGAAGATAACTCAGCAATGGACAAAGCCCGACTTTGTGTACAGTCATGAATTATTTTATACAGTAGATTTTGCAACTGAATGTAACTAGATGTGCACCTTGAATGATTTCCATGTTTAATAGACTCAAACCTTCAACGTTATCACTGAGTGTTTTTTAATTGTTTGTGCGTTAGATTTTGGAGCTTTTTAATAAAAGGAATTTCAGGTGGCAACAGCTTGCATACTGTTTACCTTACATGTAATACTAACACTATTGTACCTGAAAATCAGACTTTGAAAAAGAGTAGCCATGAGTTTATTTGCCAGTATTCTTCTCATGAGGCTCTACGCATTTTGGAAACTGGAAGTTATGGATCGACACAGGCAGGCAGTAGATTTTTGGTGTTTTCGCCTAATTTACCTCGACAATACAGCACATGCTGTGGCGTCTGTTTGTGTCGATCTATAATTTTTAACTATAGCTTCAATTTGACGTTCATGAGTGTCACTTGGTGTCTTAGATGAATAAATGATTTTGAATTTCAATTGAATTTAAAAAGTATAATGTTATGAATATTTTATATTGTGTACAAAAAATAATAACTCACCAACACGTAAGGATGCCTCTTCTATATTATTATCACCAAGTTGTGATGATGCCGTTAGGCTCAAAACGGACAGTAATACTAGTGACCACTTCATATTTGTAACCCTGAAATTATTTATTACGTATTATTTTGTAACAACAAATTATTTTGAACACGAAAGAGCCATATTTAGACACAAATGAGGCCATGGTGTGAAAGAGATATTGCTTACATATAAGCTTGCTCGAGCTTTGACTGCAGATCCATCTATTCGAAAGTAGACTGAATAGTGTAAACAGCTTGAATTGTTAAGAGACACTTCAGTTGTCAGTTGAAATCTGAGACCTCTGATCTAGGGATTGCAATCCGGAAAACCGGATCCGGTAATCCAGCGGATCCGGCATAAATATACGTCTACCGGATCCTATACTATATACTGTTACTCCGGATCCGGAAACCGGGTCCGGTAAATGTATATTTTGGCAAAATAATCGTTTACTTAAGCGTTTACGAAAGCACTTTAAGAGTATGCTGTTGACATTGCCTGTTCGTCCCGCACCCGTAGGTTACAATTGCAGCTCTATTAAAAGTCGATTGGGAGATGACACAAATAACACCATCTGTTTCTTAAGATCGTTGTTCCAAACCAATAGCTGATAAACAATATTTGTTTACAAGCTAAAGAGTTCGAACACAAACACGACAGACATATAACTAGACATAAATTTTCCATGTTAAAACTTGAGTTCAAAAGCAATCAAAACGACTGCTTTCCATTTTTCAACTTGATCACACTTGAAAAATCTACTTAGATGTCAGATCAGTGAGTTCAAATAGTACAATTACGAATTTTTGATCTCAGTTAAGGTTAATAATTACTTCATGTTTAGTTAGTTTAATGATGTTGATTAATAGTATTGATCTCTGATTAATCTGTAAAAAGAAGACTGTGTCACCAGCTAAGTTATGTAGGTAATAAAGCCATTATTATTTTACTTCTATTATATTTTCAAAATCAAGTTGACGTAACGCTATTTGTCACTATAGAATTGAGGAAGATACTAATTCCTGCAACACAGTCTTTACTAGCGCAGGTATAAGGGAATCCCATTATGTATTGAAAATATTTATTTCAATAAATAAATTATTAGTATTTTTAGAAAATTTTATTGCTTTTAATTTTAGCTTGTGATTTTATTTGTTTTGGCTATGAACGACGATAAGTTATCATAATAAAGTCGACTTCGTTTATAGCTATCGTTTTTTTTTACACTTCATTAACGGTTTATGTTGAAACACAAAAGGAAATGATTTAATTTTGGTTAAATCAATCCGACCGGATCCGGTCGGATCCGGCCTGATTTATGAAATCCGGTCCGGATCCGGCTGGATTGAAAATGACACCGGATTGCAATCCCTACTCTGATCGAATTAAAAACCTTTCTTGTCATTCACTTAGTCAGTATCTACTATAGCCTGACTAAAATACTAAATTCGAATGTAATCTCAGTCTGTCTGTTATGCTTTCGCAGCTAAACCGCTGAACCAATTTGGATGAATTTCTTGACCTTGGAGGAGGCTACTTTCGGTCGCCGGCAAAAGCTAGTATTACATAAATTCACTAACTTCATCAATAAGTAATAAAGTCAACTTATTTTATTTTATTTTTATGTTTGACCCTGCTAAAATGACTCTACTCTGCCTGATGGAAAGCATAAGCAGAATCCAAGAGTGGTGGTCACCATACTCACTGCGAATGCAGACAATGCAGCATGGTGACCCACACCATGGCAGGCTAGTGATGCTTTTGCATCCTTAATTATAAATATAAATATATAATATCCTTAATAAAAATATATATATACAAAAACTAAAATAGAGAATTTAAATTACAAGTGAAATTTACTTTAGAATGTTGTTCACGAATCTTGATACGAATGCCACTTTTGACTCTTGTTATTTATACTGGAAACAGCAAAAATATGTATTTCTAACTGAAATAAATGCTGTCTGCATAATACGTGTAGGTAAGTGTCGAAATATTGCTATACAATCATGGTGATCAAGTTCATGTATATCCAAAAAATAGATTTACCTAAAAAATAAATAAACCGGGGAGATCGGATTCAGCATTTATTTAAGTTCTCGAGAAACAAGTTTGATAATAATCACAAATTTTAACAAAAAAAAACCGACTTCAATCTGGAACTGGACTGGGAATGGGACCACACGGGAAGCACCAGCTTTCAAATAACAAGAGAATCATCAAAATCGGTTCACCCAGTCGAAAGTTATGAGGTAACAAACATAGAAAAGAAAAAGAAAAATACAGTCGAATTGATATGCACCCCCTTTTTTGAAGTCGGTTAAAAATATACTTCTACTACAACAGAAGTCATAAATGTAATAGAAAGGGGTCCACTTATATTTACAAGAAAAAGTTTAATAAACTTTAACTTTAAAAATAGCTTTTTTATTTAGAGCACTGCCAATATGACTCTACTCTGCCTGATAAAAAGCATAAGTAGAATCCAAGAGTGGTGGTCACCATACTCACTGCGAATGCAGACAATGCAACAATGCAGTATGGTGACCCACACTATGGTGGCCTAGTAATGCTTCTGCATCATTGGACCTCCGGTCTCGCACTCCCCAACGAAACACGACAGCACGAACGTTGTCATTTTTCTGTGCGAGGGTAGCACCGACCCGGTCGAGTCGGCCCTTTCGTGCTGAAATCAGCGTGGCTCTACTACCTTGAAAAGCTTATGTTACTTGGGCCATTGTTTACTAATCTATTTATGAGGTATAAATAGAATAGTAACAATGGCCTCTTCAAATTAGTTCAGTATAAGCATACAAACTAATATTATGATGATGGCCAAAACTGTTGCCCTTACTTTTGGCTTCGTCGTAGTCGAGTAAACACTAGCTGCACTACATGGAGCTTCGTTCAGTTAATCATATTTACTAGAACCTCGATTATTTATTTATTCTTGGGAAGTGTGATTCCTTGCTCATCCCACGGTATCACTAAATTTGGTATTAAATTTAACCTACATGTTAGTCCCGGGTGTCAACTACCTCTATGACACAAGCTTTATCCAAGTTGGTTACTTTTTGAGTAAAGAAGTAACAAATATTCATGTTTTCCTTTCATATTACTAGTGCTTCTAAAATAATACGTACTTCTTTGTAGAACATGATTTACAATGGGACACTACAGCCCCCAACCCAAGTTGGCATTCTACAAACGTAAACGTTATTAGAAAACTAACATATGTATGGAGATGACGTCATCTCAATGCTAAGTTGTGTGCTCAAAACAAATGTTAGCCAATTATACACGAGTAATAGTTAGCAATTGAAGAAATGGATTCGACTCGAAACACTTGCATCTTAGCCAAGGTCTACTACATTACTTTACTTTTATTGACGTGTTAATTAAACGGTTACAAATAAATTGTTTAAATGTTGAGTAAAGAAAATACTACTTACTTTTCTGGTGTCTCCAGTCAGTTGACGTTCAGAAATATAAAACTATCCGACTCGGTCCACCTTATATTATATTTATCCTAGTATTGACACAGTGTTCAGATTATATCTATCTGGAACATCTCATTAACAGTGTTTGCTTGTATTGGATCTTGAAGTGGCCATATACTTGTGTAACAAAGTATTTTTTTTATGTATAGAGGCCATTATCCATACTAATATTGTAAATTCAAAATAAACTCTGTCTGACTGTCTGTTAGGCTTTCACGGCTAAACTGCTACACTTACTTACATTAAATTTGACATGGAGATTCTTTGTTTTTTTTTCTATCTATGGCCCTACCAAAATGACTCTACTCTGTCTGATAAGCATAAGCAGAATCCAAGAGTGGTGGTCACCATACTCATTGCGAATGTATACAATGCAACAATGCAGAATGGTGACCCACACTATGGCAGCCTAGTGATGCTTCTGCATCATTGGGCCTCCGGTCCCGCACTCGCCGACGAAACACGATAGCACGAACGTTGTCATTTTAAGTTGATCTTCTGTGCGAGCGTATCACCCCGGTCGAGCCTGCCCATTCGTGCTGAAATCAGCGTGGCTCTACTACTCTGTTTTTTGAAGAAGGGAAGTAAAGTGCACAAAGAATAAACAGGTATTCTTTGTGTCCGTTTCATATATAATTATGTTTGTAAAGTCTTCGTCTTCGTTCGGACACAAAGGATACCCAAGTATTCTTTGTGTCCGTTTCATATATTATTTTGTTTGTAAAGTCTTCGTCTTCGTTCGGACACAAAGAATACCCAAGTATTCTTTGTGTCCGTTTCATATATTATTATGTTTGTAAAGTCTTCGTCTTCGATCGGACACAAAAGATACCCAAGTATTCTTTGTGTCGATTTCATATATTATTATGTTTGTAAAGTCTTAGTCTTAGTTCGGACACAAAGAATACCCACGTAATCTTTGTGTCCGTTTCATATATTATTATATTTGTAAAGTCTTCGTCTTCGTTCGCACACAAAGAATACCGGATATAGGAAATAGTTCCAGTTTGCGAATTGTCTTTTAAAATGAAAATATAATATAATCCCAAAATTCACCTTAAGAGCCGTAGTTTTAAAACACAAGCACATTTTTTATTATATTGACCGATATGTTTTTGATACTGCGATAAGAGACTTATACCAGTATTCTACTATACCTAATTGACTATGCATATTTACTTCAACAACAATTCTTGATTCCTCCATTGAGGAAGGGACTAGTCTAAAAGACTGCTCCTTGAATGTTTTTACCTAAATAGTGATTTATACCTTAATTATGTAGAGTAAACCTGACAATTTGACTGCCTCGGTGGCGCAGTGGTAGCGAATGCGACTGCTGTTCTTGAGGTCTCGGATTTGATTCCCGGGTCGGACCAAATGTATGTATGATCTGCAAATATTTGTTTCGGAGTTTGGGTGTTTTCTATCTATATATATACTTATAATAAAAATGTAACAGGTCAAATTCTGTACATTGAAGATATTTTGAAAATTTTTTGGAGGGCACTCTGTTATCGATACTGAAACGAAAACTATTTTTTTTTCATTTTTGTCTGTCTGTCTGTCTGTCTGTCTGTCTGTATCTTGGCCGCGCATCACGCCGAAACTACTGAATGGATTCAAATGAAACTTGGCATGATTTGAGTTCATACTCCGAGGTAGGACATAGGATACTTTTTATTCCGAAATTCCGGACGGTTTCCTTGGGAGGGGAGATGAAAGTCAAAATGTGTAATTAATTGTTTTTCATTAACGAGTAGTCCGATTGCAATAATTATTTTTTTGTTAGAAAGGAGATACTCTGAAGATTGTAGCATAAAGTATTTAATTTATCACAATCTCTCTATCTATTGGAAAAAAAAATTATAAAGAATTTATCATTACGCAAAACAACATCTATTGCCAGCCATGCGTAATTAATAACACTTTCATTAATATATCGTGGAATAATCGTAGAACGTATTACGTATAATTCGGTGTAGCATTAAGTATTTGATTTATCGCAACCTCTCTATCCATAGGAAAAAGAATATCTATATCTCTCTGTAGACGTCGAATCTGTGTGTTTGGTTGTGCCCGCATGACTTAAATATTCAAAATAATCGTGGGAACGTTTTATGCACAAGCATTGTGATTAATGTGGTATATATTTGATAGGTAGGTATTTGTTTTATGTTCTCTCTTTCCATAGAAAGGGTTGTTTAAAATTTTCTTGAAAAATTTATTTGCTTAAAACAGCGACATCTTTTGGAATCAAGTAACTAACTTTACAATAGGTACGTAATATGATTACTCTTTTTAACGTATAATAAAAATGTAACAGTTCAGTTCTGTACATTAAAGAAATTTAGATGATTTTTTGGGAGGGCTCTCTAATCGATACTGAAGCAATTACATTTTCTTGAAAATTGTTTCTGTGCTCAAAACAGCGACATCTTTTGGAATCAAGTTACTAACTTTACAATAAGTACGTAATATGATTACTTTTAAACGCATAAGAAAAGGGTATAAGATCAATTCTGTACATTAAAGAAATTTAGATTTTTTGGGAGGATGCTCTTGATACTGATTGATACTGAACCAAAAACTAGAATGCCATAAACGTTAAATGGTCATTTATAATTATGATAACACGTCCAAATTGTTTAAAAAGCAGTACCCGCGCGGTCGGTCGGCTCCCTACGCGACACACGCACCCAAATCGACTTAAAAACTCAGTAGTAGTTCTTGAATGTAAATTCGGATAAAAAGTTATTTTTGGAACTATTTACTTGATTTTTGTTCTACCTACTATAAATATTACTTGGTATTATAATATTTCTTCTGTATTTTTAACCGACTTCCAAAAGGAGGAGGTTCTCAATTTCATCGGTATATTTTTTTTAACCGACTGCCAAAAGGATGAGGTTCTCAATTTCACCGGTATATTTTTTTTTTGTATGTACACGGATTATTCCGTCAATTTGTGAACCGATTTTGGAAATTCTTTTTGTATTCGAAAGGGTATGCTCCCCATGTGGTCACATGGCCACCATATCAGGATCTGATGATGGGATCCTAAGGAAATCGAAGGAAACCCTCAAATTTATGTAAGTGCCTGCAATGAAGTTAAAGCATGCCTGCATGCCTTCATATTCTGTAGACATCATTTAATTTCATAATATATAAAACGGGTCTTAACGATATCAGAGTTAACCTCAGATAGTCAGTTTACCTCAAATCACTTGAATTATAGTAACCTATAGAAGATAGTCCATTTGAGATTTTATTACAAAAAAATACCTGAAGTCCTTTCGATTTTATACAGCATGTATGTTACCTTTAGTCGTATTCTTTCAAGTTATTTAGGTGAAATGATGACGAGAGACTTGAGAAAGACTAAAAAGTGAAAAATAAAAAAAACTTCGTTTAAAAAAACCGAACCGAAAAAACTAAAAAGTATCAAATAACTTAATTTGTATGTGCTACCTATTCATAGGTTTGAAGTCGGTGCCAAGCCAAAATGTAATAGTAGGTATCGCACTCGCCGCGCGTGACCTTGAGCGGGATAGCTGCTCTTCGCGTAGAACAAAACAACTGAAGCGTCGGTGACGTCGTTGACGTTCGTCTCGAAATGTAGCGAGTGTGATACCTACTATTACATTTGGCTTGGCACTGACTTCAAACCTAGGTAGCACATGCAAATTAAGTTAACTGATACTTTTTAGTTTTTGAAGTCAGTTTTTTTTAAACGAAGTTTTTTTTTAGGATTTTGTCAGGTTATAGCATAGGTATAAGCAGGCGATTTTTGTTGTACCTAAATAATTAGCAAATAGTCTTTTGTAGATACTAATTGGTTTTCTCGGTATTTTTAGAATTTTGTAAGGTTATAGCATAGGTACCTAGGTACCTATAATTTACTTTTTTATAGGATTTTGTTAGGTTATTGGTATAGGCATAGGTAAGCAGATGTTTTTCGGTGCAAATATTTAATTACTTAGCCTTATTTGTTGGTGTTTTAATTTCTTTTAGTAAGTTGTAGATACCTTCCATTTTTTTCGTTGAATTAGTTGTAGATACTTAATTAATTTAGTTTTATTTACGCTTTGAAAATAAGCTTCATTCGTTATGTCTAATTTTTCATTTAACTGTAGTGATAAATTTAACATTGTTTTTCGTATTCGATTTTATCACATCACACTAATTTATAAAAGCGAATGTTTGTGAGGGTGTATGTTTGTTACTTCATCACGCAAAAAGCACTGGACGGAATTGGATGAAACTTTACAGTAATATAGCTTACTAGCTGTTGCCCGCAGCTTTGCTCGCGTGGAAGTTGATTATTTACAATTTATTTAATTAAAACTGTGTAAGTATGTATGAATAATTTATTCATGTTTTTAAACGTACCTATTTATTTATTTTTAATCAATAGCCCATTAAAAAGGATTTCATACTAACGTTCGACCCTTATTTTTACCCCTTTAGAAATAGAATTCCCATAAATGGTTATATAGGTATTAATTTATTTGTACTTAAAAGCCTAAGGACAAAGTTTCAGGCTACTAAATTAAAAATGACTGACTTCCAAACTAATCTACTTACGACATTTCAACACCTAATTCACCCCTTAGGGGTAGAAATATCATTTATGGGATTTCCTTTTGAGGGCGCTCTGGTTCCCTGGTTTCTAGAACCCGAGACGGTGTGCGGTTTTTAGTCGGTTCGAGTCCGACATAACCACCAGTTGGTGATATCCGAGGAAATTTCCGCACAAAAAAAGAGGTAGATATAATATCCAGAGACACTTAGTTTCTACGCGTTTTTAACTATTAGCCCAAAGATAATTTTTCATGTTTCTAACTTAAAAAAGACGGACTTCCATACAAACTTTCAACCCCTATTTTACCCTCTTACGGGTAGAATATTGGGAAACGCTTAAATACGTATCTCCTATTTTTTATCAATAGCCCTAAAATAAATTTTCATCTTTCTAACTTCAAAACTGACGGACTTCTAGACTAACCCGCTTACGAAATGTCAACGCCTATTTCATCCCTTCAGCGTAGAATATCGAGAAAGGCCTAAATACGTATCTATTCATTTATAATCAGTAGCCCAAACCAAAAGAAAAGTTTCATGTTTCTAATTTAAAAATGACGAAGTTCCAAACAAAGTTCAACCCCTATTTCACCCCCTTAAGGGTAGAATATTAGGAAATGTTGAAATACATATCTAAAAATTTTTATAAGTAATCCAAAAATAAAGTTTCATATTTCTTAAATAGCCCTAAAATAAACTTTCATGTTTTTAACTTCAAAAATGACGGACTTCCAGACTAACCTACATACAAAACGTCAACCCCTATTTCACCCTTAAGGAGTAGAATATCCGCTCTATCTATCAGAAACGCTTAAATACGTGTTTACTCATTTTTAATCAGTAGCCCAAAAATAAAGTTTCATGTTTCTAACTTAAAAAATGGCGGACTTCCATACAAACTTTCAACCCCTATTTCACCCCCTTGGGGGTAGAAATTCCAAAATTCCTTCCTTAATGGGTATCTACTTAATGAAACGATCATACTCACCAAATTTTGTATTCCTGAGTTTAATAGTTTCCGCTCGGCGATGATGAATCAGTCAGTCAGTCAGTCAGGACATGTTATTTTATAAGTATAGAAGATACATCAGATTAACACATAGGTTACTGTTTGCCGCGATAACCGACATACACGCGGGCGGAGCCGCGGGCAACAGCTAGTATATAATAAGTATGTATTTCCAAAAAAAAGTATATATGTAATTATATTAGTTGCTTAGTTTGGTGGCGTTGTGTGTTAGATGTCAGAAATATTTATTTATTATTTGTTATCAAAAAAATTATTTAAAAAAAAAACGAATTTATAACCTTCTCCTTTTTTGAAGTCAGGCCATGCAACAATGCAGCTTGGTGACCCACACTATGGCGGCCTATTGAGATGCTATAGTGAGATTATTGGGTCTCCGTTCTCGGTCTCACCAACGAAACGCGACAGCAGGAATGCTGTCTTTTTAGGTTGGTTTTCTGTGAGAGGGCAGTACCGCCTCAGTCGAGCTGGCCCGTTTATGGTTCTAGTACCTTGAAGTTCATTGTTTTTCATTGTTATGTGGCATAATTTCTACTTGCATGCCTTTTTATTAAGAATAAATTATACATTTCTAAGGTGATGAGAGTTTGAAGACCTGTTGTTTTGGGAACCATGGTATTAGTTGACTATTCGAGTAGGTAATTTATGCCACTGCGAAGGGAGGGTTATGTTTTTCTAGTGTATGTATGTATGTATATTTCTTTGGCACGCCCTAGAGCCTAAACGGCTTGTCGTGTTTTTATGTGAGAGGTGTCAAAAGATGCGTCATAGTCGTGAGAAGGACTGCCGATAGAATGAAAACTTATAACTAAGAATGTTATTTATAAAATGTATGTGTAAAATTACAAATTTCATGTTTTTTCTATGCTGACACCGAATGACATCTTGACTTTTGCAGTTTTAATTTCCTATATTTATTAAACACAATGAACGATGCTATACGAATCTATGCCTTGCTTTGCCTTTAATATTTCTTGAGAACTGATAACTACAGAAATGCTTATTGTGATGTTATAAATATATACAGGGTGTCCCAAAATACAACGATAAGCGGGCGCCTAAAGGTAGACCTGCTGATGAGTACATAAGGAAAAAAAAAATACCTAGTTTTTTTTTAGTTACAGGAAAAATTTGGAATTTCTTTGAAAATTTATACCTTTCATGATATTGCTACTATTCACCACAACTCTTAAAAACACCAAATTGCCCGCAGTTTTTACACAAAAAACGTTCAAAATAATTTTTTTCCCCACAATTTTGAAATATTTTTACTCTTAGTGTACTTTGACTCATGGTCTTGTAAAAAAAAAGTATGGACACACTACGTAATAAATAAATTTAAAAAAAATGAAGGGTGTAAATTTTCAAAGAAATTCTAAATTTTTCTTGTAACTAAAAAAAAACTAGGTATATTTTATTTTTTTTCCTTATGTACTCATGAGCAGGTCTACCTTTTGGCGCCCGCTTATCGTTGAATTTTGGGACACATGGACGGCTTTAAGCCAGGTCTCCTGCGACACTGTTTTATGTTTTTAAACACAAAACATCACATATTTATCAAAATATGGGCGTGGCTTAACTGTTTTGTTAATTTTAACAAACGAACATGTTATCCAAAGCGGACTGAAAACATCCCAGCGTATACTTCTCGTATAATGAAACTGAACTGAACTAACATTAATACTTATATTATTCATATTTATACTATAAAAGTAAGTAAGTAAGTGTACTTTAAGTCATTTTGTCGAGTAGATAAAAGATTTTTGCTTTTCGTGTAATCGTGTTTGATGTTCGTTTAAAAGTCCGACTCCTGCGACTTTTCGCTAACATGTTTAGTTAAAAAGTTTCGTTAGTTTGTTTTGTTATTTTTAGCCGCAGGAGACACGCCTTTACAGTATAAACATATTACTGTTATGCGAAATAGGCGCAACAAAGTCGTCGAGTTGCGGAAACCCAGCATATATATATATAAAACAGTGTCAGTACATATAATTGTGTATTGACACTGTTCGTCCGAGGATCAGGCCTACAGGTTACGTAAGACATACAGATCTGACGTCTCTGGTTAGCTACTTAGAAAAAATGATTTTACGAATATTCCAGATAACAATGATCCTAACGAAAGTGCAGAACTTACAGTTTCTACGCTATCAAGTGCTGTAACCAAATACAGCAACATTAAGAGTGTACCTGTGTGGAAAAGGATAATTAAGCCCTGGATTACCCCGGGTCTTTTGAGATGCATACGTAACCGAGATAATTTGCATAAGAAATCTTAGTTAGACCCCGATAACTACGTTGCTAAATTAATTTATATTAGGTACCGTAACTTCTGTAGCAACCTTCTGAAGGCGGTAAAACGTAAATTTGATCAATTTGAGCTCCATAAAGTGAAGACTGATCCGATTCAATCCAATTCAACGATTAAAGATTTTAAAATATTCCAAATAGGTCACTTACACGATAAATCTGAAAACGCCACGGAAGATCTTCTGAACATGCGTAGTGATCATCAGTCGTCAGTTGATTACATCAACAATTATTTCGCAAATGTTGGACACAACTTAGCTCAGAATATTCAACGTAAACAAAGCCACATACGGAATGACTTTCAGATGCACAACTTGATCAATTTTCAATGTAACTCTCTTGTGCTATTGGACACTGACTTTCGGGAAATTGATACAATTATCGCTAGCTTAAAAATGAACTGTGCTGTTGGCTACGACGAGATACCAGTATCGGTTAATTAATCACCCCGACATGTGCTAATACCAGTCATTACACATGTTTGCAATCTTTGCCTTACCATAGGAGTACTTATTCCCCGATGTCTTCAAGCGAGCAATTGTTCATCTCATTTTCAAGAGTGGTGCTCGGGACCGTATCTAAAACTATCGCCCAATATCTATCTTAACTATCTTATCAAAAATTCTTGAACAAATTCTTAATAAGAGATTGCTTAACTTTTTAGAACACAACAATGCCCTAGCCCCAAATCAGTATGGTTTCAGGGAAAATAAGTGAACTGAAAATGCTGTACTGGATCAGACTAACTCTATTGTTCAAAATTTTGACACCGGGACTAAAACAATAGGTATCTCCCTAGATTTGGTCAAGGCTTTTGATACGGTCTCGTCGACACATTTCATGTTGAAAAGGTTGGAGAGTCTATGAGTAAGAGACGTTGCCTTAAATATTTTCCGTGGCTATCTTAGTAGGTGCACTCAACGTGTTAAGGTGAAAAATACTAGCAGTAATGATGGAAACCTCGTTTTTGGCTTGCCACAAGGCAGTGTGTTGGGCCCCACGCTATTCCTCGTGTATGTAAATACACTTAGTAACTCAAAATCCCAAATTGTAAGCTATTAGCCTATGCCGATGACAGTGCATTATAAGCGGTGAGTCCTGGAGTAGTGCAATCCAATCCGCCGAAAACGCACCTAAGACTGTTATGGATTGGCTTGACACGAATTTACTCACCTTAAATGTTTCTAAAACTCCATTCATAACTTTCACAGCGAACTCCACAACTCAGCCAACTACGATCAACTTGAAAGCACATAGTTGATCGATGATGTCACCTGATACCTGTCAATGTCCTTATATACAGAGAGTTTCAGATATTAGGTACTTGGGTGTGCAGATATACTCTACACTTAACTGGGATAAACATATAGAACTCCCTACAACCCGTGTTAGCAAGTTGATGTTTCCTATGAAGAAACTTAAAACTGCTGTTGACGCCAAGTTATTAAAAAATATATATCTTGCACTAGTGCAGCCTCTCATCACCTACTGCATAGTGGTCTGGGGAGGTACTTACAAAACCTCAATGCTTCGACTCGAAAGAGCTCAACGTGCTGTTATAAAGACCATGCTAAATAACTTATAATATATTGATATAATTTAACAGCCTGATTGTCCTACAAATTGCGTGGTACATTATTACGGCCCTTCGCTCAAAAATTTTATTTCTCTGCTAGTCCTGTTAGTTCCCACAATCTTTTTTTTTAAGGTTAAATGTTGACCCTCATTAAAATGAAGCCACTGACGAAAAATTAGCTTGTTAGTAATGACTTGTAAAATTAGTTCCGAGGAACCCGGACTAAAGTTATCACTTCAAATAAACAAAAATATGTTTTTACTGATGAATACTGAATATTACATCTTTATTAAATAATACAGAATTTAATAAAGATGGCAGATATTGACGCAGTCGGGTTTTTTTTAAATAATTTTACTTGTTATAAATTAAAAACTGAGATACTGGATTAGTTTAATTTAATTTATTTACTATGCGTTATTCAGCTTTGATTCTGCTTTATGACATGCTGTACTATGCAATGTTTGTGAGATCTTCTCTTGTCACCCTCTGAGTGAAGAGCATTACTCAGATTTTTAACACAATTTATTTCTAATTTCAGCATCTGAGAAATGAATTTCAGTTGCGTTATTTGAATGTTGCCTATTTTTTTAGGGTTTTTATACGGTTTGTCCACAAATAAACCTTTTTGCGATATCAAAAATTCATTTATTTATCATAAAAATAGAAATACTCTTAGGTTCAAAGGTATGTGTTAAATCAATAATTTTATTGATATTAAATAGCACTATTTTTGAAAAGGTCTATTTATTTATTGTGTTTATTTTACAAATCAAGCCAAGTTTCTGGCGAAGTTCAGACCGTCCAGGATGTTGTCGATGACTCTCATTAAGATGTCAGACATTACGTAGTTAATGTCATCCTGCAGAAAACGAAATGCAATTTAGAACAGTTTACAGACTTAATTGCGGCTGGTTAAGAATAAATTAACTTAAAAGACTTATATATTCTTTTAAAAAGTTTTTAGTGACTCTGAATCTATATTTATTTAAAGAACTTTGTATTACTGTAAGTTTATGATACAAAACAACTGCCTCAAGATATACATATTTAAAGGTTGTTTAGTACTGATACACATTAAATATGATAGTCAAATTAGTGTTAAATAGTATAACTCACCCTGAAGTCCTGAAGGTATTGGGGAATAATGTTTCCGAGGAAGTTGTTCACCAGGTTGGTGAGGTCCCGGTTGGCGAGTTCAACTTGAGTAAGTAGAGACTGAAAAAAAAGTATATTCTTAAAGTGTATTCCTAAAAGAGTTCCTAAAGAAATAACATTAAGATACTCATTCGTGTAAAAGTAATTGTGTTGATGCGAAAAGTTGTCATATATCTCACCAACACAGTTCGTACATCGAATTGTGTGTATACTGATTATAACGATAACTTTCATTGCGCGATACAGGATTGGCCTAATATCGTTGTAAATATTGTAAGCAAGTAAATAAATGCATTACATATTAGAGTATTTAAAATAGGAATTTAAATCTTTAAGTTAAAGAAATACTTAATACAGTGATGTACTTACGTCGATACCACCGAGAGAAAAGTCAATGTCCAAAGATCTCAAAGAGATGCCACCCAGAAGAGAGATTTGAGCTTCACCAGCAACGCGGATAGAGTTGATGGTAACTCTGAAAAGAAAAAGAAAACATTTTCACCTGCTCACATAATGATAGATTCTTACAACACATAATTATCTTTATTATTAATATAAAAATACGCTGTAGGAATCAGTCTCTTTCATAATATAAAAATAGTACTAATCGCACTCATTTGTATTTGTTGTGACACGTATCAAAAGCTATGAGCAGGAGTGTGTCCAAGGTTTTAACTCAAGGTAGAGGTTATTTTTGTGTTATCAGAACCCATGACAAGCTCATAGGCTGATAAACTTAATGACCCCTTCCCCTGCATCCAACCTGACTGTTTTGTTTGTATTTAATCTTATTAATGGGGTCAGCTTTGTATATTACTAAAAACAGTAACCAAATCATTCTTACGCTCCTGAGACGGTTCCCTCAATGCTCTCACCGAAACCAGACACCTTACCGTAGGCGCGGCCTAAAATTAAACCAATAAAAAAGAATAAGTAAAGAGATAATAGAGTTCAGTATATTTTAATGTGTTATATATGTTACTGACCGATAGTGATTGCGATTTGGGGTAGTTCCATATCGAAGCCCAGACGGGTTACCATGAAGTTGATGTTGTTGACGCGGATGTTGCTTAAACCAGTTACTCCTAAGTTTTCAACATAACCGAAAGTTTTGAACAATCTGTGAAGAAATAAAATACATGTAAAGGACACTTATATTATACCTTATCAAATTTGTTTCAATTTTGGATTTGGATAGTTCATTTTTCAACAATAAAATTTAACTAATTGAATCGGAGGGGCCAATTTCAAGTAGTGGAATGCGATAGTTTATAGATGGTTAGAGAAAAATATAGGTTAACAAATGCTTGAAAACTTACTCGGGTACGGGTAGAGCGAACTCGCCAGCCTCTCTGTTGATCTGTAGGGGGTCCAAACCAGCATCTCTGATACTCTGGGCAGCCGATTCGATTAATCCAATAATTATATTATCAATGAAGCGTGGGTCAGCACCTATAAAGAGCAAAACCATGGGGTGTTTATCTTAGAAACAAACAAAAATACGATCTTGGACTTTTGAATTAGAGTTCTTAATCGCTTCTAAATTTCGACAATAGTTTCGTATTTGCTGTTGTTCTGTTATATATTACGTGGTCACAAATGTCTTATTTACTTATGAAAAGTTTGTAAACTTACTTGCTTGCTCAGGAGCAAGCTCGGAGGCGCTGATGCTGCCGATGAGGAGTGCAAACACAAAGAAGTATTTCATCTTGAATTTTGATCTACCTAGAAATAAAAGGTATGATTAATAGTTATTAATCTTATTAAATAAATAAGAATGGACTCCTATCTTACAAGGTCAAAATGGTCAATTTATACATGGGCACTGGATTTTAGTACCCTAAGCGAGTTTTTTTTTTGGATATAATACTACAACATGTATCGATTTACAAGAAGGCTAATTGATTATTCAACTGTTTCGATGATTTTCACCTTTACTATACAAAAACAACCAGATCTTTTTAATGATTTAAGGGGTTGTAACTACCTTGTAATCCTCGTTTGGACCCATAGTTTGGCACCAAACCGGGTCGAAACGACGAATGACCCAAAGGTAAGGTATCCTATCTTACCCTATTGCGAATCTCTGAGGGTTTTTTAAAGTAAGGTATCGAGCTGTTATTGCTACTTACCGTAGAGAAGCAGATTAAAAGTGAGAAGTTACAACACTTGCACCTGTATTTATACTTAAAAAACATTATCTTTGTAGCTATGCATATCTTTTGGAGATTACACTAAAACGATTATTGTTATTAGCGCATAATTGATTGATTTTTTATTTACTAAATCAAATATTATAAATGATAAATTTTATTCAGTAGGGATAGATAAATGGGTAGCGTAACATCTGATTGTCTTAACGCTAATGTCCAGGAATAACCAACAACTAAGGAACATCTAGGAGGTCGTTGGTGATTATAAATACTTTAAAAGCTTGACAAATCGTGACCAATTTAAGTCGGTTTTATTTATAAATAACCTTTATGAACTAAACAAAATATAACCTTAAACAGCTCACAACAGTTTTGAGTTCTGTGTCTCTATGTAGAAATAATAGATACCATACCGTCACGAAGGGGAAACGAACGCCTTTTGTGTTTGCAAATATCTAGTTTCTGAAGTAACAAAACAGCCAAGCCATACATTTTTACTGAGATTTAGAGTTTATGAAGTTAGGGTTGGTAGAGTTAGGGCGTGTAGATACAGAACCTTGGCTCTACATGAGATCTAATATCTTTTTCACAGGGTAAGCCATATACAGTCGTCTTGGTAACATTTTACATAAAAATGTTTTTGGTGGGATTTCATTTATTTTTGTAAGTTTCCTTTTTTTTCTTTTTTTGGGCTGTATTTCTTGTACATTTTTTTTCTTCTTTGGAAAAAGTCCGAGTACTAAAAAATAAAACCTCTCTAGCATAAACATTTGTGAAAGTCTCATACAAACTTTCACCCCCCAAATTTGGGGGTTGCGGGGTAAAAGAAATAGGTTTATGAATTTTTTCGTTGTTTGTATACTAAACTTAGTTTACATACCAAATTTCAGCTTTCTAGCACTTCAGGAAGTACCCTAACAGTTTTGATGATCATCAGTGTGTCAGTGACGAAATCGGTGTTTTTTAGGTATCAATAAAATCTGAACTATCAGAGCTATGCAATTGAAACTTTGTACGTTTCATTAGTCTATTGGTAACATCATATCCTGAAAATTTTAACGATCTGGTATATCGGGAACCAAAGCTAAGGGGGTTCAAAAAAACGACGAAACACTTCGAGAAAAGGTAGGTAGTGCCCTTTCGCTACGCTTGGCTCGTCTTGGCGGGGGCACGACGGTGCCCCCAGATCTGTAACAAAATATTTTGATATCAACTTTTCCATTTAAATATTGGTAATCATGCATATATTTTGCATTAGAAAATATCTTTAAGTATTATTCATTTTATTGTTATTTTGACAGCATAAGGACTCCCAAATTCAAATTAAAAATTTAATCCGAAAATGAGGGTCAGCCAACTGTTAGAGAGATGAGAATGGAGGCACATTTCTAATTTAACAATACACGGTGCATGCAAGATAATAGAATAGGCTCATCTTATGTTTTTAAGCTAGCTAAATAGCATTTCTATTCCCATACCCAAAGGCTTAACAGTGGAAAGCGTTTTGTAGAATTTGTGTTTGAAGATGTGGATTTAATCACTATTTTATATATTACTAGCTTTTACAAGCGGCTTCGCTCACGCAGACTTACATCCCCTGATTTACTGCCTTAGAGGTGGAATTTCATCAATTCCTTTCTTAGTGCTCACCTACGTTACATAAAAAACCTACATGCAAAATTTCAGGACTCTAGCTTCAGCGGTTTGGGCTGTGCGTTGATCTCAGGGTATGTCAGTCAGTCAGTCACCTTACTCTTTTATATATATATATAGATATATAAAGAAGATTATATTCTCGTAACCGGAGGCCGGTCTTTTTCTAGCCCAGAGAATAAGCATTGCCATTCAAAGTAGCAATGCTACCACTCTTTCGGGAACGCTACCAGTAGGACATAATTTGACGGTTGTATGTAAATATTGAGTTTAGTTTTAGAACTCTTTAGAATTCTTTACTTTCAGAAGAGTGTAATTATTCATGAACTTTGGGCGATTTAAAAAAAAACTCCCGATTCCAACGGTCTAGCGTTAGTGATGGTCAATGCGCACTTTGTCAATGATGTCACATTAACTCACAACATCAGACCTTCTTATAATTGTATTTCCAAAACGAGTCAAAGGCAATCATTATTCAAATATTATAGAATAGATATTTTGAAATCTTAATACATACCGGATTACTAGTTCAAAAAGGTATATGTTGGAATTTATATCACAAAATTATCGATTAATCCGTGCATACTTCCAGAAACAGATAAATTTATTTATAGCCAAGGGATATTGTGTATTATTAACGTTGTCACTTCATACAATTATTAAATATCAAACCCTACTCAATTGGAAACATGTATGCATAAAAAACAAATGTGTGTTTATGTGTATAATATGTATGTGTAATCATTTATTAAAGTGTGTTTTAATTGTCAATTCGTATTTTAGAAGTCATTTATTTTTAGGATAAGGGTCCGTTCACACTATTTTTTTAAAGAAAGTGACAAATCAAGTGTCATATATTAATATTTAAGTTTTTCTGTTATCAAGGTCACACTACGTTAAGGTTGTTAGGTTTTTTTATAAAGAAATCGTGATAATTAATAAAATTGATAAGACAATAAGGATTAATGTTTTTGACTAACAAAAGTAAGCTTTCTGTCAGTCAAATTGATATATTCAATTATTATTCACTCATTAGAACTCGCCGGGCCCTCATTTCGTAATCAACGTATGTCATCGTCAAGATAAGTGTCACAGAATTATCACATAAAACAACACTTTCCTGACTACAAAACTTTCCAAAAAGAGATCCTTTAAACTCTTTTTTTTTTTGGACGTCTAACACACAACGCCATCTAGTCCCAAGCTAAGCAGAGCTTGTGTTATGTTTACTAGACAACTGATATAAATACAAATATTCTATTTTTTTTGTAAATACATACATATTATACATAGAAAACACCCAAACTCCGAAACAAATATTTGGTGATCACACAAACTTTTGGTCTGACCCAGGATTTGAACCCGAGACCTCAAGAACAGCAGTCGTATTCACTACCACTGTGCCACCGAGGCAGTCTCATAATGAATATTCAATTCTCGTTAGCTTTTAAAATCTGCCGTGGGAGAGCCACGCTTCGGCATGAATAGGCCGGCTCGACCGGAGTCATACCACGAGCTCACAGAAAACCGGTGTGATACAGCGCCTGCACTGTGTGAGTGAGGAAAGCGGAAGCCCTTCAACCCCTCCCCTCATCCCCATCGCCAGCCCCCAAAGGGCGGCAACGCACTTGTGACGCCTCTGGTGTTGCGGGTGTCCATGGGCGGCGGTAATCGCTTACCATCAGGTGATACGTCTGTTCGTTTGCCCCCTATTCCATAAAAAATGACGTTTTTTCTAATGGCATAATCTAAATTGACAAAACATTTAAAGAATTTCTAGTACCTACAAAAATATTTGTCATCTCATACGAATTAGTCAGTCTGACTTACTGGTCAAACATACAATTAAACACACATTGCATCTGGGTGAAATTAAAGTAGTTGCATGCTAAAGATTACAGAGTGATAATGATACTATGTGTTTAATGAATACTCCTTAAATTCAATAAATACATAGGACGACTGGAAACTTAGTATGCTCTTGGCTAGACAGAGCAGCTAAAGTCTCCCAACGTTCATCCCTTACTAAAACTTTCATTTTTATCAACAAAAATACAAACTGAAATAATTGACATGACTCTGATCTAATTCAAAACCTAAATTCAAAAGTACTTTGTGATTACTTTATCTAATACATGTAGCTGTATTTATAAATAAATATTTCGATTGTTGGACTCACAGCGCCATCTAGTTTCTAGCAAAGAAAAACTTGTACTATAAAAGTTAGATTAACTTCAAGAATTCTTATTTACTTTTTTGGTAATTAGATACATAGTTTGAGTGTTTTCTATGGGTAAAAAGTCCGCCAATGCACCTAAAGTGTATGATGTATTAAATAAATAAATAATATAAAACTCCGAAACTACTACTATTTGCAGACAAGATAAACATTTGTTGCACACAGGGAATCGCTACAACTGCATCACCAAATCAGTCGTCACCAAAATTTAGGATAACTTGGACCTAATTTACTTATGTTTTAGTAATAATTTGATTTTCTTTATTAATATTCTCTATAATACAAATGTTTTTTTGTTCCTGTTCCCTTCTAGGAAAAGTTGACAGCCGGCACTGACTTAACCTAATTTGAGAAGGTAAAATGCAACAAAAGTGCGGAATCTTAATAGAAAGTTTAGTGATATTATTTATATATAACTACATATTAATTATATCACTTCATTATATTTTTACTAGTTATTATTTTATACGAAGGTATAAGTAAGGTAATAATTTCCATCATAACATTTATCATGAAAAATAATTGCTTAATCAAAAACATCACCTGCTAATGACGCATTATCGCACAATTATCTACGGTATTAAGATAATTAACATCTGTTTATTACTCATGTAAAACATTAATTTTACACAAATCTTTAATACATTACACGAAAGAACGCGCTTAACAACAAGCCATGTTTATTTATTTATAGATTATCTTATTTTTCATTTGAATTACGATTTAATATTTATGTTGAAATGGCGTTATTGTTGATAATTATAATTTTTCATTGTAACAAAAAGTGGATTACAAAACACTGTACAGCCCTGACTCCCAAAATAGCGCTATCTGTGTGTTGGGAGTACTATTATTAGGTATCGTCACCGTTATCATCAGCTCGTTGCAGTCCACTGCTGGACATAGGCCTCTCCCTCGCAACGCAGAGCCTTTAACATCATCACTACCCTTGTAATAATAATTATAGTCTCGTTTAATTAGAAAATTCGGTAAAATAAACTTGAGTTCGTGCACATCTGTAGGTAACATTTACATATTTTTTTTTATTAATTTCATATACGAGGTGTCACCACGGAATAACTAATAGTAGTGTCACTCTCATAGTTAAGGCAAATCCTAGTGTACCTCTCAAGCCTCAGACAATAAGCTTTTAAGGCTCTCTATAGATCTATTTTTCTCTCTATAGTAATGGTGAAAAAGGTAAAGATAGATTTGGCTAGGATAAATTTATGACTTAATTAATCTTAAATATAAAACCAGTAACTAAAGTGTAGCAGTTGCATACGAAACCTTATCAAAGTAAATGAAAACCAATTTATATACAAGCATTTATTTTTATAATTAAACACAAATGTTGCAAACATTCAATAATGCAATCATAGCACTAATATTATTTAACTTACTTGAATCACTATTAGAATTGGAAAAGATAACTTTGAATTTAAAATAACGATACAGAAATTCTCGTAGGCCTTGTCGTACCGTCTACAGTTTAGGCCATTATACAATAATTATTTTATTTTACATTAAACATCTTAGCCAAAGCGGAATATTCAAGCAAAGTATTTCTGAAGCAACAGTTCCAGCTATTCACTTTCAAGTTCATTAGTGAATTTTAAAAAACAAAGCTGTCTTTGTGTATTGTTAGGTAAGTATGGTATCAGAAATAAAATATTGCACACGCTCTTTGGCACGAAAATACCTACCAGTAGAGGATTGTTATTTATGATGAACAAAATTCTAAACTTGAACTGCTAGATAACAATTTGCTGCTCTAAATTTGATAAGAGCTGATCATTCCATGTGGTCGAATAATGCTTGTGTGGCGTCATGTTTGGAAGTTATGTAATTAAGCGCTTTAAAAACTGTATTCAGCTCTCGTTTTTTAAATTCACTAATAGTTTCTTAGTTTAATCTACGATCAGTTGCGAAAAGGTACGAAACATTAATATTTTACATAAAAAAATAAGTTTGGATTAAATATTTTATTGTCGTAGCAATATTAAGTAGTGTTACAAAAATATCTAGTTGTTTCAAGATTGCGTTGTAACAAGCTTTGTATAGTGTGTTTTGTCTTTACTCGATCTAAACTTTACTTACCACCCAAACTTGAAATAACCACATAATTGAAAAGCATAAAATTCTAATAAATAATGAATTATGTAATTCATTTAATAATTTAAAAAATACATTTCGTTTACTAACTCATCGAAGCTTAAATCAGTTATGTAATTTAAACTGTCCACCCCATCAGATTTTAGCTCTTATTTGGCACTACGCATCTGTCTTTGGGTATTTAAAAACAAAGTAACAATAATACAGTGCATTGAGAAACAAAGCGACACTACAACTACCAGTATCACCTATGTATCAATATATATAAAAGTGAATAATAGGCACTATATAGGTTTACATACGCAGATTTAAAATAAGCGTAACCCGTGAAACATCGAACGTGAAACTAGAGACATGGAGACTGGTTCTATACAATAACTATCATAGCGAATAAAAACCGTTCATATATATGCACGGTTGTAAACATGTAGCCTATTAAAAATACAACAGCAGCTCCAAATACTACGTAAAAATTACATTATGCTTTTATATCTCATAGGTATCGTCCTTCACAACAGGTTTCATTTTTGTTATCGATATATACGATTTAGGCACCCGCTTGATCGGCCCTTTTAAAAGAACTAAGGGCGACACGAGTTCCTATGATATTCTAACATTCATTTATTTACATCAATGAAATATTCGGTTGTCTAGTCGACTGTCGCCAGAGAACTTACAGTAATGTACTAGTATTTTTATCTTATATCTCGAATTGTAAAGATTCATCTATCGTCCACCAATATTTGAAAGCTGAACTGCTCTGCACTACGATCTCTAGCAACTAGATGTATCGATCCTAAATGTAATGTACTTAAGTCTGTATTCCCTAATACATTGAGTATACTACCTTCTGTACATTCGTCCACCCTTTCTATTAATTTAATAATTTGTCCTTTATTTTCATCTTTGCCCTGTTTTATATTAATATCGTCACTTTTGATTTCACAATTTGGTAAGTACTATTGTTGATCGCATACTCTACAAAATGTTTCATCCGTTTTTTTTTTCAAAATTATTTCTTACTACAAGCCATTTTATTCCCTTAGGCTGAATAATATCAAACCATTAAAAGACGTACAACTTTCTAATATTGGTCCGCTACAGAGTTGTGAAATGAACTAGCTTACGTTAAACTTACCATCTAAGGCTAGAATGAACTTAATTGTTACTATGCCTTGCGTGATATGTATTGCGTTAGAGGCGAGTTAAAGCTAACATTACAATCATTTTCTCATATCTATCGCCTTCTTAGAACTCCATAATATATCGCAGACCCAACGAAAACATCTTGGCCCTTATCTATATGAAGATAAAGTTGATATTTGATGATAACATCACACCACATGGCAGAAGTTCTTTATTCTACAGAAGATATGTAGATACTTATCCTATGACAAAATTACATCTACAAGTAATCTATAATTTGTTATTAACAAGTGATATGTTGTCGGAGCAATCACTCCTTTAAAAATATAATATTAAAATTTAAATAATACGTTTACATCGCTTACATTTAACTATAGAACTTAATAAATATCTAGACGAATATTTATGGACTCAGCAATTCAACACTCGAGGTGGCTTACAAGTAAAATATACTACATTATAAAAATAAGTCAATAAGAAAATAGTCCAGAGTTTTTTTGAAGGTAACACATATTTACATACTCAATGAACAGCTCCTCTACTAATAAGAAACTACTGTTACAAAAAGCAACATATACTCGTATATTGTGTTAATAGAGAATTAAAATATTATTACATGTGTTCAGGTACTAAAGACGAATGAATCGGTTTGTTCAGTAAGTAAAAGCTTTACAACAATTGAGAATTGGCTAAGTAATATAAAAATATATTCTAAGCACATGTATAATTTCTCAATAAACAATTAAACATGCGTTATCAATTAAAGGTCATACAGAAATTTATTAATAAGTTATAATATAATACGTCATCTGTGTCTGAATTAAATGTCCATTTAAACAAAAATACCTTGTTTTTCACATAAATGTTTGACTAATTTTAAAGTTTTCTTTAGGAAATTTGACAAATAATTTAAATCCTTGTCGCCATTTAAACTCAAATTACGATTTTCAATCCAAGTTTTTTTAAATAATATATCTGTTAACAATACAAGCACACATTTAACAGTTATTTGAAACTATACTTAAACTCCAAACATTGTTAGACGAAAACTTTCCTTGTCATCATTTCAATAAAAAAAAAAAAAAAAAAAAAAACAGAGCAAAAAAAAATTACATGGCACATTCTAAATTCAAATAATATATTTAAACAACGTGCTTCGTGCAGTAAGCGCAGTTGCTATCGCTACTCCAACGCCAAAGACCTCAGAAGGAATCTTGACTGGAGCTGCACTATTTGTACAATTCCTCGGTGGTTCTGGCTTATCTGAAATAGACAAATTGAATAATGTAGACCCACTTATTGATAAAACGAAAAGAATACCTAATTCAACGGTAGTTTTTTAAATTAAATCGGTTTCTGTTAATTAACTGTTGAATGACTAACAGCTAAAAGGAAAGTCTCAATATATTTCTATCCTTCCAAACTGTTAAAAAAACTTTTTTGTGAAACTTGGATTGCCTTTTTCATGTTCTTTCATTGTACATCCACTAAACATTAAATAGCTATAGTAACAACGTTAATTATAATTAAGATAATTTTATTATCAATAAAATAATTCATAATCGATGAACATGACAAAATGAATGAAAGGAAGTTATCAGCGCCTATAAATCATGTCATCGTTCGATTCGCATGTAAGCCATCATACGACAGGATTGATAGTAAAAATGCTCTAATTACATAATTAATAAATAATAAATAATAATAAATAATAAATATTTTCAGACATCTAACACACAACGCCATCTAGTCCCAAGCTAAGCAGAGCTTGTGTTATGGGTACTAGACAACTGATACAAATACATATATACTTTTTTTTTTGTAAATACATACATATTATACATAGAAAACACCCAAACTCCGAAACAAATATTTGTAGGTCATACAAACATTTGGTCCGACCCGGGAATCGAACCCGAGACCTCATGATCACCAGTCGCACACGCCAACCGCGAGACCAACGAGGCAGTCAATCAGAACAGTTTTATTACTGACTCCACCTGTTTGTATTTAACTTCAAATCTTATTTTTTATTGTTATTTGAATAAATGTAATTGATATTTACTCCTTAAAACTTTACTCATATTTATTTTTCATTTTATTCTTATCGATATTTCAATGAAAAAATTTTTTTTACCAATAGGCATACATTTTTCTTTTTATTCTTCTCTTCAGAATACAAACACAGCAGACAGTTAGGCGTACGACGATGGTGAGGCATTTATTTAAAAATCTATCATCTTCAACATCGTCATAGGCCTTTCCATCTGCTACAAGTTCTTCTTGTTCTTCTTGACTTATAATTTCAAACATTTACATTCAACATTTTTTTTTTCAAAACAAGTAACTCTTTTAACCTGTAAAAAATATTAATCAAAACGTTTCTAAACTATATCTGAATGTTCAGGTCAAATTTTGATGTGTATAAATATGTTTAAAGCCGGTGTTTGTACATAGATGATCGTAGATTTTCACATACAACAAAAAGCACCCATTCAAAGTTTTGTGCATAAGCTTAAACAAGATAAATATTTCAAAATCAACTTACTAGAAGCAGCCATCAACTGTGGCAAGTATTTCTGCCAGAAAGCACACTGCTTAACGCGTAGACCATGCCCCACGGAGCTGGAGTTTACAGCTAGCGATAGATACTCTCGACCAGTCGCCGTGTGAACTGGCCAGTGGATTTTCGTTGACTCGCCGTTAGCATTTATTGATGGATTTCTGAAAAGGATTTAATTAAACTGTGTTATTTAAGACGTTAAATCACTATAAACTATTGTGTCGCTATTGTCTATGAGACTAAGTTATAATTAACATAATCCATTTTATACCATGGTTACCATTGAAAATAAATGCTAAAAATATAAATTCCCACGTAAATATTTTTGACCTAAACACTCAAGATAACAAGAAATTCTTTTTGTGAAATGTTACAAATTGTTTAGTAAAATTAGTACTAATTTTAATTGTAATCTCCCTTTCGGGTGTAGATAAAATTTGTCAGGTATTCTACAATTGGAACAAAGGTTGTTAATTTTATTGAATCTACTGTAATTAATCATAGCCAAATTCAAAGTAAATAAATGTTTCTTACCCACTTCTAGCAAAATTTGCCCAATATCTCATCAAGCGCTTGCTAAAGTCGACTTCTTCTGGAGAATAATTTTTCCCCGGATTCAATGGTTCTCCAAACACATAATTGATTTCATCGGCGTGCATAACTCCTGTCCACGAAGGCCAAGGATTATTCTTACTGCGGTGCTTATAGTAATAAGTGAATACATCATTCCCAGTTTCAGCATAGCGGTGAGCAAACTCGTTCACTCCACAAGTAAAATGGTAATCGCCCACCATTTTATCTAAAGCATTTCGATTTTTTACGGGATCCTCAGGATCTAACCAATCCGTATACTCAAAAACTATAGCCTGACGTGCTACATCTGTTACATAAGGATTTAACTCCCGTACAGCTTGCAAAAATTGTTCTCTGTTTATACCTACATTTTCTTCTTTTGGAAACAACTCGGTTAGATAGTATAGAATGAAATAATAACCCTCTTCAGTGTTTGACCCCATTAAAAGATTAGTTTTTTTGAAATTCTGATGGGCCAAAGATCGCACAGGTAACTCGTCTAAGAAAGATCCATCAATAATTGGGACAAAGGGAAATTCACATATACCTAGAGTACCCCATTCATTATTAACTAGTTCATCAGCAGTTTTCTTTCGAAGACACTCTATCATCGGTCCCATTTCAGTCCTAGAATGTGGACAGTGCACTGCTTCTGCTAAACGAATGCCACGTAATATACTTTCTTCCCTAGAAATAATGGCCCAGGGTGCCGTAGCTGCTCCCGACTGCATTATCGCTTGAGAAAACATGTTTCTAGATAAAGGAGAAAGCAAGTGTAAAGACACAGACACTGCACCGGCTGACTCGCCAAATAAAGTTATATTATGAGGGTTACCTCCGAAGTAGGCAATATTATCTTTAACCCACTGTAGTGCCATAAGCTGGTCAAATAGACCAGCATTGCCTGGTACATCAGGAGTATCAAAAAATAGAAAACCGAGTGATGCAACTCGATACTGCATGGACACATATATTATTTTCTCTTCAGAAACTAATATTTTTGGATCGTAGACATCTAAAGTGGCTGTTCCCGAGTAAAATCCACCTCCAAATACCCATAGCATGACTGCAGCGTTTTTGGGCCTCGGTCTCGGTGTTACTATATTAATATAGAGACAGTCTTCTTGCATATCAGTATTTGGATTCCACATCATCGCACCGGGAAAATCTCCAAAAACAGTATCAATAATTTGAACGCATGTATGTGGCAGTGTAGTAGTGTTCAAAATCTCTTCACCCCAGCTCTCTACAGGTCTGGGATGTCTAAATCTTAAGTCTCCTATTGGTTTCTGTGCGTATGGAATACCAAACCATGCGTCGACTTTTTTTCCTGTGGCTGCAGTAAGTGTTATCCCTTTGACTCTACCCTTTCTAGTCCGTACGACTAATGGGTCATCTTCTTCTGGTCCAAGTTGAGGCTCGTCAGCCATAGGCAGTTCCTCGGCCCGCTCATGGTTAGAATAAAATCTTTCGTCATATTTAGCCCTCTTAGAGGAAGATTCTGCATCAGCTAATTTGGCGCGTTTAGAAGAAGTTTCGTGGTCTTCGATTCGGGGTAGAATTGTATCTAGTTCGGGATTGTATCGGACGGCCTCGCCATGACCACGGTAGGGCTGGGGTGGCGCCGGTGCAGGGAAGTGCAGGGGGTGGTCGGGCGCGTGGTGCCGCGCGCGATGCTCATGCGGGCCGGCGAGTGTGCGCGCCGCCAGCGCCGTCAGCGCCGCCAACACCACGCGCATACCGCCGCTCCACCCGCTCCCACTTACTCACACCACCTGCAATTGTTTAAAAATTTCATTTCTATGTTTGCATGTAATTATACTTATATATTTAGAAATGGACATAACAGCCAGGACGACGTTGGATGTCGTTTTATTTTTTATTTTTAATAAAACCTTCTAAATTTAACTTCCGCACATTCACTTACTGTTTTGCAATTTATAAAAATTAAAATTAGTAAATCATTGAAAGAGCGAATAATTTTAAAAAAATCGGTTGTCTTTAAAGTCGGTTTACTGACGATAGTTGAACGTGACAACGTCATAAAAAAGCACTGATGGAATGAGAGAGAGAGATGTGGAACGCTGCCGAACGCGGAGGCCGATTGTGCCTCTTTGTCGCTCGTTCCGCACTCTCGCTTGCACTTCAAGCCTTAAATGGAACGCCTCATGACGTCATGTTTTTTCGTGCGTGCAGCCGGCTCCATCGAATTAAAAGACGTTGTCACGTCAAAAATACAAACACGTCACTTCACACACATACTCCTTCTCGTACCATTATGATAATCTCAGTAAGTTGAATAAACACTAACTAATAAACCATTTTTAAGTAACTTATAAATATAACACTTACTTATCTGTCACAATCAATATCATTGTAACCTCAATGGTATGAATATAATATCAATAACAGTCAGGGGGGATCTACCTACGGGCTTAATGGACTGCAGCCCTGGGCCCCCGAAATAAAAATGTGATAAGGTAAAAATAAGAATTCTGAAACCAAGATCGTAACTTTCACGTTGAATTATTACTAAGTAGTATTGTAATTACTTAGTAATAATGGGACTTAAATACGTCGTTATCCAAACTTCGAGCAGTATGTACCTAGTCTGAACATACATAATTACCTATAATAGCGTTTAAGTCCCGTTATTCTAATACTTCTTTAGGCTGGCAGGCATAAGTCCAATCAGGAATGGAAATGGATTGGAATTAAGCCAGGCAAAAACATTCAAATACCTGGCACCTCAGCCGACACGTTTGTTAGACGAAGTGGCGGAACTCTTTGATAAGAGTTATCACAGCATCTATCTCGGTTGGTTCCCAACTTATTATGCTGCTCTTTAACCCCTCCGAGCTTATTGAAGTTGAATGAAATTGTTTGTTGGGAAGCAGTACTGTTAGTCGTCTGCCTGTTGATCTTAAGACAGTTTCAGCATAACATCACGCATGATGGGATCCTGAAGACTAGTCTGTTCCAGAAATAAATGTTTGCACATGTACAACTCTCCAGTAGTCTTAAAAGGGGTCCATCTTAAAATGTGGGAGAGCCATTTTAATATAAAACTGGTGTTAAGGAATCATTTTCTTGCTTTAATCTGAGTGAGGTTGCCGGAAAGGGAATCGCTTGGAGCGAATGATAGTCTAAATCTGCGGAGTGTGGAGTCGCGGTCTTCCTACAGCGACTGCAGCCTCATCTAGGATATCCGCGGGGAGAAGTTTACGCTCCTACTGTGCAGTCGTACTGTCAGTGGCTGGAGCACCGATATGGAATAAGCAACTATCGGTCACTCACTGCTGTGTTTCTGTACGTCTGCTACGTTACATTCAAGCGCTCGCAACGACGCAAGTCGTGAAATGAACGCCAATGCGTTGTCCTCGCTGTTCTGCCTAACTTCGAAGCTTGGGTATGTAATACATTGGATTGGGTGTTCACATCACAATACATATTAAAATAATTCACATCACCTGAATTGGATCGGGCGGCCGTCGACCGGGTCTCAGTCCAGCATGCGCTGGAAGTCCGAGGTCTAAACAGAGGGCCTGGTCGATCGTATCAGGTGGCATTTGTCTACGCTAGCTATCACATCAAAACACAATCAGGCCACAGCACCTAGGTAGTTATCGAAATTTTCAGCAAGGGGAAATCTGCGGCTTCTGGCGACCTTGTTACGCGTTTTTAGAAACTGAAATCACGTGATCATGGTTCTTCTAAAAGAAAGATTCGTGTAACCGGCCGTGTGGGAGGAATGAAGGGAGATTCTTACAACATAATCGTAGCTCTTGTGTTTCCAAGGCACTGGTTATCCGAAGATATTTTTCATGCAGTCAATAAAAAAACGGGTCCCTAATTAGTATTAGCCTAGGGCCCCATGAAGTCACGATCCACTCCTGCATAGAGTATAAACTTTGTACAAGACTGTTAGTTTTGTGGTTAGTGATACTGATTACTGCGTTAGAACTTGAAAGTTCTATTTTCACTTAGAACAAATAAATGTGATGATGAACACGATCATTTGTCTTCACATATTAAGTTTTTTTTTTAAAGACAACTCCCGCACTAGGAATAAATCCTGTGTCGCGGGGGACTTTACAAACATACATGAAACGGACACAAAGAACACCCAGACTCAGAACAACAATTTGTGGAACACACAAAGTGTTGTCCTACGTGGGATTTGAACCCACGACACTTGGCGAAGTAGGAAACGGCGTGGTGACCGTTAAACCAAAAGCCAAACGTGCAGCCAAAATTAACCAATGCATTTCAATAAAATAACCAAAATGTGTGTGACTGGTGGCTATGTCGACCTCAAACCGACTAAAAACCGCACACCACCTCGGATACTGGAAAACGAGGAACCAAGTGCACCCTCGTAAGGAAAACCCTGGAACCCTGATGTAACTCGGGCCACCTACAGTTTGTGGATGGTTCCATCCTGTGTAGGAACCCTCATGCTCCTTTTCTAAGGGGCAAGGGAAGCAGAGGCAGGCCGAGGCCTGCCTCTGCTTCCCTTGCCCTCAGGCTTGCGCTTACTTACCTTACCTTGGAGGAGGGAAATACATTAATGTCACCCCTTTATATGTTGATTATTCCGTTTAAGAGGCCATTCTTATACTAGATAATTTATATCATGTAGAAATTCATAAAAATCTATCAGATCATGTGGTGTCATATCACTACCCGAGACCCTCAATAGTCTTAGGCCGCCTCATAAACATAAGAAAACCACACTATTATGTGCAGAGGGTCTTAGTATTTTTCAAGATTAGAGTGGGGCCCGTGAAATATATTTCACGGGCCCCACTCACGCACTCACACACACAGTTATCCTAACAGAAGACGAGGGTGATGATGTATCATCACCCTCGTCTTCTGTTAGGATAACTGGCAACCAGCTTGGAGATCATTATGCAGTCTCCAGCGACTGCTCTCTCCTTCGGGACCACTTCTTCCGCAATTTTTTTCCGAACAACATTTCTTTACATTAAATCTGAAGGTTTCCCTACTTTTTTCTCATTGCAAGGTACAGGCATGTTTGAAATGATATAAATTTGGAAGTGTTTTGGAGAGAAAAACAATTTCGAAAATCCGTTCACACGTGATGGAGATTTCGTGTAACAAATATACAAAAAAATATAGTCGAATTGAAAACCTCCGCCTTTTTTTCTAAGTCGGTTAAAAAGAGAGTGGTATCCTACGGAGCTTCTAATTAACTACAACCCCCAGACAAAACAGTATGCGGATTCGAAAAGGGCATAATATATTAATGGTGTTATGCATTTTGTCAATCTACTAAATGGAGTTGTTTCAGATTTATCAATTGAGAAATATTATAAGAAGTGCGTCACAGTGATAACCTAATTTATATTAATTATTAATTAATCCAGCAGTATCTTATCGAAACATCCACGTAAAACATTATCTTAATGCCCATTGACATTAACTTACTTGCTGTGTTTTGTTGACTAAACAACCAAGTTCTTTCATAATGCTGCTGCATATTTGACACGGTCATTATTTTGTCACAAAATTGAAAGGGGGTACTAATAAACATTTTATAAATGCGAAAGTTTGTGAGAATACACGGATGTTCGTTATTCTTCACCCAAAAACTACTGAACGGTACCACAACACACACAACAGTAATATAGCTTTTACATCAGAATCTTCAACAACCAACAAAACACAGAGGCTACTATTTTACTCGATAACCAGCAGTCGGGTGGGGCAAAAGCTTTATATGGGCAGAGTTGTGAAGAATTTAGACTCCCAATTATGCAATGCATAATTTTATTTCCACATGTACATAATAAAGGACATTCCTATATCGTCAGCACTTTAGAAATTAAATGATAAAACTGGTAAATTATCAAAAGGAAAGTAAAATAAGAAGGGAAAAGAATAGGAAGAACGGAATATTTTTATACGAATAGTTGAATGATTGTTAGCAAAAGCTGAAACAGGTAAGGATCGCATTATTTGTAATACGTGCAAACTTACTGCTGTATGAAATACCAGACCGTTTAGCCAAATAAATTCACTTTTTATTACAACATAGTACAAAATAGAGATTAAAATTATAAGATTTTTTTACAAAGAAGTTATCAATTAAATTTACTGACTTAAATAGTTAATAATTGAAAAAATATAAATAAGCCCGTGACATGATTGACTACGAAAATAACAAGCCGATCAATCATGATGTTCCCTTTAAGGTCATCTCATGGTTAGGTATATACATAACAGCTAAGCCCCGCATTGTTACCCGCGGTACAACAACAACCGCGGTTAACGCCGAGGCGCAAAGTAAAAAAACACCTATGTAAATTCTATGTCCTGTTACCTGTTACCTGGTTCTACGCTACCTCCCCACTAATTTTCAGCCAAATCGGTTCAGCCGTTCTTGAGTTATAAATAGTGTAACTAACACGACTTTCTTTTATATTTATATATGGAGATAGATATCAATATTTAAAAGAATATTTTAAATACTTTGCCGGCGTATTGGTAATAGTAATCAATAGTGTTGTTTTCTACAATAGTGCATATGTATACTACATAAGAACTAAACGGTCTGACAACGGTCTTTCTACAGAACTTCGAGGACATCGAGGACTTGGGTTGATGAGGACCGATGACAGTCGTCCCAGATAAAAAATCGGAGCTTTTCAAGTAGAGAAGAGCACTTTAGCAGGGTCATTTTTTTATGAGCCTACTGTGTCCCACTGCTGGGCAAAGGCCTCCCCTGTGAGAAGCCACTTCCTTCTATCCAAGGCCAGTTCCGGCCAGTCTCTGCGATAGGCGTCGCGCTATATTTTACGGTCTGCCTCATCGGCGGCGTCCACCCTGAGGCACCCAGCGTTCGACGACGACCTTGGCCCAACGGTCCGGACTCATCCGACATACGTGTCCGGCCCAGTCCCATTTTAAAATATGGTCATATTTAAAAAAAACAAGAAAGTTTTAAATTAGGTTAGAGGTCTCGAATTTCAACTGAGAACTGCTAGCTGAGTCACTTTGGCAGGCAGATACATAGAAACAGTTTCGATGCACATAGCGCCATCTAGTGAACGTAAGTGTAAACACGGAACTTGAATTGTGCTATGAAAGTTCTTACGTTGATTAGATTATTATATAATAATTAGAATGGGGAGGAGCGCCGATAGTAGCCTCGGGCGAGCCTATCTTTGTTTTTAAGAATATATCAGATATATTAAAAGCTACTTACAAGAACATTCATGGATTTACATAAGTAGATTAGGTAGTAGATACAACACTAAAATTCATTTCTGTTATCTAATCAAATTATATCGTATGTTTTTGTAGGTAATGCAGCAATACTTTTACTAGAAGCACGTTTTTTAATATTGTTTATTGTTTAGGACAAAACAGTTGTTTATCTAAGGTGAATCCAAAGAAACGGTAATAGTTTCGGTAGTCTCTGTATGTATGTTTGTATGTCCCACTGTACCGTCTAAACTACTGAACCAATTTTAATGAATGACGAGTCAATAGATTCATGTTAGTGACCCGGGTGACATAGATTATACAAATTGTTTCAAAAGTTTTTATTTAGTCGTTGTTTATATACTTTTTTTTATTAAAGCCAGTCAAAGTGACTCTAATCTGCCTGATGGAAAGCATGAGCAGAATCCAATATGCCGTCATTTCTCTTTTTTAAGTTATATTAACAGTATTAAACTTGCCTGTAAGAAATTACTGATAGTGAAACACCTTGCAGTAATATCATGGAGCAGAATTGAATGGCAATCTTCCTGTCTCTTCTTTTCTTTTGTGAGATATTACTTGGACAAAAATAAAATTAAGATCACGTTTTGGTAATGGTACTAGGCATGGACTGATGTCTTAAAAATTTAATAAAAACTACTAGTTCCATATTCCAAAATTCCCAAGTAAACATGACAGCAAACCACTATAAATGCCGCATAGCAACAAAATGGCAACATTTTTTTACCAAAACCCTAAAGAAATACTCCAATTCTTCTAAATTATAGCGAAGTCCGTGATATCGCCCGATTGCGTGTCCGAAGGCCAGACTCGATGCAGATAGGGCCTATTTGCAATTCAAAAGCTGACGGTGAGTGGTGGCAGCGCGACAGGCCCTGCTATCAGTCGCACATGTGGCCTTGGGTGGCTTTAATTGGTCCATAATTGTGATCGGTTGACGCCTGAAACCGTTACTAAGTCGATCTATTTATTCTGTTTAAGAATAAATACGAAGTGGAAAATTACACTCAGATTGAGTGTTATTTCTTCTCAATAAGGATTAGTTGTTACTGATTCAAAAAACAATAAGACCCTTAAAAAGCAAGATTTTTGCCGTCAACTAGGTACACTAGATACCATTAAAAATAAAGTTTATTATTGTTACGAGCCGGGTATTAATTATATAAAATTGGTCGGTGGGTTACCAAAAAAATAGCAGAACATTTTTAATGACAAGACTTTTACAATAATTTACTAAATCACTCGTTAATCGTCGAAGCGATTTTCTAGTGCGACACTAGAAATCGCTTCGATGTTAATCCGCTTTGTCGTGAAACAATAGTGACTCGTACGGCTAACACACTCCGCTAACTCCGCTTTTATAGTGTTATCGAAATATCTGGAATGATCCCTAGTATTCGATAAGCCATTCTGGAACAAATAGAATCTCCGAGAATCAGCAATATATTACTTGCAGCGCCATCTAGCGTTGAAAATATCAAAATTATTAATCATCTCAACAGTCGTGCGCTACTTGATACTAGATGGCGCTGTCCTCCGCGTCTCGAATCACCTAGATTATACGAGACCCATTTAACTTTATGGCGCAACATTATTATTGTACAAAAGAGAAGGATATATAGATGGTTTGGATGGATGGATACATCTATTGGAAAATGTTAGCAATATTTCAAATGAGCCAAATCACATAATTGTTATACACATAAAACCTAATAAATTACTAAAGTTACGGAAGTCACAAACCTGGACAAATCGGTAGATCTCCTTGAAAAGTTGACTGGACAAAATTTGAATTCATCATTCCTTGGTAAGTTGCGTTACATAATTTAACACCCAACAATTAGGGTGAATTGAAACAAATTGAACCAAACGTGCAAGTAATAAATTAAAGTAGAAGTCACGCAAAGGTGTAAATAGATCTTAATTCATTATATTTTTTTTAAAATAATGTGGCTAATGGCTATTAAACTAGATAATTAAGGAAATTTGTTGACAAATAAGGGAGAAAATGTACTGATCTCATTTTTCTTTGCTTACTGACATACATTAATTATTATCTATGATTATTGGAATACAATCGTATTCATGCATAGTATTATGTTATTGAGTTCTATTTTTTTTCTTGACGTGTAGTGAGGTAGTATGTAATTATTCTGTAATCTTTCTCTAAATAAAATAAGTAAATTATAACCGATTTGGAGTAATAAGCTCAGAAATTTAACCATGTCCAAATTATTTAATCTCAATTTCAGTAATTCAAATTTATTAAATGAATCATGAATTTTTTGTAAAAAAATTCTATATTCAAAATTTAATGTATTAACAAAGCTAAATATTAAACGTATGTGCTAACGTATGATTCTATCAAATTCATTGATTTGTTTAGTTATTTCCTTATAACCTTAAACTTGCTACGGAATAGTCGTTAAGTATTTAAATTACTAAAACCACGCATGAACGTTCACGTGAGACCATAGAGAAAGATAGGTTATTGAGAAATTGTATATCAAAAAGCTCCAATTACTAATCACAATTACTGATAATCGTATGTAATAAATTACGTCCTAAAAGCCGTTCTTTATTTTGTGGGGAATCCCCCACAAAATAAAGAACGGCTTACTTATAACTACCGTTCCCAATTCACACAGTTTATTGCAAATATTTCCACCCGTTATATTGGCAGTATTCCTGTCTTCGAGGAACGAGCTCAAAACGAAATTTATGAGAGATTTTATACCCCACGGGAGCCTATTACAGATGAGAGGCGGCCAACGTAACAAGAAACTCTCTGAACGCTCCATCTATTTGGGTCAAGTGGGACATATTTGAATATTATTACTTGGTTTAAATTTTAAAGAGGTTTATCAAATTAAAACGGCGTGAATATTGGAGTGGCTAAGGGTGAAATGAGTTGTTTATTCGTTTGTTATTAAGGATTGCTTTAAGTAACTTTAACATCTTAAGAAATATTTTCTCTTGAGATATTTTTTTATGTTTGGCCCCGCCAAAATGACTCTACTCTGCCTGATGGATAGTATAAGAAGAATCCAAGAGTGGTGGTCACCATACTCACTGCGAATGCAGACAATGCAACAATGCGGCATGGTAACCGACACCATGGCGGCCTAGTGATGCTTCTACATCATTGTCCCCGGTCGTGCACTCACCAACGAAACACGACAGTGTGAACGCTGTCATTTTACGTTGATTTACTGTGCGAGGATAGTACCGCTCTTGTCGAGCCGGCCCGGTCCTGCTGAAATCAGCGTGGCTCTACTACCTTGAAAATCCTATATTAAGGTACACGCATTTATTTATTACGTATAAATCTATTTATTACTCATATAATATTAGGCCAAATCCTTCTTTAATTCTACAGAGATCCCTATTTTATCAGTGGTCTATTAAAACTTGTTGATGATGATGATCAAATGTATTCATGATTGAATATTAGTAAAGTTTTATTGACGATGTCTGACAAATTTAAAAGTAGAACTTATTCTCGCTCTGAAGAATTCAACCTTTTTTAAAATAAAATAACTGCTAGATGGGGGGGATAGCTTTCTCAACTTCATAGTGGTTTTTTTTCTGCAATAAGTGAGTGACCAGCTTGGTACTAGTTCGGCAATTACACTAAACACAAGAAACTTTCAATCATCCGTGTCCGTACCTACTACGGAACTACGACCTATCAAATTTCAACGCATTCTAGAATTAAACTCACTTGTACTTATTCCGCTATTTAATTAACTTAAATCCTGACCGGTTTCGTCCTTGGTACGCGCTTGTACTTATATTTATCACACTTATACTTATCAAACAAGTGAGTGCAAGTGAGTTTAATTCCAGAATGTGTTTCAACGAGTTCCATCAAGAGCCGACAATCGAGAGTACCTATAAAGTCCATACTTCAATGCATTTCGATAAACTAATGTAAGTTTTACTACTATTTATTGGAGATAAATATACTCACAAGTGGAGAGGCCTATGTCCAGCAGTGGACTGCAATAGGATGATGATGATGATACTAACAAGCATACTTGAGAAAGGAAATAGATGCAAGCCTGACAGATACTTAATTCATTCGTATCAGACGCCATACTAGTTTGTCACAATTTCCCGTATTTTCTGTCTTTGGAATTCTATTCTATGTCATTTCTAGCTGAGCCCCGCGGTGTTACCCGCGGTACAACAACAACCGCGGTTACCGTCGCGGGAAAATTTTTAAAAAAACCTTTGTAAAAAGTATCCTATGTCCCTCTCCTTGTTCTAAGCTACCTCCACACCAATTTTCAGCCAAATCGGTTCAGCCGTTCTTGAGTTATAAATAGTGTAACTAACACGACTTTCTTTTATATAAGTATATGATTGTATAATTTAAAGCCATGTGTTACGTTAAGGGGCTAGATAGCCATGTGCTGATGATGGTTAAGCCATGAGGTTAAATATAAAGAGAAATTAGACACTTTAGCACGACAATTTACACTATATTTATTTAAACAAAGCAGTTACAATTTGGTTACAGTAATTTGATAAAGAGCACAAAGAGACAGATAGTCAGGGTGTGGCTTCAGAGAGGATTCGTTTCGCAGCGGTACTTAAAAGTAAGGAGTACTTAACTGCGGTGCTGCAGGCGAGTGAAAAGGGCTGAGTCTCGGCGAGGACGTCCTTTTATAGATTCTGGCTGGATAATAGGCTTTGTAAGTGATCTTAAGGAAATCAGAACAGTCACTTAATCCATACTAATCTTATAAATTTGGAAGTAACACAATCTGTCTGTCTGTCACTCTTTCACGGCTAAACTGTTCACCGATTTTAATGAAATTTTGGCATGGAGATACTTTGATTATTGAGGAAGGACATAGTCTACTGTTTACCGCGATAGCCGAGATAAAGGCGAGCGGAGCCGCAGGAAAAAGCTAGTATGTACATACACATGCCAGCACTATTTAGTTTACAAATCGCGTAAACCTACGTATGAAAATGTTCCATTAACATATTGGAAATCTTGAAACAAATCCTTTGCCAATCTGAAACCCTGCCTGCCTTTCCAGAGAAAAGCCAATGCCCAGCAGTGGACTATCAAAGACTGTTAATGATGATGAACATATATTTGCAAATTAGAAGATTCCTATAACAGTAAATTAGCTGTTAGTGACTTCAATGGCTACGTTGTGTCAGTAAACTAACTGTTCGTGACTCCAATGGGTAAGTTGTGTCTTTATAAAGAATGTGTGAATGTGCATTTCTGATGGCTCCGCCGGCGTGTCTGTCAGTTATCGCGGTAAAGAGCAGCCTATGTCCTTCCTCAATGATCAAAATATCTTCATGCCAAATTTTATTGAAATCGGTGCAGCAGTTTAGCCCTGAAAGCTTTTCGCAACGTGGCTTTTATATAGGTGTGGATAAAACCTGGATAACATGGTCACCCTATCCATTCAAGTATCTAGGGAGTTGATTTTCTCTCCAACCCCCACGTACTTCACTTTTCTTCGATCTGGATTATTAGCGGGTGAAGAAAGGCAATCGGTGACTTCATAAATTTATAAAATGGCATCTCGACCGAATAAATTGATTTATCATTCGTTAATCCTAATCTTAGAGAATTGAATTAAATCGAACGATTGTAATCCTTTATATAATCCTATGCATGTATCTTATATAAATGTGGGTTATGAGATATGGTCAATGATAAATACTAACAATAATTCCGATTGAAAGATAAACAAGTTTGCGCAGTATGCTCATATTATGAAATTTAAAAAGATGAATATATAATCAGAATAAAAATAAAAGCAGAATACATATGTATTTAATCTAACGTCTTTAAACGATCAATTCTTGTATATATAGAAACCTAAGTACATAACCATCGAATAAATACGGACAAAGTCACGAGCAGATGCTAATAATATATGTATTTTTGAAATGTACAAGTAACGCCCTTTCCAATGATACCAAATACGGCATATTTATCTACAATTTATTTTTTAGTGCAGTACTTTATTTCGGCTAGAGAGCGCCACATTAGATTCAGTGTCACGTCATATAGCCTATAACCAGCGGACGATCAAGACGCTTTTAACGATAGCTCATTTGTCCAGTTCTAATAAGTAGTTAAGGAGCTATGAGCGAACAGATGAACATACATAAATACATATCCTGTCAAAATCCACCGGTTTCCACCGTGTTTATGTTGGTTCGAGGGATAGTGCTACGTTTGGTAGTTGCTCTTTATATGCTTGTACTCGCAATGGTGCTTTTAAAAACACTTTTTTTGTAAAAGAAATCAATTTATTGACTATCTTGAACTCGTTTCTGATCTCTTCCGCAACTCGATGTAAACCGTGGGATGTAAAACGTAAAATGACACAGGTAATTGTGAAGTAATTTTCGGTAGAATACTTTCAGAGCTTGACCAGCTTTCATCATATAAGGCGCATCGTTAGAAACAAAACACATATTTTCTCGTCTATAAACAAATCGGGCAATAGTGTTCTGATGGAATCATTCATGAACTGGGCGATAGTTGAATGGTTTGTTTTTTCTAGGACCTTGCAAGGAACCAAGTGGGGAGTAGAGGGCTCTTTAGATAGTTTTCCAACAATTATAAATATAAATACAACACGCCTAGCACGTATAACTACTAAAATAAGCACTGTCAATGAAAAAGTACTAAAATATGCAATATCGCTAAAAAATAGAATTATATGCATTTGCATATGCAAACATGCAAATGCATATAATACGATGTCTATTAATAAGGAATAAATATCAACATTTTCCAGTAGAAGTTACATTCCATTACAGGCAAGGATCTGTAAGAAATAAATACCAAATTTTCTCACTAAAGATCCCTGTGCAATGCAAACACTAGTACTCAAACCAATAAATACACTTCACAGTAATAATAGTGAATTAAATAAATAGTTAATTTAACTTCTTGGTGCTCTGAGATCATATTCAGAAAATAGGTTAAGCTTAGTTTAAGGAAACGGAGCGTCGGTAATGGGTCGCGGTGTAATCTGGCCTTAATAAACATCACTAATGACTTTTCATTCTTGCCTCATTTCCGTCGTTTCAATGGTAAAGTTTTTACTTCAGTTTATTGCCGTCTATTGCTGAACGCCATTTTCTTCAAGTCAAAGGGGACAAATTAACAACTATTGTAAATGTGTCATCTACCTAGTCTTTATTATTCCCATGATTATTTGGGGTCGGCTACTAGTTCAACTGGTTTTACCTGAATATCAGTTTTTCTCGGAGCGACTGACATCGGACCTCCGCAACCTGAGGGTGAATTGAATTAGAAGATTGAACTAGTGGTCAGTATATTTGAGGGCACTGACTTTCCAATAATGATTGCCATAGATGTTCAGGACAACCGGGACCGACAGATTAACGTGACCTCCAAGGCACGGGCGGGAAATACCGCCATCTTTCATACTCCGGGCTGCTATTAAGAATTTCTTGTAAGAAAAACCCAACCGCAGTCCGACCCGGGAATCGAACCCGAGACTTCTTGATCGGCAGTCGCTTACGCTAACCACTAGCTAGACTAACGAGGCAGGCACCGGTGGTTAATATCTACTGCCGCATATTAACAACTTCATCTCAAAAGACACAACTGTGTGAAACATTTTTTCACATGTTTCGGGCCGTTACCTTACTGGGATTTGCGTCACAGCGGTGTGTTAGAACGGTTAGAACCGAACGGACTTAAACCACATGGTTTTTTAGTCTGCGCCTTAAATACGAGGGAAGAGGAATTGACCGAAGGGTGAGTCTACTAGTAGGTACGTAAACTTACTTGACGAAAAGGAACATGAGAATTCCGTAATACTAGTTTTCTGTAAGATTGCTATCTCAGCCCTGTCAACCCGGCTTATAAACGCATGGGATGGTTTTCAACGCGTGGCTCTTAGAATTATTCAATACTAGCTTTTCGTTCGTAAATTTCAAGCTCACGCAGACTTTCATCCCCTGATTTACCCCCTTAGGGAAGGAATTTTAAAAATTCCTTTCTTAGTGCTCACTTACGTTATATAACGAACCTACATACAAAATTTCAGGATTCTAGCTTCAGCGGTTTGGGCTGTGCGTTGATCTCTGGGTATGTCAGTCAGTCAGACACCTTCCTCCTTTATATATATAGATAGATGTGTCTAAGACATTCTTGGGACATAACTACGTATGGTTATGTGTAATGTAATGACGTAAATTCTAGTCATTAATTCTTAATGTTGGTCCGAGACTTGATTTACTATTGGGGTTGATAATGCTCAGGAATTCTGTGAGTTTTAGACAAGTATTTGGTTACCATCAAAGTTAAATGATGCGGTAAATTTTACACATAAAACTCAAATCTAGCGAATAATGAAAACAATGTGATATCCTTTCTTGAAACAATAGGTTTATGTTGCGTAAACTTTAGTAACAGATAAAAATAGTAGTTTTAGGTGTAAAAAGGTTGCAGAAAATTGTTGCATTTTGTTTTTTATTGTTTGAACGGAAAAATATGTAGAAAACATGTAACACGTTATAAAAAAGGTATTGATATTTTCTTTCTGTGTTTTTTTATATCAATATCCAATTATTATCTATTTATCTATCTATTATCTATATCTCATGATCACCATCATGGACATTATTTAGTGCTGGATTTAGGTTTCCCCTTAGAAAGAGGTTTTTAGTCCACTACACCATCCTTTTTTTTTGACGAGGTTTAAAATCCCTTCGGATCTCCGGCTCCTCGGGGGCTGAGGAGCCAGGTATGTGGTGATAACTAGAGGTTTTCACATGCCGTACACATAACCCATCTCCACATAGAAGTGATGATTTGTGCTACGGTCATCAACTCTCATCATCAATAATTTTAAGAGTTTTGATTTTTGTCCGACTTAAAAAAAGGAGGAGATTCTCAATTCGACTGTACTTTTCTTTCATGTTTGTTACCTCACATCTTTTGACTGGGTGAACCGATTTTGTCTATTCTTTTTTTATTTGAAAGATGGTGCTTTTCGTGTGGTCCCATTTCAATTTGGTCCAGATTGAAGTCGATTTTTTTGTTAAAATTTGTGATTATTTAAATAACGGGTATGTACCTACTGTATGTACTGTAACTTTGCCTGTCAACATTATCTATCCTATTTAGGAAGCGATATAATAATAAAGAGCATTCGTCCATCTGTTGAAACACAGCTGAATGCAATTTAGTGTGATTCAGTGTTATTTTTGGCACATTTATCGGTAAATGCTCTAATCAGACATTAATTTTAGATCATTATCGGAGTTATCCGACATTATTTTTATCAATATGATTTCGATATTATCTTGTATTCAGGTGTTACCATTTTTCTATCTTTTGGAAACCCCAATGGGTCATCACTTCGAACTCAAAAACAGCTGAGGGTGACGTGGTATTTTGGCCTGCGATTTCCCTTGCTTTAGGTATTATTATATTATATTTATCAGCTACCTACCTATGATCAGGATGTTTTTATATATTTTTGAGGAGTACGTTGATATCTGCGACACAGTTTTATTACTATTGTGGATATCATCAATTCCAAATATACCTATTCTGTAAAATTGCTCTCTTTTCCAAAAGGAAATATCTAATATTATTACATAATGTTCCATTACTACTGAGGCCATCCCAGGATCCAGGGTATACTAACAAAGACGCAACCAACAATCGCTATGGACCTAGGCCATCTGATAAACGGTGTGTAACCACACTTATTTTTCAAATTATTATCCCAAAGTCCCCTGCATTCTACATTACATGAAAATCATTGTAGCCGTTTTTTATGTATATGTGTGTGTGTGTGTGTGTGTGTGAAAGCGTAAGAAGAATCCAAGAGTGGTGGTCACCATACTCATTGCGAATGCAGACAATGCAACAATGCAGCCTTGTGACACACCATGGCGGCCTAATGATGCTTCTGCATCATTGGCCCCTTCCGCCGTTTCCGAGATTCATGTTATATATAAGAATTGCTCAGTTTATGGTATACATAGATCGGTTAAATATTACCGCAGTGTCATATATTGTGGTCTAATGGAATACTTCAGATATATAACCTAAATTCATTTTGCAAAAAAAATATAGCTAATTATAATCTACGTAAACGCACATCCAACGTACATATTATATTTTCAGAAATGTATAACTCAGTTAGAAGATTTCAGTATATTTATAAAAACATCATGTTCTTAACCACCCTCTATCCACTCTAAAGGTGCTTTATAAATAGGCTCCAAATATGAAATTAATTTAAAATGATTGCAAAACTTGTATTAGACACACTCTTATAAATAAACTAAAGTAGATGAATTTAACTCATACGATACTTATATTTTTTTCACACCTGCGACACATAACGGCATCTAGTGTCGAGCTAAGAAAAACTTATACTATGCAACAGAATTATACTTATGCTATATCTTATTATGATCCTAAAAAATAGGATATTTGTTATTCTGATGTATAAGCTATATTACTGTAAAGTTTCATCTAAATCCGTTCAGTAGTTTTTGCATCAAAAGATAACAAACATCCGAAGATTCTCAAAATTTGCCGCATTTATAATATATGAAGGATGATAGTGGAATAGGCTTTTTCCCATGCTACCTGGCTGCCCTTATACTATGCTCATCATACTACCATACCAACAATGGCACTGGACTATTGGAGAACATGTGGGAGTACCGCATGAATTTTTTGCCAGTTGATTTCCAGTAAGTTTAATTTCACATTGAAACAATCTTCTAAAAAACTAGCTTCATAGTTTGTTTATATTATTTACTTTCAGCTGCTGACAACTGCAGAGTACCAGTAATTGTTTTTTTTTAAATAAATTATTTCATTGCATGCAATTCATCCTCACAAAGCGAGCTACTTTGGTAGTTTTTCAAGAGTATAAGCTATTTTAAAGGCACGCACAAGATTAGGCTTAAAATATGCAGATAAGATTATTTTTAGATATAATTTAAAACCAATAATTACTAATTAGTGAATATCCGTTTGACTTTAACAAATAACAGGTATACGGGTGACGTGTAAAAACAAGATATTGTGTCAGGTGTTCGTTATCAACGATTGCTATTGGTTGCTGCAGTGTATACTGTCTCTATCAGTTTATAGTGAACAAATGAATCATCACCTTAATCCCTTTGAAACCTATTTTCTGAGTAGTGATTTAGGTAGTGATGGATTAAGAATATGGTGTCACTAACCCTAATCATCAGGTGGGTGACGTAAGAGCCGACGCAGAACAATAGCACTTTATAAAAAAAAAGATAAAAAAAACCCTTCAGGTCAGCGTGGAACGGGTAGGCCACAAGTTCCTATCAAAGAAGATTCCTTTGTTCAGCAGTGGACCGTTAGTGCCTTAGTTTACGCGGGGAATGCTTTGATACCATTCCCTCCGCACGGGAGACGAAGGGCATGTGTGAGACTCCCGGAAAACCAGTCTACCCACTAAACCCCGCGGCGACCTACCTCGGCAGTCAGGAGGAGATCCAGGAATGCATCAGCGGCTTCTGGAGTCCTCCCTGCCTCACCTCACAATTGAGGTACATCCCGGGATGACCACGGTCACCCCAGGCAGGAGCCTATAGCATCTCTCACTGTTCTACACAGTAAGAGGTGGCACAGCGCTCCGCCTTAGACAACACCACCTGGGCTGCACCGGGTCCGTGTCCCCTATCTCGGGTCCTTTGCAGCGGTCATATCGTGACTGTTAGTGCAATGATGATGATTTAAGAAAGAAGGAGGTTCTTAGGTCATCCATATTTTTTTATGTATTTAGTAACATCTGATTCTGTTAATTGTGATGATGATATGGAAATTGTAATAATGTCGCTGTATATAACATTATATTCAAACAAACATCATCTCGGTAAGGGATGATGTTTACGAAAACACCCGGCTGTGCTGATATATCCCAATGTGCTTTTATTATTATTATATTGAAGGGAAGCGCAGTGGAGGTAGAAAACGAACTGTGGACTAAAAATATAAGAGACTGGTTGGATGTGGATAGCACAGATGCACTAATTCAAATGTCTGAAGACAGGGAGCCGTACAACCTACAGGCATGTGGTCGCCGACCTCCGTAATAGAAATGGTACTGGAAGAAGAAGATATAATATTACTAGAAAGTACGTTTTTAGTGTCAAATCTTGAGGGGAAACTTATGACCAGCAATTAACGTCTTTTTTAAGCACTTCTGCAGAATTTTAAGGAGGAAACATACAATTAAAATGCAAATCACGAAAAAACTATCGACAACGCGTTCAAACACTCTGTTACGAAACGAGTTAAGTCTGTGCACGGCGTGTTTCGTGACAGCGCATACATACGACTTAATTATATTTTTACGCTGCCTCCAGCAAACATCATCTGGTAAGGGATGATGTTTACAAAAGCACCCTGTTGTGCTGACATATCATAATGTGCTTTTATCTAACTAACGACGGTATATTCGTTAAGTACAGTTTTTTTTGTTTTTATATTTTTATTTTAAGATGCATTTCTGTTTTATTGAGTTTTAATTCATTACTGTATTTATTTCTTTGTGCACTTGTAAAGCAATATATGTACCTATTGATAGAAGTATAAGAAAGCTTCTCTAACGTATAAGGTCTTCCTGTAACGATAGTGAAGTGACACACATAAATAAATAAATCTTTCTTTATCAATTGCATTTTTGTCATTATTTTAGAGAAAAAAAATAACCCAGGCCTGGTCAGACCCGTTGCAAAAGTGTCCACAACAGTTGCAGCGTTCTCAGGCTAAATGGCAATGGGCAACCTATGTACCAAGGAACCCAAAGTAGAGGCTTAGTTATAGTAAAAATAGGAAATTACAAGCCGAGGCAGAGTTTTGGTATCCTTCGCAAAAATATAAAGAAATCGCCTACACTATCAAGCCTGGAAGAGATCACATATCGCGACAAAGCCGCGATTTGTACAACTTTTCTTCTTAAATATTTTTACAAACTGTATTTCTATTTTGGTACTTTGTGTTTGTGTACAGTAAAGAGTTATCTATCTGTCTAACATTGTAGCCTAGCCTCTGCTAAAAGCTTTCTAAAGCTAAGTTTAAAACTGGTGAATTTTTAGACAAAGACTACGGAAGTGCCTATGATATTTAGTAGATATAAAGATTGTGCCTATGTGTTAATCCAGGGAGTCAGCTTCTTGCAAACCAAATTTTATCAAATTGACCCAGTAGTTTGAGCGTCAAGATGTAACAAACAAGCACACTCACAAACTTTCACCTTTTTATTATTAGAGTGATAAATAATTATGATTACCAACCCAAATCATTGTTAATGGAGAGAAAGCAATCAGAAATGCTCTAAAAGTTTCGAAATGTTTGATCAACGTGAACTGTAGTATTTTTGAAAACCATTTTAAGCTGTTGCTGCTAATGAATGAAGTGCTTTAGACTATTTGCGGGAAAAGCTTCAGAGATAAAATAAAAGAAATATGCAATCAAAGTAATGAAGTACGGCAATAAAAGTTATCAACAAAACTTGGAAGAGCGCAAAGAAAAAATGGGCATGTTTGTAACATGCCCATTTTTTACGAGAGTGAATGTTGCTTTTATCTAAAAAGTGAGCAACGCATTTAAGATCTTCAACGTTATCTATCTCCTTGACAGAGTCTCAAAATTTATCCCAAACTAGCTTTTACACGCAGCTTCGCTCACGCAGACTTTCGTCCCCTGATTTACCCCCTTAGGGGTGGAATTTCAAAAATTCCTTTCTTAGTGCTCACTTACGTTATATAAAGAACCTACATGCAAAATTTCAGGATTCTAGCTTCAGCGGTTTGGGCTGTGCGTTGATCTCTGGGTATGTCAGTCAGTCAGTCAGTCACCTTACTCTTTTATATATATATATATAGATTTAAAGATGTAGAGAATGAGTTTAAATGTGTTTTTTATTTTATTTTACCCCAAATAATCTTGGGAATAATAAAGACTAGGAAGACGAAGACGGAGACGAAAATGACTGCACGTTTGGCCTAGTGGATTAACGGTCACCACGCCGTTTCCTACTTCGCCAAGTGTCGTGGGTTCAAATCCCACGTAGGACAACACTTTGTGTGATCCACAAATTGTTGTCCTGAGTCTGGGTGTTCTTTGTGTCCGTTTCATCTATGTTTTTAAAGTCCCCCGCGACACAGGATTTATTCCTAGTGCAGGAGTTGTCTTTTTAAAAAAGAAAGAAAAAAAAGAACCTTTATTCCATAAATCGTTAGATGTGAGTTTGTGACAAGAGGACAGGTTATACAGGCTGACACCAGTTTACTTGCGACAGTCAGCCTGCGACCCGATGTCTGTAATCATCTATACAAATAAATAAAATTAAAGTGTCTGTTTGTAATGTCATATTAACAGCTTTTTACTAAATGCATATGAAATTGCATATAATATACGGTTCTTACATCATCTTCCTACATTTATATCTGGAACGGCTAGTCCTATTATGATGGGACTTTCAATAGCAGGTAGCTAATGATATAAGGAGTAACTTAGGCTACTTTTAGTCTACCTTCGCCCCGCGGCGTAGCCCGCGTTATAATCGTTAACATCTCTAGGCTCAGTTAGTGATTATAAAATATATCTTTAATACCTGGCACTATCTCCGGATCGCCATATCCGCTGGTAGCGGTCGTGTACAGCGTTTGGTTGTACCACTTCACATCCTACTCCGCATCAGCTGAAACAACATAAATTGTTTTTATTATTTATTTATTATTTGACTGCCTCGTTGGCGCAGTGGTAGCGTATGCGACTGCTGTGCTTGAGGTCTCGGGTTCGATTCCCGGGTCGAGCCAAATATTTCTATGATCTGCAAATATTTGTTTCGGAGTTTGGGTGTTTTTTATGTATAATATGTATGTATTTACAAAAAAAAAGTATATATGTATTTATATCAGTTGTTCTAGTACCCATAACACAAGCTCTGCTTAACGTGGGACTAGACGGCGTTGTGTGTTAGATGTCCGAAATATTTATTAATTGTTATTATTTATACTATTGTAATCATTTCGTATATCCCCTTACACGGCAGTCTTAGCCCTTTCTAGTTAGAGCCTGTGCCACGGATATTAATAAAATATTTCTAAATACATAGGACTCTGCATAGGATAAACAAAACCACCCAGATACAGAACAAATGATTCTGTCGATCCAAAGGGCAACACGGTGAGTAGCCATACGCAGGCTAAAGTATATATATATAAAGTATAAGCCCGACTACACTGTTATGTTATGACTCAGAATTTATTCATGTGTGCGTGAAATTCTGAATGTTTTGTTTTAATTACATAAAAACATTTTTATGTAAAATGTTGCCAGGACGACTGCATATGGCTTAATCTGTGAAAAAGATATCAGATCTCATGTAGAGCCAAGGTTCTGAATCTACACGCCCTAACTCTACCAACCCTAACCTCACAAACTTTATATCTCAGTAAAAATGTATGGCTTCGCCGTTTCGCTAGCATGCCGTCACGAAGGGGAAACGAACGCCTTTTGTGTTTGCAAATATCTAGTTTTTGAAGTAATGTGTTATACGAATATTTAGTTTCTGAAGTAACGAAACAGCCAAGCCATACATTTTTACTGAAATGTAGAGTTTATGAGTTTATGGGTTGGTAGAGTTAGGGCGTGAAGATTCAGAACCTTGGCTCTACATGAGATTTGATATGTTTTTCACAGGTTAAGCCATTATGCAGTCGTCTTGGCAACATTTTACATGAAAATGTTTTTGGTGGGATTTCATTTCTTTTTGTAAGTTGCTTAGGGCAGTTTTTTTCTTTCTTTTGAGCTATATTTCTTATAAATCTTCTTTGTATACTAAACTTGGTTTACATACCAAATTTTAGCTTTCTAGCACTTCAGGAAGTACCCTAACAGTTTTAATGATCATCAGTGTGTCAGTGACGAAATCGGTGTTTTTAGGTATCAATAAAATCTAAAGTATCAGAGCTATGCAATTGAAACTTTGTATGTTTGATTAGTCTATTGGTAACATTATATCCTGAGAATTTGAACGATCTGGTATATCAGGAACCAAAGTTATGAGGGTTCAAAAAAACGACGAAACACTTCGAGAAAAGGTAGGTAGTGCCCTTGCGCTTCGCTTGGCTCGTCTTGGCGGGGGCACGACCGTGCCTCCAGATATGTGAGTTCGTAGTGACAGGCGATTGTTTTTGTATGTGAGTCTAATAGCCCCAGTACACGTTGGACCAACGCGCTCAGCGTGCGCGTTCGCCCAACGTGTACTGGGCCGTTTTGTGTCTATTTGTCGTTTGCGACCAACATTGGCCGACGACCTGATTAGATCTAACGACCAATGCAGAATAAAATAGGCCAACATGTGAACATGAAAATCTGCCGAGCACACTCGCCGAACGCCTTGGTCCAACGTGTACAGGGGCTATAAAATGTGTGAAGATTTCCCCGCAAAAAAGGACAGACTGTTTTGCATCGGAAAAAGACGCCATGGCTACTCTCCTCGGTTCAGTGGCCCATGTTGCTCGCTGTGTAATTCACACAGCACTTGGGTGGGCGGGAATCAAACCCACTATGGGCTTAGTAGTCCGCTTAGTAACCACAGCACCAACAGACCCTTCACATTATCTCAATTATGTACAACATAAAAAACGTGTGCATAAAGTTGAACTATTTACGGTTAGTGATGTGGCTTAGAGTGAGAGAGGAGGAGCCTGCCTACCGCTATGCGTGAGGTAAAGGGACGCCGTAACGCTTTACGTAACGAAGCGATTTACGCAACCATATGAAGTTATGTAAAGAAAGGTCGCGAAGGACTCGTTTGATTCGTCTTGAGGCATTCGAGTAAAAGCTTGTTTTTAAAAAGCTTTTTAATTTTTGCTTTTTTAATTTATTTATTATCAGTTATATAAAATGAAGATCTGTCTAACAGTAAGGACATCCCAACGTTTCTGTAGATCAGAGTAATAAAACACATCGATAGATTTATCCAGGAACAAGTATTAACTTTGTAGTAATTTTCTATACTTTTCGTCCCAATCTTAAATCCAACAAGGCGTTTTGATTTTGGAAAGATACAAACTCGCCGCGCCGATTGTGAAAAAAGTTCATTTTCTCATTATAGTTATTAAAATTCTATAAATTTTAGATAAAAAAGGAGTTTTACAAGGTCCCAAACAAATAAAAAAAATCGGCTAAGTGCGAGTCGGACTTGCGCAGGAAGGGTTCCGTAACATTATCTATACATTTCAAGCGTCTTCCTGTTGTCATTATCAATATCGAGCAAAAACGAGGAAAAAAATCATGTAGGTATGGGAGCCCCCTTAAAAACTTATTTTATTCTATTTTTTAGTATTTGTTGAAATAGCGGCAACAGAAATACATCATCTCCGAAAATTTCAGTTTTCTATCTATCACGGTTCATTAGATACAGCCTGGTAACAGACGGACAAACGGATGTAGCGAAGTTTTAGTAATAGGGTCCCGTTTTATCCTTTGGGTACGGAACCCTAAAAAGAAACAGTAAATCAACAACGGTCCGTTCCCAAATAAGGAACTGTTTGTTCTAGTGCTGGGCAAGTCCAGTAAGCAATCAAGTAAGTGCTTCGAGATTGAGGTCGTTATACGTTATATTAGTACTAAGTATATACCTCTTTATTGTTAAGGGATGAAGTGCGTTATTCCCTTGAGCCTTGAAAAAGACTCTTAATAGTTAACAAATACATTTGAGTATTTTGAGTAATTGGATTAGACGCTACGTCATTTCTGTCAAGTCATATTCCAAATTTAAATAATGACGTTTTCATTTTAGTATAACTTGTCTGATAGATGATCTAAGATGAAGTAAAGATACTTCTTTAATTATTGTACTATGTCCTCTGAAAAGAGCAAAGGACAAATGTGAACAGAAATCTATACAAAGAAATAAAATTCAAGTCTGTTTGTAATTTCAAATGAACAGCTTTTCACTAAATGCATATGGATAGTATATAGTACTTACATTAAAATCATTTTTTTAAACTTTTGTCTGTCTGTTTATTCTAGCTAATGTCAGGAATGGCTGGACTGATTTTGACAGAACTTTTACTGGCAGATAGCTCATGTTATAATGAGTAGCTTAGGTTACTTTTATTTTATAACAAAATTAGGGCCAATGAAATACTGAACAACTTCTGATTCACAAGCAACAAAACTCGCATGTAATACCGCGGGGCGCAACTAGTAACAAATACTTATGTAATGTTCAGTCAGTTACCGAACAATAACTAACATTTTTACAAAAAAATTCGACCTCACAAACTGTATTAAATTGAAATGGGGCCACACGGGAAGCATCAGCTTTCAAATAAAAAATAATCATCAAAATCGGTTTACGCAGTCGAAAGTTGTGAGGTAACAAACATAATAAAAAACTACAGTCGAATTGAGAACCTCCTCTTTTTTTAAGTCGGTAAAAAATACAACTTTGGAATCACAAAATATGTGTATGATTTAAATGACAAAAAAAATTAAATCATTGGTCCTTTACTTGTAATAAGGAACCATTCTCCTTTGCAAATGGAGAGTTTGATTTACATGCGAAATGATATAAAACTTTATGGGAATTACAACAAAACACCTGTGCCTTTTTGGAAAATGAAATTGTCTCTATAGATAGAGAGACAAAAATTCTTTAAAGAAAGGAATTAGTGATGGAATCAAACCCAAAGTATTAACGTAAAAAAAGTAAGGTTAGAATATGTGCACTGCATCAACGAAACAATATTCAAACAGAACAATCAGAAATAATATCGTTGTATTATTGAACTACTCCACAATACGAACAGTACGAACACATCTGTTGTTTTCCAAAAACAAAAACACTGAGGTACATTTATTAATTCCTTTGGCTTTTTAAACACCATTTATCATACAGAAGTAGGACACAACAGCGGTAAATTTTACGTGTTTCGTTCTGCCGAGTCGATTCCACAAATTTCATAGCCTTTCGACGGTTAAGTGCTGAAAGCATTCAAGAGTACTTGCCATAAGTGTTACTCGACTCTAAAATGCCAGGCAAGCTTTCAAAGAATATATACCTAGTATTTATAGACATTTAGAAACATTCATTTTAAATCCTCCTAGTATATTCATCTGTAAAGTTGAATAGAAGAATTTGGTGTACTACTGTCTTAGATGTATTAAAAATTATTTCAGTATTATTAATGGTTTTAAACGCTAGGTATTTGTTAGGCATTAATTCTTATTTCTTTTAAATGATCCATGACATTCCAATGGTTGTATGTAACTTTCAAATCTTTTTGCGCGACACCTGCATGCAAAGTATTGGAATCCTACTTAATTAAGGTACTCGTAAGTGATATAAGCGGAGAAGAATTTATTTAAGTGCAGATATATATAAGTAAACAATGTTTTACAAATGTTTTGTTACACTTTTACTTTCAAGTAAGAAATTAGAAGTCTGAAAACAAACAGAGCTATGAAGACTAAAAAGTAAGGTAGCTGTTAGGCCACTAAATGTCCTTTGCATACACACACATCTGTGTTCATAAAAAGAACATACAGTGGAACGATCCTCCTCCTTTTTTGAAGTCGGTTAAAAAAGTAGGTACAAATTTGATTTTTGCAAGAATGGGTATGTCGTAACGGTAAAACGAATGTAAATGATTAAGTAATATCTACCGACATGACTCTGCAAGATGGAAAGCATGAATGATGGCGAACTTAAAAATACACCATGGCGACCCACACTAATTATAATAATATTTTGAAAGACAGAAAATGTTTTTAATTAACTGTGTTGAAGCTACTCTACTACAGTTCGGTGTTAACCTGTCAATTCGAATAGTGAAATTAAAAATTAAGTTAACCAAAACCACATTTAAAAAATGTATACTTTTACCGTTCATACGTGAGTTTAGATACAGAGTGTTCTCATAACTAAGTAAACCTCTTTCAAAGAAATACAAGTTTTTGTTATGTGACAAATAAACAAACTAAATAAAAACATGAAGAAATTACTAGCAAACAGGGAAATATAACACTTAAACCCTCGGAGCGTCAGCGCAGCATTTGAAATTTAGACGAACGAATGCGGAAAATGGGACTCGACTTAGAAATACACGAATACTTATGTTAGCCGTGTACGTCTCATAACAGCATAGTCAAGAAGATTTTACTTTTGAATTAACAAAATTATAGGATAATACTTACTAGTACTTTTTTAGGGTTCCGTAGACATAGGGTAAAAACGAGACCCTATTACTATAATTCTGCTGTCCGTCTGCCTGTCTACCCGTTAGTCCGTCTGCCTGTCACCAGGCTGGCTGCAGGCTGTATCTAATGAACCGTGATAGCTAGATCGTTGAAATTTTCACAGATGATGTATTGTATTTCTGTTGCTGCTATAATAAAAATACTAAAAATAGAATAAAAGATAATATAGATTTAGGTGGAGCTCCCATACAACAAACGTAAATTTTTGCCATCTTTTGTTCGAAACTAATAACGAGGTAGACGCCTTAAACATATGGATAGTGGTACGGAACCTTTCGTGTATGAGGCCGACTCATACTTGTCGATTTTTAGCGATACATATTTGTATTACTAAAAATCGACAAGTAATAACAAGATTTAAAACATGAAAGTGTATTAAAAAACTTGTTAATTATTACTACACGTGTGATAAAATAATGATATTAAATTTAATTATTGTGCGACCTTTAAGAAAATGAAATAAATAAACAAAACCGCAAAGTTTTTTTGCCCAATATTCATCCGTGTGTTCACAACCCACTCGAGTGCAATTTGTCCGAGCAAGTCGGCCGAGTACCCTCACTGTTGAAACTAAACTCGGTAGTTTCGTGTGCTACCCGCTTTTCACGACTTTTTTTGTAAACTAGCTTGAAAGTGCTTGGCTAATGAAAATATTCCGCATTGCCTTTTCCAGAAAAAGACCGAAACAGATGGTTTATTTTTCTTTCATTTTAATGTTGATGTGCTTTTTAAAACGAAATGTTAGAGCTTCAAATATAGTTAAATTGGTTGAGAAGTAGCAGATAACAACGTGTATACCTCCCACTCTGATCCCGGATCCTTTAAGCGGGGCGTGCAAAATCATCTCACTAGGCCGCCATAGTGTGGGTTACCTGCATTGTCTACGTTTGCATTGAGGATAGTGACCACCACTCTTGGATTCTACTCATGATATCTATCAAGCAGAGTCGAGTCATTTTAGCAGCTGATACATTTAAAAAAAAACTGGTATAGATTTTTATGAGGACTACAGGCTTTTACAAAATCAGCCAGGTAATCTAGTGTTTCGACTTCTCAAAATCTAGTCATACCAAGATTGGATACTGCTTTACGTTGTGTGTACGTATTGCCTGTCCTGTTCGGTCTACACAGTTTTATTTGAATCCTCTTACCTTCGACGGTGTTAGGGACTTGAGCAGAGAGCAAAAATCAGGTGTATAGTCATTATCTTGATGTAAAAAGCTCCATCTTTGCGGGTTGGAACACGTAAAGTGCTCAGATTCATCAAAATGTACACAGAAAAATTAATGACCAAAAATCGTTGAAGTACAAAAGAACCTACCTATACTTAATTAAGGTTTAAGCAGTGTTAGCTAAATTAAGCTAAATTATAATTATTAACAAAAAAAGAGCCAATAATAAAGACTTTCAGTACCTTACGTTATTACAAAGTAACATCTGTTTTAATTTTTTTTTGTTATAGAGGCCCAAACGAGAATGTTTATTATCTCCAAGACAAGAATCACAAATGCGTTTTGCCTTAAAACCTGGAAAGAGGGGTTTGGGCCCCGATATTCAGACGAGTAGGCCTGTAAGAGACGTTCCATGACTCCTATACGTGAAAACTTATTCCACTTTTATTTTTATGCACCGTTAGCGAAGTCATAATCTGTATACGTAAACAATTCGTTAAGATTTAATAGAAGAAATAATTTGTAAACACGCCGTATACGACGCCAATGCGTAAATATAACATGTATGTGACGCGTACCCTCACTTGTCAGATATTGATTTTGGACCGCGCCTTCCGATACGGACAAACACTCGCCGAGTTTTTATTTGACTAATACACACAGACCTACTTCATGATTCTTACCTACATTATTACTTTTACTGTACCTACTTTTGGTGGGTATGAAATTTCCAGGCTGAATTTATTTTTTATGGTATTAGGAAACAAACAGGTACACGGATTGCTTGATGGTAAGTGACTACTGCTAGTGTTCTTTCAGGGAGAGGAGGGGTTGGACCTCTAGTTACCTCTCTCGGGAAAACAATGGATTTTCTTAGAGCGTTCTCTAGAGCCGGGAAAAGCTCCGGTCAAGGTCAAGAAAAATACACAATATATACCAATTTCTAACTCTCGCTTGCGGTACCTACCGCCAACCTAACGTATCGAAGTATTTCAACAAGTCCGCATTTTCCAGCTTCAATATATGTTTCGCGAAAGTTGAGCGGAATATTAAATAACAAGTTAGAGTGCAACTCCGAGTTCCGAGTTCCCGACTTTGAATGGAAGTCTCAGAACAGTTCGTAGAGGTTGTACTACTTCTTAGATATATTAGTTTTGAAATAAACAATATCAAAGCGTATAAACGGAATAACTTTAGATTAAATTACGTATTAGTTGGAATACTCTGACTTTGCGGCAATAGTCTATAATATAATGTATATTTCCATACTAATAATATAAATTCCAAAGTAACCCTGCCTTTCTATTAGTGTCTCTTTATCTGTTGGCTTTTAATGAAATTTGGCATGGAGGTACAGTGATTCTTAAGGAAGGAGATGGGTTACTCTTTACCGCTATAATCGAATCGTTAGTAGGTACAATAAAATGTACATTAAGATGTCCGAAAATATTTATTTATTTAATTATAGTTGCCAAAATGAGTGCTTCTGAAGCCCTGTCAGATTATTATTATTTATAAAATATAATGTACCTATTTAATTATAATATGTAAGAGTAAAGTGGCTCTCAAGAGCTCTCAGGAATCCATGAGCATGCACAGCGATTGACGAATGTGGACAAAGTAAAAGAGGTATGTTAGGACCGTAATGAGTGGAGATCAATTGTCTCTGCCTACCCCTCTAGGAAACAGGCGTGAAGTTATATATAATATATTTAAAACACGTTTTGAACATCTGACATCTCAAAAGAAAGGCATGATAATTAGAAATACCTTAATTCTTATTGATATTTAAAATTCCAAATCAAAATGACATTTGATTCATCGCCATTTTACGTTAATATCTTTGAAAAGTAGTAAAGATTCTAATACAAAAATGTAAATACTGCAGATATCGAGATTATGTTTGCGAGATTTACATACATAAATACAAAAATTTTCAATTTACAAGATCAGGAATCGGTTATTCTTTCTCGTGATTCTTTGCATGACTAATTACTGTTTTCGTTTTTAAGAAAGCTATAAATATTAGGCACTGATTTTTGATTTATTTTGATATTTGTTTCGGCGTTTGGGTATGTTGTATGTATAATTTAGATGTATTTGCAAAAAAAAAGTATGTAAGTATTTGTGTCAGTTGTCTAGACTGATGACTAGATGGCATTGTGTTAGATGTCCGAAATATTTATTTATTTATTTGTTACTCAAATTCAAAAACATATCTATACAATGTTTTCTGTCTTATAGGACAAAGAATATTCTTAAGGAATAAGGAAATAAGGAAATTCTTCGTTATTAATCGCGGAGAAAACTGCTGTCATTGCAATTAAACAGATTCTCAGCAATTTGCCGTTTAACTGGAAACATCAATGAAGTGTTTACCCAAGCTTCCTGATCGGACGCAACGCAACCCAGTTAGTGAAAGGAATCGTTTTTTTTTTTCAGCAAACTGCTGAGCAACCTTGATGGCTAATTCAATTACAGCCCTTTTTATTTTTTATTTAATTTACTACAAATATTTGAAATTCTCTTGCTTTATTGATTCAAAGCAATTCTTATAATATAGGTTTAGACATTCAAGAAGAGAAGAAAGTATGATGTTTTGCTATTCCTCCTTTACGAGATCCATCAAACATATGAGATACTAAAAAAATCTACGGATATCCCTGTTTCAACAAATATAGGCTTTATAACAGTATGTAACCGTTTTTCTTATAATTTTTCAACACATATTATTTAAAAATACCTAAACACTAAATATTCTAATCATGATTAACTTTACCCGCCATATTTGTTTAAAAACTGTACAAAGAGAATAAACCATGCAAGCAACTAACACAAATTATCCAATAGCTGATCAGATAGAAAACGTTCGATATTCAAATTCAATTTAAACAATGGCGTTGGCTCAAATGGATAGGTTGAGCGCTCGCCGGATTCAGGAAATTGGCCGTTGCAAAGAGCACGTATGCCTTGCCTTTTGACCCGGTGAACTACAAAGAAAATGGTACGTTACTTTTAAAATGTAAAATGATTTATATTTCTATAACGTTAAAAGCTTATGTACATTTTCAGAGACGGTGAATTGTGATCGTTATAGAAATGTAGAAAGTACGTGACGTAGTTAAATTTGGTATAGAGTTAGCTATATTACAAACATACACTAGTGCAAAACACACTTTGAGGTGTATATTATGTTATTTTATTTATTTCTCTTAGTTTTGTTGTTAATTTTTTTCTTTTACTTTATTTTACTCTATTTTACTTTATATACTTTTACTAATTCTGTGTCTTATACAATATACTATAGTGTATAACTTAAAAACAACTAGCTATGTGTCAGCGGGGTGATCGCCTGGTGACCTGAGCTACTGACTCACGTCTAATTCAGACACCAGTCCTCTTACAATTGCTGTAATGTTGTCCTGTTTTTGTATTGTGAAAAAAATTCATATTGCATGTATTGGTGATTGTGAGAAGAGAAATAAATAAATTAAAATTATTATTATTATATGAATACTAGCTAAGCCGCTAAGCTACCCGTGGTTGTTGTTGTAAAGGTGCAACAAGAACCGCGGATAACACCGTGGGGAAAATAGTCTAAAAAAATAGACTAAGTTACTCCTTATATCATCAGCTATCTGCCAGTGAAAGTCCCATCAAAAATGGTTCAGCTGTTTCAGAGATTAGCAAGAACAAACAAGCAGACAGACGGACGGACGATAATTTTAAAATCGATTTTTATATTGAATACCACATGAACTTTCAACATCATCCCTGACGAGCTGATTCGTTTGTACCTAAATATGGCTCTCCAGCGAACACAACCGTTTTGAAAACAATTACTTTGAATTAATTTATTAAATAGTAGCTGAACCCCGCGGTAATTCCGCGGTTATTGTCGTCCGGCGGGTAACGCCACGGACTAGTCTAAAAAAAGTGGCCTAAATTACTTCTTACATCATCAGCTACCTATCAGTGAAATTCCCGTCAAATCGGTCCCGCTTTTCCAGAGATTAGCCGGAACAAACAGACAGGCAGACAGACTGACAGACAGACAGAAAAAAATTGTATAAAATGTTATTTTGGTACATGTAGGTGTATATGTATACATATGTGAACCCCTCTCGCATAAAAACCTACACGGTTTAAGCGAGTGGTTTTGATGTATACTGTAATGCTTTGTCCATAATAATAAAAAAAAATGTATTTAGTAAACAACGGTTATTTTAATATTAGAAACAGATAGTTTAATTCTATTTATTTGTATCCCCCATCCCCCTCAAAGGCCGGCAACTCACTTGTGACGCCTATGCTGTGGCGGGTGTCCATGGGCGGCGGTAATCGCTTACCAGGCGATTCGCTTGCTCGTTTGCCTGTTTTCTATAATAAAGAAACACGGTATAAATACAATACGGAACCTACCTTATTACCTCAAATCATTACAAAGCAAACCATGAACTTAAAAGAAGAAAAAGGAAAACCCTACAATTAAAAACAAAACATAACATTATCGATTACGGAGAAAACAACAGATGACCATCCAACATTAGTTGTTAATTATCAAGTAATTTGACCGAAATAATAGCCATGAATTACTGGTATTAAGGTGAAAAACTGTTCATAATTTATAAATCACACCTACAATCGCTTGCGTGACCTTTCATCGGAATATAACTACCAATTTTGTTAGCACACCGACTTCTACATCACGAAATCTATATTTTATACTTTGTTGTACTAGCAATAAAGTCCAAAATGGAATGATATTGGAATAACAAGTCTAGATAATAATGTTTTCGAAGTAAAACAGTGTTTTCGGAGTTAGTAAACAGTATATACTCTTATGGCACGGCTTTTCATTGTAAGTTAACAAAATAAAGCTAAGTGATAGGGAACTTTTGCGTGAAACGGAACGTTACTTCTACAAATGAGGTGAAGATTAAAGTCATAATGCATTTAGCTTTTTTTTTCGAGGTCAAAACTAAGTTATCAAACTATTATATAGCCTCGATTTAATAACACCCACTAAAGAATTATATTAGAATAACATTCATCAGCTATGCACCCACTATACTTGTATTTTAGTAAAAAAATATTAGACAACACCATATAAACAAATATTATGTTTGTCAACAAAATCCCTTCAATATTCTCAGACCCCTTTCTATCGTGGGAGAGCCACGCTTCGGCATGAATAGGCCGGCTGGACCGGAGTGGTACCAAGCCTCACAGAAAACCGGTGTAAAATAGCGCTTGCGCTGTGTTTCATCGAGTGAGTGAGGATACAGGAGGCACATACCCCCAACACCTCTCCTCATCCGCCTCCCCATCCCCCAAAAGCCGGCAACGCACTTGTGACGCCTCTGGTGCTGCGTGTGTCCATGGGCGGCGGTAATCACTTACCATCAGGTGATACGTTTGCTCATTTGCCCCCTAGTCCATGAAAAAAAAAGTTCTTTTTTATTTTCGAAATTTAATTAAAGAAGTTTTCTCGAAATAGTAACTTTTGAATGTGCCCATAATGCTTGACATTCTAAATCTAATTCTAAATTACGAAGTAAGATCCGTCAACACATAAAATAATACGAAATCATAACAAGGGATCGAACAATTTCTCGCCGAACTTGTTCAAGTCCAATCTAATATTCTACGAACGTTGCAAGAGTTCAACCTTAATTGCTGCGTACCCAGTCCAGGGCTTAGTTTGGTGATTTATGTCTTAGATCGGCCACAAATACCCTATTAATTAAAGAATGTAAATCACGGGGTTACAAGGATATGATGTTCGATGACTGTACATTTTTTTGTAAAATTATGAGGCTCTTAGCGTTGCCTCGACTGCCTCGTTGGTCCAGAGACTACCGATCAAGAGGTCTGGGGTGCGGTTCCCGGGTCGATCAGAAAATGTTATAAGGTTTTTCTTACAAGATTACTCAGTGTTGTGAAGGTGCGATGCCAGTCGCATCAGAAAAAAAAAATCAGGTAAAACCGGTTGAACTAGCAGCCGACCCCAAATAATCTTGGGAATTATAAAGGCTAGGAATGTAATGAATGAGGCTCATAGCGAAAGTATAGGGCCGGTTGTTATGCCTTGAGGAAGACTCAAAGAAAAGTCATTAAAAAGACACAAGCATGTTAATTATAACGATATAAAAGTACGCTCTCTTATGCTTATCCGACATATTATCAGAATTGTATGAAGAAGTGTATTATCAGTAGCGTATGCGACTGCTGTCCTTGTGGTCTCGGGGTCGATTCCCGGGTCTGACCAAATGTTTATAATAGGTCTTTACCTATGAAATTGCCGTTTTGTATGCAATAAGTGAAAGTACTTATTTTTTTCAAACTTTTTTTATTTCTGTTATTCGAAGTAATCAACCATGCAATCGACGCATCTTTGTCAACGCGTAGGCAGTTTATTGATTCTTCTACTGATTCTTGTAAAAATCAGCTGGACGGGAGGCAACAAACTCTTCAAAGGCATTTTGTACTGCCTCTCGGGTATTGAACTTTTTACCCACTAAAAAGTTGTCTAAATTTTGGAAAAAGTAATAGTCGGTAGGTGCAAGGTCTGGTGAGTATGGCGGATGAGGGAGAGCTTCCAACCCCAGCTCTTGCTGCTTGGAGACTGTCTGTTGCGCAGTATGGGGTCGCGCGTTGTCGTGAAGGAGCAGTGGGGACGACCGATTGACCAAAGCTGGTTGCAGATGTGCAAGCTTCTCCATCATTCCCTCCAGTTCTTCACAGTACACATCTGCATTAATGCTCATGCCGTTTTGTAAAAAGCTGTGGTGAATCACACCCGCACTAGACCACCAAACAGTGACCATCACCTTTTTAGGGGTCATTTTTGGTTTAGGGCATTGCTTTGGTGCTGAACCAGGGTCTAGCCAACTTGCTGAGCGCTTTCGATTGTCGAACAGAATCCATTTTTCGTCGCACGTAACAATTCGTTTCAGCTCAGCTGTAGATTGAGTTTCGTCAGCTTCCACAATCGCCTTTAATTCATTATTGTTAACCAAAGTCTCCGGACGACCACGAGCTTCATTTTTCAAGTCAAAATTTCCAGAACGGAACCGGGAAAACCAATAACGGGTTGTGCGTTCGTTTGTACAGTTCTCTCCGTAAACGTTTTTGATGTTACGTGCCGTTTGTATCGCGTTGGTGCCACGACGGAACTCATATTCCATAATTACACGAATTTTTAAAGTATCCATTATGACGAAAAATGTTCAAATGTAATGAAAATATAACGCTAATCAAAAAACAAAAGACTGAGTTTGTAAATAGAATGTCATGGTTTTAAAACAAAATTAATTTGAATTTAGAATACAGAGTCACAAAAGAGTTACAAAAAAAAAATATTTTAAATGACCAGTACTGAAGAAAGCCAATTTCATAGGTAAAGACGTAATATAATCTGCATGTAAAATGTTATCTATGTTAAAAACAAAAAAATATGTTATTAGCTATGCAGCTCCACCGATTCTGCCAACTTCAAACAAATCTAGTTAAAATAACTGCACTGTGCCCCAAAAATCAAAGCCTCATATAACCTACTTATATGAGGTCATAGCAAGTTAAACTTTATTAGGCCGTTATAGTGCGGTATGCAATGAATTCGCCTTCTCTGCAGTGGTGTCGTGTGAACCAAAGGTCAGAAGTTAGGTGTTATGTGTCTACATGTATATATACTAGCAACTCGCCTGGCTTCGCACGGGTTCTTGACGGAAAATATAATAGAGCCTATTTCACTCTGAGAAGATGTGTGGCTTCATTTTTTCCGACTTCTTCAACATACATTGTTATATTTTAGCCAACATACTCAATTTACGAAAACCTTCCTCAAGAATCACTCTACCTATTACTATGAACTGCATAAAAATCCGGGAAGTAGCTTTTGAGTTTTCGCGAATAGACAGACAGACAGACGCGGCGGAGGACTTTGTTTTTAACCAACTTCAAAAAAGGAGGAGGTTCTATGTTCTACTGCATGTATTTTTTATTGTTTTTTATGGATGTTTACCGTGTCTATTGTAGACCGATTTTGAAAATTCCTTTTGTATTCGAAAGGGTATGCTCCTGAGCTGTGCATTTCATCTCATCCACATTTTTTATATTGTTTATCATAACTTTCATCACGACGAAGACTTTAGGACTTGAAGACTTATGATATGAAGACTATAAACAATTGACATTGGCAGAAACAGCTGATCCGAGAGATCCGGCTGGTTGCCATTTCATCAAAAGAAGAATAAGAAGAGTATAGGTATAGACAAGAATCGTCACATAGCAATTTATGAAAAGCCAGTTTATTTGAAGTTTTTATAGTGTTTCTAGGCAGGGAGTTTTCGTTGGACGTTTTAAGTCGGTATTTTTTATATAATATGAAGTGATAGTGAAGTGATAGTGATGTAATGCGGTTAATTTGTTGTTATTTTTAACCGACTTCCAAAAAGGAGGAGGTTCTATGTTCCACTGCATGTATTTTTTTTATTTTTTTTTATGTATGTTACCCGATTACTCCGTCAGTTGTGGACCGATTTAATTTTTTTTTTGTATTCGAAAGGGTATGCTTCCGCGGTGGTTCCATTGCCAGCATATCAGGATCTGATGATGGGATCCCAGGGAAATCGAGGGAAACTCTCATTTTTTATAGGCACATATTATGTTTTTCGTATATTTTCTGAAGTTACACCCGTATTTTCGTCTGGTAGTCATCATTTTATGATGATGAGCTGATGATGTAAGGTACAACTCCTTAACGGTTAGGAGTTGGAGGATAAATCTTTAAATATCAGATGTATATATGTTACCTTTAGTCGTATTCTTTCAAATTATTTAGGTAAGCTGATGATGGAAGGTGGAAGGTACAACTCCTCAACGGTTAGGAGTTGGAGGATAATTCTTTCAATTTCATACGTATCTAAAGACCTTCAGTCGTAATACTTTCAAGTTAAATAGGTGAACTGATGAAAGAAGGTTAAACTCTTCAACAGTTAGGAATTAGAGGATGATTTCAATATTACACGTACGTTTAGACCTTCATTTGTATTCTTGATGATGAAATTTGATGAAATAGTTCAACTTACTACTTACCTACGATTGTTTGCACTAAAAACTGAAAAATAAAAACTTTTTATAAAAAAAAAAACCGTCTTCCAAAAAACATCCAACGAAAACTCTCTGCCAAAAAAACACTTAAAAGCGTAAAATAAACTGGTTCTTCATAAATTGCCTATACCTAATTCTTTATTCTTTTAAATAGTAGTATTATAATGTGTGCTAGGTACCTAAAATCTGTTTGAAGTCGCTTTTAAGTGTTTTTTTGGCAGAGAGTTTTCGTTGGATGTTTTTTGGAAGTCGGTTTTTTTTTTTATGACATAGAGATCAGCTATGATGGATTAAGAATACGGAGTGTCATGTGTCGTCACATGGCATGTTTAATTTTTGAGAATTCTAGCTTTGGAAATCATTTCAGCTTTCAGGTAAATTGAACCCCACAGGATGTCTGTTCCGAGAATCGTGATATTCGATTAAAACGAAACCAAACTTATAAATTGTTTATCATTTCACTTGAAATAAAATTGTGCTTCTCCCTATTTTTCCTTCCTTGTTATTTTTGAGAACTCTCGGTGAGAAATCTTGATATTCATATAGGTCTGTAAAATTTTATAAATAGAAAAATCGTTAACAGAGAAGCTAAAAAGTTTTTCACAAAAAATAATTTAATTTTTTTTTTAAATATAACCATTTACATCACAAATAATACTTACTTACTTCATTTTTTTATTGATAGAAATAAAAGAATTATGCATATTTGATGCTTGTAACGCCATCTAGGTGATAACGGAGTAAATTTTCCTACACCTACAATCCAACCAAAGAACACACTTGCTATTTAAAGTTAATCACACACGGTCGCCCAGAACCTCAGCTTATCGTCATATTATTTAGCTTTATATTTTTAGTACTGACTTATTTGGAATAATTTATAAATTAATCTTATTGTTTTTTTCGATACAGTTTTTATGATCTATGGACAGTACACGTTACGTTTGATGAACATTTTATCATTTGGTCATTCCAGGTTGAGTGCCCATGGGTCTGGATGGCGTAATAACAGCAGTTCCCGGATCCCTCCCTCCTCAGGCGCAGAGTGGCACACCGTGTGGTTTTAGTCGGTTCGAGTCCGACACACCGCCCCGCCGCAAGCCCCGGCAGGGTTCAGTCCGAGGGGATTTCCACACGTTAAAAACAAAAAAAAAAGGTTGAGTGCCCATAAGCAAATCATGACATTTCACTAAAACATGACCTTTTATACGTCTGACAGGTCTGGCACCGTCCGTCGCGTCGGAATGAACAATTTGAGGGTTTGATGCTATCTTTTTTGTTTAGAATTTATTATTAGGTGTTGTGGCAATGTGTGGATGATATGCCAAGATAGCGATCCTGTTTGGTTCGTTTTTCCGAAAGACAAACTGAATTTTAAGGTTCTAATAATACTCTCCCCTCTCTACAACGATACAGATATTGGACTCAGGCAATTTTTTCAACTAGAAATTGTAAGTAGTTAAATAGCTAAAAAAATTGTCTATATTTCTACTGTTAGTAATATTATTCATTTATGAAAGTTTGTCTGGAACGATGTAACTCGATTTTGCTAGAACACGATTGATTGAAAAAGGTTATCAAATCTAGTACATAAAAAGAGTACAAAATTCACCTTCCTATTCAGCATCGCCTATATTTTATTAAGTATGGTTTTTATCATCAATTAGACACCTTTTATAGGTTATTAGTATTTATTTAAGTAGAACAAATGATTAATTTAAAAAGTTTTTTTAAAACAAGCTTTATTACTTGTTAATAAAAAAAACTTTAAGCCCTTTCATTTGATACCCATATTGGGTGGGTTGTTCAGAAATATGTACGCCGTCATTTTGTTACGGTGGCCATTTTAGATTAATAATAATATCGATTATATGTCATTGCATTGTCATTATGACTAAATTTCAGCTCAATCGGGAAATGGTTCAAATTTAACTTGCAAGATTTGATTACCTACAGACAAACATCGGGACAGGTGAAACTAAATAAAAGCTTGTAATAAATTATAGTTTTAAAAAGTAAAAAACACGCTATACTAGCAATCGAACTAAAAAGTAGGAAATTATTTTAATGTAAAATGTAAAAAGCGTGGGACGACATTATTGAAATATTTTCAGAAACCACCCCACGCTTTTTTACATTAAAATTATTTTCTACTTTGTAGTTTGGTATATTTACAAAAGCGTGTTTGTTTAGTTTTTTAAAATGATTATTTATTAAAAAAAAGTATTATTTTTTTTTGTTTTTTTTTTTTTCACTTTATTGTCATCGGCCCTTGACCCCTGTGCAAATTTTCAAGTTAATCAGACTCCTAAAAGTAGGTGTAAAAAAAGTTAAAAGATTTTGTTACATACATACCTACTGGTCAAGCTAATAAAAGCGTGTTAAAAAGAAAGAAGTTTGTTATGAAGCCATCAAAACGTCATAACTTACGCAGCACTGTGTATGTCAAGTTGTGTTTCTATTTTCAAAATACTTTACACAATAAAAAGTGCCACAGATAAAAAAAATGACTTTTTAAAAAACATTTCCATGGCAAAGGAAACATTTTTATAAGTTCAGGTATCTGTGTAAGTAAACAGATGTTAATAAAATGAGTGGTGGCGTGTTGCCAGCTCGAATCACTGACCCGATTACATCTCACTGCACTTGACGTAATAACTGGAAAATTAAACTCTACTACTGCAGTTGGACTGCACTGAAATAACCTATTATAGAGGGTTTTTAATATGACTTGTGATTGCTTAATAATAGAGCAACATTTCTGTAAAAATAAAAATGGCTTTACAGAAGTTTGTCCGGTTACCGGAGGTCACACATCCCTCCCTCCGTCTAGAATAAGAGACTACCATCCACGTTAACCAGACGGGTCAGTAGGGATTGAGTCAAATTTACTTTTCTTTACAGTACTGTAGTTGTACTGCGTAGTTTTGCTCACTTAGGCGGTTCTTACGACACAGAATATATAGAGCTGGTAGTACAATTTATTTTTGATACTTCGCATTATGATGAATTACACCCAGAAGTAGCACCAATGATCGTCATGCAAATATTTGTCCTCGGTAGCAATGGAACCCATGACCTCTGTCTTAGCAGTCAGAGTCACTAACTGCTAGACCAACAAACCCGTCAAGTATCCTACTTACTACTAATCCTATCCTATCTTACCAATACTAATTGCTTATATGCTAACTTACTAATCCTACTTCCTACTATCTTACCTCTTACTAATATTATAAAAACGAAAGTTTGTGAGGATGTAAGTTATATGAATATTTGTTACTCTTTCACGCAAAAACTAAAGTACCGATTTAGATGAAATTTTGACATTATATAGCCTATTCCTCAGAATAATGCATAGGCTACCATTTAACGCGATAACAGATAAATGCGTCGGGCGGAGCCGCAGTCAAAGCTAGTTGAATTTAAACGGAATCTATACAAGAAAAAATGCACTTACTCGATTGTTGTCAAATACAGTAATCGATTAATTCATCGAAACAGATCCACATGCCAAAATCACAATCGGTAATAACTGACCGAATTTAGTTAGGAACAGTTCAAGTTGTGGCTGCGCTTGTATACGCATGTATGGGATGACTGACGCACTGTGATGCCGCCCCACATCCGGGATCAAGTGACATCTTTATGACTGGATCTGTTATGATGATTGCGATTGTACTATTTGGTTGAACAGTCAAGCGCAAAATTGTAAGGGATATTTCTGACAATTTGTTTTGTCGAAAAAGTCATCAAAGTAATTTTCTTTCCAAGCTAGACAGGTCTTTGTTTAAAAAGAAGTTTTTGTCCTAATATACCACCCTTTGTTTGGTAAAGGGTTTGTTTTAAGTTTTCTTCTCGTTGCAACTGAACTCAATCGAAATAAATCAAGAAATATAATAGATGAATAGTGAAGTATAAACAAATAAGTTTACCCGTAAACCACCTTTCTAGCCAAAGGTCCATGTCCAGCTGTGGACAATTGAAAGCTGCTGTAGTACCTAATGTGATAAGTGATGTATGAAAGTTGTCAGATTAACTTACTGCTTTCATTGAGACGCGTATCCACCGAAATTGTCGGCAATTTCAGTGTTTCCAACTATTTGTAACTCTCAGAAAATCGCCAACTTTTGTTTTCATTGTGTCTACACCGAGTCGCCAACAATTTGAAAAACATTCCAACTAAGAGTCTCCACAGAGGCAATAAATAACTGTAACAAGCGTATTCCTTTGATGTTTACCGCCAAAACAAAAACACGGTTCCCAACATTTGTTGACAATTTTTGTTGCCAACACGAGGAAATTACAGAAACTTTTGTCACCAACATGTGTTGACAACACAAAAGTTGCCAACTTTTGTTCGGTGGAGACTCGACTTTACAAAACATACACTTTCTTATTTATAAACTAAGAATCACACGTATGTATGTGTTACCTGCATCTGTAATCAATGCTCTACTATCAGCGTGGATATGATGACGTATTTATATTTAAATAATTATTTTTTTTAAACTTCAAGATGTGACACCGATATCAATCAAACTTAAGAAGACGATCATCGACTAATCGAAACTTATTCGATTGTAAAAAGGTCTATTTAATTTTGCTTATGTATTTAGAAGTAGTTATTATAATTCTAAATAAATTGTTATTCCATTCAACTGGAAACGTGCTTTTCAACAACAATCGTGTTTTATAACCATTGTTTTACCGACTACTTGTAGTAAGTACTGTGATTTAGTTTTATAGATTCATAAAAAGCTACATAATATAAAGGTTATGGTATCAATTGTCTAGCCTGTTGGCCTAGTGATGACATCATCTCACTGCTAAATCATATGGTCGAAACAAAATATAAGCCAATTATTCAAGAGAATAGAGGCGTTAGGGATTGTAGAAACAGATTCGACGCGAAACACTAGTATCTTTTTTTTTATGTAATAGGCGGGCAAACGCGCATACGTATCGCCTGATGGTAAGCGATTACCGCCGCCCATGGACATCTGCAACACCAGAGGCGTCACAAGTGCGTTGCCGGCCTTTGAGAGGATAGGGGGGGAGATAGGGGGAGGGGGATTGAGGTATGGGCCTCCGGTATCCTCACTCACTCGGTGAAACACGGGGCAAGCACTATTTCACGCCCCCTCCCCTTCCCCATACCCCAAAGGCCGGCAACGCACTTGTGACGCCTCTGGTGTTGCGGGTGTCCATGGGCGGCGGAAATCGACCATCAGGCGATACGCCTGCTCGTTGGCCCCTATTCTATATAAAAATATAATCCTTAATTCTGAAAATGTCGTGATCGCAATAACGATATGTTTGTATAAAGTGTAACAAAATTATGCTGAAATTTGTAAAATGTTAGTAATTAAATTGTCTTCACAGTGTGTAATGTCCTTTCTCGAATAAAGTGAATAATTAATAGCCTTTTGCGACCGTTTATACGATGTTTTGCAAAGCCCGTCCAGTGATTATTCCCCAGAGCGCAATTTGTTAGAAACAAATAATGAATACTGGATTTCTTTGGATTATTAATAACGTATTTTAGTTAAATAGCAGTAGCATTGAATGATAATTTTGTTTGTTTTTCACCGAGGTCTCTGAAGCTAAATGTCCCTCCGATTCCAGGTTGGGGTCACACTTAGGTCACATATACTTCGGTGCTTGATCCCTGTCAGCCCCTATTACATGAAATCAACCAAAATCAATAATATTTATCTATGGAAATATATAAATTAAAGTGTCTGTTTATAATATCATAATGAATTATAAATGAAAATATAAATTATACTTTTATCAAAAAAACATTTTTTTTAATTTTTGTCTCTCTGTGTCCATGTCAATTTCTAAAACGAATGGAATGATTTTGACGGGACTTTCACTGGCATATAGCTGATTATAATAGGTCTTTACCAATGAAATTGCCGTTTTGTATGCAATAAGTGAAAGTACTTATTTTTTTAAACTTTTTTATTTCTGTTATTCGAAGTAATCACCCATGCAATCGACTCATCTTTGCCAACGCATTGGCAGTTTATTAATGCCTTTCTTGTAAAAGTCAGCTGGACGGGAAGCAACAAACTCTTCAAAGGCATTTTGTACTGCCTCTCGGGAATTGAATTTTTTACCCACACAAAAGTTGTCTAAATTTTGGAAAAAGTAATAGTCGGTAGGTGCAAGGTGTGGTGAGTATGGCGGATGAGGGAGAGCTTCCAACCCCAGCTCTTGCAGCTGCTTCCCGACAACGCGCGACCCCATACTGCGCAACAGACAGTCTCCAAGCTGCAAGAGCTGGGGTTCGAAGCTTTCCCTCATCCGCCATACTCACCAGACCTTGCACATACCGACTATTACTTTTTCCAAAATTTAGACAACTTTTTAATGGGTAAAAAATTCAATTCCCGAGAGGCAGTACAAAATGCCTGTGAAGAGTTTGTTGCCTCCTGTCCCGCTGATTTTTACAAGAAGGGCATCAATAAACTGCCAATGCGTTGGCAAAGATGCGTCGATTGCATGGGTGATTACTTCGAATAACAGAAACAAAAAAGTTTGAAAAAATAAGTACTTTCACTTATTGCATACAAAACGGCAATTTCATAGGTAAAGACCTAATATAAGTTAGTTAGCCATTAATCCAACGGCTTCCTATAAAATGTGGACGCAAAGAACCAGTGGTTGTAGAGAACTTGCGAAAATGCGCAGTCGTTTTTTATTTATTTAAAGTTTCTGAAACATGTATGCCTAAACACACAAAAATATAATTTATTTTAGGTAAATAAGGGAGTTGCAATGTTTTGCAACAAAAAAATTATAAAGTAGAATGAAAGAATTAATCAGAGTATCAGTCAAATAAATAATTAATTTAAAAATTATTGTAACATAATTATAATCGATAAATGTCAAATTCCCCACATCCCTAAGGTTTTCGAAGAAACTGTCAACGAACACAAATATGCAAGTGAAACCCTACCTTAGTTGAAAGGTATAAGGTTGTATTTAGTAACATTGTAAGTGGCTTTTTGAACTTATATACATTAAATCCTTTGGACGAATCAGGAAAGACTTCTTTATGTGTGTATAATATTATTGATCGTTTATGTGTGCGTCTAGGCGACACAGTGTATCTTGCACTTGCTGCTCGACACCTCTTCTAGTACATTCATTTGTTCTGTGATCCATACTATCCATATTAATATAATAAATTCTAAAGTAACGCTGTCTTTATGTCTGTTAAACTTTCACGGCTAAAGTGCTGCTCCGATTTCAATTAAATTTAGCTTGGAGATTCTTTGCTGCTTGAGGAAAAGACAAAGGATACCTTTTACCGCGATAACCGACATACACGCGGGCGGAGCTGCAAACAAAAGCTAGTAAACCTGTAAAATACTGATAATTCGTTCAATTACCGCGCACTAAAATCACATTTATTGGATGGAATCTATGTGTATGCAGTTCTGAAGAAAAATCCGGATCAAGTTCAGTGGCGTTCATTAGAAAAGGTTGTGATATTTTTTTTTCATGTATGGGCCTGTCAAAGTGGCTCTCCTTTGCCTGATAACGAATGAGCAGATTCCAAGCGAATACAGCTAATGCAACAACGCAGCATGGTGACCCACTCTAAGTCGGCCTATTGAGATGCTTCTGCATCATTGGGCCGGTCTTGCACTCACCAACGAAACACGACAACACGAATGTTGTCGTTTTAGGTTGGTCTTCTGTGAGAGGGTATTACCGCCCCGATTGAGCCGGCCCTTTCGTGCTGAAATCAGCGAAGCACTACTACCGTTTTCACTATTGTTTTTTACGCTGTAGGTGCAAAGGTTAAACTGAATTCTAAATTCTTAGCCATAATACCGATATTATTAAAGGCAATACCGATATGAAATTAAAACGATAACTCTCTTTGATATTTTAGACGAAGATTCGATCGATAACGGCTCACTATAAATACATGCGGATATTTCTATATTAATACTCATACAGCTCCGAAGAAAATGTGCCACCGAAATGAAGTTTAGTTGTGTTCATTAGGAATGGCCTGCGTCCAGCATGTGAATATTATATTTTGTCAAACCAATATTTGTAAAACATATATTTTTCCGACTGTACTTTATTAGTGAATAACAAGAAATAAAATTATATTTATCTAAAAATAACATTTGCTATCTAGACCAATTTCTGCCTCGTGAGTTTCTATAGGTGTATATCATGACAGTGAACTATTAAAAGCTGATGATGAATATCATGCAAAGCTGAGCGTTGCCTGATTGTCAAAATTTCTATGGAATAATTGCTTTCTAAACTGATGTCTATGTCCAGCAGTGGGCTATCAAAGGTCATTGATAATGGTAATTGCTTTTGAAATTAATCGATTTGTTTAGAAACACTTAAAAAAACATAAAGACCAAACAATAAATAATACAGACACTGCCAATTTTAGCATGGCGTGTTTAACTTCAAAATAAAAATAAACCAAACAAATTTTTATCAGTGATGTTACACTTCCAGACGGTTTTTCAATACGCCAGTGACATATAATGTAATAATCGTAAAAGTATATTAACCGATTTTAATAGCACATTTTATGATACACATAAAATTCTTGCGTGCGACTGTACAGGCAGGTGTTGAAGTAGGACAAATAGATCATGTGACTAATGGTACAAAGGGGAAAATTGAGTTCGACATATAATATAACTGCATCATACGTAAATTTGTACCAATTAAAAGTCCAGATTTAGTTGTATCTTGACGAGTACCATGCGTCGGCATACCACGGCCTCAAAAGATCCACTATTTCGATACCATTCAGTGACTTCCTGGTGATGGTGGATTAAGTATTCGCAATGCCAGAACCCTCCATTCATCATGTGGGTTTCATAAGAGCCGACTACATAAATAAATATTTCATACGCTTGACGCACAACGCCATCTAGCTTCGAACTAAGCAGAGCTTGTGCTATGACAACCAGATTGACTGACAGAATACCTACTTATATACTTTTTTGTAAATATATACATGGCATTTTTTTTATGTATGGGCCTGCCAAAATGACTCTACTCTGCCTGATGGAAAGCATAAGCAGAATCCAAGAGTGGTGGTCACCATACTCATTGCAGACAATGCAACAATGCAGCATGGTCACCAACACTATGGCGGCCTAGTGATGCTTCTGCATAATTGGGCCTTCGGTCTCGCACTCACCAACGAAACACGACAGCACGAACGCTGTCATTTTACGTTGATCTTCTTTGCCGGCTCGACCGGGGAAGTACTACCCTCGTAGTACTTCCCCGGTCGAGCCGGCCCGTTCGAGCTGAAATCAGCGTGGCTCTACTACCTTGATACTAAATACCCATCCTCCGAAAGAAATATTTGAAGATTATACAAATATTCGCTTATGCTACCACTGCACTACGCAAACAGTCAAGGAAAAGGAGCAAACCATGTAGAAAAACTGCGCAAAGGGAAGGAAAACTTAATGCAAAGCAAACCCTTCCCTACCCGCCTGGCCAGTGTGATATTATAAGCCAAACATTCCTTTGTTAGAACAGTCAAAGGCCTCTGCTGGACATAGTGGACCACTAAATGATCATGCAGTGAAGCACGTTTAGTTCAATTCAATTCTGTATTGCTCTCTAGATGTATTGTAATCGGAGTCCCAATCATACCTCACTAATGAGAAAGGAAGGCACAAAGGTAAAGACTTGTGACTTGCTGATGTTTATGAACGTCGGTAGTCTATTCAGGTGACCCTTTATCTATCTATTCTCTGTACCATAACTAAAATTAAAAGTTTCTAGCAGAAAGGAAGAAATATTTATTAGTTAGAATATTGTACAAAAGATGTTATCACATTATAATACGTTCCTTATATTATACCATTTCTGGTGCACAAATTTTAAATCTTATGAACTTATCTTAGGTCTAGACAGTAGCATTTCATTATATTTCTTTATCACTGAGAAATTCGCAAGGAATATATTCCTTCTATAAAAGTATATGACTGATATACAATATAAAAGTTTTCTAATACGTTTTCTTACTACATCGAACATTGACTACGTGCTTTATATAAACGAGGCTTGTTAGACTCACTACTGTGATTTAGAAATAAAAAAACACGTTTCTTTATCACATAATTGTAACACATACGAACTACTATGTATGGTGTACGTATATTTGATATATTTTTTACTAATATCATAGAGCTGGGGAGATTGCTATCATGTTGAAGGCGCTAATCTCTCTCAAACTACACAAAATGTTAATAAATTGCAGCCCATGTTTTATTCTGATATTATAGCTATATTGCTATAAAGTTTCTTCCAAATCCGCTTCGTAGCTTCCCAGCTCAATTAATACTGAGCAACCCAGCTGAATTGTACTATTCACCTCGTCCTCAGAATTGTTTCTACCGAACTGCAAAATTTACTCGAGGTACGCATATTTTGTACAACTTCGAGAACTGCACTGTGTATTGCAATCGGTTCCGGTAGTTCATGTTCATTGAATAACCCTTTGGTTTAGTTGACATATAATTAGTCGTTAGTACTTAATAGCAATCTCTTAAAAACGTTAGCAAAGTTATATTATAATCAGAGTTATTTTAGTCCTGCTTCTTCGAATCCCAACGCCATTAAAAAGTTTGATTTCCTACAGAATTATTATAAAGTCTCCAGAGTTATGATCAACTTGCAACTCAATCTTATCGGCTAGTGATTGCCTCAAAGTTTCTAAATTGAACTTCGATCCGCTTTGGCACGTATATATAAAGACGCTAACTCATATCTGTACACTGAGATGTATGTATATGCATATTTATGTATGTTTCCATGTACGTACAATGTACATATATGTGTGATTGGATTGATTAATTTTTATTTATTTGAAAAGTGATTCAATAGTGTTTTTAACAGACCTTATCAGTTCAGATATTTAATGAATATTCGTTTTAATTTGTAATTCGTGTTAACTATGAATTAAAAATAGAAAGTTTAGTGAATTTCTTAACGCCAAAATTAATACATATAAACATATAAAACAATGTTTTATTAAGAGTTTCATTCGAATGATGGATGGATAGAATAAAAACAACAACAGATAGAAAGGCTAGTAGAGTTATAACCATTTAAGGACTGACAATATTAGTCCGACAACACTATCAACTTCCTATTAAACAAACACACAGAACTGTATTTGAACCGCGCCCGTTTACCCAAGAAAAAAGCTATTCTGATTTATTTGTATCGTCCAAATGGAATATTACTTAGCATATACATACAAAATTATTTATTGACTGACATCTGATTTCTAAGGAGAGACGTCCAGTAGTGGACTTTACCTATTGATGTTGATGTGATATGAGAAAGTATTCGTAAACGTAAATTCATCCGTGGAAGAGCCACGCTTCGGCATGCATGGGCCGGCTTGACCGGAGTTTACCACGGCCTCACAGAAAACTGGTGTGAAACAGCGCCTACGCTGTGTTTCACCGAGTGAGTGAGGATACCGGAGGTCCATACCCCAACCCCTCCCCCATCCCCCTCCCCTAAAGGCCCGCAACGCATTTGTGACGCTTCTGGCGTTGCGGGTGTCCATGGGCGGTGGTAATCACTTACCATCAGGCTATACGCTTGCTTGTTTGCCCATTACTCCATAAAAAACGCAACTTATATTTTAAAAAGATACATTAATACATATTCAATTTAGACTGCACGTTTGGCCTAGTGGTTTAACGGTCACCACGCCGTTTCCTACTTCGCCAAGTGTCGTGGGTTCAAATCCCACGTAGGACATCACTTTGTGAGATCCACAAATTGTTTTTCTGAGTCTGTGTGTTATTGGTGTCCGTTTCATGTATGTTTGTAAAGTCCCCCGCGACACAGGATTTATTCCTAGTGCGGGAGTTGTCTTTTTTAAAAGAAAAAGAATCATAACTCAAGTTAGTAGAGCCTCGATGATTTCAGCACGAACAGACCGGCTCGACCGGGGCAGTACAACCCTCTCACAGAAGACCAGCCTAAAATGTCATTTGTCATGTTGCGAGTGCGAGGTCTCGAACTCGCAACTGGTGAGTGCGAGACCGGAGGCCCAATGATGCAGAAGCATCTCAATAGACCACCATAGTGTTGCTCACCAAATTCTGAACATGCAACAATGCTGGCATGTTCACAATTTGCAATGAGTATGGTGACTCTTGGATTCTGCTCATGCTTTCCATCAGGCAGAGTAGAGTCACTTTAACAGGCTCATATAAAGAGGTAGGCGGAGGTGTAGAATTTTCTTTCTTGAGTGTACATGAGGCCCCGGATCACAGATTGTGTACAGATATGATGGAAGTCTGTGTTGTGTTTGAATACGACTGAGCTCAAATTGTAAGAATAAAGTTTACCGTTTGGCCCTGTTATGGTAACTACCCATAGTGGGTCAAAAGCACAGTATGAGGGATTTTTTTTCTAGGTTTTTTGCCTCCCCAGCTACTAGTCAGTCACACGGAAAAAAAACAAAAGACAGATTCTACGGATCAAGTTAGGTGTTGCAAAAAAATTGCACATCTCATATTTTTCGTACAGTTAGAAATTGTTACAAATATACAAAAAATAACATTTACCTAATGAACATTATAGTATAGAATTTAAATAATACAACGCCTGCAAAAGTCCAAAGGGACATACCTTAAACTTGAACTTTTTTTAATTATAAATACAAACTCCGTAGTCTAAATACAGTAGGTACCATAAACAAACCGCAATTAACCGGTGTACAAACACCGAAATAACAACAGTGTTTAAAATGAGGTTATTATTAATAGCTACAGCACACGACAACTTAAAAGTAAAGAAATACTTAGTAAGATTAGTCGCCGAGATAATATAGTTTAAGTCAATAAGAAAACTCAAACTGTACTAAAAATAAATTTTAAAAACACGAACGTTCTAAAACACCAATGATTTTATGCAATTAGTTTTTGATTTAGTATGTTTTGCTAAGCTAAGTTAGCTAAATTATGAACTTACATGTTATTAACAGTTTTTGTTTAACTAGAAAGTGTACTAAAAAGTAGCGTAAAGTGGAGTAAACTTCAACACGGCCTAGTGGTTTAGGCCAATTCACCAAGTGATGTGGGTCAACACTTTGTGTGATTCACAAATTGTTGTTCTGAGTCTGGGTGTTAATTGTGTCCGTTTCAGGTATGTCTGTAAAGTCCCCCGCGACACGGGATGTTTATTCTTAATGCGGAAGTTGTCTTTTAAAAAAAAAGACCAACACATTTTTATAAACACAATCAAAACACGTACACATACGAACAGTCTCTGAATTTTATTTTTCTTCCTGATTTCTTGAATACAATCACAATCAAAACATACACATGCAGTTTTCAGAATTTCAATTTTCTTAATGAATTCTTCGCCTAAGTGTTCGTCTTAAAACGACGTATTTTCCTTTCTATGTGTATTAAAAAAAATGCTATTAAATTATTCAAAAGTTATACTACAAAAACAAATGCTTTAAAATTTAATGAACTCCGAAACTATTTAACCGAATTTTACGTTTTTTTTAAATATGTGTCTCGTTGGCGTGCCTAAAATGGGATATTTAACATCACGCATCATCGCATTGGTCTAAATGAAGACGAGCATGATTAAAAATTGCCGCAGACAAAGTTCCGTGGGTCACAACTTTGTCGCTAGTAATTAGTAATACGAGTAAATAGTATAATAATGCTATGATATTGTTACTTGAAAAATATGCATAACTTCTAGTCAGCTAACTTTACATATAAATATTCCTTTCAACTTGTTACTAAAAATAAATTGGCACATACATATTGATGTTATTCTCAAATATGTGCTCTAAAATTAATTTGCTAAGATTTAAAATAGAATCAGGTTAAAATTTCCGTATGATAATATACTTCGACCGTGTAATTTCCTCAAAAAAGTATTTTGTAAAATTGCCCAGTGGTAGGTTGTCCGGGTTGGCAGACAAACCGTGTGTACCGCACTGCGGCGTGCTGCGTCACGGCTGCGGTGACGCGGAACAACCCTAACGGAATGTAGCGTCGTTTTAGGAATCAGAAGTTTTTTTCAGGATTTTTAATAGGGCTGTCAAATTCATGAAGATTTTGTAGTTAAGGTTCAGGTTAAACATTTGTTGTTTGTTTTTAAGATGTATAGTAGATTTGTATTTTTTTGTATTGACATAATATGTCTTGTGAACGATTTTTTTTAGTTCTGTTGAAAACAATAAGCCGCAAATCTTGTTTAACTGCATACTCTTAAAAAGTTTCGTTTATATCATTGTAATCTTAATGTAAACTAGCATGACATCTTTTAAGAGTTTCAAAATTTGTCATAACACCTAAAAGCAAGACATGATTTAGTGTTTCTTATAATTTACAATTACTAGTATAATTATGTGTGACTGAAGACAATAAATTCATTTATTTACTACGAGATGGCATGGTCATGATTATCACTTAAGCACTTCGCATGGTTTCTCTTTAAGATTCTTAAATCTGCATACACATTTAGTTTTACAGCGATTCGTCTGCCTTACTACCTTGCAAATGTTGTGGTTTGTAGACAGGAAAAGAAATGAACAAGGGAACCTTAAAAAAAGTGAGTGTATCAGCTCCGACGTGCGGCTAGAGTTTACGTCTCACCACAAGCGCACTTGCGCACAAAATACATAAGCGCCATGAAATCCTCGGTGCTTACGTTATTTTAGCCGTGAGAAAACTATCCCTAATAATAAGCGTTCTAGCGCTGTTTGTTTTAATAGTTTATTAGACGACATAATGAATGAAGAAGCGCTGCAGCATAACTCCTCACTTGTCTTATAGTTAACGCTCGATTTTATTTTTATTTAGATACGGCGAGCTAAATATGAAAATCGATTTTTAGAAATAAATCTAATAAAACTGAGTGGATTCAAGATTCACAGTATCCCATACTATATGTATTTAAAATAAGATGTCTCAAATGGTGAAATGAGATTGAGACTGCAGAAGCTCGCAGCCAATTATGACCGTCTCGCGATTGCAGGAGCCAGTAAGGACAGTGACAGATTATAAATTGGTTATAATAATAATATATCGTTTTATTGTACACCAGATAATGCTATGCTTAATGCTAGGTCAGTACAAATGGCGCCTTTATCGTATAAAGGGCAATCTCTTCCAGGCAACCATGGGATGGAAATAAATACAGGATGTATAGGGTAGTGTCTGGTGTATTAGTGAGTAGTTTGTGAAAGGAAAATAAAGAAGCATGAAAATATATAAATAAAAAAAATTGTTAAAGTTACAACTTTAAAAAAAAAATCTTAAAGTAAAACGTAAAAAAAAACTAAATCAGAACACAGAACTTGAATGGCCTAAATTAAGGCTACCTAGTCTATCTGCCGGCACAGATGAAATATAGCTCCGACGCACGAATATCAAAAGGTCAAGAATCGTTAAAGAAAGAATGGTCAGTGATATATATTATAGCGTAAGAAGTGGCAATCAGATTTATAAATGGAACAGCAAAACAGTTCTTTTTCTTAATAATATATTTACAATAATAGGTACAAGAAACATGGAAAGCACAAAGTGACACACACCTAGTGAGTAAATGACAAACTATCCCCAGGAGTTCTACCATATCCGTGACATACGTGTCAATAAGTATCTTGAGGTAATTCACAGCACGTCTTATTCTCTTTATATTTGTTTTCTTAATGTATTTTATTATAAAAAAATATTTAAATGATGTTACCCCTCAATCCCTTGGAAATGTGCTGTTTTAAAACTTAAGAGTTTACCTAAAAGACGATTTAAAATAAGTTGTAGTGCAATTTTAAAATAAATAAATAAATATATTCTTACATCTAACACACGTAGCCATCTAGTTTCAAACAGCAGAGAGCTAAGCAGAGCTAGTGTTATGGGTACTAGACAACTGATATAAATACATATATACTTATTTTTTGTAAATACATATGTGGAGGAACGGGTGTCATGTCCCTCCAACACAAAGGGAGGATCCTCCGACCAGGCGAGGTGATCATGCCTGGCGGGCCAACTGCCCAACGGTTGATGTTGGGATGTTGTATGTATTGTAATTGGCGCGCGAACTTTCACTGCGCGATTCAGGATTGGTAGTTTCTTAGTTTCCTTCGTTACTCCGTAGTTCAGTGTAACTTCGGTAGATGGCGCTGTAGTATATTTCTGTTGCGCTGTATGTGGAAGTCGCCACATCACTCCCCTCCAAGACTGGAGGTCGATATTATGATGTGTCAGCTGTCTGTGCTCTGTTGCGGAGCTTGTCAGTGCCAGGAGTGAGTAGTTCCAGTGAGTCGGAACTGAGTGCCGCAAGTTCCAGTGAGTCGGAACTGAATGCCGCTAGTCCTAGTAAGTCGGGACTGTAGTCCGCTGATCCCAGTGAGTCGGGATTGAGTGCGTTGCGCGGTGCTGCGGTGAGGTCCCCAGTGAGTCGGAACGGTTGCTGCGTAGTGGCTGGCTGCTGCGTAGACGGGAGAGATATGCTCTGCTTACATGGACCGTAGGTGCAGTGTGCTGTGCCTAGACGCTGATGAGGCCGTAGGGGTAAACCAGGCTGGAGCGGTCGCTTCCTGCTTGTGGTGTATCCCTGTTGAGGCCGAAGTTGCTGGCTGGCTGTGAGACTTGCTGTGGGAGTGAACAGGATGGTGGCGTGCTGATGCTGCATCGAAGGCTGCTTCCAATCACGTCGGGGTCACCACCGTGGGGGAACGGGTGTGTCATGTCCCACCAACACAAAGGGGAATCCTCCGACCAGGCGAGGTGATCATGCCTGGCGGGCCAACTGCCCCACGGTTGATGTTGGGATGTTGTATTGTAATTGGCGCGCGAACTTTCACTGCGCGATTTAGGATTGGTAGTTTCTTAGTTTCCTTCGTTACTCCGTAGTTCAGTGTAACTTCGGTAATTGGCGCTGTAGAATATTTATGTTGCGCTGTATGTGGAAGTCGCCACACATACATATTAGACATAGTGTGGAGGAACGAGTGTCATGTCCCTCCAACACAAAGGGAGGATCCTCCGACCAGGCGAGGTGATCATGCCTGGTAGGCCACTGTCCTTAAATAAAGATATTTAGACATTTAACCTCATGTTTAGTAGAAACAGAGTACTATAATAGTTTTTTTTATTCCTAAGGACTTTTTAACTTCTGGAACAAGCTTGGCTCATCTAGCCAACCTTACCACGACACATAAAGGACCGTTCTGATCGAGTCTAAATGCTGAAATCTGAATTTAACGCTAATACCAATAAGAATTTCCTGCCGAAAATGTTGAGTTGAATACCCGACTACATACACAACAAAATATTAAGGAAAGCAGGTTTTTCAAATGCTAGACAGAAACTGCGGTCACCGTGATTGAAACTGAGGCAAGTTCTAGACTTTCATATCCATCTAATTTACAAAATATTAAATATATTAGTCTGTAATGTCCCTCGAGACACAGGAATATACCTAGTGCGGAAGTTGTCCTTTTAAAAGAAATCGCTATGCGCAGTTTGAATCTATCTTATATATAAAATTCTCGTGTCACAATGTTAGTTACCATACTCATCTGAAACGGCTGGACCGATTTTTATGAAATTTGGTGTGCATATCGGGTAGGTCTGAGAATCGACCAACATCTATTTTTATACGCCATTTTTTTTAATGGAAAAACAAAGTTTACCCGATCAGCTAGTACTTATAATAAAAATGTAAAAGGTCCAATTCTGTACATTAAAGATATTTTGAAAAAAATTTTTGGAGGGCTCTCTATAATCGATACTGAAGCCAAAACTGTTATTTTTTTCATTTTTGTCTGTCTATCTGTATGTATCTTGGCCGCGCATCACGCCGAAACTACTGAATGGATTCAAATGAAACTTAGCATGATTTGAGTTCATACTACGAGGTAGGACATAGGATACTTTTTATCCCGAAATTCAGCACGGTTTCCTGGAGAGAGGGGATGAAAGTCAAAATATGTACTTAGTTGTAATTCAATAACACATAGTCCGATTTTATTCATAATTTTTTTGCTAGAAAGAAAATAAATAAAAGATAACGAGAAAAGTGTTTTTTTTTTGTCCGCGACTGTACACTGCCTGTGGGAAGCTGAGACAGATATGTAAATATGGCGGTACGAAGTTCGCCGGGTCTGCTAGTAATGTACAATATGTTACTAGCTGATACGGCTAACGATGTTTTGCCATAAAAAATGGGTTATAAAAAATAGATGTTGGTCGATTCTCAGACCTACCCGATATGCACACCAAATTTCATAAAAATCGGTCCAGCCGTTTCAGAGAAGTATGGTAACTAACATTGTGACACGAGAATTGTATATTTAAGATTACGTACATATGTTTGAACTTCAAATTTAAAAAACCAAAGTTTTATCAAAAAAAAAACGACTTCAAGAACTAGAACAAATTGGAATGAGATCACACGGGAAGCACCAGCTTTCAAATACAAAAAGAATCATCAAAATCGGTTCACCCAATCGAAAGTTCGGAGGTAACAAACATTAAAAAACAGTCAAATTGAGAACCTCCTCCTTTTTAATTTGTAGTCGGTTAAAATGAAATATCTGGAATCGACCTTCATAGTTGACATTCTTAAAGACATAAAAGCGTATACAGTAAATCTTCAAGTGGCCGTTACAAAAAGCTGTGAAGATAGTTATCTACAAAATTTATTGGAGTGGCTAATCTTTTTAAACAGTGAAGGAACAAATTAATAACGTTACGAGGCCAGTTCTCTGTCGTTGTCTCACGCACTATTAGACTGGTCTGTTGGCTGCACAGTTGGCCTAGAGGTTTAAGCGGTCGCCACGTCGCTTTTTACTGAGCTAAGTATTGTGGGTTCAAATCCCACATGGGACAATACCATATGTGATCCATAATTTTTGTTCAAAGTTTAGATGTTCTTTATGTCCGTTTCTTGTACGTTTGTAAAGTTCTCGGCAACACAGGTTATATATTCCTAATACAGGAGTTGTCTTTTTATCATCATCATCTTCCTTCCTTTGTTATTCCCGAGATTATTTGGTGTCGGCTACTAGTTCAACTAGTTTTACCTGAATTTCAGTTTTTTTTAATGTAATAGGCGGGCAAACGAGTTCTTGGTTTGAAAAAGGTAAATATCTATTTTGAATTAATGTTGTCTCCCGCATTGCTAAGGAGGGAAGTGGATTTATTATAATTCCAACTCCTCTAGTTTTCGATGCGGGTTCCAAGACAGTTTAACGTGTCCTAGGACTTCCCGAGTGTCATAATTCGGTGTATTTATGGGTCACGGCTGTTGATCCTGGTGTACAGGAGTTACAACAGTTTGCGTGTGGGCGGGATTAGTCCCAACAAAAAAAAACTATTCTCTAATTTTAAAGTAGACAAAGCCTGTACTATTTTACAAGCGTTTTATTAACTTGCAATGTATGTATGTATGTATGCTTGTATGTTCGGGTGGAATCTTGCAACTCAATTTTGAAGCAGATATCTTCAACCGATTTTGCTGAAATTTTGCAAGCATATGTATACAGCGTGACAATACAATATTATAATGACACGGAGCTGATCGGATGCTGGAGCTGAAAGTTGGCAACATCGGAAACGTCGCAACATCATCTAGTTTGGACTCGTTTGATTCGTCTCGAGGCATTCCAGTAAAAGCTTGTTTTTTAAATAGCTTTTTAATTTAATTTATTTACTACAATGTTGATAAACATGATTATATTTTTAAATTTCTAAGTACACGGGTGTTATGACACTAAATAAAATCCGTCATCCAGGTACTTTCAATTTACCATGTAATAACATTGCTAAAGGTCTTGTCTCAATCAGAAAATTTTATATGAATAGCATAATTGTATTGCATAGGTATAGAATAATTGTGTAGAGAACAATTTCCTGACAATATTACTCCTATTATATAAGCGGCAGACGTCGGCTCAGACCTTTATGTCACTGTATTGTTTGAAAGAGAATTGTATTGTAAAACACAATTATGTTGTGCACAAGTTTCTTACAATACAACTACAATATCCGTTATATAAATAATTAAATTCTAAATGCACAGATGGCATAGTGCATTAAGCTGTCGCCACGCCGTTTTCTATTGCGCTAAGTATTGTGGGTTGAAAATACTTTGATGTCATGACGGTGAAAATCGCATCGTATTCAATATTAGAAATTAGTGACTATACAGGTGGTAGGCCACATTATACACCACGATAACTTTATAAGTAACATCATAGAGGGAAAAATAGAAGGAAAGAGAGGAAGAATAAGGTCGAGGCAAAGTTATATCGACCAGATTGAAAAAGTAGCGGACAAGAGGTATAAGGAGGAGAAGGAAACAACTCTTGATAGAGAGAGCTGAATAAAGCTGCATCGTCAAGAGCGTAACTTTTAAGTAAATGGTGATGACTATACAGGCAAACCCGTAAAGCCCCTTTAGTTTTTAAGGGGTTCATTTAAGACTAAGGCAGGAAAACTTATCAAAATATTAAATGAGTTAGTTGAAATTACCATTACAGTTGTGAAAATTAAAAAGTTACAAGATTTACAGCTGATTGGTGGTAAATATCCATGCTTCGCTTGTAACACTGTTGAACCTTGAACCCAGTACGCCCACGGTCTCCTCGGTTTTATTTTGGTGGCCACCCACGCAGCCTGCCGCCCAGCTGATTGCCACGTGATGATAAAGTTTATTATTCGCGTGACCTACTTTTTGAATGTCGGTCTCGGGTTAGTCGGGAAGTCTCTTGAAGAATTTAGGGGCATTTAGATGTGGATGAACCATGGCAATGCCCTTTTTTTAGAATGCACAAAAAAACTCTTCTAACTCCTCAAATCTTCTTTTAACTAAAGCACTTTCAAATTTACAATAAAGTTAAACTATTGGTGACGAGCAGATTCGGCAAGCGGCAAGTCGCAGAACTAACGTATGACAGATAAAAATACGTATACACGTTAACATTCCACTTTAAAAATACTGATCACCCTCACGAAGTCTTATAGTATTTTTTACTACTCCGTAGACGTCAACAATGAAATCATTGTAGAAAGAATTTAAAATAACAATGCACTCGCTCTGTATATTAAACTGTCAGGTAGAAGTATCTGTCTTACGTTAGTTCCGCAAACGGCCACTAGGGAAATCTGCTCGTCACCAATAGGTGTCCCTAAATACACGAAACTTCAAAGAAACCTCATAATTGACCACAGGATCGGCTTGTGCAGTATGTCCCTAGAGGGCTTGTCGTATCTGCACCATTATGTAAAAAGTCTTGACCGCACGTCTCTGATAGTTATGTTTAGAACTTTACATTAATGTTAGCACATCTTCAAAAAAATTATAACCTGGTTTTAAAATCGAAACTACTACACTGGGAAGTTGGTTGGTTGGAGTTGGTGTAAGGTAAAATAAGTAATGAGAGAAAAAGGGTACATCTTCAAAAAAAATCTAATCTGGTTTTGAAATCGAATGTACTACAGTGGGAAGTTGGTTGGTTGGAGTTGGTGTAAGGTAAAAAAAGTAATGAGAAAAAAGGGTACATCTTAAAAAAAATCTAACCTGGTTTTGAAATCGGAACTACTACAGTGGGAAGTTGGTTGGCTGGAGTTGGTGTAAAGTAAAAAAGGTAATGACAGCAGGGTACATCTTCAAAAAAAAACTAACCTGATTTTGAAATCGATTGCTATTTATAGACAAACCCTTTTTTATTAGCCCGTCTTGAAAAAAAAAATTCTGTAAAATGTCATTATAATTTTAACAATACATACCTCTTATTATGTTTCCACATTAAGAGGAATGAAGATTAATTTCGTCAAGGGATATAAAAACACAGTTAAACACACAATTCGACATTAAAAAGGTGCATTAAAAAAATGGTAGTTTTACATAGACTTTTTTCTATGTGGCAAACTGTGCTGATGTCGATAATTCTGATAATTTAGCATGTGTGATGAGAAACAGTGTTTGAAGAGGAACAAAAAATATACTTTGAAGGATTGTACTGCACAAAACCGATCTTTTGTCATTTTTTTGGAGAAATTATTAATTTAAAGGAGAACAGTTACAGTTTTAAAGGACTTTGTAAACCCTGGTGTGCAAATAAAGTACACACATCAAAAGTGTCTAGGGATCAAGCATTTTATGCGGATTTCTTAAGATTGAGATGTGACTTTGGCCCTGGCCTGCTCAGTCGCCAGACTTGAACCCGATTGAGCATGCATGGGATATGCTACAGAGAAGAGCTCTGCCGAATATGGAGGGTATCCAGTCGCAAGAAGACCATTTTTTGTTGTTGCAACGAACATGGGCGGCCATTCCACAGCGTGATTTGGATGAACTCATTCTGAGTATGCCAAACCGATTCTTGTGTTGTTAGTGTTCGCGGTAGAAACACGGATTATTAATTGTTTAAGTTACCTAATAAAATTTTAAAGAAAACTGTTATTTCAGTCTTTTTTTCGAACTTTAATGTTAGTGGTTCAAATGTCAAAAATCCCTTTATTAGGAAAATGGCAAATTTCTTTATTAATGCAAAGGTGACTTGGTTTATCGTTACTGTGACAAACGAAAACACTTTATTTGATGAATCCTTAAAGAAAATTTTAATTAATATCAATCAGGAGAAAAGTTATTTCAAAAATATATGTTGATCCCTAGACACATATGTTGATCCCTAGACACTTTTGATGTGTGTATTATCTATCTATCTAACAGGTAAAAGTATTTTTTTAAGGAATAGGCGGCAAACGAGCAGACGTTCGCCTGATGGTAAGCGATTACCACCGCCCATGGACACCTGCAACACCAGAGTCGTCACAAGTGCGTTGCCGGCCTTTGGGGGATGGGGAAGTTTGATAGTATTACAACGTATAAAGATCATCAGCGTTTGAAAGTGTTCTGAAGATGAATAGGTTAAAGGAGAAGAGAAATTAATGAGGGTCTTTAAGTTTTTTAAGCACCCATAATAAAAAAGTTGTGACGACAAAAACGATTTAGCTAATTAGTACGAAGGACTTTTGAAATACAAATAAAAATAGATTTTAATATAGATGTTACTCTTTATTAAATAGAATTTTAACACTGAATTCGTTTTTATTTAATAGCTTTAATTATTATTTTTTAATGGAAATTTCGTGTAAGTATGTATAACACGTAACTAAACTGGTATGAATGTCAAAAGTAGCAATAATGAAATCTTTGATTTACTTGTGTAATAGCCTTAGACAAAAGAAAACTTAAAATTAAAAGAATTATGGTCGGATTTCAACCTCTGGGCGACCACTGCTTATAATTATTAAACCTAAAAAAGAATTCAGCTATCTAATTTAAATGTCTTTTCAAATCTAGATAGTGTTACAGAGATGATCGCATTCAATGAAACAAACTGTTCTCCTTTATTACATTAGTTAAGATGATTGACTGCTTTAGTAGTAGGGGACACACATCACGAGGTTACTGTGTGATGTTTGGGCGAGAAGCGGAACTCGGGAGTTATTGATATTCGTTACGTAATACAATCATACAGGCATTCTTGATTTTGGTTTTGATTGTTTTGAACATTGATTCTTAATTTTATAAAATCTGTTATGTGAAATAATAAAACCCCCAAATAATCTTTGAAATAATAAAAGCTAAGAAGAAAAATATAAATCTAATATGTGAAGACAATTCTATGTACGTACGTTTTTATAGGGACAATAATAAATAAATGACGCAATAGGAAGCAGCGTGACGACCGCTTAAGCCACTAGGCCAACCGTGCAGTCAGATTTGATTCCTACCTAGGATAACTGTGTGATGAACAATATCACTTGAATAGCGTTTAGACGTAAATAACATACGCTTATTATTATAAATGCATAAGCAATGGTAATGGTACAAACTCTACATAGATTCAAATATCAAACGGTTGTCATCTTTCAAGAGACATGCACACTATCCCTCATGATACGACACCACTCATGAATATAGAACAAGTATCGATATAAATTAGATATGTATATCTGCTGAGATAGGCGCCTTTTCTGGCATTGCAGAGGTTACTATAATTGCTTATGTTCCATTTTATTTATTTTTTATTTATGTATGACCTGCCAAAATGACTCTGCTGCCTGATGGAAAGCATAAGCAGAATCCAAGAGTATTGGTCGCCATACTCACTGCGAATGCAGACAATGCAGTATGGCGGCCTAGTGATGCTGCTGCATCTTTTAGTCTAGTCAACAAGTATGGAACTTGTTGACTAGACTATTTGGGCCTCCGGTCTCGCACTCACCAACGAAACTCGACAGCACGAACGTGGTCATTTTGCGTTGATTTTCTGTGCGAGGGTAGTACCGCCCCGGTCGAGCCGGCCCATTCGTGCTGAAATCAGCGTGGCTCTACTACCTTTAAACCATGTGTTGCCCTGTGTATTATAAAACAAAGTCTGCCGCCGCGTCTGTCTGTCTGTTAGCGATAAACTCAACAGCTTCTTCTCAATAGATAGAGTGATTCTTGAGGAAGGTTTTCGTATATAATTTTTAAGTATATTGTCTAAAATATAACGATATATGTTGAAGACGTCGGAAAAAATAAGCCGCACATCTTCTCAGAGTAACATAGGATATATTATATTTTCCGTAAAGAACCCGTGCAAAGCCAAGTGTTGCTAGTCTTAGAATAAACTAGTTATCTTTCTTTTTTTCTAATTAAATTCTCAGTGTACTTTGTAAAAACTTGCATTTTATACTCCTATTTTAAATAACAGCAGTGAACTGTCTCAATCAACTTTACTGAAGTGCCCCATCGAATGAAAACCAATAAAATAAACAGTTAATTTAGTTAAGAACCCGAAGACCGTCGCAAAATACTAAACAACAACTTCCACTTCCAATGTATAAAACCCCAACGTATTTTAGTCACGTACTTCAAGCACAGTCTTAGTTCGAAACCCTCTGATGCAAACAGTATTTTGTAAAAATCTACCCGAGACTGAGGAAAAAATGCTCATATTTTTGCGGCTGCATTTATTTTGCAACAGGGTCTGACCTGAAAGTTAAGTAGGTACGGTTGTTCGTTTAAATATATATGTATGGAAACTTGATGAATTAATAAGTTTGGTGAGAACATATACTCTTTTTATAAGTAGTTTTTTTTTTGTTTTGAGTGTTTAAGGAGAGGTAAGACGATAACATAGTAGACACACCGCGTTAAGTATAGGATATATTTTTTTTAAAAGACAACAAGGAATAAATCCTGTGTCGCGGGGGACTTTACAAACATACATGAAACGGACACAAAGAGCACCCAGACTCAGAACAACAATTTGTGGATCACACAAAGTGTATCACACACTTGAAGGCAGGTATCTACCGCCGCATTTAGTCATCTGCAACCCATGAAATACAAGTGACCAACCACCGCTTGCTCTTACAAGTTAAGGAAAGTCGGAGTCAAATGTTGACTGTGTCGAAGTCAAATGAAGTCGGGTGACCTTATTTACAGAATGAAAAGCAATTGCCTAACACGGACTTTCTGTAAAACCATATTAATACTGGGGTGTAAGGAAGCTAACTACAATCTCTCGCTCCCAGCCAACCTCACCTGCACGTGGTGCACCCTGCTGAACGACAAACGAGGCTCTGGCGACCGACCGATGTTGGTATATCCATCCAAACCAGCCTAATTAAATACAATAAGCCGGTGACGGGCAGCAGCGTCACCGGTGCAACCAGCTACGCCCTGCGATCACCAACCCACCTGCCCAGCGTGGTGATTATGGGCAAAACACTCCAATGCAAAAGCATCAAAAGCCACGGTCCCCAGTTCTCGGCAGTACCGCTATTCCTGGTCATGGTGGCGACCACGGTAACGGCGGGACAGGGGATGCTAAGAATCACCGGGTTACGGGAGGCCACCACAAACGACTGACCCTGGCAATGTTTAATGGCCGAACGTTACGGCTCGACTCGCATCTGGCACAACTTGAGGTGGAACTTGGGAAGATTAGGTGGCATATCTTAGGGTTGTGTGAAGTCCGAAGAGAGGGGGAGGATACCATAACCCTCGACTCAGGCCACCTGATGTACTTCCGCGAGGGAGACCAACAATCCCAAGGTGGCGTGGGGTTTCTGGTAATCAAGTCGCTTTCTGTTGTGGAAATGTCCAGTGTGTCGAACAGGGTGGCGTACCTCATTGTCAAGCCTACTGAGAGGTATAGTAGAGGTATTATACAGAAGACCGAGAAGTATAATCAGCCCCTGTGTCTAGCATTTGTGGACTATGAGAAGGCCTTTGACTCGATCGAGACCTGGTTTGTTTTGGAGTCCCTGCAGCGTTGCCAAGTGGATTGGCGATACATCCAAGTGTTGAGATGTCTCTACGAAGCCGCCACTATGTTCATCCAAGTACAGAATCAGCATACAAGACCTATAACATTGCATCGAGGAGTGATCCCCGAAATTGTTCACAAATGCAATGGAGGACTTCTTCAAGACGATGAACTGGACAGGGCGCGGCATCAACATCAATGGCGAATACATCTCTCACTTGAGATTTACAGACGACATCGTCATCATGGCAGAGACGCTGCAGGACCTACAACAGATGCTGAACGACCTGGCTGGCATCGGCCTACGGATGAACTTGGACAAGACCAAGGTCATGTTCAATGAACATGTACTACCGGAACCGGTTGCGGTACACGGCACCGTTCTCGAAGTTGTTCAGAAATATGTGTACCTCGTGCAGACTTTGCAGTTAGGTAAAAACAACTTTGAGAACGAGGTGAACAGGAGAATCCAGCTGGGTTGGCAGTGGCGGATTTACATATTTGCCGCCAGTAGGCTATTAAAATTTTGCCGCCCCTTCTCACTTCTGCAATTCAATAACCTTTTTTACATGTGGAAACCATTGCAAGCCATCATTCTACAGGAGTTTTCATGGGTAGTGTGTCGCAATCGAACCGAGTAATGCTATACGGTGTTTAGGGGGAGGGGGAATAAGTCTCAGTTGTGTCTCAGTCACCGTAATCGCCCTAAATGCACGGACTTACAATTATCGTCATCCGCTTCATTAGGCCCCTATTTTGGAGACTCTTCAGAGTTTGCCTACAATCAATTTCTGCAGGAGCAGAAAAGTTTTCCTACAATACAGGTGGAACTCACGTCCCCGTTTACGGCCTCTACGATGGGAAGAACGTGAATGATGTTCCACCCGTCACGGATGCGGTGATTTAAACAACTCTGTCTTTAGTACTAGTAGCCGAGGAACTAGAATAGAATAGAATAAACTTTATTGTACACAAGATATTATAGTTTACATAAAAATAACAAATCAATTCAATTACCATGAACAAATGGCGGCCTTATCGCTAAAAAGCAATTTCTTCCAGGCAACCTTGGGATGGAAAAAAAAAGATTGTAAAAAAATTAAAATAGTCGAATTCATGGGCAGTTTTAGCAAAAAAAAATGTAAAGTAATTAAAGTGAATTCGATAAAAGTAAATGACAAAATAAATATTATTATAGATACTAATACAAGTAAATAAAATAAATACATATACACAAATAAAATATCTACATTTCCAAAACAAAATAAAAATAAATAAACAATAGGTATTTCAGGTAAAATATGTTTTAGGCAATTAACATGCACTAGATGTAACTTAGATAGGAAACTTCTGGTACCCTGTCAGGTTTCGAGCCATCTACGGTTTACAGATGGTCTCCTAGTATATGGTGACCACAATCTCTCCTTCCAGGTTCTAAAGATCAAACCCTGGCCTGCTTCTGCTATCGTCACAAAAAATATCGCCTCAATCGTGTTCAATTCGGTCGTCATACCGGTCCAATCCCAAATAATGTATCTATACTGTTTGGCATGCTAGGTGACAGTTTCAGTAACATTTCGTTTCACTCTTGAAAGTTGCCGCGATTTACAAATCATGACTTAGTACATATTTCAGCTGTATCACATTCGCAATATATCAAATCATTAATAACTGTAGTAAATTAAATTAAACCAACCAGAACGTTCTAGTCAACGTCGTACAGGCAGCTGTCACCCGCACCATGCTACAGCGCAAAGAGTATAGGCCCGTTCTTTAGTGCGGTGTTACTATCTATGTCCCTCTACGGAGCGCCAATATGGGCTAAGCGTCTATCGGCCTCCTCCTGCTGTCGAGCCAAGCTCAATCAAGAGATCGGGTAGCGGCCATTCGGATCGTACGAGGATTCCGCACCAACTCATCAGAGGCGGCGACAGTCCTGGTTCGTTTCCCGCCTTTTGATATCCTGGTGGACATGGACGCGAAGGTCTATGACCAGACTCGTGCTACCCGCCGGGGTAAGAGCAGGGAAGACCAGGACGAGCTTGAAATGCGGTGAAACGCTCACTAATAGGCCTTGGCACAATGGCGCGCGTGGCTGGAGCATCCACAAAATGGGCGTCAACGAATTGTTGGTGCCTATCTGACTAACCTCGAAGCTTAGGTAGGCAGGGAGGCCGGTCGGATTACCTATCAGATGACGCAGATGAGCATGGTTGCTTAGTTGAGTATCTGAATAAGATCGAACGCGAGGAGGTGGCGCAATACCACCACTGCGTTACTGATTGGGACTCCACTGGACGTCTGAACAACAAAGTCGACCATATCGGACGAGACCTGTTCCCACCAGCAACCAATGCTGATTGAAGGGCTGGGGCGCAGTGGCCTCTATTTGTGAAGATGGAATGCACCAGAAAGAGACCGCTGAACGAGATCGGAACAGGGCTGATCACCAGCATAGACGACGTTGACAGCGAATCCAATCGTTGACAGAGCCGCAAGCTGCCAGAGAGTGGAACCTCTGAAAGGCCCGTTCCTAAAAGGTAGTTGGCTCTTTGACGAGCACTTTCGACAGCTTGCTCAAAAGCTTGTTTCTTCTGCGACTTTTGCCCAATTTGGGTAAACCGAGCATCGTGAGAAGGCTGTACGCGCAATTCTCCAGTCGATAACGCTATACGGTACCCCGGTGTGGACGCTAGCTCTGACCGCCCAGAGTAGGGCGCGCCTTTGTCACCCTTGGAGAGTATTGTTGGTCAGAGAGATAAGCGGACATCACATCGTGTCTACGCATGCGGTGTGCGCGTTGGCTAAAATATACATTTGGGATTCTTTCCGGGTAAAGCAGGTTCTTTCCGAGCACGGATGCATTGGGAATTATCTGCACGTGGTTACTAGGAGTTAGTTGAATCCCGCCTGTCCGATGTATTTAGCCGATTCGGTGTGCCAGTACTTGGGCATCGCAGCGTTGAATAATCAATGCAGTTATCGGAGAACAACTCTCGCTGCCAACTATGGTACTCACCATGGTCCGCACCATGGTCGGTAGCGGTAGATGTTTTCCCTCCTTCTGCGAAGATGATATCGCGCAAAAAGAGGCGGCGAAAAGGACCAGGTATGAAAATGTCTATTCGAACTTAATTCTCCGCTGCCCGGTGAAACTGGCGGTGCGGTGCATTCTAGGACCTTATGCCGCCCTCAATAGTGATTAAGGACCAGGAAGTTACTCAAAATTAGTAATTTTAATTGTAATAATAAACTGCTATGGAGATGTTTTAAAAACCCTTAATTTCAAAGATTTTTTTTACAAAGCGTTTAGTAATTTTTAAAATAGTATTAAAGTTGAGAGTATTTGGTACACTGCATAATACAGTGTATCTTTTAATAATTTGTCAAGACTTTTTTCTCCGTTTGTAATATAATAATTATTATTTCTGTTTAAAAAAAAATCGTCAAAATTTGCCGCCCCCTAAAATTCGCCGCCCTAGGCTCCAGCCTACTCAGCCTAGTGGTAAATCCACCACTGTGGGTTGGGCAGCGTTTGGGAAGCTTCGTCGGGTCTTCTCATCGTCGATCCCACAGTGCCTAAAGACGAAAGTCTTCAATGAGTGCGTCCTACCCGTAATGACATACGGAGCCGAAACGTGGACACTTACGGTACGGCTGGTCCACAAGTTCAAAGTCACTCAGCGTGCTATGGAGAGAGCTATGCTCGGCGTTTCTCTAAGGGATCGTATCAGAAACGAGGTGATCCGGCAAAGAACCAGGGTCATCGACATAGCCCATAGGATTAGCAAGCTGAAATGGCAGTGGGCTGGTCATATTTGCCGTAGAACCGATAACCGTTGGGGTAAACGAGTTTTTGAGTGGAGACCGCGTTACGGCAAACGTAGTGTAGGACGTCCACAGGCCAGGTGGAGTGATGATTTACGCAAGACGGCTGGCAGAAGCTGGATGCGAGAAGCCGAGGAATGAACTAAGTGGCGTGCAATTGGAGAGGCCTATGTCCAGCAGTGGACTGCGATAGGCTCATGATGACATTAATACTATGATTGAACATCACAAATATTCCAAAACTATGATCCCGGGTCTTTTAAGCGGGGCTACTTACTTACTTACTAGGCCGCCATAGAGTGAGTCGCCAAGCTGCATTGTCTGCATTTGCAATGAGTATGGTGGCCCCCACTCTTGGATTCTATTTATGCTCTCCATCAGGCAGAGTAGAGTCACTTTGGCAGGTTTCAATAAAAAAAAAGAAACCGCTCTCTCACTGCCTACTTCATAGTAAGCTGATATGTAACTATAGTTACATTTTTCGAGATTTTCATAAAAAAATATTCTGGTTCGAACCAGAGATAGAAAGCGTATCTTACAGAAATTTTGGATACTAAACTAAGCCATTGATCCCAGCTCTCGTCCAAACATCTGAGGCTTCGTTTCGTTAACAAAAGGCTACTATGGATCATTTGGATTCAGTTAGCTGATGTTATTTGTTCTCTATAACGTGAGCTATCATAAGCCATCACAGGTTTGAAGGCGAACAATATTTCTAAACAGGTATATATCAACGTAGTATTTTTTTTTGTTTTACTGTTAACTAAGTAGACAATTTTATCAACATCTGGTTTTAATTTTATCTTAAAAATAACTACTGCTTTCGAGTTACTTTCAGGACTACTTTCAATTAACCTAAACAATGTTTGTGCCTCGTGAGAGGTCTGTATCCAGCAGTGGACTGCAATAGTTTGATGATAATGATGAAATAATTTTGACATCATTTTATATATATAAAAGGAAGACTGCCAAATCGATTTTTACAATTTAGATAATAGTTATGTATTGTTTTTGTATATTTTCACCACCGGACGAACGATAAAAATATGCCAACAATATTTTATTGGGAGTTCGCCATTGTTAGTCCGGTCTGGTTTAATAACCCTGCTTGCCAAGGCATATCGTACCTTCCCTTGTTATGTTCGAATATAATTTATTCGTAATTTTTATGTATTTATAAATATAAAGTATGCACATCATTTGTTTGGTCACCATAACAAAGATTCTGCCTAATTTGGAATCTGACTGTGTTCGACATGTCAAGCTATTATAATTCGACCTTTCAAAATTTAACAGGTGAATTAAAGTCGCCAATGCATTCCTGGAGCTCCTCCAGACTGCCGAGGTGGGCCGCCGCGAGGTTTAGTGGGTAGACCGATTCTCCGGGAGTCTACCGACTTAGAGAATGGTGCGAAAAGCATTCCCAGGGTAAAAAAAAAAACAAAAAAAAATGGTGAAATAAAATAAATATTGGTGTCCAAATTGCCAGTCCAAATAAGATTTGGTGACGGAACTATACCGCAATTTGTTGTCATTCACTTCGATAGATGGCGTTGTACCTAAAATTTGACTGGCGCTATGGTTTCGTTACATGCGGCCTTATAAATAGGCATATGTTTTGTATGTTAGGTGAGCAATATCAATCCTTGGATATTACAGTGTGATTAACAAAGTTGAAGTTGTATTATTTTAAATCCTCGACCTCGGGAAATATGAGAAGTTCATATTCAATTGATGATAGTCAAACTGCAGGTCATCGGCTTACTGTGAGTATATCTAATATAGCGGCCGAAAGTTAACCATAATTTAATTAATTTTCATTTTATTTTTTGATTAATAAGCTTTCTGCACTTCGCTTAGTTTAAACTTCAAATGTGTCAAATTTTTTGCTTCTCCGTTTTCGTAATTTTCGTAAAAAGGATTTCATGCTTACACCAATAGAAGCTGAGTATGATTGAAAAGAGACGCAGGCGATGTTGCATAGGTCGGCTAATATATTTAAATATTTTACGGAGAACTGAAAATAAACTTAATCTCGAATTTAAATTTTTAAATGTACTTAAATTGTTTTGTAAAAAATTATATGAACGATTACGTTTACAAAATTGAATAATGTATTTATTTCCCCGTCCAATTTAGCATTATTTGAGGCAGTATTCGTAGAGTATGAATAAAAATTCGAAGGTCGCCATCCCAAAAAACCGATATTTCAATAAAGAGCTTTCTCCTTGACAGGTTGACTGATGAAAAATCTTCCACGAATTGTTATTCGACAAAGTACAATAACGTTGAAGTATGAAGCCCAAAAATGAGTATTTAAAAAAGAAGTTCGATATTTAAAATTTCAAAGTGAAATCATTGTAACTTGAAATATTTTAAGTTTCTATCGATGTGTCGATCAAGGCATTCTATATTTAATAAAAAAATTACATCAACGCCATCTATTGTAGACACTTAGTAACACGGAGTGACTACTAATTCTGTATCACACTATGAAAGTTCCCATGCCAATGATTTTATATACACATCGTTCTTACCATCAACCCCAGGGCCACGGTCTGCCAACTACGATTACCTACTCTTATTTTTTGTGTTGGAGGAATGTAGTACCCGTTCTTCAATATTATTTAATACTCCGCATTATGTACTCTATAAAATTAGACTCGCTAATTGGAATGATATTAAGGCTATTGGTACTAATTAATAGCACAACGGCAACTAGTCCCAAGCAAAGCAGAGCTTGTATAATGGGTACTGGACAAGTGATGTAAAAACATTCATACTTTTTTTGTAAATACATACATATTAAACATAAAAAACACCCAAACTCCGAAACAAATATTTTGTCCGAACATTTGGTCCGACCCGGGAATCGAACGCGAGACCTTAAGCACAGCAGTCGCAAACGCTACCACAGCGCTACCGAAGCTCAATAAGTCTCTAAATTATGTGTAAGTGACAAAAATAATTATAATATAGGTTTTTTTAGACAAAGAGCACCTTTTTCCAATTTTGTTTTAACTGGGTGCAACAAGCGTCATTTAGTATTCAAGGAATTTCAAGAATTTAATATCACACATGACTCAAACTATTTTTTCAAGCTGTGATTCTATAAAAATAAATTTTAAACGTTTCACACCACTCTTTATAAAACTACAGCCTGAATTTTCTACAATTTAGAGTAATGCTACTATTTTTAACTAACTTTTAATACTTGATAACTATTCCAATATATTTCAATTTGTTAAGGCTGGCAAAGATTAATTCGAAAACAATGGAGCATCAGGCAGGCAACCAATCGTAAAATAAACTATTCGAAACCATTTGCAATGTTGCACATACGTCGACATCAAATGACGTTGAGAGAAGGACTAGGGACTAAAATTTAGTCCCCAGTCCTTCTCCTCTATTTCTTCCATTTCGTCACTAAATACAATCTTTAATTCCAAAAAAGTACATATATATAAGCATTCATGTGCGACAACAGCGTGCTAAACAATCCTGATCATTCTTTAATAAAAAAACGTCATTATCATCACATGTATTAGCAAAATGCATATATATATACCTAAGTATGTACATATTTGTCTTTGAACAAGAATAAAAAAAACAACGGGTTGCACGTCGGGAGTGCCGGCAGAAGTGAAAACTTGAACACTAACGGTGATCAATCCTCTTGCCAAGGCAGTGATCACCTTGTGAAGTTTATAATACCTACGGGCCCATAGATAGATATACAATCACTACTAATACCACTGGCAAGAAGAATGACCCACGGCTGTGTCACCGTGTTCTTAATCTAAACTACACTTACTGGAGTTGTGTGGCGTCCTGTTTTCAACGTCCCCAAGAGATCTCTTGGTGTGGTAGTTTCTTCACTGCTCTTCGTCTACACACAAACATTGCTTCCAGGTGCTGGTTATTTCTCAAGGTATCTGAATTAATCTCAATAATCAACTTTTCACAGATATTCGAATTACAATACACTCGTTTTAGTTCTCGCGGGACGCGCCTATCACGTATTACAATTCTCGCGAGTCTAATCACAATAACGGCAACTGTTCACAAGCGACTTCTCAACAATTTTCGATATTAATCTCGTCTCACGCTGGGCGGCGAGCCCACAAGTACCCTAGCTCAACAAACCTCACGGTGTTATCAATCTCACGCGGAAACGATACGAGTATTACAAAATTAACAATCAATAAATTACGGCACCGGCCATTTTAACACGCGTTTTATTATAATCTTTTTCATACTTAACCTCAAACGTCAAAACGTCAAACACGAACCAGCGACAATCAAAATGTTGCCAGTACAATGACGTTCGAAATCCAACAAACGGTGTACATTTTTTATTTATTAAATTTCTTTTTTTTTTTAATTTCCTATATTTATTAAACACAATGAACGATGCTATACGAATCTATGCCTTGCTTTGCCTTTAATATTACTTGAGAACCGATAACTACAGAAGTGTTTATTGTGATGTTATAAAAATATAGGTTAATACTATGAAGTATAAACACATTACCCAAGCGAAGACGTAAACCCGGCTTCGCTCGGGTACACACGCACACTCGTGCAAGCGCCCTGCGCCGCTTAAACGAAACAGCAGAAGCAGGCATACATTTTCGCCGCGCGGTGGAAAGAGAGGGGGATATTACTTCGTCTCCTACGCCTAGCCTCCGTCTTACGAATATTCGATCAAGTCACGTGTCCAGGCCCGAGTTTCTGACGCGAGTTTAACATTTTATACCCATCCCAAAAAGTACACAACGCCCGTAAAGAAGTTTTCACTTCAATAATTATCTTCAGACAAATTATAAATTCTCGAAGCCGGCAAGATTCCTTTACCTCAACTAAATGCTGCAATAGTTTTGTTTTGAAGAAAATTTAAAGGGAAATTTCAGAGAACAGAGGGAAGTGGAATTTTCAAATCTTCAAAATCTATGTATGTAAAGAAAGCTACAATATATTATAAATTTGTTTAACGAGCCTCCATGATAAGTAAATTCGGTCTAATGAAAATTCAAGGTATACTGGCTACTAAAATAAACCTCAAACGAATTGTATTGGAACTCAGATCACCAGTCAATTTTGGTCTCATCGATTTTGTATTAAAGTTAATTATTAAAATAATAAATCTGAATCTACAATAGTTATTGGTGCTATAATAAAGTAATTTGACTCGTTTATTTTTTTGCCTTTTTATTAATGTGCTTTCTGTAAGCAATTCACATCACACTAATATATAAAGGCGAAAGTTTGTGAGTGTGTATGTTTGTTACTTCTTCACGCAAAATTACAGCACGATCACTGTCATTTTACGTTTTTTTTTCTGTGCGAGGGTAGTACCGCCCCGGTCGAGCCGGCCCGTTCGTGCTGAAATCATCATGGCTCTACTACCTTTAATTTAAGTTCTTATATCCACTTTTTTAAAGGTATTCATGACTTTGTATTTAACGTTCTCTGCTCCTCCCTTCACTCTCAAGTTTCGGTCTCAAAATAATTAGAGATATTGTGTATCCTCTTGTATTTTAAAATTATGATATTTATTGTGTACAACAATTCGTGGTAAAACAATCCAAAATAGGCCAGCTCAACCACAGTGAAACTAATGCCTAACAGAAATCGGTACTAAGCTCGACTGTATGTACATAAGATTTTCTTGGAGTTTGAAACTACGTGGAATATAATGAACAGTTTAATAAAAGTATGAAATAATTCATTAAATCTTTGTTTGTGCAATACAAGTATTTTGGAAACTATAATCAGTAGCCAGCTAAAAACCAGATTGAGTCCAAGCATCTTTTTTATTGCCTATAGCCCTTAAAATACAGCATGATCTCTATGATAGTTGTCAGTTGTGTTATTTTTAAGGAGCGATTTTTTTTATATTTATAACTAACAACCCGCCCCGGCTTCGCATGGACTCTACGGAAAATATAATATAGCCTATGTTACCCCGAGAAGATGTGAAGCTTAATTTTTTTCGACGTCTTCAACAAATATCGTTATATTTTAGCCAATATACTCAAAAAATTAACAAATTATATACAGAAACTTTCCTGAAGAAACACTAGATCTATTAATAAAAACCGCATCAAAATCCGTGCAGTAGCTTTTAAGTTTATCGCGAACAGACAGACAGATAGACGCAGCGGAGGACTTTGTTTTATAATATGTATTGATGTTCTGCACTTCATTTGCTGTCGAAACGCTAAGGAGAAGAAGACTTAATTTGTGATAAACTGGTACCATAAAAAAGGCAAATATAGATGATAGAAAATAAAGTAATAATAACAATAATTCTAAACAATAATTATTTGATTTTAATTGTATTCCTGTTTTTCTGTCCTGTTTTCCTGGATGTCTGTAATATTATTTACAAAGTTCAATAAGAGGAGAATAAATATTCCGTCTTGTGCAATATGTTTGCAGAAAGTTTGAATAAATAAATATGTCTTATCATTTAGGTTTTATTTAACATTTGACACCCCAGGAAGATGATGACATACAAGTTTTTTTACTGAAAAGAAAATGTACCCACAAGTTTTTTTGTAAAATAATTACCCAAATACGTAACAACATTTAATAGAATGTAATATATATAATAGATGTCACCCAGGCTACTACGATGAATATTACTACGGGCTAAGAATCTATTGACATCTCATTCATTAAAATCGGTTCAGTAGTTGAGGCACTACAGTGGAACATACAAACAAACATAGACTGTCAAAACGATATCCTTCCTTTTAACTTCGCCATAGTTTTGCTAAAAAAATGCACAGATGCATAGCCAGATAATCTATATATAAAAAAGCGAAATACGACTCACTTATTAATCACGAAATCTCAGAACCTATAATATCTACAGACTTGAAATTTGGCAGGTAGGTTCCTTATAGGGTGTAGACATCCGCTAAGGACGGATTTTACGAAACTCCACCTCTAAGGGGACAAAACGGGGGTTGGAAGTTTGTATGAAAGTCCTATGTTTTTGAAGTAAGAGACTTGAAATTTAAAACGTATGCTCTATAGGTGGTGTGGAGGTATGCTAATAATGTATCTAGCTTTTCCGAATATAATTAAAAATTATTAGCAATATAACTAGCTCCACGCGTACGAAGTCGCAAACGGCCGCTAGTTGTTTATAAAAAGAAAAATACTTTACTAATACTATCATCTTTTAGAACAAAACGTTTTAGAAGAAAAAGCACCTGAAATTAGTCGAGTCATAATAGTCGGAGTCTAGACCGGGCGATTCTGAAAAGTAAATCGTAGGCATGTACCAGGATTGCATTTATTTAAAATTTCAATGTAAGTTTTCAGAATATGACGAAAGTAAATGAGGTAACGCTTCTCTAAGAAAACATACTAAATAAACAAAATTAAACGAAAAACATTTTAGGGTTTGTTGTAAATCTCAGCAATCAAAGTTTCGTCTTCACTTCTTCCAAAAAAAAAAAGGTGTATCGCCAAACGCGTTATAAAAACAGTCCGCGGAAATAAAGAACGCATGGTTCACATGCGGAACAAGGTCGAGGCTTTAAGGATAACTGTACCAAAAGATATAAGCACACAAGTCGCGGCCGTGGGAGAAACGCGCTTTGTGCCTTCACCCCGCTAAATCTCACCATCGACCATCCCACCCTAACACTTTACACGAGACCTTGGCTTGACCGTGAAAAGAATCCAGCAATCTATGCGACTTTCACGCCAAAACATCTATGTAAACCCGCCCTATAGTACAACTTACAGGATTTCGTCGCATTGTTTGCTACGGGACGGCTACGCTGCTACGAGATGCGTAGCACCACCGTAGTAATTAATTAATCCTTTTTCTTCGGCTCGTCATATCGACAATCGGAGATCAAATAGCTAATATTAATAAATCAAATGTTTAAGATTATATAACTTTCATCTCATCAACATGATCTAGAGATATTTTTGCAAAAGTGCGGAACGCATCCTTTTTCAACTTTGAAAAATGATCTTACCTGATATAGACGTCTCGTTCTCACGGATTGAAGGTCGGAGTGTCAGTGTTTGTAGTGTATGGGCACTGGTGCACTCGCGGTCACGTGTGTCGGCGACGGGCGCTGGCAACTGACTGAGTGAGCCCGGCCAGGAGCCCCTCCGCTCGTGCCCCGCTCTGCACCCCCGCGCCCTAGCGGATAAACAACGTGCATTGTGGGCCCGATCTGTGAGCCTACTCTGCTGAACACACACACGTGCGCTACCCGCGATTTACATCATTATTGACCTTTCCATTGCACGTTTTGGACCATCGTGACTACAGGCTTCGGGGACATGCAAGCATTGTATTCATCATTTGAAGGTTGGCGAAGTTTTCAAACGTAAGTATAATGGTTATCAAATAAATTTTCCGCCCAGATAGTAAGTCTAGCGTTATAGATTTTGGATTTAAGTTTCATGATTGTACAGATCCGGGACAATGATAATGTCGGGGTAGGGTGGTGTGAATTCGGCAATTTCAGTGTAATTGTTTCCGTTTGAGAAATGTTAGTACAAATGAAGTTGTACTTGTTAGTGTAGTGATAAGCAACTGTATTGCAGTATATTTTGTAAAACGTTTTGCTATTGGTTTGTAAAGAGGGTGTGTCTGAGCGGGAAAATGCGCATTTGTTAAGCAATAACGCCGGTTGTGTCTGACAAAACTCAATACTATCACCAAAAATTCTTGCGCCGCATAGTGATAAGAGTGACAGCAGGATGTCCTTGTATGTAATTATTGTAGTTATTTTTTTTTTTAAATTCATCGAATAAAAAATAGACTCTAGTCAGGCTGTAATCACGACTAAGAAAGGTTTTTTGGCATTTCTTTGAAAGTTATAAGACAAAATTTATTGTTAAGATTGTACAATTCGTTGAGGAGCTTTGTTTGTTTCAAAGTACTGGTACTTTCTATTATGTATGTTTACAGGTACTTGCCCTTGCCCTTACTTACTTATATCAACTTTGTTTTTAATTATTTTAGATTTCCTATTATGGGAGAGCCACGCTTTGGCATGAATAGGCCGGTTAGGATAGAGTGATACCACGGCCACACCGAAAACCGGTGTGAAATATCGCTTGCGCTGTGTTTCACCGAGTGAGTGAGGGTACCGGAGGCCCATACCCCAACCATTCCCCATACCCCTCCTCATCCCCCTCCCCATCCCCCAAAGGCCGGCAACGCACTTGTGGCGCCTCTGGTGTTGCAAGTGTCCATGGCCCGACTAGAAATAAAAAAATAAAAAAAAACCTAAACGAGTTCAAAGGACTTTAAATAAAAATTACTGATTCTACACCTGTATCAGTGGTTATATATAGGTGTATGGCAAAAAATAAAGCGTAATGAACTTCAAAGCTATTTTTCGTAGCAATTAAGGAATGAAATAGAAATCTTCAACTACTGCGTCAAGTAAATATTATCAGTTGAATGCTACGTATCGTAACCCGTGGCAGAGTAATGCAACGTTACAGGTTTGGTTTTTTTTTACATATAAAATTAATTAGTTGGCCAAACTGACTGACTAATTCATCAATGCTAAACTGCTGGAGCAACGAACTTCAGATTTTGGTAATCATACCCACTTAAAAAAATCTTTTTGTAAATTTTACCTTTGAGAGGTAAAATAAAGATGAACGGTTACATAGAAGTTGGCCGTTTTCAATATTAGAAACACGAAATAAGTATGAATCACACCAACAAAGCCACTGGTAATATTTTGTTATCGACAACTTTATTACAAACTTTTTCTATATATTTTGATAATGCTCAAGATGAAAAAATTAAGGAACCAACCATCTTCTCTTGCAACTGAAGCTATACTAATTCAAACGGTCAGACAGCCAGCGTGGTATAGTAAGTCAACACCTCCTTTATAAAGACAGGCCTACCTCCAGCAGTGGACTGTTAAAGGCTTTTGATAATGATGATGATCGGTTCTAGGTAGAAACTGAGCATACGAGCTGAGTAAGCTAGTTCACTAAAACCAACAGGCCTCTATAGTGCCTGCACTGCCTCGGTGGCACAGTGGTAGCGTATGCGACTGCTGTGCTTGAGGTCTCGGGTTCGATTCCCGGGTCGGATCAAATGTATTTATAATCTGCAAATATTTGTTTCGGATTTAGGGTGTGTTCTGTGTATAATATGTATGTATTTATATAAAAAAGTATATGTATGTATTTATATCAGTTTTCTAGTGCCCATAATACAAGCTCTGCTTAGTTTGGGACTAGATGGCCTTGTGTGTTAAATGTCCGAAATATTTATTTATTATTTTATTATAGTGATCCGTCTATCGCAAGCGATGCATTTGCCTACAAATTTTTAACCAAAACCATTACATGGACCATGAAATTTCATATATATCTAAATCAAGCCTGACTAATTAGTCACTATTATACCGTACTGCGCAACAAAAATTACTACGCTGATTGGAGTCTTGTTTAATACACTGTGGTGTAAGGAAGGGTCGAGGCGAAGGGTTTGAAATATCGATGTGTTACATTTCCTTGAAGGCTGCAGAATCGATTCTTGGTAATCACTTTGAAGAATTACTTTGCAATTCTATAAAGTAATTCAAGGTTTCATTCTGATCATAGAGAAATTTTACTTGTTGACTTAATTTTTGAGCAATCTTATAATTAGGCTTAGCTTGATCACTTCTTGCAAGTAGAAAAAGCGTGTTCACTATATTCACAATAGCATTTCGAATATATATTGTTCTTGTTTTACGTTGTTGCTCATAATGAATTCCGAATTATCTAACTTATTTTCACCTCTGTCTTTCTAGCGCGTCACGTCGCGCATAGGTTAGCGTTTTTGCAGCGCTTCCGGGATGTTTGCGGAGGCGAGGGTTGATGGTTTTCATGCCATTATTCGCAAACGAAGCGCCTCCTTACTTCATAGAGTGCGCAACAGTACTCACAGCATCCTGAACGTATTTTGTGATAGATGGGATTGCCCAATGTTGGGACGCTGGATACGTTTACATAAGTTCAATTTGCTTGTATGTTTTTCTCACTTTTAATAACCTTAGGTTAAGATTTTTATAACTAACAATACAATATTGATCTCGGTCCGAAATAAATGATTAATAATAATAGCATCACGCTTAGATCAATAGGAGCCGAGCATGATTGAAAAGATACGCAGATGAAGTAGCGTGTGTCAGCTAAGCTACACTAATATTATAAATTCCAAAGTAACTCTGTCGGTCTGCACCGACTTCAAAGAAATTTGACATGGCAACATACTTAGATTCTTGAATAAGAACATAAGCTATCCTTTACCACGAGCCACGGGCAAAAGTTAGGTCCCTTCTAAAAATAAAGGGTGAACGAAGCTCCATCGCTTTTACAAATAGCCAGAATCGGTGAGTACCAAATTATTGCTAAATTAGTAAATACTTTTTCTTGTATAACGGAATTTATTCGCGACCTTCTAAATTATATAACTTTGATCTTGATGAATATTTCCTAGGTAAGGTTTTGTGTATAAGCTTTTGTGTACTTTCATTCACATGTATCCCTATTTACTTTAGTTGTCTAGTACCTACTAATGTTACAAGCTCTGCTTAGTTTGGGACTAGATGGCGTGGTGTGTCAGTTGTTCGAAATATAATTATTAAATATTATTTTAATTTATTACAACACTAGTTTTACCCCAGAGCTCCGCTCGCGGATGTTTCAGTTATCTCTATAAAATATAGCTTATGTCCTTTGCCAAAGTCCAATCTATCTCTATATCGAAATTAATGCAAATTGTGTTAGTGGTTTAGCCATGAAAGCATAATAGACAGACAGGCAGAGTAACTTTCGATTTTATAACATTGGTATGGATAATTGCCTTTCAAGTATTACTATAACGTATTACTCTATCTATCACTTTCAAACAGTCAGGGAAAGCGATGGAGTGTACACCATCCGTATGAATCATTAGTTGAATCGCCTGATGGGCAACGATGACCATCGTTCGGTTCTGCAAGGCGCAGAGACTTCGGTGGGCAGGTCACATTGAGAGAATGCCTGACTCAAGAGCGACAAAGGCCATCACAAACTGAATCCCTCAACAAAAAAGAAGGCAGCGCGGTAGGCCCAAGAAGCGGTGGCGGGACTGTATTGAGGAAGACCTGGCTACTCTAAGTAAGAAGACCAACTGGAGATGTACTGCCCTGAATAGAGATCGCTGGAGACAAATTGTAGAAGAGGCCAATACCTACACTGGGTTGTAGTGCCATAGGAAGTAAGAAGTAAGTAAGCACTTTTAAACAGTGTTGTTACATTTTGTTTGCGCCACTTTTAATTCACTAACAAATAAAGTAAACAAGTGTTGGACTACAACCGTAATCTATTTCTAATTGTGGTATGAAATGGAAATTATTGGGTATTTGACTGCACCGTTGGCCTAGTGGTTTAAGCGGTCGCCACTCTGCTTCCTACTGCGCCAAGTGTTGTGGGTTCAAATCCCACACAGGACAACACTTTGTGTGATCCACAAATTGTTGTTATGAGTCTGGCTGTTCTTTGTGTCCGTTTCATGAATGTTTGTAAAGTCCCCCGCGACACAGGATGTATATTCCTAATGCAGGAGTTGTCTTTTTTTAAATCAAAATCAAATCAAAATCAAAAGCGGTTTCGATCTGGCTCAGGGATTGCAATCCGGCGTCATTTTCAATCCGACCGGATCCGGACCGAATTTCATAAATCCAGCCGGATCCGACCGGATCCGGTCGGATTGATTTTACAAAGATAATTCATTTCTTTGTGCGTTTCAACATGGACCGATAAGGAAGTGTAAAAAAAACGATAGCTATAAATGAAGTCGACTTTATTATCATAACAGAGAAAACTGTTAAATACTTATCGCCGTTCATCTTTGAAACAAATAGGTTCATCTTTCAAACTTACCGTAGTAGAGCCTAGCCTAGAATTCACGGCCTCACAGAAAACCGGTGTCAAACAGCGCTTGTTCTGTGTTTCAACGAGTGAGGTCATCCTCCAAAGGCCGGCAACGCACTTGTGACGCCTCTGGTGTTGCGGGTGTTGATGGGCGGGTGTTAATCGCTTACCATCAGGCGATACGTCTGCTCGTTTGCCCCCTATTACATAAAAAAAAGACTAAAACTAAATAATTAAAATTTCCAAAAATAATATCGTCTTTATCTTTATTACCTACATAACGTAGCTGGTGATACAGTCTAATTTCTACAGATTAATCAGAGATCGATATTATTAATCAACATCATGAAACTAAATAAACATAAAGTAATGATTAACGTTAAGTGAGATCAAAAATTCATCATTATGTCGTTATCATTAGTGGCTATTGCGAAAGTCCTAATCAGTTATATTTGCATATTTGTCGGTCATGCAGGTAATTGTAATGTTTAAACTTACCGACCTAATTAGTAGTAGATTCTTCAAGTGTCAGTTTGTGTTAATTGTGTCCTATCCCAATCGACTTAAAGAGCTTGCAAATGTAACCTGCAGGCACGGGACGCACGACTCGCACAGATAATGTAAACAGCATACGCTTAAAGCACCTACATTCGAGACAGCGTGATTATTTTGCCAAAATACAAATTTACCGGATCCGGTCGGTGTAACAGTACCGGATCCGATAGACGTATATTTAAGCCGGATCTGCCGGATTACCGGATCCGGTTTTCCGGATTGCAATCCATAGGGATTGCAATCCGGAAAACCGGATCCGGTAATCTCACCGTCACCTGCACATTATACAATACATACTTAGCTAGGCAAGGTATATGTAAAAATAACAGTGTATTTCGTGTGGGCCTTATATCGGTAAGTCGGTCCGCAGAGACCAAATGCAATTGGACCTGTCAGGTCCAGGCTGTACATTGCCAATGTCGTGTCTATATGATCTTTAATACAATACAATGTGTTAGAAATCGGACGTCATTATAATGGCAACATTTTTGATTGTCATTTTTTCTTGTTTGACGTTTTGAAGTGACAAGATAGTACTAATGAGAAGCTTTGTAAAAACGGTCGAACAGGGTTCGTCGGGATTGCCGTTTAAATGAAAATTTAGCTGGTTGTCCATCCAATTCGGTGTTTCTTTGGTTACCGTTATGATTGGTCTGGTTTGGACTCGCGTGTTTTAGTAGTCCCGTCAAATAGGCGCGATCCGCGACAGTTAAAACGGGTGTATTGTAATCACGATACTTAGGGAACCTGTAAGCCACTTAGGAGTTTATGAATGTGTGACGACGCAGAGAGAATACCAAGAGAGAATACCAAGGGCCCTTGGAACGTCGATATCAAGGACTTCACGCATCTCCAGTAAGTGCTTGATATTACATTAGCTTAGATTAAGAACAGGGTGAAACGCCCTCGTTTAATATTCTCGCCAGTGAACAAGCTTAGCGATTGAATGCCTATCTCATGGGCCTATAGACATTGCAAATTTCCCAAGGTGAACGCTGCATTGGCGAGAGGATTGAACACAATGTTTAACATTAATATATTACAAAAATCATCTTGCTAGCCTTTATTATTCCGAAGATTAATTGGGGTCGACTACTAATTCAACCGGTTTTTACCTGAATATCCAGTTTTTCCATGGAGCGACTGGGATCGGACCTCCGAAACCCTGAGGGTGAACTGAATTCGAAGGTTGAACTAGCTTTAGTGTATTTGAGGGCACTGTCTTCCCAAAAACCACTGTCATAGATGTTCATGACAACCGGGACCGACGGCTTAACGTGAGCACGTTAAGCCGAGGCACGGGCGGGAAATACTGAAATCTTCCACATTTTTGGCTGCTATTATATGTTTCTTGTAAGAAAAACCCAACAGCAGTCTGACCCGGGAATCAAACCCGATACCTCTTGATAGGCAGATGCTTACGCTAACCACTAAACAAATACAACACAATCATGTGCTTCAAAAAGTGATCCACAAATTGTTGTTCTGAGTCTGGGTGTTATTTTTGTCCATTTCATGTATGTTTGTTTAGTCCCCCGCGAATATATTTAAAAAAATAAGAAGAGAAAACGCCTTTTTGTGTGGAAATCTGCAAAGGCCATCCATCCATCCATCCATCCGTGACGAAAAGTAAATCTCTTGAAAGGAACACCGGGTATAGCCTAGGAAGGAAGTCACCGAGAAAAAGGGTTCAATTTAATTTTCCACTTATGAAGGTGTTCTTTTTTAACTATCGTCCAATTCTTAGTAATGTAACTTAACTACAGAATATCAATCACATAAACAGCCTGTTACAGTCTTTACATAATATACCTGGACATAGGCCTCGGCGTAGAAAATACTTTTTATGCTACTATACCACTTTGGTTAGACGATATGATTTTTTCAGGTTTTCCCTCTCTGTACAGTTATGAATAGGGGTAGTGACACGTCGTATTCATAATCTATCGCCACGAGGATAGCTTCAGAAATAGCAAAAATATTTCGAAAAATACACCACACATTTTTTCCGGAATTTGTGTTTCAAAATTATTATTTTGGGAGGAAACAACTGAAGACAAACTTGACGTTTATATAATAACCCTCTAATAAGTAGGACATTGCTATAGATTCTAAGAGCCCACTTCAAATTATGCATTTTTCGTCTTAACTTTTCGACGGCAAACATAACTTGTCGATATAAGCATATTTTAGCAGCATAGAACGCGGCTACTATGACTGCGTTATCAATGGCAGCCATTAGGTTCCCCGTCGTGCAGGTGTCTGGCTACGCAGGACACGATGCAAGGTGCGACAGCGTTTGCAATTGACTGCACAAAAAGTCCAGATTAGCACCGTTCGCAAATTTCCAACTGGACATATTCTCCTTACTCCAGCCGACCTGAGTCCGAAGTCCAGTTAAGGACCTCCAGGTCGGCCACGGTATTTCGTGTAGAGCCGGTAGGTAGACACTCAGCTGGCACCAGAAACGAGTTTGGTAAAGTTACCCTTATTGCATATTCTTACATCTTTATTTTTAGTTACCAGAATTTTCTTTAAAAGGCCGCCTATAGAGATACCTGCAACATAAAAATCACAAGCTGCCAGTCTTAAAGTGGGTAGAAGACTCATTTCCTCAAGAGATAGTGAAGAAATTTTGTTTCGCGAATATGTAAATGTAGTTAATTATTTTGAAGTCGTTAGATATAACCTCTATATTGTCGATTTTCTAAGAAGCAATTCTTGCCCGACCTTCATAGGCCCGCAATAATGGGTACAACCACTAACAATCAATACAACATAAATTAAATCATGCTAGTGGTCGCCATGAATTCAAAATTCTACAGTTTTTTCTTTAAAAATAATAAATTCTAAGTATGAAATCCATTTTTTTAAATTATTGTTTTACTACTATAGCTTATTTAAGGAATAACCAACAAGACAATATGAAGTTATCTAAAGAAATTATTATTATTTTATTCGATGATTAGTAAGTTATTTATTATTTTTAATAAAGAATTTCGTCTTTCAGCTTATCTGAAATCAAATAGTAAGTTTTAATTATATGTCTCAAAAATTCCATTAAATAGCATTTACATTATAGGTACACCATTGCTGATTCCATTGTAATTCTGCAAAAGCATACGCAAAGAAAACATGCTCATTTACACAAAAGGGAGTTTACTATTTCTTAAAAATATCTAGAGGAAAGAACATCGATTATACAGAAATTATTTTCTTTAGTAATGTTTAGGTACGTGAAATATGCAGAAGGAATTTTTTTAATTGCAACAAGTGACTATAGACCTCATTTTTATTGATCTAATGACGTCATATTATATAAATAAAATGAATCCCTAAAATGTATGTACGCGCATAACTTCCGATTGACTGCACCAAATTGATAATTCTTTATGTGTTCGCTATTTTCGGGACAAGGTTTGTATTTAAGAAAATTATAAGAATACCGGAAGAATACAATTTTTTGGTCCACCCGCGGGAAGCTTAAATAATAAAAGCAAGCTTTTGGAAATTTAGAAAATATTTATAAAAAATGGCGGTGCGAAGTTCGCCGGCTCAGCTAGTTTTATATATTTGTAAAGCTTTGAAACAAATAATACAAGACATTTTTTAACTCATGAACTGAAATTTATTTTTCCAATTAATTTAATTTTAGGGCGAATAAATCACTTCTGGTGGCGGCCATAGGAGTGGGGGTTCTCTAACTCGGCAACATGATTGCGGCCATAGGATTTACACACATGAAAAAGGGTAAATAAATCACTATTAATCACTTATCTTATATTTGAAATCTGTATGACTATTATTATTGGGCAGAAAGGTAGAGGTCTATGCTATAAAGTACAATAAAATTAAAATCCATTTTCATTAAGTGAGATCACTGTTGCGTTTAATTAAAAACGTTCGGGATTCGGAGCTGCACGAGAATGGAGAATATTTAATACTTTTTATTTCCCATTTGAATGCTCGCTACTCGTCATATCTTTTATTTCTTCTACGAATATGAATTCACGTTTAAATTACATGGGTAACATAACAGCGGAGGTATACGTTGGAGTTCCCTACATATACTAACTTTTAAACTTTCGCGTTCCATGATATAATTATTATTATTTTTACGGGAATTAACGCGATCACTATTTCAAGGTACTACATACCTCTGTTTTGCCTGACGTTATGTAGTACCTTGAAATAGTGATCGCGTTAATTCCCGTAAAAATAATAATAATTATTCCCTACATATATTAGTAACAGTAAGTTTTTGCATTACATCTATACCTACATATTATATTATCTGCTTTGCACACCCGGATTCCAATTATCCAATTTTGGCAGGCATTTTACGCGACGTACGGCACACGCGAAACGTCGCCTCCTCGCGGGTAGCCACTAGAGCGGATGGAGGAGAAAACCCGTCCCGAACATCCGCGGCCACACTCAGGGCGGCATGAGCCGCTGATGAGCGCGCCTCCCTGCCCGGTTCGCCGGCGGCGAATTAGGTACGAGTGGAGGTCGTCTTAACAGTGGTAGTAACCGCGGCGGTTCAACCCTCTCACAGAAGACCAACCTAAAATGACAACATTCTATTGAGATGCAAAAGCATCTCAATAGGCCGCCATAGTATGGGTTGCATTGTCTACACTTGGAAAAAGAAAAAAGATGTTTTTTAAAAACCTGTACAAACCATACTGACTCTAAGAGGCCACATGGAAGTTTTGTATTTGGGTTATGAGGCTTGTAACATCAGCTTCACTCACGCGTTACTGACCCTGTTAGATTATTATTAGAATTTTATGTAGTGCACTCTACTGGAAACAAATGAAGGTAGGACATTTTTAACTTGTGGTACTTGAACATTCAGGTTCCAAGGCTAAACTACCTGCTATTGATAGCCCGAGTATCCTTTTTAAGGTTCCGCAATCAAAGGGTAAAACGGGACCCTATTACTAGACTTCGCTGTCCCTTGTCTGTCCGTAAGTCTGTCACCAGGCTGTATCTCATGAACCGTGATAGTTAGACAGTTGAAATTTTCAGAGATGATGTATTTCTGTTGCCGCTATAACAACAAATACTAAAAAACAGAATAAGATAAATATTTAAGGGGGCTCCCATACAACAAATCAGTTTTTTTTGCTCTTTTTTGTTCGATATTGATAACGGCCAAAGACAGGCGCTTGAAATGTATAGATAATGGTACGGAACCCCTTTTGCACGAGTCCGAATTGCATTTGGACGATTTTTTCTCTTTATAACTTTTTACTAAGTAATTGTATCATATTTTTTTATCTATATCTCTCTTTCTTTGAAATAGTCATGCCATAATGTACTGAAGACGATTTAATGTACTCATGTCTGCTAGTATTAGTTAGTACTGTTAGTACTATTGTTGCTAATGAACAGAATATAGTGGAAATGGACTGATTAGAGCAGTGATTCTTTTCACGTGTGTATAACATCTATACAAATAAATAAAATTGGAGTGTCTGTTTGTAATATTAAAATAACCGCTTTGTACTAAATGCATATGTATGTAAACATGGTACATACACCAATTTTTTATTGTTTATAATTTTTGTCTGTCTATCGGTCTGTCTATCTGTTTTCTCCGGCTAATCTCTAGAACGGCTGGACCGATTTTGACGGGACTTTCACTGATAGGTAACTGATGATATAAGGCGTAAGTTAGGCTACTTTTTTTTGACTAGCTTCGACCCGTAGCGTTACCCGCGGCACGACAATAACCGTGGGTAACAGCGCGGGACTCAGTTAGTGTGTTAATATATGTGGCCAATAATGCACGTGGCATTAATGGCCACACATGCTCACATGTAAAAATACATTTGAATTACTTGAGAGCTGATTGTCATGTCAGTCTGTGGTTGTTTGCTAAGAAGGAATCTGAGTCTGAATAAGCCTGCCAAAGTGACTCTACTCTGCCTGATGTAAAGCATGAGCAAATCCAAGAGTGGTGGACACCATACTCACTCACTATTCAAATAAAAAGCAGAAACAGAAAAATACCGTGGGAGAGCCACGCTTCGGCATGAATCCGGCCCGGCTTGACCGGAGTGATACCACGGCCTCACAGAAAACCGGTGTGAAATAGCACTTGCGTTGTGTTTCACCAAGTGAGTGAGGATATTGGAAGTCCATACCCCAACCCCTCCCTACATCCCTCTCCCCATCCCCCAAAGGCCGGCAACGCACTTGTGACGCCTCTGGTGTTGTGGGTGTCCATGGGCGGCGGTAATCGCTTACCATCAGGTGATACGTCTGCTCGTTTGCACCCTAATTCATAAAAAAAAACTTGAGAGGTGTCAAGGGTCACCCGGATGGAACGAAGTTTATATATATGTCGGAGTGAGGGTATCCAAATAATAAAAGTGATACAAACATTTGCCACTATCGAACACTACGGAACACTCTATATAAAGCGACGCGATCGGCAACAGGACACAGTTCTCTTCAGATCTCTATTATTTGATTTGTGATTTATTGTATCTCTGTGTTTTATATTGTGTGTATGAGGCGATATTTATCAGTGGGGGAATTACTAGCCTAGGTGGCGAATTCCACAGGGCATCGTGGAGGGGTGAGCGTTGCCCCAATCCCCTCGTGGGGGGTTGCTGATGGTGTTTAAGTTAATTCGTATCCGTTTAGTAGTGATTAGTGTTTGGCTTTAGTCCAGATTGGCTGTATCTGTGATTCATGTTCTCGTTTATTCTTGTGTCTCCGACATCAGAAGTGGGATCTGAATCTCATTTGCCCACAACGTTTGAGAGTGTAACGGATCGTCAGTCGCGGCGAGCGGTCGAACTACCCTCCGCTTGAAAATCGTACGAGGTGTCATTTGTTAAATTTTTGTAAGCGAGAACGCTCACATAGTATCAAAGTGTCGGTATAGCCTTTTCGCGTACGAAGGGTTTGTGAGACGTGCGGCCTACAACAGCGGCAGCGTGCGGTAGTAAAAGTAACGCATCGATAACTGGGAAGTAACCGGTATGTACGGACAACTCCAATCTGGTGAGTCGTACTATTTTTATTTTGTGCTGAGTGCTCTTTAATAAGATAAGTTCTGTCAGATGAGTTTCTAGGCAAACGACAATATTGTGTAATTTATACTCTCGATTGTTTGATTGATTGTTGATTTTTGTGTAAACAAAAATAAAATAGTGGAATATGTAAAAGTGATTTTGATTCGAAAATGGACAATATTGTGCAGTAACATTATTGAGGGTAGGTAATGCCCGCACTTATTGTAACCTCGAAATTCTATGAACAGTTTTAATCCAGATTTATTCATTGCGGTTATTGTTTCATGTAGTACACGATTACTGTATTTCAAACGACATAATTATTTAAAGAGAAGAATGAGAATCTGTTTGCATTAAGGTTTTCATTTGCAGTTTTCGAAAATAATTTTGTTCTTAAAATAATAAGATCGTTTCTATTGGTGACATCGGTACAAAGGTAGACGATTTCGGAAGTATAGTGTAGTATTATATCATAGCAGAATATCTGTGATGGAGGTGGATTGAATTACCCGTTCTGCACATGCTGTTTGTTTATTGTTTAAATTTATTTCTTATTTTTAACCCCCGACGCAAAAAGAGGGGTGTTATAAGTTTGACGTGTCTGTCTGTCTGTGGCGCCGTAGCTCGCGAACGGATGAAGCGATTTCAATTTAGTTTTTTTGTATGAAAGGCGAGTTACGTGCGAGTGTTCTTAGACATGTTTCGTGAAAATCGGTTGAGTCGTTTAAAAAGTTATGGGGGTAAAAGTGGGGAAGAATAACCGAATGTCTGCAAAACGTGCCAGTATAATCGTAAAATGACAATTGTGTAATTGATAACTTCGACCTGATGCTGCATAAGGGGTTTTTTTATTTATTCAATTTTAAATTTATGATTGTGATGTGATTCTTAGTTTGAGGCGGATTCATCTTTGATTGTAGCTATTAACATTTTTTAATTATTATTTTGACCAATTTGAGATAGTTGTGACTCGAATTATAATTACCGTTTTTTTATTTTTGTGATGAAATGTCGATATTTTCAGTAAAGATAAAAAAACTGGTCGGACTTCTATTTGGTGTCAGCTATCTCACCAGCAGCGGGTGATTGTAGCTGGCATGTCTATGTAGTTGGCAGATACACGTGTGGGAGTCACAAGGGATAACTAACTGTTACACTTGTGGTGGTCACAGGGATGACCTACGATACTATTTATTTTGATTGCTTTGAGAATTTGCAGCAGTAGTCAATTACTAAAGTTCTTATTTTATGTTGTTTTGATTTTAATAATGATGTTACTGTTTTCTTTTGCTGTTCAGTAGTGTACTGTTTTATTGAGACAGAATAGACAGTGAGGTCAGATATGGCAGAGTGAGAGAGATACTGTGTGTACACGTATGTGACATGTGATAGGGAAAGTGTAAATTAGTAAAGTTTGATCTCAGTAACTTAGTTTTGATTCAAAGTTAAGAAAGAAATTAGACAAAGTTAAATCCTAAGTATAAAGGACCGTTTAAAATTGTAGAGTTGCTCGATGGCGATCGTTATACTTTGAAATCTTTAACTAGTAACAGAATCTACAAATGCGCTTGCGTTCGTATACGAGAGTTTCCTTTAAGTGATATACCCGAGGAGGTAGATTTGTCTGGCATTGATAATAGTGAGGAAAATTCCTGTAGATCAAGTCCCTATTGATGTTGATGATGATAATCAAGGGTTAATTAATGCTGATGCAATGGAATGAAATTGAGTTGTAATTGTGTGGCGAGTAGTCTCTATAATGAGATATGAGATATCCTATCAGCGTGGTGGTTGTTAGAGTTTAGTTAAGTTTTGCGAAAGGCGAGGTGGCCATTGAAAGGCGAGGTGGCCATTGAAAGGCGAGGTGGCCATTGAAAAGTGAAATTGGTAGAATAAGAGGCCATCTAGATATTGCTAATAATCCAAAAATGTGTAACGCAATAAACGGTGAGGTGACTGTTGCGATACTACTTACTGGTTTTATTAATTTAGTATGTAGCGAGAAGTCTATTAGCAATCAGATTTGATAACGAAAAGTTTATTATTTTATAAAAATGTCCTAAATGAAGTTGTTCCACAGAAGATAAAATGTAATAATGTACCCAATGTCCTTGGTCAGGAGTGGCCGAACAATACAAAAATATCTCTTTCTTTTCTGCGGATAACGATGATGATGATGCACTGCCTTCAACATCACACGAGGACGTGTAATACGTCAGGACGGCCGTGTCGGAGTGAGGGTATCCAAATAATGAAAGTGATACAAACATTTGCCACTATCGAACACTACGGAACACTCTATATAAAGCGACGCGATCGGCAACAGGACACAGTTCTCTTCAGATCTCGCGACGACCATATCTATTATTTGATTTGTGATTTATTGTATCTCTGTGTTTTATATTGTGTGTATGAGGCGATATTTATCAGTGGGGGAATTACTAGCCTAGGTGGCGAATTCCACAGGGCATCGCGGAGGGGTGAGCGTTGCCCCAATCCCCTCGTGGGGGGTTGCTGATGGTGTTTAAGTTAAATCGTATCCGTTTAGTAGTGATTAGTGTTTGGCTTTAGTCCAGATTGGCTGTATCTGTGATTCATGTTCTCGTTTATTCTTGTGTCTCCGACATATATATTTATATATATACTATTCAGCCTTATGACGTCAACTCAATGTTAAAAGTGTCGTTACAACGAAAACTGTCGTTACAACTTAATCCGTCTAGCCCCCTTTCGCAACGCGCCATAAGGAACTTCGTTCCAAAAAAACTTTCAATCAGCCTGTAAACACGGTCTGTGCAACCTGGTCAAACGTCAGGCAATACAAAGTACTGGAAATACTAGTCACTTGATCACATAATTTTATATAATAATAATTATTTTGTGTTCCAATAATTACAGATATTCATTTACTCACTAACGAGAATAGGACAATTATATCTCAAGATGAAATTGAATCGCGACCGTTTTCTACGTTCCACCTACCAGTATAAGTAGACCTGAGATAGTTCATTACGTACGCCTGGGGGATTTCAAAGAGCGCTGTATGAAGGGGTCGGGAAGCTCATTTGATATTGGATACCCACTGAACCAGCCTCCGGCTATTGGTAGGTCTCCTTTACTTTTATATCCAACGCATTCACTATTTCTTGTTTGAAACAGTGGATTAAGTTACTGTATTTTTTCTTTCATTTATATCTAGGAATTCAATTCGTTATGAATGTGCCTAGTTTGAAATAATATTTGATATTAGGGTAGTTGACTGTATCGTAAATAAATACCAATGTCTTCTTCGTTAAAACGAATATTAGAATACATCTCGGAAAATATAATTAATACAGCTTTTTATTTTATTACAAATTTTAATCAATTAAACATTGAAATATATTGCTCAATTGAGTAGTCTAAAACCGTGACGTCACAACGTTAGTTTTAGAGTACATAATCTTATCTATGGTTTTTAGTAAATTTTTCATACAAAGTTATCATTTTGACAGACGATAAAAAGTAGCTGATTTGACTAAGGTAGCAACTACCCTTTGTAAGCTATACAGTCGGTACCTTACCACCTACTTGCTTCTAATAGTACCTAGTTACCTATCTACTATACGATTTCTCTGCTAAACCGCTGCGAGCATAAATAATATAGCTTATGTGCTTTTGAGTCGTTGTTCTTTTAAAATGTATCTATCCTTCCACTTTCACGTTCATTTAACCAGCATGAACTTGTCCAGTAGGCACACTAATTGCTAAGCAAGAATACTTTAATAAATATAGTATTATACATCATATAGATAACTATAACTAACTACATAAGACATCACTTGCTGGCCTTGGAAGTCATTGCTTTAGAGTGATAGACATATGCACTCGAACTCAACGCTTCGGTTCTTCCTTTCTGTACCGAGCAATTAAAACCTGGAACTCACTACTAGCGCACGTGTTTCCCTGCCACTATGATCCCGAGTCCTTTAAGCGGGGCGTAAATAGCATCTCACTAGGCCGCCATAATATGGGTCACCATTCTGCATTGTCTACGTTGAGAATGGTGACCACTCTTAGATTCTACTCATGCTTTCCATCAGGGTGAGTAGAGTCATTTTGGCAGCTAAAACATAAAAAAACTTACACCCAGACACAGATCAAATTCTTATGTTCATTACACAATATTTGTCCCGGGTAATAATCGTACCTTCCTTAACAATTTAGTTTTTTTTTTCATGTTTGGCCCGCTTAAATGACTGTACTCTGCCTGATGGAAAGCATAAGCAGAATCCAAGATTGGTGGCCACCATACTCATTGCGAATGCAGACAATGCAGCATGGCGACCCACACCATGGCGGCCTAGTGATGCTTCTGCATCTTTTAGTCTAATCAACAAGTATGGAACTTGTTGACTAGACTATTTGGGCCTCCGGTCTCGCACTTACCAACGAAACACGACAGCATGAACGCTGTCATCACTAACCAATAGACGTTTTAGAAAAAGGCTTTTGACTCCAAGAACATAACCTCTTCCAAACCTATTGAACCCATTGCTATGTCATTTCCTGTCTAAATAAAATTGGACATCCTATAATTATATTCCCACCCTATCTTATCTTTTTACTCCAAAACCAGCTAATATTAGCAACAATACAATCTCTTCTCCATTCTATTTGCGACTAAGCGATTTTAAACGAAATGAAAATTATACCACCTTAAAGGTCGCGAAAGATTTCCAATTAGATCTAAGATTTCCTCAAATGTCAAATATAATACAGATTACGATTTACTTAAGACGATAAAGTTGAGCGACATTCGATTTCACTTACCGCCAGTTTTATTATACCTTTAAATGTCAAATGGAAATGAAGCTGTGGCAACTTCAGTTGATGATGAAATTAGATAATTTCTTTTTGGGAAGTATTATTTCTTATCGAGTTCTTCTTATCTCAGCTTAGTTGGAGAGATTTGCAAAAATACTAGTGACGAGTGACAAAGTTTAAAGCTATTGATTACGATGTTTTATGTACTAGCTACTACTTTACGCGCGACTTCTTTAGATATTTGTACACCTCACCAAAAGAATGGTCTTGTTTTTCGAGTACCTATAATGTATGAGTGTACTAAAAAAACCTTAGCACACTCTGTAGTCTAAACGGCTCGATACATTTTGCGTTGGAACGTAAAATGTATCGAGCCGCATAGTAGATATCTTGAGATTTTGTTGTTATCACAATTACAAAAGTTGTCTGTAAAAGTGTAAAGCCGGGTCTCCACCGAACAAAAGTTGACAATTTTTGTGTTGTCCACACGTGTTGGTTATAAAAGTTTCTGTAAAACCGAGTCTCCACCGAACAAAACTTGGCAACTTTCGTGTTGTCAACCTTTTTTTGTGTTGTCAAATTTCGGTGGAGACGCGCCTTAAGAGATGGCCACGAGCGATAAGAGCGCCACTTGTCACGTTTGCATATTGCAACTCTTTTTTTCTATGTGTTGTGTGTACAATAAAGATAAATAGGTATATAAACAAAATTTTCACATGCATAGTCGGGTTTCGTTTATCAATCATTAAATTATTTGAAATTTATTCCAATGTTGACATCTGAAAGAAATACAAGGCAGTACAACATAACACTGTGTAGTTTATCTTTAAAAAAATAACAAAGTATTTGTATGAATAAACTAGTAGAAACACGTTTTCCTCGAGCACATAACATCAGTAACCCCTTTAAAGCTGTGGGGACTCGCCTACGGCACGTAGGTACTGTGTACCGACTGTAAGCTCAAAGCTGTATGTTTTATTTCATAATATAATATAAAGTTATTAGGAAGAGAATATCCATGTTACCCGAATGATATTTTGCGTACTTCTATGATTTTCTCCTGAGCCTCAAAGAACCATAGCCAAACTCTCACAGCAATCCTTTCTCAATCATGTCAATATAATGTACTTGTTGTGTATTTGTTTTTTATAATTCCTTCACCCAGGCTCGCCTACACACACGAACGTGTTAGATTTGGAAAGGAAATGATTTTTAGAAAGGGTGACATCAGCTTCGCTGCTGTCACTCCCTAATTAATATAATTCATGATTTATGGGCAATATAAACCGTTCTCAATCAATCCATTACCACCCCCGTTGGTACACTAGGATTTATTAAAACAACACAACTCAGGTTCAAACTAGATTTCATCTATTTAATGAACGTTAAATCGAATCTATAGTTAAAATCATAGATCGGCACAACATTGTCAAGGTCGATCTATAACTTCCAGTTTCCAAAATGCGTAGGGCCCTATGAGAAGAATACTGGCAAAGAAATTCATTGCCACTCTTTTAAAGTCACATCTTAACTTATTAGTTACAAATATTTAATAGTTAATTCTCTTTTAAAATTCACATCTTAACTTATTAGTTACAAATGTTTAATAGTTAATTTCCACAATTAAGAAGTCTATTGGTGACGAGCAGATTTCCCTAGTGGCCGTTTGCGGAACTAACGTAAGACAGATACTTCTACCTGACAGTTTAATATACAGAGCGAGTGCATTGTTATTTTAAATTCTTTCTACAATGATTTTATTGATAGACGTCTACGGAGTAGTAAAAAATACTATAAGACCACTTCGTGAGGGTGATCAGTATTTTAAAATTGGAATGATAACGTGTATACGTATTTTTATCTGTCATACGTTAGTTCAGCGACTTGCCGCTAGGGAATCTGCCAGTTTAATATACAGAGCGAGTGCATTGTTATTTTAAATTCTTTCTACAATGATTTCATTGATAGACGTCTACGGAGTAGTAAAAAATACTTTAAGACCACTTCGTGAGGGTGATCAGTATTTTTAAAGTGGAATGTTAACGTATAATGTTACGTATTTTTATCTGTCATACGTTAGTTCTGCGACTTGCCGTTAGGGAATCTGCTCGTCACTAATATACTTAGCTTATTTACAGCATGTCCTCTCTGGTACAATGCGCGTACTAAAGTGATCACAGAACACATATACTCCTGAAAGTGATCTCTTCATTTATTCTCGCCAATACGAAACCAACGCACATCAAATCACGATGACGGTAGTAGTTGTAAATCGGATGTTGGTTTCGTATTAACTTTCCAAAACAAATGCGTTACGCCTTATTCTAACATCATGATAAATCCTTAATTAAATAATTAGAATTACAGTGATTATTACAATTCAAATGTAATAGCAATTCAAGTCTAACCTGTTAACAAACAGGTTAGACTTGAATTGAAATCAATTATTAAAACATTACTTTGCTCACATACAATCGATAATAAATCTCTTATTTTATTATAATAATTGTTAGTTAGTAACAAGCTCACAATTGAAATTAAGAGTAACAGTATTCCGTTTAGAATGTTATAATCAATTAAAAGGGTTCTTGAGTAAGAACCCTTTTTACAGGACAACAGAAATAATTGTAGTTATTAAATATTAATTGTTAAAAAATAACATTTCATTTCTGGCTTAATAATTTATAGTTAAAGTTTAATTGAGACGCTCAAGTCATAACTCGGTAGAGGTATTCCCGCTGACAAACGCGTCTTCATGCTTTTCCCGCCTTTCCACTAAGAAGTAGAGATGACGATTGTTACCAAAAACTATTGATTTTTAAGTCGATTCGAATCGGAACCTGGTGTAACGATTTACAAAAAAATCAAGGTCTAAAAGATCGATACCTAAAATATCGGTGTTTCTTCAAGTCAAATAAAATGTTAATATTCATTTGATGAATAACAAGAAATACACTATAATAAACGATCTCTTATTATAATTTTAATACAGTCAGTCAATTGAGGCATAAACAAATGACTCTACATCAACAAGTAGAAAAATTCAGAGATCACAAAAGTTACTTTTTTTATTTGTAAAAAAAGACGAAGAAAACACAACCATCTCGCAATTTTTTGAGTATTTAAATGAATAACTTTTTTTTCGTGACATGTGTTAAGTTCAACGCAGTAGTGAGTTCCTATATTAATTTTTACTGCTTCACTCTTTATACTCTATCTGCTTAATACATTCAACTATGTAATAGGGTAGTTGATTGTATCGTAAATAAATACCGATGTCTCCTTCGTTAAAACGAATATTAGAAAACATCTCGGAAAATATAATTATTACAGCTTTTCATTTCGATTACAAATTTTATTCAAATAAACATTGAAATATATTGCTCAATTGAGTTGTCTACACCCGTGACGTCACAACGTTGGTTTTTAGTACATTTTTCATACAAAGTTATCGTCACAGAGTACATTTTATCGTTTTGACAGATGATTAAAAGTAGCTGATTTGACTAAGGTGGCAACTACCCTATTGTAAATGAGTTCATAGTTTTTACCCAAGCTGAAAAAATCAAAGCTCGATTTTCTAGGGTGAAGTATTGTGCTACATTTTGATTTTTGGGTGTGAACAATCGAGTCATTGGGCCAGAAATGTCGATTGTTTGCACCGAAAAATTGATTCTTAGATTAATCGAACTCAAATAACCATCCCTATCGAAAAGCTGTATAGCTTCTGCGCTGACATAGGTATGGAACCTCCATGTATGCCATTAAATTACAGTATTTGAAACCCACATCGCTTTCTTCTTCACATTTGAAGATTCCTTACTTTATTAGTCAGTGTAATATTAAGCATATAAGTAACTAGCTGACCCGCGCAACGTCATTTGCGTCTCCTATTGCCCGTAGCGTGATAATTTTCCCCCGTTTTTTAAACATTCTTTATTGGTACTCTGTTCCTATTGGTCTTAGCGTGGTGATATATAGCCTTCCTCGATAAATGGGCTATCTAACACGAAGAATTTTTCAAATTGGACCAGTTGTTCCTGAGATTAGCTCGTTCAAACAAACAAACTCTTTAGCTTTATATATTAGTATAGATGTATTTATTATACTCTTCTAAGATCTACTCATAATCAACAATACATTTATTTGGATAAAGATTAATATTAGGTATTATGTTGATAAAAACTCTTCGGCAAATAACTCATTATTAGGTACCAAATCTTAGCGTCTTATACTCGTGATAACTTCTAAACGAAATGTCCGATTGAGATGAAACAAAAAGTATTTTACTTCTACATAAATACCCTTGATAACATAATGCTTAATTTGGATAAGGATTAATATTACGATACACACTAAACGTAGTTTCTTTCTTCAGACGATTTAATAATTTTTTTGAACACAAAAGCGGTTATTGTGACTAAACCATGATAGTTAGATATATGCTCCCGCGGACTTTTTTGTAGATCTTAATGAGACCTACAAACCCATAATACATTATTTTCTTCTATTGTCAATAGTATTTGCAGCGCACGAAAAAATAGGTTTTCGATTTCACACCTTGGGGTACGAAATAGCAATTTTCATACGGACCCCTAATTTTATTGAAAATAAAATATAGCCTATAGCCGTCCTCGATAAATGGACTATCCAACACTGAAAGAATTTTTCAAATCGGACCAGTACTTCCTGAGATTAGCGCGTTCAAACAAACAAACAAACTCTGCAGCTTTATAATATTATATAGTATAGATTGAATTCAATTAAATATTTTATGAAAATAAGGCATTATATAATCTTATTTTTTAATATTTCTATTGTTTATGTCTAAAACATTCATTTCTGAGACTTAACGTTTTTTTTACTTGACTTTCTTTCGTAACATTACAAAAGTGCGATCGAAACTTTCTTAATAACGACTCTGACCGCGAAAAGTATTAATAAATAACAAAGAATCCGCATCCCCTAACATAAAAGTATAATTAACACTTCGAAACGTAAATGGATGCCTCATTCAGCCACAAATTATTAACATAAAATCCCGAAAAAGCTATTTAAAGAGCACCTGTGCTAAAACGTCGTCATCAACCGAAGGATTTGTCGTTTTAGGTATTCGGTAGGTACTTAGGCGGGAAAACGATTTCAATTACTAATAAATAACAAAAGAGTTTCTCATCATTTCATCATTTTGTATGGTTGATGTACACTTTTATTTTATTAATTTATTTATTTGCAGTAAACGTTTAAATTTGGATCGACTTTTGTTTTTTTTTTCATTGTCTGATGAAATTTAGAGAAGTCTGATATTTACATGAGTGTCTATCTCATAGACTTCATGATTCAAAGAATCGATATATTCTCTTAGGCTGAGGCCGCACTACGGTTTTTTCCAGCCAGCGGTTAAACCGCCAAACCGCAAAACCGCCCGAAGCGCACACACTAGAGTAAAACCGCGAACAGTGTTGCCAACAGATAAACTCTCCTTTAGATTGAACTTTTAAAACCACCCGAAAACCAAATCGAAATGAAATGACAGATCTGAGATAATTACTGAGCTTATAATAAAGCAACTTCAACAGCATAATCTTTTAACTAAATGTGTTGCATTTTCTGGAGATAATTGTAATACGAACTTCGGTGGAATAGAGAGCCATGGAACCAAAAATGTTTTATAATTCCATAAGTTAAAACAAAATCTGAATTCGAAAATAGTTGGTGTGGGATGCTCTGCGCACATTATCAATAACGCACTGCACCACGCATGTGATTGACTGCCAGTAGATGTTGATTCAACAACATAAAAAAAAAGTTTTTGCCACTTAAACAAGCCGACCCCAAATAAAATTGGGAATAATAAAGGCTACAGTCTAAAAAGTTCATAAAGAACTCTCTGACACAGCCGAGGTTGAGTATAAACAGCTTCTCTATCATTCAAAGACGCGTTGGCGAAATCTGTTTCCAGCTATCGAGTGAGTCCTGAATGTGGATTATTTCAAAAGCTTAAAAAAGCCCCCTGATCTGATTTTTTTTAAATCGGAGGCATACATGTTTTTCATGCATTCAATTATGCACATCATTTACTTAAAAATAAAAGCATTAGAAAAAAAAATTTAGTCTTAAAAACCAGAAGCTTTTTGAAATGGTTGCAAGTAGGTATCTACTTGCAACCATTTCAAAAAGCTTGGATGATCGTAACAGAGAAAGTTTCTTGCAATTGAATGTTCAGAGTACATATTCTAAATAAAGAAGATGAAAACACAAAAAAAAAACTTAATATGACTGCTGATGAAAACTTTAAGCAGATAATTTTTTATTTGTTACTAGCTGTGACCGCTAATTCGTACACGTGAGATTTGTATTTTCAAGTTATTTTAATTTTTTTACAGATTAAACCTTCCCTGGACTACGACAAACATTTCAAAACCAAAATCAGCTAAATCAGCCCAGCCGTTCTTGAGTTTTAGGGAGACAAACGAACAGCAATTGATTTTTATATAATAAAAAGATAAGATTAAAAAACTTAGAGCTTGGATACTGGAATGATATCTTATGAGTTTCAACTTAAAGATATTTTTGTCAAATGAGTCTGGTTTAAAAAAAAAGGTTGTGAAAAGTATACTACTGTTTGAAAAGCATTTTCACAACTGTGAGATTTTACTTTTCTATCACCGATTTCGATGAAAAATAACTAAATTTAATTAAACTGAATACCTATGGAAATAAATAAAAGAACTATTTCGACTAATTAAACTATGTATTCTTTTTAGTTCGACTAAATAAAAAAATATAAAAGTGTTCAGATTATGACCGCAAATATCCGGGGATTTTACGCTTGTTGTCCTGGTTTCTAAATTTTTGAGATGGCAGCCCTATCTCTAGGTCAATGCTTATTATTTAAGAATTTATTTAAGAATTTCTTAAAAGTTTTATGAAAATCCTAAAACTTTAGAATACGACATTACACATTTATGGCGGCATAATACGAGAATAGGGCCCACAGTTCAGTAACGTCTCTACGGAGGAATCTGCAAGAATGCAATTATCTGAACTGGACTTCGCTCGATATGTCGACTCCAAGTATTCCAATTTTGGCAGAGGCAGATAGGGGAGTGTATTCAAAAAAAATCTTATTTGTGTAACCTAAAAGTAACCAAGAGATGAAAAATCACCTGAAACGTTACAAAAGTAACCTTCTGGCAACACTGGACAGTACCGCCCGCGGTTGTCACTTTTCCCGCTAGCCATTCTGTACCAAATCGCGGTTTTAAAATCAGTCGCGGTAAAAAACCGCCAGTGCGGCCGCTTCCATTCATTTCCTTTTGTCACAAAATCAGGCGGTTAAAAACCGCGGCGGTTTAGCCATAGTGCGGCCTCGGCCTAAAGAGAACAATTTACCTTTACCACAGATTAATAAATAGTTACTTCTTTACCCAGATTCAATGTTCTGTTATTTAGAAGACGTATATTCCGATGTAAATATACCCACATACTATATTGGCGTAGTACTGTCGAAGGTACAATTTAATTTATTTGGCACAGCAATCAATGCAGAAAAAGCACTAATTATATCAATACTCTATACAAATAAACAAAATTGGAGTGTATGTTTGTAATATTAAAATAACCGATTTTTACTGTATGTATACACGGTACATATACCAAAATAGCATTGTTTACAATTTTTGTCTGTCTGTCTGTCTCTCCGTCTGTCTATCTGTCTGTTTGTTCCGGCTAATCTCTGGAACGGCTGCATACATATGCATATAGTAAAAAGCGGTTATTTTAATATTACAAACAGACACTTCAATTTTATTTATTTTTATAGATTTGTGTAGACGTCAAAAATTATTATTGCTGGGAGGAACACTTAATAATTATGGTATACGTACAGATCGTGTTGGTATTTTAATTTCAATATTTTCTATGAGATTACTGTCGATTGCACAATGTTCAATTTTGTGTAAGGTGCGCAAGTCGCCCATCCATGTTCTATTTTCCAAAGATCTTAAAGAAAAATTTTGAAATCGATCAACATACTCCGGTATTTTGCGTCTTAGCTTAGCCCACATCTTGAAGCTCTCACGAATCTCCTCTGTACCGGCTATATGTAGGTATGTTGTAAATTGGAGACCATACGGGTGAACAATATTCTTCATTACATTATACTATTGCAAAAACAAAAAAAAAACCGATGAAATTGAGAACCTCCTCCTTTTGGAAGTCGGTTAAATATTTTTGAACTACCGTTAAATATAAGATGGCGAGTAAAATTACAATGGAGAAATCTTCTTGGAATTTCAATTAAATTTGAAGACAATGGGTCCCCAACGATGTGACCCTAAAGAATACTCGGAACCTAAAGCCGCAAGTAGAAGCGGTTAACATTGTTAAATTTAATTAAAGCGCAAATGAATTTGTTTTTAATTTTATTAATATATGAATCATTAAAGACAAGTATAAGTAAATTAAATTAGATGATATTTTGCGTAACTATAATATCAAAAAGCGCTGTTGCAGCCAGTACACAAAGCTATTGCAAACTGTTTGTAGTTTCAGCCAATTCAAAGTTGTGTAATAGGTACTTATTAATCGCATTAGTTACTTCATTCAGTTATGACATGCCATGTTCACATGATATCATCGATTCCTAAAACGGTTTAAACAACCGTTTGAACCATTTTAGGAATCGATGACAAATTTTGTCCGAAATATGACCATATTTCGACATTGACAAATTAGTCAGTACCTATGTGAAAATTATCTTGCCCAAATTAGAACTAAAATTTGTTAAAAAAGTTTATTCATAACCAGTCGTAGAAACAATATACGGATATACGAGTACCTTTCTAATTATTAACTTCTCATTCTACTACTAATTTTAAACATGTAATTTTTTTACTGGTTGTAACTTGTAACAAAACCAGGAGGAGCTCGGAGCTCTATGTCTCTACACCTCTGATTACCCTTTCGGGCCTTCGAATATACATGTAAAAGTATATGAGAGTATATTATGAGTAATTTTGTGCCAAAAGAATAAGGGATTTGTTACAATAACTCTTAGATTATGTTTTCAGACTTGTTGGTTTCAGATTATGTTTTCATGATCTATTTGAAGCCCGCACTTGTTCTATTTGCACCCGAAATGCGTTCATTCTAAAGGATATGTAAATTAATACTTGAAAATTAAAATTTAAAGTGATGTGTTACGAATATAAAAAGAAAGTACCCATTAAAGTAGCGTTTATGATTTGGGACATAAACCAACTAGCAATTTCTTAAGTTATGAGTAAGTATGTACTAAGCAAGACCTACAATAGAATAAATAAAAATATAATTATAACAGCTGTTTCCAGATCTCTCGTACTTATGCACAATGTGGTTTTAGTCAGTTCGATTTCGACACACCACCGAAAAACAGGATAGTGTAAATAAAAAGTTGCGATTTTTTTATAGGTGGTTTAAGTAATAAGAACTTCATTTGTCATGAACTGATAGTCAGTCACACATGTATAAATTTTATTAAGTTTCGTATTTTCCACATAAAATATTTAATATAAAGTTAAACTTTTCTAAAGGATCACCGACTTCAGTGTGGCTAAATCATAAGTATGTACCTAACTAACCGCACTGTGTGTGGTTGTGTTTTTTATTTCTTAATTTTTCTACCTCAGGGACCAAATAAAATGTATATTCTCCCAAATAAAAAGGGATTGTTTAAATCACTTCATAAATGACTGAGTGCTAAAACAATAAACATAAAAATAAAAACAAACGATTGTGAACCCTATCATATCACCGAAAATGACCCGAAATGGTTCGTATAAATACACAAAGCAGTATCTTACTAGCGAGAACTTGTCTATACAATTCCGTGCACCATCATCAACAATCTTTAACAGTCCACTGCTGGGTATCGGCCCTCTCCTTAGCGAGGAGGTTTTGGCATACCACGCTAGCCAGACCGATTCGTGTAGGATTTGATTCAAGTTTTTCTTCTCTTTCCAACGTTGTTGTCCTGCACTGCTCTTTTAGTCGGCTTTTACGACACCCACGGGATCATGGTCTAAGAAAAGATGGTCTCGCATTCCGAGAGCAGCTCGATGTGACGTCACTATCCAGTTACCACTTTATAGCAATATAACACGAAACCAACCACAATGATATTTATACTATCATTGACCAACCACAACCAGCGATAGTGATGATGACGTCATCTCGATCTCTCTGTCTCGTCACTGTATCTCGGAATGCCATACCTGGTGGCTGGTGAAGTTTAATGTTATACCATGCACGGGATGAAGGAGGTTTTTGACACTCAGTATTCATAATCCGTCAGCAGACGGAGAACAAATCACAAAGATCGGTTTATTTGTCCAATTAAAATAACATGACCTAAAACGAACGTTTTATTCGAAAACTGAATTATCTTATTGAAAATAACTGAGTTATAGAGAGTCCATTGGCATAGATAAACAGGTTTAGTATCTGGAATTTGATTTTGTGCTACGGAACTTGACTGTCAGTCGCTATAAAACTCAATTTTGTTGGAGTGCGGATTTACTGCAGCTGCTGTCTGGCTGTGTTTTATATATAATGTAATTCTAGTTACTATGTTTCTAGGAAAAATGGACCCAAGTAATACGTAAAATAAGTTTTTTTTTGTTTTCTATCCTTTAACAATATAATGTATTACGTAACGAACGAAAGTTGTTTGAGGAATGTAAACAGACTTAAAGTAACTCTTATTTTAATCAAACATTATTTCCCTCATATTGTTTAACTAGCTGACCTACGCAAGCTCGTTTGCGTCCAAACTACCATCCCCCGTTTTAACCCCAAAGGGGGGTTGATTTCTAAAGATACGTTATTAGTACACCTCCACACCATCTATAGAGCATACTTTTTAAATTTCAAGTCTCTTACTTCAAAAACATAGGACTTTCATACAAACTTCCAACCCCCGTTTTACCCCCATAGGGGTGGAGTTCCATAAAATCCGTTCTTAGCGGATGTCTACACCCTATAAGGAACCTACCTGCTAAATTTCAAGTTTGTAGGTGTTATAGTTTCTGACATTTCGTGATTAATATGTGAGTGGTATTTCGCTTTTATATACACACATCAAAAGTGTCTAGGGATCAAGCATTTTTATGCGGATTTCTTGAGATTGAGATGTGGCTTTGGCCCTGGCCTGCTCAGTCGCCAGACTTGAACCCGATTGAGCATGCATGGGATATGCTACAGAGAAGAGCTCTGCCGAATATGGAGGGTATCCAGTCGCAAGAAGACCTTTTTTTGTTGTTGCAACGAACATGGGCGGCCATTCCACAGCGTGATTTGGATGAACTCATTTTGAGTATGCCAAACCGATTCTTGTGTTGTTAGTGTTTGCGGTAGAAACACGGATTATTAATTGTTTAAGTTACCTAATAAAATTTTAAAGAAAACTGTTATTTCAGTCTTTTTTTCGAACTTTAATGTTAGTGGTTCCAATGTCAAAAATCCTTTTATTAGGAAAATGGCAAATTTCTTTATAAATGCAAAGGTGACTTGGTTTATCGTTACTGTGACAAACGAAAACACTTTATTTGATGAATCCTTAAAGAAAATTTTAATTAATATCAATCAGGAGAAAAGTTATTGCAAAAATATATGTTGATCCCTAGACACATATGTTGATCCCTAGACACTTTTGATGTGTGTATATAGATTAAGGACGGGAACCTTCAAATAAGAAAAACTCATTAAATGCTATGAAATATATTTAGCTTTAATTCCGCGAGACAAATATCCAGGTCTGAAAGCAGGGCATAAATCCCACCGCCATGCATACTCACATGCACATATGGGTATCATGCATATGCACACATACAAAACAAGTGAGAAATAATTAGCATGCCATGCAACCAAACCTATACTCGACACGTGTTTCGCCCCTCCACGGGGCATCCTCAGGAGATGTTGACTCGTCGAGCGTTTGAGCTCGAATGAGCTAGCCGCACCGCTGTCGGCCCTTTATATACCGTTTCGATGACGCTGTCGATACAATGTCACAAAGACATCTGTGCCGAACTACCCGCAATCATACTTAGAAGTGGTGATGGAATTAAGTTTGTTTGGTCATTCAACAGTGTATATGCATTATTATTGTTATGTTTTGATATTTCTAACTGTTCCAACACACTCAGCCGGAAACCGTTATCGCAAACATGCAGAATGTTATAGGTATTATTGCCGCTCAAGTCAATGATTGCACCGGGGTCTATGTGGGTCAGACAGGCCGTAGTTTCGAAATTAGGTACAAGGAACATGTTGCCGCTCACAGGAATGGCCATCCAGATAAATAACATTTCGCAAAACATTTAATCGATACCGGCCACTCCTTGAGCGGCCGGATTTGAAAAAAAATGAATCCTGAGCGTCAGCGAGGGAATCAAAATAGCACGAGGTGAAAAATCTTTGCACTCGAGTGCAACACGTAACTTTTCATCCCACCTCAGCGAGGAAACAACTAAATGCAAAAAAAGCATTAACAATCACAAGATACTTTTATTTCAGTTTAGGTATTAATATTTATTTGGGACTACATATGATAGGTAAGTATTACAGATTTATTTTTAAATTATTTCAAAAATACTTAGGTACTTTTTTTTTTTTTTTTTAACGTGTGGAAATCCCCTCGGACCGTCACCCCACCGGGTCTTGCGGCAGGGCGGTGTGTCGGACTCGAACCGACTAAAACCACACGGTGTGCCACTCTGCGCCTGTGAAGGGAGGTGTCCGGGAACTGCAGTTATTAACACATCCGGACCCCTCCCAGCGCCTGCCCGCACAGAAGCGGGCACCGTCTGCTGGTAGACTCTCAATTAGGCGACGTACGGCACACACGTACGTCGCCCCCTCGCGGGAGGCCACTAGAGCGGATGGAGGGGAAAGCCCGTCCCGACCATCCGCGGCCACACTCAGGGCGGCATGAGGTGCTGATAAGCGCCTCCGCCGCCCGGTTCGCCGGCGGCGGATTGGGTCCGAGTGGACATCGTCCTCCCGGGCCTTCTCCGCCACCTCCTTCTGCGAGATTACATCTTCGCAGAAGGTTGCGACCGCGGTAAAACTGCTATCGCTACCGGCCATGGAGCGTATGACGGCCGGTAGCGAGAGATCTCCTCCGATGACTGCAGTGAGGGCCCGGCGCTGCGACGCCCATGCAGGGCAGATCGCCAGCGTATGCTGGGCCGAGTCCGCACTGCAGTCGCAGTGGTGGCAGGTGGGACTCAATTCCCTCCTAGCGACCGAGTGCAGGTACTTCCCGAAGCAACCATGCCCGGAAAGGACCTGCGTCAGTCGGAAGGAAAGGGTCCCGTGCTGCCGCCCTGCCCACTCGAGGATGACCGGCTGGAGAGCCTCCACGGCGGCAAAGCCAGCGCGTGGAGTCTCCAGCCGGAACGACCAGCGAGCCATCGTGGCTCGACGGGCGGCTTCACGCCACTCGCGTACCTCTTCGGGAAAAAAAAAATAAAAAAAATACTTAGGTACTCGCTCAACCCCGCGGTGTTACCCGCAATTTTTGTCGTACCGCGTGTACTCACACGTTGTTATAGTGTTATGGTGCATTTCTATGTAACGTGTGACTACGGCTTTTCAAACTTGTTTTATACATTTTCAGCGTCGTTTTTTGTCGTAGTTGGGTTTTAGTTTTTACTTTTTTTTTGTCTTCATACTTTTGTCTTTCCGAAACAAATGAAAACTTGTGCCTGAATCTCCGTAAACACTACATTATGGAACACGACCATATTTCGCATTTCTGCTTTTATTAGCAACAGGTTTTTGTAGGTATGTAATCGTGATCCATCTGATTATGTCTAAACTTAATATCCTCAACTTTTAATAGCAGTGTCGTTCTTAGACAACTTCTACATTTCGCCGCTAGAGGCGCGCGGATAATCGTTGCATCAGCTCATCGCTGCTGATCGTAAAACACAAAGTGATTCTTAGATAAATCTATAAAGATATCTTAGATAATAATGATGTTATCTGTGTTGAATCGTTACAATAGTAAACTTTGTTCATTGATTTTGGATTTTACCACCCATTGTTATTCGGTACTTAGAGATAATGCTTCATCTGTCGCTAGCCGTACTATCAAAACTATCGCTTGTTTTAGAACTCGTCCAAATTCAATAACGTATTTTTTGGTTATGGTCTTTAATAAGAAAATTCATGTAAGTTGACTAAATCTGATTATTACTACAAGCTAAAATTAAAAAACCCCCTACGCTAGCACTTAATCGAGTAATCATACGCAATAAATGACTTACATCATTTTGGAAAAGAGCTGATACTCTCACACTGGCCACACATATGTTTAGTTAATTTCCAAACATAGCTAAGAACCACTGCAAGGAAACTGGCTTTCGAATGAAAAAACCGCATCGAAATCGTTCCATCCTTTTGAGAGCTACGATGCCACAGACAGACAGACATACAGACACACCCACACACAGGCAGACAGACATCGACGTTAAACTTATAACACCCCTCATTTTGCGGCAGGGATTAAAAAATATTAATCATGGAATTATAAATGACAAAAAGCCACGTATTCGGTGTAGAAGTATCAATAAAAAGTCGAATCACCTGATTAGTCGAGAAACGTCAAAACAACGCCTAAATGGAGCAAAGCAAAATTGACGTACGCAGGGAAATCCGATAATTTGGGTGAAAACTTGTGTAAATTATAGAAAATTGTTATAAACGAACTAAAAATGGCATCTATACCCTTAATGTTTGCCCAAGAAGACTGTGAGTTGGGTGGCAAAGAATCTATCGAGGTGAATATGTAAAATATTTTTTAGTGGCTATGTAGTGAATGTTGTTATTCATATTTGTCCTTCAACGTATGCATAAAGAATTTCACTTTTAGGTACAAACACACTACGATCGTGGAGCCATTCGTATGCTAATGATTTTTTCTAAATTCAAACTAAACAAGCCACTGTTATTAGAATTCACAATATTTATTGACGTCAGGACATCTTTAGGTATTTCCGTTTTCCTGTAATTTTAATACTGACAATGATAAGATAAACAGTTTACACATGGACTGTATATTCTTTATCATTGTTTTGCTCAGGTAATCTCTAAATTACTTATCAGAACCTTGCATCTACCTTTTCATTAAGAACTTTCAATTCTTTTATATTTAATGGAAGCTGTAAAAGAATAACGACTATTGAAAAATGTACTTTTTATCTAGTACTAGCACAAAACAAAAAGATATAAGTAGAAGTGACTAGTAGGCGTGGCGCGCTTGCCACTGATAAGCGTTGCACCGCATACCTTTATGAGTTGTAGGTATTTTGTATCATAGTCGTGTTACAACGCTGCGTTGAATAGGTCGTCCAATGAAAGTTCTTTTTTACGCCACAATGCAGTACTGTTCTGTTTTACAGTGTAAAAATGATAGCAGAAGGAAAAAGATTGATAATTGAGGTGTTTCTTAACATCTGTAGGTACAATTTTATAAGTTTTATCAATAAAATCTTAAAATTTTATTTAACTGATAATTGACTAGAGATTTAAGCTAAACTCTTCCTTATTCCATTCACATAAATCTCAATCTGGTATGATCGGGTCTTATCAGTTTTCAACGTTATTCTCGTATTTTCTATTCTACTCGATTAGTGATGTAGCCAGGTAGGATGTTAGCTTTATCGATTTGCATACTTTTAAACGTGTTATATTTACTTACTATAATAATTATAAATATTAAATTTTGCTTGTTTGTTTAAGTGGCCTTGAAAGAAAAACACTTGTTTTACCATTGAATATCTATACAAATAAGTATATAGTAAGAATATATATATATAATAAGAGTGTCTGTTTGTAATATAATATCCGCTTTTTACTAAATGCATCTGCATGTGTAGGTACACGGTACAAATTTTTTTTACGGAACAGGTGGCAAACGAGCAGACGTATCACCTGATGCTAAGCGATTACCACTGTCCATGGACACCCGCAACACCAGAGGCGTTACAAGCGCGTTGCCGACCTTTTGGGGGTGGGGAGGGGGAGGAGTTGGGATATGGGCTTCCGGTATCCTCACTCACTCTGTGAAACACAGTGCAAGCGCCATTTCACACTGGTTTTCTGTGAGGCCGTGGTATCACTCCGGTCGAGCCGGCCCATTTATGTCGAAGCGTGATTCTTTTCTCTGCGAAATTTGCAGGCACGGCCGTATACCAAAATAACATTTTTTTAAAATTTTGTCTGTCTCTCTCTCTGTTCCGAACTCTGACTCAGCAGTCAGGATCGCTAAACACTATACCAACGGGTCGACAATTAGACGTATTGCATTTTTGTTCATTGCAGTCAATAAAAAATATGATTATTGATACCATGTGTATTTCCTATAAAACTAAATATGAATACATACTGTGCCAAATATTAATTATGTAACCACTGTTTTGAATTTTGTTAAGTATCTAAACAGTCTTTATTAAATATAATATGATTATAATTAATTAATTAATCCGAAATTCACTGAAATAGCGCAAAGTTGCATTATTTCTGAAATATTAAGATAAGGTAGGTATACCTACTTATTCATTACTTTTATTATTCTAATTGGTTTTATTATAATATTAATTGTATTTAACATTTTTGTTGTTTTTATATTGTATAATTAGTTTTAAGCTTGCAATATTGCCTTGGGAATTTATCCTGTTATAATACTGTAAAAGTTTCTAAATAAATAAATAAATAATAATACAGATTCTTAAAATGAATACACATTATTATCATCATCATCATCATCATCAGCCTATTGCAGTCCACTGCTGGACATAGGCCTCTCCAATTGCACGCCACTTAGTTCGATCCTCGGCTTCTCATTATTATGCAAGTACTTATTTTTTAGCTTCTTTACCTTTATAATGTTGCCTCCTCAGATATCCTTCAATTCATGTTTTTTATTCTGCTCCGTCCTATTACAACAAAAGTTAGGTATCGATATTATTGATAATATTGTAATATGTGCCACAACACTAAGCGAGTAGCGGTAAATATCGAAAAATGACACAAATATCGAATTTATTCTTATAGTGATTAATGTTTTAATTGCGTGCATGTAGAATAACGCCATCTGTTTTTGAATAGCTTTCAATGAAGTATTCTTACTTTCAAGATTACGAAACGTTGTAAGTTCTTCTTACGCTATGGCAAAATAACTGTTAACGTTACGCGATAAGATATATTATCAAACGTGTGACTTTATGTATTGTAGCTTATGAGACATAACATTTCTACCTATTCTTTATGTTCTGTGAGTACTAGCTTTTGCCCGCGGCTCCTCATGTGCATATGTCGGTTATCGCAGTAAAAAGTAGAATATGTCCTTAGTAGTAAGTCTTTAAGTAGATTATACCCTTGCAGCAAAAATAACAATAAATGATTATAAAATGTCATCAGTATCAATACAGATGCAAGATATTAATAAACGGTGTAAAAAAAACATTAATCATACAGATTTGACATCGGGTAGTGGAAACAAGGAAAAGCAGGTGTGCTTTTATTGTGCAGTACTTTTTTCCTCCTGTACATTTTTAGTATATTCAAAGCTTTATTTACTCTAATATTGATCTTTAATAAAGTTGAAAGAGTAGAGAGAAATAAAAAACAATAAATAAATAAATATTTCAGACATCTAACACACAACGCCATCTAGTCCCAAGCTAAGCAGAGCTTGTGTTATGGGTACTAGACAACTGATACAAATACATATATACTTTTTTTTTGTAAATACATACATATACAATGAAAACACCCAAACTCCGAAACAAATATTTCAGTATCTAGGTACTAGTACTATCTAGGTACTATTACTACTCAATTTCAGTATCTAGGTTCAAACCACACTAGGAACCTTAGGTCTTCCAACAACCTACTTCTACAATGTCCCACTCACCGCTCTCATTTTCTACACTCAACCTTCTTCGTACAAGCTGTCCTACTATGGAACGAGCTCCCTCTCGAGGTCAGGATGGCTAAAACTAGGCAAAGTTTCAAACACTTGTTGCGAAAACATATCCTACACACCGTATTCGATCCACCTTGATAACATCATGCTCTCCATTTAGCATGTAAGAATAGGTATTTAATATGTATTTGTTATGTGTATCTACATAAATTTTAAGGTTTGATTGTTTCTTATTAAGAAATATATTAACATTTTTAGTTTTGTGCATCTACCGTGTTTTGGCTCTGCATCACCCTAAGGTCGACTGGTAGAAAATGCCTACGGCATTAAGTCCACCTTTGTCACTGTTAATGTGCATAAAGTATAAAAAAAAATTGTAGATCAAACAAACATTTGGTCCGACCCGGGAATCGAACCCAAGACCTCATGATCAGCAGTCGCACACGCCAACCGCGAGACCAACGAGGCAGTCAATGAATTGATTGTACGGTTTGCCTAGTGGGTTAAGTGGTTGCTATGCCACTTTTTACTGCTCTGAGTGTTGTGGGTTCAAACCCCACATGGGACAACACTTTGTGTAATCCACAAATCGTTGTTCTGATTCTGGTTGTTCTTTGTGTTCAATTCATTTATGTTTGTAAGTCCCAGTTTGTAAAGTTTATTCCTAAAACAGGGGGTGTCTTTAAAAAGAAAAATAAATTTATTAGTGAGAGAGGATCCAATAAGCTTAAGATGAATGTTCATACCAAAACAAATTCCACTCTCAAAATCAAACCAGGCACTGGTTTAACCTAGATAAGTTGACATTCTACTAACGTAAATGTTAATAAAAACTCAGAAATGTATTACAATGACATCTCGCAATGCTAACTCGCAAAGTCAAAACGATATATTAGCCAATAATACAAGGGAGCAGATGGGTTAGGGATTGTAGAAAGAGAATCACATGAAACAGTCGCATCTTGACTAGTGGGAGCAGGCTCCACCAGAGTGAAACCTCACATCGCACCTGACATTATATAACCATGCCGCTCATGCTTTCTATCAGGCAGAGCAGAGTCATTTTGGCAGCTAAACATAAAAAAAACTTTTGTACACCTGTAATAATTCCTTTTGGTGGAGGGGGTAGTATGAATTCGTCATCTCAGCTTTTGTTAGACTTAACTGTAATCCTTACTGTAAAAATGTATCATAAACGTTCATGCTTGCATAAAGACTTGTAGTACATGCATGTTAAACACTTTGTAGCTTGGCTAAATATGACTTAATTAATTATTTAATTGTTCGCATGTAGCATTCCGGATAATCGCGAATCCGTATAACGGAGGGTTGGATAATCATAAGTTTATGATACAGATTAGTGAGTTTTACCACAGATTACTGAATAGTTACTACGTAACAGATACTTCACTCAGTAGAAAATTTCCAATACCTATTACGATAATTGCCTACTCCCTCGCGTCAACAACCACTGTATGCTAAAATGCGCCTAAATGCTCAAGCGTACAGCAGTGATTGCTTCGCACCGCGCGATTCCACAGTAATCGCAGGGCTGCCTCTTCGATAAAATTAAATTAACATAACTTTTTATCTATGTTATTGAGAACTGTGAATATGTTCTGACTTTTATGTGGCAGTTAAAAATTTTATCATTTATAAAATATTTAACCAACTTAAAAAAAAGGAGGTGATCAGACATACAGGCCAAACTGAGATGTTTGACTTGTATGGTTTGTAGGTATGTATGTTTGTGCGCGATAATCTCGCGTTTGGCTAAACCGATATCGATGTGGTTTTCAGAAAAGGATTTGTTACATTTAGGAGAATGTTTTAAAATAAGTATAATAAATACTTCTTAGTTTGATGATGATCTTCGGAGATGTTCACTAGAAATGAAAAAAAAAGCCTTAAAAAAGAGAACCGACTTCAAATAAAGCACTAAGCCGTAAGAAATAATTTGTTTTTTTTTTTATGTTAGTGCTAACAGCTGGTAATTACGAATCGAAAAAGCACCGACATCAAAGAAGAAATTATTAAACCTTTCTTCATTCATTCATTGACAGGTAAATGGAAAAATGTTAGGTGTTTATCCCTTCTTTTGCTTGATTTACACCCATCTACAGCACATAAGGCACCACACGGCATCGTAATACGCGTACGAGCGAACAGCACTATTAAAATTGAACGGCGTGCGCGCGCTTCGCTTGCGAAAACCGCACTGAATTTGATCCGCCGGCGGACCGAGACCGCTTGGCAGGGCGGTAGGCACTTATAGCGCGCAAGTACATGGAGTGACGGAGGCCTGGTTTTACTTTGTTATTCTAAAACTGTATTGTTTTCAGGATGACTTCGCATACCGCAACAATGTTGCCAATGCCGACAAGCAGATCCGCCTTGGTTTCGTACGCAAAGTGTACGGCCTCCTCTCAATCCAACTGCTGGCCACCGCTGCGATCGCTGGAACATTCCACTTTGTTGAACCCATCAAACTTTTTTTACATAACAAGTAAGCTCTCAATTTTAATCTCTCTAGCTCTACTAGCTAGCTAGCTAACTAGCTCTAGCCCGCGGCTCTGCCCACCTGTATATCGCTTATCGCCGTAAAAAGTAGCCTATCTCCTTTCTCAAGAATCAAAGTATCTCCACGCCAAATTTAATTTAAATCGGTGCAGCGGTTTAGATGTAAAAGTGTAACAGATAGACAAACAGAGTTACTTTCAGATTTATAATATTAGAATGGAAATATGGATTTTGGTTGACCTTTGAAGTAACGTAGAATAACACTGTGGATGCGGTAACCCGTTAGTTTAGTAATTAAACATAGCTTGTAAGTCAACTTTAGTCCATTTGCTTTAAGAAAATAGTGAAGCATCAATCAAACACCAGCCCTTACCTGACCAATCATGTTCCAAAGAAATATTGTTTTATATGAAAGTTTACGAATAGACTATAGTACAACATATTTGACTGCCTCGGTGGCGCAATGGTAGCGTATGCGACTGCTGTGCTAGAGGTTGCTCGCGGGTTCGATTCCCGGGTCGGACCTGTTTGTATGGTCTGCAAATAATAATAATAATATTTATTGAGTTTCAAAAATTTTTTTTACACAGTATTGATTTGATAAGCACTGGAACCCCACACTAGGATCCCTGTGTTGTGAGGTCCAGTCTCTTTCATCACAATGTCAAAGTCTGAATGTATGAGTGCATATAGTTGGAAGTGTACGTGCGTGCTCACTGCTGGTGTCTTTGTTGTGTGTGGTGTGTGTGTGTGTGTGTGTGTGTGTGTGTGTGTGTGTGTGCGTGTGTGTGTGCGTGCGTTTATGCGCGTCCAGGTATGTGTATGGATGTGTTAATTTGTTCAAGAAACAGCTATAAATTGTTCGGTTTTAGAGTAATCCAAATCTATCAGTAAGTTTGTAGCTTTCTTTTTAAATACGTATCTAGTCGTTTGAATAGCGTTCAAGTCCTTGTTGACTTTTGTATATAGATGAGGGCCCATAAAAGCGAAAGCTTTGTTGCCAAATCGTAGTTTACAGATTTGCTTTTGCCATTTGCATTTTCTCTGTGATCGGTCGCTTATAAGTACAGTAGAAAGTGCTGTTTTGTGAAATCTGAGAACAACTGCCAAAATGTACAATTTGCGTACTGTAAGTACTTTTGCAACTTCGTATAACTGATCTGTTGGATAGCGAATTTTTTTCTTAAGCATCACTTTTAGAATTAGTCTTTGAGCGCGCTCGGCAACGATGAGATGGGTTTTACATGCGGCACCCCATGACACGATGCAGTAACCCAAGATTGACTGGCACAAGGCCTGGTAGATTATTTTAATTGTTGCAAGGTCTGTTATTAACCGCAGTCGCTTAAAAATGTAAACAAGTTTTCTAACTCTTGTGCTCAGCGTTCTAATTTGTATCTGCCATGTCAAATGTTGATCAATGCAAATGCCCAGGTATTTAATGCTGTTGACTCTGTCGAACTCGAAATATTTGTTTCGGAGTTTGGATGTATAATATGTATCTAAGTATATACAAAAAAAAAGTATATATGTATTTATATCAGTTGTCTAGTACCCATAACATAAGCTCTGCTTAGCTTGGGACTAGACGTTGCGTTAGATGTTCGAAACATTTATTTATTTATATATTAGGCATGTGACCTTCTGAATTAGTGAAATGGTCTATTAACTATGTATATATTTAATTCTTAAAACTCTGTCTGAAAACATTACTTAGAAAAGATCCGTTACCAGCTTACATGGACTGTCAAGAATAATAGAGGAAAAAAATTGGCGGTCATTGGTAATTTTTTTTTTATGGAATAGGCGGGCAAACGAGCAGACGTATGGCCTGATGTTAAGCGATTACCGCCGCCCATGGACACATGCAACACCAGAAGCGTCACAAGTGCGTTGCCGGCCTTTTGGGGATGGGGGGGGGAGGTAGGGGTAGGGGATATGGGCCTCCGGTATCCTCACTCACTCGGTGAAACACAGCGCAAGCACTATTTCACACCGGTTTTCTGTGAGGCCGTGGTATCACTCCGGTCGAGCCGGCCCATTCATGCCGAAGCGTGGCTCTCCCACGGTAATTGAAGGTAAATCGCCACTGAGTAACTGAAAATCGAGGGTCAAGCCGCATCAACAGTGTTATTCTACGTAGTCATGTTGCTTGCTCATAGCGCCATATTAGTCATGCGTTTTAAATATTGTCTTGGTTAACCGACATTGAAGTGTCCCCTTATGTAGATTAGTTGTTGTACGGAAAGAAGATTTTTTCCATGCGCGTGGGGTTCCCCGCATTGTTTCTGTACCTCTGAAAACGCGTATCAAAACCTCATGAACAGTAGTTAAATAGTTTAGGAGTTAAAGATAACTCGAATCTACATTTTTCGCCTCTGGTGTTGTGGGTGTCCATGGGCGACGGTAATCGTTTACCATCGGGTGATGCGTCTGCTCGTTTGCCCCCCATACCATAAAAAAAAGATTTAAATCGGGTTAGATAATCAGATGTCCTTTAAAACAAACTTAAAATCTACACAGCTCTCTTTGAGGACTAGTACCTAATCAAAATAAATAACTTGTTAAAAAATATAACTGACAATTGATTTGAATGCGGCGACTATTATTGTATAACCATACCCTTCACATCTATACTAATATTATAAAGCTGCAGAGTTTGTTTGTTTGTTTGAACGCGCTAATCTCAGGAACTACTGGTCCGATTTGAAAAATTCTTTCAGTGTTGGATAGTCCATTTATCGAGGAAGGCTATATTTTATTTTCAAAAAAATTAGGGATCCGTAAGAAAATTGCTATTTTGTAACCTAAGGTGTGAAATCGAAAACCTATTTTTGCGTGCGGCGCAAAGACTATTGACAATAGAACAAAATAATGTATTACGGGTTTGTAGGTCCCATTAAGATCTACAAAAAAGTCCGCGGGAGCATATATCTAACTATCATGGTTTAGTCACAATAACCGCTTTTGTGTTCAAAAAAATTATTAAACGTCTGAAGAAAGAAACTACGTTAAATGTTTATCGTAATATTAATCCTTATCTAAATAAAGCATTATGTTATCAAGGGTATTTATGTAGAAGTAAAATACTTTTTGTTTCATCCCATTCGGACATTTCGTTTAGAAGTTATCACGAGTATAAGACGCTAAGAGTTGGTACCTAATAATGAGTTATTTGCCAAAGAGTTTTTATCAACATAATACCTAATATTAGTCTTTATCCAAATAAATGTGTTGTTGATTATGAATATTAGATCTTAGAAGAGTATAATAAATACATCTATACTAATATATAAAGCTGAAGAGTTTTTGTTTGTTTGAACGCGCTAATCTCAGGAACTACTGGTCCAATTTGAAAAAGTTCTTTCAGTGTTAGATAGCCCGTTTATCGAGTTTATCTATATCATCACGCTATGACCAACAGGAGCGGAGTACCAATGAAACGGGGGGAAATTATTACGCTACGGGCAATAGGAGACGCAAACGACGTTGCGTGGGTCATCTATACTAATATATAAAGCTGAAGAGTTTTTGTTTGTTTGAATGCGCTAATCTTAGGAACTACTGGTCCAATTTGAAAAAGTTCTTTCAGTGTTAGATAGCCCGTTTATCGAGGAAGTTTATCGAGTTTATCTATATCATCACGCTATGACCAATAGGAGCGGAGTACCAATGAAGAATGTTTCAAAAACGGGGGGAAATTATTACGCTACGGGCAATAGGAGACGCAAACGACGTTGCGTGGGTCATCTATACTAATATATAAAGCTGAAGAGTTTTTGTTTGTTTGAACGCGCTAATCTCAGGAACTACTGGTCCAATTTGAAAAAGTTCTTTCAGTGTTAGATAGCCCGTTTATCGAGGAAGTTTAGCGAGTTTATCTATATCATCACGCTATGACCAATAGGAGCGGAGTACCAATGAAGAATGTTTCAAAAACGGGGGGAAACTATTACGCTACGGGCAATAGGAGACGCAAACGACGTTGCGTGGGTCAGCTAGTCTATACTTATAAAGCTGAAGAGTTTTTTTGTTTGAACGCGCTAATCTCAGGAACCGCGGGTCCGATTTGAAAAATTCTTTCAGTGTTAGATAGCCCATTTATCGAGGAAGGATATAGGCTATCATAACGCTAAGACTAATAGGAGCGGAGCATCAATAAAGAATGTTTCAAAAACGGGGGAAAATTATCACGCTACGGGTAATAGCAGACGCAAACGAGGTTCGGTGGTTAAGCTAGTAAAAAATGTTTTTCCCAATCAATTCACAAATGACGACCTGCGAAAACATTTTTTTTTTCAAAAAACTTAGGTTTTATTATTAAGTTGTATAATAAAAACAAAAAGTATCCCTTTTTTTAAGGTTACAAAGAAAAAATACTACATTAACGGATGGAATATGCACTAATATTCTGTTAAGAGTTTAAAATATTTTACCAAAACCTAATTCAAGTTCGAACTACCATCTAACACGAAAAAGTACTTTAATACAAGTACAGTTTTAATTGGTACAATGAATGTAATGTTTCAGTAACTGGATGGTGATGATAGCGTTTGTGCTCAGCATGATAACGCTGTTCGCCCTCATCGCGAAGAGACGAGACTCGCCCGCCAATCTCTACTTACTGGCTGCTTTTGTAAGTACACTGGAAAATCACTTTATGGTGTTAAACCATAAAGATTAAAAATGACTGCACGGTTAGCCTGCTGGTTTAAGTGGTCGCCACGCTTTCTACTGTGTTGTGGATGCAAATCCCACATGGGACAACACTTTGTGTGATCCACAAATTGTTGTTCTGAGTCTAGGTGTTCTTTGTGTGCGTTTCATGTATGTTTGTAAAGTCCCCCGCGACTCAGGACGTAAATTTTAAAGACTTTTATACATAGTTTTTGTTATATAGCGGGACTTATTTGCAATAAAATTATTTAAAAGTTTACGAACCTTTTAAATCGTCGGCAAACAAGCATAGACGGTTCAGTGAGTACCTATACTCATGAACACCATCAGCACCATGAGAATTAAGGGGACAAGGGTGCTTGATATTTGTTCTAGGTTGGGATCAAATCTACGACCTAGAGCTCAACTGGCAAGATCACTAACCAGTAGATTAACAACCCTGAAAAAAAAAGAATGAGAAACTGAACTTTCATCTCTAATTGTGTGAATCTCTGTATCGTTCCAGACGGTGGTGCAAGCGTACTCAATTGGTGTGGTAGTCTCCTACTACAACACCGGTGTGGTGATCCAAGCGTTAGCTCTGACGTTTGCTGTGGTCTTCTCTCTGACCGTGTACACACTCAACACTAAGACAGACTTCTCGTTTGTCGGATACGGGTGAGTTCTTAACAGTGCAAATAAGAAAGCATTACAGTTGTAATGTAAAAGTGTAACTAAATGGCTCATCAAAGTGCAGCAGTGCACTGTTTGGCTGAATAGGTTTCTAGTCCCACGAGATGAATAGAGATTTTGACACCCCATATTATTAATATGTTACCACACGGAAATTTAGAACATCAGCTAATACAAAATTGAAAATTAGCTTAGGGTTATAATAATATCTACACTAATATATAAAGCTGAAGAGTGTTTGTTAGACGCGCTAATCTCGGAACTACTGGTCCGCTTTGAAAAATTATTTCAGTATGAGATAGCCCATTTATCAAAGAAGGCTATAGGATAAATATCACCACGCTAAGTCCAATAGGAGCGGAACACCAATGAATAATGTTACAAACACGGGGGAAAATTATTACTCTACGGGCAATAGGAGACGTAAACGAGGTTGCGTGGGTCGGCTAGCTGCTTTAGCAAACAAGATCAGTATCAACCAACACCACCTTTCTAGATGAGTAGCTGATATGTAATAAAAATCTATACAACGACAGTTCGAGTTTATACTTGTCAAAAAATTATATACGACCAAGGTGATCTCTATTATCTATAAATCAACAACTTAACTTTGACTGCCTCGTTGGTCTCGCGGTTGGCGTGTGCGACTGCTGATCATGAGGTCTCGGGTTCGATTCCCGGGTCGGACCAAATGTTTGTATGATCTGCAAATATTTGTTTCGGAGTTTGGGTGTTTTCTATGTATAATATGTATGTATTTACAAAAAAAAAGTATATATGTATTGATTTCAGTTGTCTAGTACCCATAACACAAGCTCTGCTTAGCTTGGGACTAGATGGCGTTGTGTGTTAGATGTTCGAAATATTTATTTATTTATAACTGCGTTTGTTTGCAGCCTTGTCGCTGGCTTGAGTGTGCTGCTTATCGGCGGAATCCTGCAAATCTTCATTCAGAGCTCGGCCTTCGAGGTGGCACTGTCCTTCGTTGGAGCGATACTGTTCAGTCTCTTCCTCATATACGACACACAAATGATGATGACCACCCTCTCGCCCGAGGAGTATATCCTCGCCACCATCAACCTGTACCTGGACATCCTCAATTTGTTCCTCTACATACTTCGTATCCTCAACGAGCTTAATAGGAATTAATTTTCATCATTCTTTAGCAACATTTATTAAAGCATTTTACGCACTATTCTTTGAAGTGTAGGGCTCCTACACACTATGCCGACGGCCTAAACCTGCCGGTATAGTGTGTAGGAGGCCTAAGGCTGTGATTTAAAAGCATATTTTTCGACACTAATCTCACGATGGGTACTTTTGAGAGTAATTTGTGTTTTTTCGTCGAAACTGTTATTGTTTTTTTACTGGTTTAAGAGGTTTTGAAAGAGGATAAATTTAAGGCAGGCCTCAATTTTGAATATTAAATAGTTTGTCGTTTGAAATTATATACAACAGAGTATTATTTTATTTATAGATGTATTTATTATAAAGACAATGAAATATTAAAATCGGAAATTGCCCGCGAAATAAATGTCGTGAAGCACAACTGTTAAAACATGAATTATTAATAATATATTATTTAAATTAGAACTGTGTTGTTTTACTGCCCAAGATTGCATAGTACCTACATTTGCAAATATGTTTTTTTATCCATTAATTCTGGCTGTTAGATAACTGCTAAGAATGTAACTGTTATAACATCAATAGCAACATTTAGGATGCTATAAATAAATTACTAATATATCAATTTTTAGCATTTTAATCAATCTATCTACTAAGTAGTTTGAGTGTAGTAAATGCTATGTGCTTTTGTAAGTAAATATTAGATTCGTAATAATTTTATTTTTAACCGACTTCAAAAAAGGAGGAGGTTATCAATTCGACTATTTTTTTTATGTTTGTTTCCTCATAACTTTCGACTGGGTGAACCGATTTTAATGATTCTTTTTTATTTGAAAGCTGGTGCTTCCCGTTTGGTCTCATTTTAATTTGGTCCAGTTCTCGAAGTCGGTTCTTTTTTGATAAAATTTGTGATTATTAAAAGACAACACCCGCGTTAGGAATATACATCCTTTGTCATGAAGGACTTTACAGATTTGGAACGAACTGAACCCACACTGGCGCAGTAGAAAGCGGCGTAGCGACTGCTTAAACCACTAGGCCAATCATTAATTTACTATAAACGTTTTTTCCTATGTCCATATGAACAAATATTGATACTAAATATTCAAACCGAAAACTGAGTAAGCTTACGCAACTGGATTTGACCAAAAAGCCGCATGGCGATGGCGCTATAATTAATACCCGTGAGATTGTATTGAGATATCAGATGATATATATTTCATGCGACTACAGTAAGGCTCGCTCGTTTTTAACCGACTTCCAAGTTCAGTGTTATCGTTTTTATGCACATAAACCATTCACGATAATTTTTGACAGCGATTTTTAAAACAGGCGTTATTCTTCAATCTTAATTGATCTGCTTTTAAAATAGTAACAGCAAAATAAAACAAGACTAAAGTTCACAATCAGCAACAATATATTCATGAAGAGACATTGTTTCATACAAATACGTGAATCACCAACCGTCACAAATTACATTCTCACTAAAATGCATCGTCTAAGAAAACAAGGTCTCGCATTCCGAGAGCGACACGGTGTGACGTCACTATCCAGTTACCACCTTATAGCAACATAACATGAAATTAGCCAACCAGAACCAGCGATAGCGATGATGACGTCATGTCGGTTTCTCTGTCTCGTCATTGTGTCTCGGAATGCCATACCTGGTGAAGTATATTGTTATACCATGCTATAATGGAAGTACATCACATCAACAGCCTTTAACAGTCCACTGCTGGACATAGGCCTCTCCTTAGGCTTATTTATATACATGTTAATATTACATTAAAATGACACATTACTCTTTTAATAAATTAATTTGATAAACATCATCAGTCATTTCTGGCTTCCACAATGAGATTTGTCCTTCAGAGGGCCTAGTGTGAGTTTATTTCGCTTCAACTCGCTTTCGCGTTTATCGTTACGATTGGTGAAGATTTCATTGTGGACCAATCGCAGCACTGAACGCTATTACCGTGACGATTCAGACTAGGCCTTCAATTGAAGTTCACTCAATATCTCGAAAAGTGTTACATGCTCCTCCGAACAATACAAACATTGACACATAAGATTAAGTGTTCTTTTTCCTTAAATAAAAAAGAAAAGATAAAAACTGTTCGCCATCAGTACATAAGCTTATTACATTTCTTATTTAACAAAGTATTACAGATTATGGTGCCAATTCTGTTCCTACGTAAACTAATAAAAAAATTATCTTGTATTCTCTAACGAAGCGATTTCCAAAATGCTAACAGTGCTATCTCGATCACTCCTGCTACAATGAGCTTATGACGTGTTCAGTTCGTAAATAATTTTATTGCAGTTTATTATGCCTTTAGGTTACCGTACGGCAAATTAGTTCGGTCTCACTCAGTTACTTTTAATTACATGAGGATAATGATGCAGAAGCATCTCAATAGACCGCCATAGTGTGGGTCACATGCTGCATTGTTGTATTGTCTGCACTCGCAATGAGTATGGTGACCACTTCTCTTAAATTCTGCTCATGCTTTCAATTAGGCAGAGCAGTCACTTTGGCAGGCTCATGTGAAAATCTTTCAAGATTCAATCTGTAGTTGAAAATACAATCACAAATTTTATAATGAAGAAAATTAAGGAACATGCTTCGCTTTCTTTGACAATCAGTCTTTTACTTTCATACGCATTGTTTAGTAATCAAAATAATTCTTTATTGAGATGAATACCAAGGAATTGTATTTTTATTATGTTTTTTGTAGCCTGGTAACATTACTTTCCACATGGTATCTTTGTGCGAGGTTTGGTTAACAATTTTCAACCTATTTTTGTAAATTACAAGTTCATAACATTACAACATAAAAAATATGCAAGTACACAATGTTTTTCAACCACTGCAAATAATTTTGTTTTCTCTTTACACTATTGTTACCCTTCGCGTTATCCCACGATTGTTTTATCAAGATTAAGATCTAATAAATTAGAAACAGATTAATATCTTCTAATATATAAAATTCTCGTGCCGCGGTGTTTGTTACCAAAATTCACGAAACGGCTGGACCGATTTTTATGAAATTTTGTGTGCATATCAGGTAGGTCTAAGAATCGGCCAACATTTATTTTCATACCCCCAAAATTTATTTTTACCCTTATATTTTTTTTGTTTTTTTTATGGCAAAGCGACGTTTGCCGGGTCTGCAAGTTACATCAAATAAAAATCATTCAACACTTTACAATTCTCACAGTTATTTATTTCATCAAACAGCTATATAAAACAGAAATTCATTTATATACACATTTAAAATCTTATTTTAACATATACGTTTAATTAAATGCTATGAAATATATTTAGCTTTAATTCCGCGATTAAAAAATAATAAATATAAATAGCTTTTAAATAATGTCTCGCGGAATTAAAGCTAAATATATTTCATAGCATTTAATGTCATGGATTTCCGCAAAGTAACGCCTGATTCCATAACTTATATACGTTTAAAGCGTTTCTGCAAATTAAAATAGTGATGTCACTTGATTGGTTTACGTACAGGTTCAAATGCTAACCCCACATTGCTCAGTAAAATGAATGCCTATTAACGTAAGAATATGGTTATAAAATCAACACGTGTATCTATGGGGTTTATGCAAAATACTAATAACCTTTTACAGCCTCTAAACTATACCTATAATATATTAATAAATAAATATATAAATACTACCTTTTAAACCAAAGACTTATTGTCTATTCGCATTAAGAAAATACTGACGTATCGATCACCCAAGATGCAAGTGTTTCGCGTTGATTCTCATTAGACAATTTTTAACCGACTTCAAAAAAGGACAAGGTTCTCAATTCGACCATATATATGTTTTTTTATGTATATTCGCGGATAACTTCGTCGTTTATAAACTGATTTTGATGATTCTTTTTTTAATGGAAAGGAGATATCCCAACGGTGGTACCATGATAAGGACACTAAGATCTTATGATGGCATCCAAGTGAAATCGAGTCGAACTTTGAAGTAGGTTTTTGTTTTTGTTAAATAAAAATATAAAACACTTCTCCTTCATTGAAAAGATTTCTTAAGGTCGTTTCTAGTGCGGATCCTCTACTGTCAGTATATGTAAGAAGCCTTAGAACAAGTTATACATTGGAACATTTTGTAAAAGGCATTAGTATTTTAAAACGTCTGTTTATGCAACGTGGCTAATATTCGTATGAATCGTATGTGCCTAGGCAGTTAAAACGAGTTTAAATTAATCTTTATTACATTCCCTATGTACAATCCTTTTTACGTTTCATTATTCGCATCTGTTTCACTTAAATGTTCTTCAATGTCACTGTTAATATGTTTTGTCTCGTTTTTACTAGATTGAGTTTCGAGTTTTAAGTCCATACTGCTATCATTTAAACACTCTTCTTTTTTCAATACATTGCTTAAGTCTGATGTGTGAGTTTTTTCGTCCTTCACTGGTCTGAAAATCGAAAAATATTTTAATATTTTTGTATTGTTTCTAAGACAAATTTATTTGATTTAAATCTATTTTATTTATTTATATCTTGAGAACGCTCAGGTGGAGTGACAACTTGCGTAAGATGGCTGGCAGGAGCTGGATGCGAGAAGCCCAAAATCGATCACAGAGTAGCGTGCAATGGGAGAGCCTGATGATGTGATGTGATAATTATTACCTATTAAGTCAGCAATATGTAGTAAGTTGCTGGCTATTTATGATTCAAAGAAAAGAATACGAGATTGTTTTTTTGTTGTTTACAATATCAGATCTGCAGGAAACTTCAGTTCAAAAATAAAAATAAAATACCAGAGACAGAAATGAGAAATCCGTGTTCACGATAGAAACAAAGAAAATATAGTTTCTAAACAATAGACTGTCTGACTGACCAAATTTGTCTATGGTTTATGTTCAGTGCCTTATCCGTTGCAGCATAATTTCATAAAGATTTTCAATTCTTTAATCTTTACTCACACGCAGTTGACTTTTCATGTTTGATATTGCCACTTACAGGTTAGGTTTTATGAAAGGCATTTGACACATCAGTATTTGCCTTAACAATACGTCAAGCTTTTGTTTTATATTCGAGTTTTATTTTATGTAGTAGGCGGGCAAACGTGCAGACGTATCACAAGTGCTGTGCCGGCTTTTGGGGGATGGGGGGGGGGGGTGGAGGCGGTGGATGGGGTTTATAGGGGAAGGGGTATGGGCCTCCGGTATCCTTACTCACTCGGTGAAACACAGCGCAAGCACTATTTTATACTGGTTTTCTGTGAGGCCATTGTATCACTCGGGTCGAGCCGGCCCATTCATGCCGAAGTGTGGCTCTCCCAGTTCTATGTTACATGCCAGTTTCAGTCAAGGATGCATCATTTCTGAGTGCGTCTTACTTAAATTCATCAAACTAATGTCTAATATGTCTATCTATGTACCTATTTCAGGTATTGTGTTGTGCTACTTAGTGACATTAAACATTCGTGATGAACAATTGGAGCTTAGTGACCCTTAACACAGGTATTTTATACCCTTCCCGTTCCCCAATCACTCAGAGTTTATTAATCTACTATTTTACAAACGATCATAGCGAATAAGAATTTGAAATCTCCATTTGGTATGGGACATATTCTATTTATTTATAAAGATTTAACACGCACTATATTTAAACATTGTATGTAAAAGAACTAGTGGTCCCCCAATGATCGAAATTCTACCATAATTCATTTATTTTTATTATAAATTAAAACTGTACAGAATTACATACTCCTCAGTTCGCATAATTTTCCTTAAAAGTGTACGAAGTTTTTGCTTCACATTAATATATGGCGACTTCCACATACAGCGCAACAACAACATAACACACTACAGCGCCATCTGCCGAAGATACGTCGGACTACGGAGTAACGAAGGAAACGAGGAAACTACCAATCCTGAATCGCGCAATAGAAGTTCTCACGCCGATTTATATATATACACCATCCCAACATCAACCGTTGGGCAGTGGCCCGCCAGGCATGATCACCTCGCCTGGCCGGAGGATCCCCTCTTTGTGTTGGAGGGACAATATATAGATTCCAAAAGAAAGAATTTACCTTCTATTAAACATTCACTTTTCGAGTTAATCTATCCCTTAAAATCGGATGTTGGACGAACATATTCTCTTCACCGTCTGAGAACATAGTCGGTTTGCCAATTTTTTTGTCATGCTTCCGTTTCAGCTTATAAGCCAACGTGCTCTTAGGGATTCCGTATATTTTAACCGCAGAAGCCATCGAAATTTTGCCGGATTTAATTTTCTCTAGCACTTCTTCTAATGTCTGTTGAGTGTAGTTGGATCGTGTTCCGTATTTTCTTATATGTCCATTCATGTGCAGCGTTCTTTTGCTGAAAGTCGTAAATGTCACTTGAGGTTCGTTACAATTTCGGTTTATCCATCAATTCATCTCATGCAGGATGAATATAATAAACACAAATAATCTTAGTTTTCATTATTTACAGAACTAACTTTTTCCCGTGGCTTCGTTCGATTTAATATCGCGTTTCTAATATTTTTTTTCGAAATAAGTGTATGCCGTGTTGTTCCGTACTATATCTATCTGCATGTCAAATTGTTTACAGTTTCGTTCGGCTGTCCTGGAGTAAGTAATTGAATGACAAAAATCCATCAATTCACCATTAACCAATCACAGTAATCCTTAGTATATTCTGGTATGTTTCAGCGCTTCCTAGGATTTATTTTAAAAGCCATTACGTCCAATTATAATCTTAAACCAATTCCAATTAAATTCCTGTAGTCTTGCTTAACTGCAACTTGAATTTTTTGTATGACCGACGGTGAAAATTTTATGATAAATGATAAAATGGATTGTCCAAAAATGGTACGAAATATATGACACCTAAACACACCGCTTTTATTACAAATTTTGTTTTCTTTATTTCATTTCAATATCAAGATTTTTATTCGACTTTTAGTTTGACTTATCAATAAAGCGTGTTTTTAAACTACATTTATGTATTGTGATCGGTTCTTAATAAGTATCCATAGTTTAAATAAAATCTGACCGTTCAAAGGAGGTCCAAATTTCAAAGGAGCCGTTTTAAACAAGTAAATATAGAGGTGAAACTAATAAAAGCGTTTTAATAATATTTCCTACTATCCAGTAGTGAAAAACAAAACATTATAACGTAACAAGTCCTCATGCATACAAGTTTCTATAGAATGTATCATTTTGACTTTTAATTAAAAGGATTTGTGTGAATAAGTGACTAGGTTACTGATAATTTGGTTTGTAGCTGTTAGAACTAATGACGTCATACTCTGTAGAGACTTTAATAATTTTAAGTCCCAGCGGGTTATGAAGTGATTAAAATAAAAACAACAAATTAAAAAAATAATTAATTTAATTTTACAAAGTCTTACTGTACAACACTTTAATTTTCTAAGAAATATTTAATACTAAAATTCCAATAGTTGTTCCACTGGGTTCCAATAACTTACCTTTTAACGTCATCGAGTGTCTTTGGTTTGATGGCAGTCTTGTTCACTGGCAAAGTGCAGCGCTTGCGGTGTTTATACAACTGTTTGAATGTGTCGAACTTTCTTGAGCACCCGTAGCAAGAGTGCTTATTGTGACAAGTCTCGTGCACCATTAAGTCGGTTGACGTCACAAATACTGGTAATACAAAAACACAATATTTATCTATGGATATAAATAACTACTTTTTGGTGAATGAGCTAACACTTTTATTTTATTTTATACTAGCTGTACCCCGCAGTGTTACCCCCGGTACGACAATAACCGCATTAACCGCGGGCAACACCACGAGGCGAAGCTAGTCTAGAAAAAAGTAGCCTAAGTTACTCCTTATATCATCAGCTACCTATCAGTGAAAGCCCCATCTTTTGCTTGCCCTCTTTACAACAGAACAGTAATTTAAAGTTTTTTATAGTACTAAGCCTTTAGCTGCATAAAGGCGCGTCTCCACCGAAATTTGACAACACAAATGTTGCCAACTTTTGTTCGGTGGAGACTCAGCTTTACAGAAACTTTTATCACCAACACGTGTTGGCAACACAAAAGTTGCCAACTTTTGTTCGGTGGAGACTCGGCTTAAGATAACACGAATTTCATACACACTGAAAACGTTAATACGTTATGTTAATTTGTTGCGGGTTCTAGACAATTTCATTTTCTTGAGACTTCCCGGGTGTCACAACTCGGTGTGTTCGTGGGTAAATACTGTTGATCCTGGTGTACAGGAGTCGCAGTGGTGGGTATGTAGGAAGGATTAGTCCCCTACTTAAAAAGAATTTATTTTATGAATCTCACAATATAAACTTACCTCTTCTACAGATCTGACATTGATATTCAACTTTGATTTTCTTCTGCGGTGACTCGGCGCCGGCCACCTTTCTTTTAACCGACTTGTAGGAATGTTGGGCTATCACATGCGCCTGAAAGAAGTGTACAATATTATACAGGGTACAAAAATACTTTGCAAACTAATAAGCATTAAAATTTATTGAGCCATTTCGGAGGAATAATACAAACACCACGGGGTTTGGATGGTGAGTAAATTCATGTAGGAAGGATTGTGTCACCTATCGATTTACTCAGATACTCACCGGGCACCGGACTTCGGTGAGTATCTGAATCGAATAGGATGGGAGGCTACGGTATCGCCCTGCATGGGACTCGCGAGCGTCGAGTCCGGGTCGGACAGATCGGACGAAACCTATCACCGTCAGCATTGATCACGGCAATGCTCGCGACGAGTAGTAAAGGGTGGGAAGCTGCGGTCTCCTTCTGTGAGGATGTTATGCTTTAGAAGGAGTCCGCAGAACGAAGAAGGCGGCGAAGAGGACGCGGTAGAGGTCGCTAGTTCCCATGTCACCGTCTGAAGGTCGCTGCGGCCACATCTTGAGAAGATATGACCGCTGCGATCTACCTGAGACTGGTGACACCCTGATGCGGCTCCCTGATAGTGTCCTGCCCCAGGGGTAACCGTGATCATTCTAGGAGGTACCTCAGCTATGAGGTAATGCTGGGAGTTTTCCAGAAGCCGCCGATGCGTTCCTGGAGTTCCTCCCAGCTACCGAGCTGCCCTTCGTCTGCCCAGGGAGGGTATGGGGCGAAATTTTTTTTTTTTTATTTGAAAGCTGGTGCTTCCCAAATGGTCCCATTTAAATTTGGTCCAGATTGAAGTCGGTTCTTTTTTTTTGTTAAAATTTGTAGGTAATTAATTACTTTTAAATTACAATTTATTAGTAATGATGATGATGATGATATGAGTTTATTATTACTATTTACATATTTAATTACCTTGAGTCCAGTAACACTGTTGAAGGACTTCGTACACAATAAGCAGTCTAGAGACAGATCACAGTCTTGCTCCAAGTCTTCTTCTTCACTCAGTGGCTCTTCCTTTACTGTAGCTTGACCATACTGTAAATAAAATATATTGCTCATGAACTGACTACGTTCCACTTAAAGAATAACTAGCAAGAGGGACGTCTTGACAACTGCCACTTACCGCAACTCCGAACCTACTGGTAGATTATTTATTCGACAGTATCAGTATGCACACATAGATATTGTATTTCCTAATTCATACATACTTTAGCTCTCTATATATCTATCCTAATATTATAAACGCGAAAGTTTGTATGGATGGATGGATGGACGGATGTTTGCTACTCTTTCACGTAAATACTACTGAACGGATTTGGATGAAACTTTACAGTAATATAGCTTATACATTAGAATAACACATAGGCTACTATTTGCCGCGATAACCGACATATGCGCGGGCGAAGCCGCGGGCAACAACTAGTATCTAACCTATGTGTTTTATTTTAGTACTACTAGCTTTGCCTGCAGCTCCGCCCGTGTATGTGGGTTATCGCGTTGCATCTTTAAGCTGATGTAACTTTTTTGTTTTTCAACTGATTGAAATAAAAAAAAACTCTAAATCTTTAAAACCAGACATAGTGAAAATCAGATCTAAATCGGTTAAGCTACTTCTGAGGCTAGCGCGCTCAAACAAACGAAAAATCTAAAAGTGTTGTTTTGTCTTCTGTTACTATAATAAACACCCCTTCATTAGTTTTTCTTTAATATCTTTAATTATACAGTCGAGTCGACCTCTTGCAATTTTATTGTTTGTATAAATAACGAAACATAATGATGTTGAAATACCTACATAAAAGGTTAATTAAATTTTATTATTAACCCTACAAGGCTCTTTTTTTGTAAGCGACAAAAATATATATATCATCATATATATACATCATATACTATATCTAGTAGGAGAAAAATTATTTAAAAAAAAACAACATTTCATTTCAGTTCCATATACGGTACACTGAGCCTTACTTTTTGGTATTCAAGCAGTATTATTTGAATACCAAAAAGTATAAGTATAATAGAATTGTTTTGGAAACAGTTTCCTATTTGAATTTGTACATATTATTTAAAAACAAAAATAAAGTGAAAAAGCTAATATATATATATATATATTTCTTTTACAGATGAAAATTTCTGAAACAACTGTTATCTTTGTTCAGGCAAAGTTCTATATGACATTTTTCACAAACTATGTATGTTTTTCCTTTGCAACCGGGATATTTGCATCGTTGTCTCTTTTCACCCCAAACAGGAAAATGTTCAAACCCATCACGTCTGACATCACGAGGAGGTATGACTGCCGTATTAGGCTTCTTCCTTTTTTTTTCAATTTCATCAGATAAACTTGGTTCACTTCTCTTTTTGTTTATCGATGGCCCAGACATGCATAAACTTTTCCCTACTTCAAATTTGAAGTCCTTCTGTTTCATCGTGGTTAGCGTATGCTGCTGCTCGCCAACTCTTTTGTACAATAACCAGCTATTGAGAAGAGTAACATCAAGAAGATGATAAAACATCCTCAAGTACCATTTTCTGGTACTAACTTTTATTTTATATTTCTCTAGGAACGAATCTAAGATGTCCACACCACCCATATGCTGGCTATACATTTTCATTATTTGGGGGCACTCTACTTGTATATACTTTTTCTGTTTCTTGCAGTATCTTCTTGCTGACTCTATTGGCTCTTGACCCACAAAAGACGATGATAAAACGACTGGTTTTTTATCGTACCACATAACGGTAACGATATCTATATTATCACAATTTGCTACCCATTGCTCTGAATAACCTCGCTGAACCTTTTCTTTTATAAGCTCCTTTGTGGAAGGTATTCTGAGGTCTTTTCCTAGACAACCTTTATTGACAATTCCCAGTGAATGAATCCCTTGTCTGGCCAAATAAGCAATCAAGTCTGGAGACGTATAATAATTATCCAAAAATAATTTGTAATTTTGATGCTTTGGTATGCACCTAGCTAAGCGTACTACACTATTCGAGCTGGCTCCTAAATCTGGCTCACTTGAATATCTTAGTCCGGGATCGTTGTCTATTCCTGAGCAAATTTCAAAATCGTAAACAAAGCCACGATCGTCGCAAAGAACCAGCAGTTTATAGCCCCATATAAGTGGCTTTTTAGGAAAGTACTTCCGTAGAAGATTAGAAGCTTTTGTCGCGCACATTTGCTCCCCGACGGATAGTGCTTCTCTTTTAGGCAGGCTTTGACATTTTTTTTTCAATGTTTCTAATATTGGCCTGATTTTATGCAAACGATCATACCCTGGACTATCTGATGGCGGTTGCGTGAAATTATCATTGAAATGTAGAAACTCGCAAATTTTTTTGAAATGATTTAGCGACATTGTCTTCATAATCAGAGGAATACCCAATTCAAGTGCCCAATACATTCGGATATTTGGCAATGGCGCCAAACTCATAATCAAACAGACACCTATAAACTTTTTCAATTCATTAACTGAAATTGTAAATGGCTTTGAGGGGTTTTTTTGGATACTAAATTTGTATATTTCTTCTACAATATGTTCAAGTAACTCGTCATCAAAAAACCATGAAAAATATTGAAGGGGAGTTTCAAAGTTTATAATGGGTGACTGTAAATTTGTGTTTCCAGTAAATGGCAAATGAGGTGATTGAAAGCATGTTTTCTTCCAAATAAATCTTTTTTTCCTTTTGGTGACAGTCAAAGAGCTAGGGTTTCTAGTTCTACGACGAAATGCGTTACTCATAGTCCATGACCGTCTAGGTGTCCGAGATTGTACAATGGTGTTTGGATGTGTACCTGAAGTAATTTTTGATGTACTAGGCTTAGGGTCTGATATTTCCGGTTGGCGATTTTCAATATTTAAAACAACCTCGTTAACGGGTGACGAACACTGATGTCTCTGCGGTGATAAGAAAATTTCTACGTCGCTAAGTGACTCAGACAAAAGGTTTTGGATAGATTGTATTTGTTCGATGTCGTCATCACTTTGAGCGCCAGAAAAATCTTCTTCATCTTCACTACCAGAAGGAATATTTAAGAAATCATCAATATCTTCATCATGAAATCTTATTCGTGACAAAATCTGCAAAAAAAAAAAATTGCCGTGAGTACGTTTTAAAATGTGCGCTAAAGTTCAACGTACTGTATTTGGAACATACATAAAAATATGATTTACGCATTTGTTAACTATAGTAATGTTAAACGAAAACTTACCCAGTGGCGTAGCTACTACGAAGGGTTAAGCGGTGCTGTGCGGGTGCCCCCAAGTTCAAGGGGTCTTCGAGCCCTGACCAATAAACCTCGCAATGAACTAGCTAAAATTCTCCTATCTGTAGACTGTAAACGTAATAGGTTGTCTTGCTACACGACTTTGAGGTAGCAACTACGGTAGCACAAAACCACAGAGAACAATTAAAAATACTTTTTTCCAGCCGGTCCAGCCGTTTCAAAGGAGTATGGTAACTAACTTTGTGACACGAGAATTTTATTTTTAAGATAGTAACACTTTACCATTAATTTTATATGGTCATTTTTTGCTTCAACAAGAACAAGGCCGCGCGTTATCTACATTTTTTATTTTATTTGTTTTTATTTATTTATATCATAAAGTAGGCATTGTTGAGGTGTTTTAATAATACTAAATAAATTAAAAAAATGAAATTAATAATTTTAATTAATAAATTTTATTACAAAAAATAAAGAGATCCATACAATCATTTGGAATAGGTATTTATTAATCAGTCTTGAGAAATATGTACCTTTCAATCACAGCATGTATGTATCTTACTATCTTAACTATTAATTATCTTATACTATTTCAAAATAGTTAAGCTATAAAACCAACCAACTGGAAAAAAACAATATAAAAAAATTTAAAACAGTAACAATCACAGCATCTTTTGCCAATTCACGAAAGCTATTCTGCGCTAACAAAAGTATCACTTAATTAGAATAATGAGGTAAACCTTTTAACGTATAATATCAAAAACAAACAATGTCTCCTAAAAAAACTTAAAAATCATGTCATCCTTAAAAAAATGTTTTTCTAAATCAATAAACCTTCAATATAATAATAAAAGCGATGCTAAAACAAGATGTTACTATAATAAGACAATGCACAACTATGTGGTATTATATTACACACATCAAAAGTGTCTAGGGATCAAGCATTTTTATGCGGATTTCTTGAGATTGAGATGTGGCTTTGGCCCTGGCCTGCTCAGTCGCCAGACTTGAACCCGATTGAGCATGCATGGGATATGCTACAGAGAAGAGCTCTGCCGAATATGGAGGGTATCCAGTCGCAAGAAGACCTTTTTTTGTTGTTGCAACGAACATGGGCGGCCATTCCACAGCGTGATTTGGATGAACTCATTTTGAGTATGCCAAACCGATGTTCTTGTGTTAGTGTTCGCGGTAGAAACACGGATTATTAATTGTTTAAGTTACCTAATAAAATTTTAAAGAAAACTGTTATTTCAGTCTTTTTTTCGAACTTTAATGTTAGTGGTTCAAATGTCAAAAATCCTTTTATTAGGAAAATGGCAAATTTCTTTATTAATGCAAAGATGACTTGGTTTATCGTTACTGTGACAAACGAAAACACTTTATTTGATGAATCCTTAAAGAAAATTTTAATTAATATCAATCAGGAGAAAAGTTATTGCAAAAATATATGTTGATCCCTAGACACATATGTTGATCCCTAGACACTTTTGACGTGTGTACTTTCAAATAAACTTTTTAAGTCGCTTGTTTTTCGGTCACTTAATTTCAATTTTGACTGATATAAAGGCTTCAACTCGAAATTTTGAAAATTAGTGCTAGTACGTGTTCGCGACGAATGATTATTATGGAATTGTATTTCTTTGAAATCTTTATCTAAATAGGAAGTTTTATAATAAATGCAAACATGGTTGGTATCTTCATGTTTTTAAAATTTAATTATTTTATGTCATTTATTTTAACTGTCTCTCCTTCAGCATTTCTTGTAAATGCCACCGCATGCCTTTGTGAGATTTTTGATATCAACGAAATCTGAATAGCACATTTCGGTTACATTGTAGTGATAGGCTATTTGACAATATTGAAAATAAACTATGGATTGTGGTCATCCTATCAGATAAAAGCCTAAAAAGACATATTTCACTATGAATTAAACAAAATAATGTGATTTTTTCGCAGATTGCACGAAATAAATTGTAACAATTTTTTTTGAAATATTTTCTGCGACATGAACGCATTGTGATTTGTTGCAGCTCTGGTGACGTCACACGCTAGTAAACGAAAGATTCCTCGACTGAGTATTGTTCGCGTTTTGTGAATTTGTTTACTAGCGTGTGACGTCACACGTGTCATGTGACCAGTGCCATTAAAGAAATGTCGTTTTTTGACGCGGTTGTCAAACTTGAACTTCATCTTAAATTTTAATTCATAATACAGCAGAAATTCCGCAAAATATTAACGCAGTGTGCTTATTACGTAATAAAGAATAATTTAAAACGATTTCCAAAAATCAGTCAAATAGCCTATTGTCTTTCTTTCGTGCAGTTCTGATTGGTCACGTATTTATCTGGTGTGTACACAGGACCAGAACGTTAACACTTTTTGACGGCTTTTTCTATCTATATTTTCCATAATGAACCCGTGCGAAGCCGGGGCTGCTAGTTTGTAATATACAGTAGATATATCTTTTGGATTAGGCAGCACTGCCTGCAAGTCATAACAGGCAACAATGTAGGTTTCCTAAACCATTGTTTTGTCGTTAGACTTTTCCTGGCGACATAATTCTTTTTCAAGCTGGTGTTGGTCGTATCTGGTCTGTAATTCTATTGTTTTATTAACAGCATTTTTAAAGCTAATGCGTAGTTCACACTGGTCTTTTTTAGTTGTGTAAAAGCCGATGTTATAATCTTCATTAAATACTTTTCTATAGGTATGAATTTTAGCAGCTTCAACACCACTATTCAAGCATTTTGTTTGGTAGTCGGTGTAAAGATCTGTAAGGTTTTTACCCTCATCAATAAATTCACGAGTCGTTTGCTGTCTTGGGTAATGAGATTCTATTCTTGGGATTGAATCTATATGGTTCTTTATTCCTTTAACGATATCAGAGCCTACTTTGTTTTGTTTCCCATGTTTACCCCTTTTTTCTCCTTCAACTGTTCCCGCTTGGTTCTTTTTTGCTATTACAGTTGCAATAGGTCGATTACTAATGGCCAGCGTATTCTTAAAGAAAATTTTACAGATACGATGCTTAAATTTGTCAATCTCGAATGTAAATGAATGTTTAGGTCCTCTATTGCTATTATGAACTTTATATTGATATTTAGGTTTAATAACATCGATGCACTTTGCAATATAATCTCTTTGTCTAGATAAATCTCCCATTTTCCAATAATGATCGAAGATTATTTCTCTGTCTTCCTGTTTAATTATTTCGCTGCACTTTAGTCTACATTTTTCCCCACATGGTGGTCCTATCTGCTTCTTTGGTATTACTTTTTTAGACTTAACAGAATTATATTGCTGACCACTATTACGAAGTCTTTTAGCATCTTCGTTCACGGATAATATTTTAGTTCCTTTACGCCTTCGTTTGTTCAGAGTTATGTTATCTTCTGGAGGAATCAAATTACTTTCTTCAACTAGTTGCACAGAAATACTACTTTGAGGGGTTGTGCTAAATGATATACGCTTAGGTGGGGTTGCCGGTGCATAATCAGAATCGCAAACTGCTTCGTCAGGGGAAAAGTTCTTACACGATTCAGACGCACTAAATGAAGATGATGAACTCGAAGATGATTCTGAGCTATTTGAATGGGATCTTGCTCTACTGCTAGGACCTTGTACAACAAGATTTTCTTCTGTAGTTAATTCTGGAAAATCAGTACCGCTCAAATATGGATTTGGCATTCCGTCATCAATTAGATGAACATAATATTCAGCTTCGTTAGTTTGACTAACAGACTGAGGTAGCGTTTGTTCTGGCAATAAAGAAAGAGATCGATAGGTGTCGATAGTTATCGGATTTACAGCGCGTGAAAAGTTATAATCCAGGTCGTCCATCGATATTTGTTTGGGGTTTTCAGTATTCACGGTATCATTTTTAGATTCCATAGCCTCCAAAATGCGTGACAAACGCCGGTTTCGTAAATGCGCCATGACCTGAAGCAAGTACTTTTATTATTTTTATCATATTATTACTATTACAGACATTTTAACTTAATTAAATTTAGTTACAATAATTACACCTTTAAAGTAAAACCGATACTAAACGAAATTACAATATTTTAAAGGAGAGCCAAATTAGAAAAAAGTCACGTTTTTTTCAATAAAGTCTGAGTTCAGGGTTCTTTAGTTGAACGCAAAGTGATTGGCCAAAAGATCGGCTTTCTCCTTTGCCAACGAATTATTTCCTATGTGTAGAGGTGGAAAGGATGGCTTACGGAAATTCCCTTCGATAGTCTTGACAAGAGACCAGAACGCCCGAGTTCCCGAAGGAACTTTTACTTCTAAAATTTTAAAGCAAAATGTACGTTGCCTAAAAAATAAACTGACTAACATAAATGTTCCACTATTGTAACTAAGCATATGATTTAATTTACACTTTACTTATCGAAAAACTGTAGGTAAATAAAGAAATGGTTACTCTTTAGAGATAAAATCAAAAACTTACCGTTTTTGTGACTTGCGGCGTTTTTATCTATCCAAATAATAACACTGTTGTTTTAAACTTCCGTCATCACTCTTCTACGATCATGTTCATATTGGTATAGACACAATATTGTATTTAGTAAGCCAATCATAACTCGGTTTAGTAACGCTTTAATTTACCGATAAATTGCGTTAAATACGACATTTGACAAAAAAGACAATCTTACAGTTTACGAGTATTTTAGATAGATGGCATTATTATTCAATTCATAAAATTTTTCGTTTCGTAACGGTTTTATTTTAAAGGTGCGATATGTATAACTTTTATTTATTATTCGTAGTAAAGGGATACTAAAAGAAATGTGTAATGTTATATTAACAGTTTCATAATATATATTATAAAGTTAATTTTAATATCAAATATAATTTAAACAGAATACAATATTTTACTTTTAAAATTTTAATGCAAAATGTAGTTGCCTAAAAAATAAACTGTGATTAACATAAATCTTCCACTATTGTAATTAAGCATTATGATTTTACTTACACTTTACTTATCAAAAAACTGTAACTAAATAAATAGTTACTCTTTAGAGATAAACATTAATGAAATTATCCCCAAAAATAATATTAAACTGTGACTATACAAATTGAAACATTTTTCCAATGAAATTTAATTATGAATTGCGTAATTACATACCACGAAAACTGTGTCTAAACCAATTGGAACACTATACCTATTAAAAAAATCAACAACTTACCTTGTTTGTGACTTGCAGCCGTGTTTATCCACATAATATCACTGTTGTTTTAAACTTCCGTCATCACTCTTCTACGATCATGATCTTACTGGTATAGACACGATATTGTATATAATGAGCCGATCATAACTCGGTTTGGTAACGCTTTAATTTACCGCTAGATGGCGTAAAATTCGTCATTTTACAAAAAAGACCAGTTTATCTTACAGTTTACGTGTATTTTAGATAGATGGCATTGATAACTCATTTCATGAAAATTTTCGGTTAGTAACGGTTTTAATTTAAAGGTGCGATAGTAACTGTAAATTAGAACGGAGTAAACATATTTTATTCTTTTTTATGTTCAAGAAACATTGAGCATTTTTTATTAAACTATTACCAGCGCTATACCTAAGGCTCAGAAAAATATCAGTTTGTGCTTCATTTTTTTTTTGCACCAGGGCCTTTATTACTTAGCTACGCCACTGAACTTACCTCTACAAAATGTACACTTAGTTATGACACACATTTTTGTTTTATTTTTGAATACACACGACACTAACTATGTACCTACTACTTTCATTCAAATTTCACACAAGTTCACAATCACAGAAAGGATATCTATAAGTAATGCCGGCTCTACACTCGCGTGTGACGTCGCGCCTTGAATAAACGCCGTGATTCGCGCCGTGAACTGTGTCTCTCCACACTCGCTAAGCTTCACACTCATGTTCGCGACTATGATGGACGACGACGTGATTTCTGCTGCTGCTGTGTCACTTCTTGCCATTGTTATTCCTTTTTTTTTAACTCAGTTACAGGTATATTTAAGACTGCTTTTTAGCTAAAGAACCTGCATGCAAAATTTCAGGATTCTAGCTTAAGCGGTTTGGGCTGTGCGTTGATCTCTGGGTATGTCAGTCAGTCAGTCACCTTACTCTTTTATATATATAGATAGATAGTAGGTACTTATCCGTGTCCAGGCATCGTGAACCTTATTCTTACTTTTATGGTCTTTGTGTAGACTGCCAGAGTATCGGCTCAGCTTGATAACACTCAATGAGGGTCAGTTCCAGATCATTATTCCATGTAGCATTCATATTTAAGTCAATCATCAACGCACGTACAACCATTCCCTTGGATGTCTTGTATGCTACTGCGGAAAACTGCGAGTGTGGATGCCTTCACGTTCGCGCGCCGCAAACTCTTTGTCGCGGGCCAAAAAACCGACACTGATCGGGGAACGGTGCGAAACGCGAACGAGAAGGCGTGAACAACATCTACACTCGTGATTCGCAGTTGTCGCGGGCTTTCGCGGCCGTTCGCGCCGCGAGTGTAGAGCCGGCTTAATGGTTTGTATTACTACACTGTTGCTAAATGTCCGAAGCAATCAGCCGTATTTATAGCCGTATGACCGATAAAAATCGGTGTTCCGCATATGGTACTAAATGCCTTGTAGGGTTAAATACTCAGCTACGAATCAGTATCTATAAACATTCTACTAAAATATATTCTTATTTAAACCTTTAAGTATGGACGTCACTTTTTTTAACACTACTTTGGACGTGGAGTCTCACAGTTTCCTATACGCACACATGTTTTTTTTAGGGAATTTGATATAAGATCGCTTTAAATTGATGATTAAATGATTGGATATTAAAGTTATGGCATTTAGCTATAAAATACCATGCTTGAATAAACAACTTTTATATAAAGAATCTTCAATATTCTCTTCATTGTCAGACTTATCCGAAGCTAATAACAACTCACTCACTTCTTGTTCGAAAGATGGATCTCCTGCACAAAAAGCTTTTTCAGGCCCTAAACAGAACTCGTAGATGGTGCTTTTGATTTAGAACAACCGGCTTTATTGTTTTTTTTTTCATATTGTACTACAAAATCTGAAATAAACATTATCACCCTTATAAAATATATCAAAGGGCAACAATTGAACAGGCTCCGGTCAATAGTTTTGATGGTCATTACTTACGTGATATTCATCGGAAGACGCAACCTACTCCCTCGTTGGTAGTTTTACAACTAAAGCAAAAGCTACTAAGCCACTCAATCGCGGGGAGTGAGGGGAATTAGGTGAAACTAAAAAAACGACAACATTGAGTAGCCTGTGAGACTCCACATCCATACTTAAAGGTTAATAATAAGAAATCTTTTTGGCATCACAAGGCTAAAGAAGCATTGTAAATTATAATATAAAACAGTATATACTAACCTGTTCATCATAGTTGATTTTGTTTCCGTTAACCAGGCCTGTGTTCTGTGTGCTATCAGTAATAATTGCTTCGTAATCATCCGTTCCATTCAACAAAGTTCTATTTTCTCCATTCAGTGATTTAAGAGACATAGTACCTGTAAACAGAATTATTAAATATGATAATGAAATTATTGTTTCATGTTTAATAACCATGTCAACTTCCTTAGGGATAAAAGAAGTGAATGTAAGTATGTTACTATTCAAGAACTAGCTGACCCACATACATAGATAGTCATATGCTATCGTGACTTATTTCAGAACTTTTAAAGGGGAAAAATTATTTCAATGTTTCATCTTTGTTTTTGTTCCAACTTTTACCGTTTATGCAGCCCACGCAATGGGATCTCGAAAAAGAAATGATCTTCCAACAGTTCTTTATGACACTCTGCTCAATTTGGTTGTAGTATGATGATATATAGCCTATAGTATTCCTCAATAACTGGGCTAAACATTAAAGTAACGTTTCAAATCGTACCAGAACTTCCTGAGATCAGCATTCTCTTTTCAGTTTATGTGTAATATCATTAGTATAGATATCCTGATATTTGTATAAATAATGATATAATTAAATTAAATCACAATAAAATCCTGTTGGTTGGCATGTATTAATCTCTTTCAAAACATGCCTAGAAAATGAGGAGAAATGACGAATATGCCATGTATAATTTGATGTATTATTGTAAAGCTTCATCTAAATCTGTTCAGCAGTTTTTGCATGAAAGAGTTATAAATATCTATAAATTCTCACAAACTCACACTTTTTATATTAATATTATATATAATAATAGCAGGAAGTTAGGACTTACCATTAATAGTTATTGTTAAGGGTGGTGGATCGCCATAAGGTCCACCCTCCTCATATGGTGGGAGTTCAACAAAGGGGTCAACAATCTCCTCTGGTTCTAGTTTTATATCTAAATGGCCCAAGTCTGCATCATTATTCACTGGAGGATATGAAGTCTCTGTTGGAACTGGACAGTACTCATTATTTTCTGGAGCATACAAATTCTCAGTCACAGTTGGACAGTACTCATCATCAGAAGGAATTTCCTGCTTTATTTCTACATGCATATCTTGGTAAACATTACTATTGACATTTTTATCTACTTGTATCGGTTTTGGCCATACTTTATCTGTGTTTTCTTGTTCTATAGTATACCGCTGTTTAAGTATTTGGTCACTATACTTAACTTTTGCAACAAATATTGATGCTTCGAGTAGCTTAGAGTAACATGGTTGACATATGGTTTTGGAGTGTAGGTCAGTTTCAAATACCTAAAAACGTCAAAAAGTTAAATTGAATTTATCTCTCTTCTCTTAGTTTTAAAATACACAGCTGTAAGTCGCCATACCATGAGGAACATGATAATGAATACAAACTATTGAATAAATTTACATACATCAGTTATTTTTTTTATTGTATTAAATATGGGAGCCAACAAGCAGATGTATTGCCTGATGGTACCATGAGGCGATAAGCGATTTAACAAGTGTCTCGCTACTTTTCAGGTACATCAGTCACTATTTGGTCACATCTCTATAGATACAAAACCTATGTTGAAACCTATGTTATGTTTTTGTTATTACAAACCTATGTTTATATTTTTAATAAGTACCTCGCTACTTATCAGGTACATCAGTCACTATTTGGTCACATCTCTATAGATACAAAACCTATGTTACAACCTATGTTATGTCTTCGTTAATTCAAACCTATGTTTGTATTTAATAAGCACCTCGCTACTTATCAGGTATTTCAGTCACTATATTTTGGTCACATCTCTATAGATACAAAACCTATGTTATGTTTTTGTTATTACAAACCTGTTTGTATTTAATATCAAAACATGTAGTTCTAAGGTTACATATTTATAGTAAATTACAATCATGACCCCACATCTCACATCACATCGACATCAACAGCTTTAAACAGTCCATCTAATTGTTATCGATAGATCATCATCATCAGCCCGTTGCAGTCCACTGCTCATAGGCCTCTCCCGAGGAACACCAGAGCCAGTCTCAATCATTATCTTTTTAATCTTTTTTTTAACAAACTATCCACTTGTGGAAATTTCAACCACAAGATAGGATCCACAATTCCAGATGCTACAATCGCAACTGTTTGTAATGTATTTATCTCATAACATTGTTTGCTACCTATTACTCCCCGATTCGATTTAGTAATCTTAATCTCTATAATCTCGACTTCATAAATACAACAAAGAAAAACAAGTCTGGTGATTCGTTCTAACATTACTCTTACCTCAACTTTCGCTAATTTCGCTAGGTCCTCAGCTATCGTAGCTTCCATACCAGCCCAAGGTGGAACCCAGCTTTGAAATATGTTACATATACTTGCATTACTCTCCATCTTCTTTAAACAAGCACGACATTCATGAATTTCCTCCTTTTGATTTACATTTGATTCCTCATCCACCACTTCCTGCATTTTCTCGGCCCTGTTTCATTGCAAAAATGTAAATAAATAAAAATAAAGCACTCGAAAAATTCAAATAAATCTATTGAAAATCTTTGACAATTGGGTTGACATTTGACATACAGGTTATGCTCGATGATAGATAAAAATGCACTCAAGTTTTATAGTTTGATAAATTATGTTTTTTTCATAAAAAGAATCACTTTCTAATGATAAATGCACTTTGAATTCCTTTGTCGTGATATCGTCCGAAAAATCTTGTCAAATGAGTGTTCTACCGTAGAGGTAGTAAGACGCAAACTTGTTCCATAAATATTATATCACTTAATAGCACATTCATTCACGACTCTTTTTTAAAGTCGTTTAATGTATTTAAATACCAAAGATTTATAGTTATTTTACTAAATTCAATTCTGTTTACGAAATTTCCCTAGCACTGTACTGAATTATGGTAAAATCACGGCTAACATAGTGTAAAATGAAAAGCAAGGACAACTCTATAAATGTCACATTCTTTAGAACGAATGATTGAATGATGTTTTGTGAGTCGAAAAGAAATAAGAAACAACTCTATTCTCGATAGTCGAATCGCGTTAGTCGAATACGGAACTAGGTGAAACATTACACAATTTACGAAATGAGCGTATTGTTCAATTCTGGCTTATATTTTACTTAAATGCAATTTTGAAAACCAAACTTTCCATATTTTTTTTGTATACACAAAGGATCATGCCATAGATAATAATATTTGTAAAAAAACAATTATTAGGCTATGACTAAATGTGAATGTCCCATTCATTAAAAAGCACTAATTGAAGAATACAAATAAGCCCTAATACTTGATCAAATAGGGAATTCATATTACTACATACAACACACAATTTTATTATACCCAGAAATTCTAGTCTGGTTGCTTTAATGATTTAATCTATCAGTCCCCACTTAAAACGGTTGTGGTCAGCTAATTAACTTTAAACTGTACCACAACAACTATATTATTGTTTGTCTAATAATATAGTACATTTTCTTTCTATAAACAAGTATCACTGAAGCTATTTTTGCATTTAATCTATGGAAAGGGATCACAAAGATACATAACAAGTGAGGTCGGGTCATATGCACTAAACCTAACATTTAAAACTGATGAAGTACAGGCTAATGTAAGAAATGCTGTAATGAAATAGATTTAGTATTCAAACCTTTTTTGTGCCTTTGGTCTAATCAATGGTTTTTTCTTCGAGTGTAATACTTTTTTTCTCAAATTTATTAATCTAGTAGAACGTGGAAGTTTCTGAGAGGGGACAGCATTTTGTTTTAATATTCGAGACTCTCCGTTTTCTAAAACAAGACAGTTTACAGTTAGTAAAATATTGAAGTTACTCCTATGTTATGTAAATAAATAATGCATATACATACTTGAGTTTAGGTAATCAGTCTTTAAAAAATGCTGGCTACATATAAGCATGGTTTTAACAACTTCCCGGTTTACTTTGAAGACTTCAGCCCATTTCTTTCGAATACTTTCTTGATTCGGACATGAATGAAGTATGATGTTCTTCGCAGATCCAGACTTGCATTGCAGTACTGAACATCTTTGACCTAATCTATAAGTCAATAGTTTATTAGTATATCAAACAGCAGTTATAAGAATTTCAATGAATTTTAGCAATTCTTCGTGTGAATTTGAAAGTATTTACTGCATCCATTACAGGTATTTTTAACTAAAAACTAAGACAACTTTTAAAACTGTGTTCTATTTTAGAGAGTAGGTAATAAGATAAAAAATCTTGATTTTACACATTTGAAATCTATCCTACAAAAAGTAAGAATTAAAACCAATAGCTATTGACATTAAGCAAAGTCATTATTATCTCTATTAAACATTACAAATCTATGCTCAATATGTTGAAAAAATTTGGTAATTACGATATTTTCTTCTCTCCATTATTTTCTTTCTGAGCCTTATGACTCTTTTCATGCCATGAAAATTTGGATGGCACAGCATCTTTTTTTAAGACATGGGCAGCTGAAACAACAAAAATAGTTAAGTGATAGAAACATTGTAAAATTAACTAAATATTTAATCTGTAGATACAAAAAAAGATTATAAATACGTCGAGAATGAATAGTGGGCACAAATGCTTTACTTACGGTATTTCACTGTGGACTCCTTGGGTAATCTGTAATCTTCTTTTTTAAAATGCTTTTTACAAACTTTTGAGTATTCGGAAGGTTGAAAATTAACACGACGGATAGCTACAATCCACTTTTCTCTGAGGTCTTTGTCGCGCGGAAACTTATGACCACCAGATCTCTCTGAACAGAATGGCACAACACAAGACGATGGCATATTTATTCAAATGAGCACCAGAAAACACAGTGAATTATTCAGTTCAAAAACCCCTAAATTAAGCCGTTATTCCCAAAACGACCCAAAACAGCCCAAAACACAAAACATTTCCTCGTATTTTTTTGACGTTGACATTAACAATTGTTGGTCTAATGCTAATGATCTGCCATCTGGTGAGCGCTGCCTCATGCAATTTGAACTTGCAGGTTGATATCCTGTAAAATACACCAAGTTTATTGAATGAATGTCAATAACATTTTAAAAAGTTCGTTATTTCTTTGCTCTAACTTTTAATTTAGTCTTATCTTCAGTTAATGTTTAGAGTTTTAGATTTTTTAGAACAGTCCGTTATATTACGGAATAAACGGAACTCACATCACAATGTGGTCCATAGGCGCTTGCTTGTTCCGGTTGCCACTTTCTCACTATCTTTCTTGAAATAGCTCTACCTGAATGTATCGCACTAACAGAACACATTATGTATCGTGTCGCGTCTGTGAAGTGTACACGTAGTGTCGGTCGGCGGTCTCTCAATCAATGGGTCTCTTCCACCCTTCCACCATATCCCAAGTACTTAAAATTCGTTTGATTATCTTTGAAAAAGATCTTGCCATTTACTTTTTGTTTATAAATATTGATGAATTCAAAATCGGTCTACAGTTAACTTAAATATTGTGGCAGAGACTTATGTAGATAGAAATGAGAGTGACACGACCCTGATTTTATTGCACGTTGTAGACGTTTAATAGACTGCAATTTATGTTTTGAGACGTGTTTTTGTTTCTTTCTTTATTTCACTTTCACGATTCAAATTTTTTAGATAGTTCTGAGCTAAAGATAGCCGAGGATCAAACTAAGTGGCCTGCATTTGGAGAGGCCTATGTCCAGCAGTGAACTGTGATACTTGGTGACTACTGTGATACTTACTTGTGATGAAAGGTAAAAATATTTTTAGAACTTTATTTTTCTTTTCAATCCAAAAAAAAAGCATTAATTTATGAATAAATCTTTATAAACATGAAGGAGCAAGAACTGCTTCTGTTTTGGGTATTTCATTGTAGAATATTATTCAGTAAACGAAAAACTTTAAGGGTATCTAAGATTTTTTGTGTGGTCGTAAGTGATACACTGTTTAGTTTTTTTTTTTCGTACTTGTTATTCTCAGCTCTTGTCAGTTGTCATTTCAGTGTCACTGTCAGTGCCACATACCATGAGGAATGCCCATGTGAGCATCGTGATCGTGGAAATTGGAATTCAGTTCAAAGAAAAATAGAAGATATATATTTTTTTCAGAAAATAATTTCTATTACAATGGAGGAACAAACACCGACCGTTAGTTTAGTTTCGTGTATGCATTTTGTTCGCCGTGGTGTAGCCAAAGCAGTGACAGAAAAGGTCCAAAAACATTTTTAAACATTCAAAATAGGCACACCGGGTAACCATAAATATTTATTTATATATTTTTTGCATTACAGATTGAACTGACAGAGCAAGAATTAGAGAAAATAATTAAACAGACAGCTGATGATTTAAGGTATGTACCTATGTTAGGAATAAAAATGATTTTAATGTATCTCATAGGATGTTTAATTGTTTGACCAAATTTACGATGATATGATTCTCCATGTGTTATATATGATATGTGTATCAGTTGTTTATAAAATATTTAACTAGATGTAACACTATTGCATGAAGTAATAGTGGTGAAAATTACTTCAATAGCCTTTAAAAGTGCATTGTTAGACATGGGCCTCCCTTGGGTTTTACTTCTCAGAGCAGTGCTATTGTGCAGGCCCTACCTACTGTATGAATAGCGGTAGTGATGTTATATATTCTTCTGTCTGTCACAACACAGATATGTGAATGTGTACAATGAATACAAAAAACAGTGCCATAGCAAACTATTAAAATTTCATATGTTATCATATGAGGAAACAGAAAATGTTTTAAATGTGCCACAATAACCTTTTTGCTCATCCTCACACATGTACACCCACTCACATCCTCGATCCACTCACAGAGAGGACACTATTTTTAACCGACTTAAAAAAAGGAGGAGGTTCTCAATTTCATCATATATATGTTTTTTTTATGTGTGTTCACGGATAACTTCGTCATTTATAAACCGATTTTGATGATTCTTTTATTAATGGAAAGGAGATATCCCAATTTTTATAAAAAAATAATCAGAACTCTAAATCCACAGTTTTCAAGTTGTAATGAGTTAATATAGAAACTGTATGATGTAGTTATTGTGACTTATTAAGGGAAGAGAGCTGATGTCTGGGATACAGATTTCTTTTCTATTCCAGGCACAGATGCCCCAAGTTAAATGTATAATTTGCACCTAAAACTAAAATTGAAAAACCAGATACCATGTAAAATACTGTTTAATGAATAAATAGATTATTATTAATAAATGGTTAACATCATTAACAGTCAACTCTGCAGGCAATATTTCATTCCTAGATGGTACAGCTGTTGAAGTTCTGTACCATGTTTAAAAGAACAGAAGAGAAGTTAGAAGTAAATACTTTAATTCACGTAAAATAAAATACCTCTATACTATCTGCAACTGCTTGTTTTTTTTATTTATTTTACTGATATAAATATTCATTGAGAAATAGTAAAAATTTCATGATTTTAGTATTGTATGTCCCTTCGAACCTTCATCATCATCATCATCAGCAGCCAGTCCACTGCTGGAAATAGGCCCCTTTGAACATTAATCAGAAAAAAATAACTCCTGAAAAGGACAACTCATACTAGAAATATGAGGAAGCCCAATGATACAGAAGCATCACTAGCCCGCCATGCACCATGCTGCATTGTCTGCATTCGCAGTGAGTATGGTGACCACCACTCTTGGATTCTGCATATGCTTTCCATCAGGCAGTGTCCTTTTGACAGGGTCAAACATAAAAAAAAACCTGGGTCACATATGCATAAAACAGACACAAGTCACACTAGGCTCAGAACAACAATTTTTAAATCACACAAAGTGTTATCCCATGTAGTAGAAGTAGTTAGTTGAACAGTTTTAGACCCTATTTAATTTCAATTATGTGTCTTTATAGAATAACAGCGGCAGGTGATGATGTAAGCGATGAAGAAGGTGAAGCTGCAGCAGCACCATCAGCTCCTGCCAATCCAAATGATGAATTTAACTTTGAAAATTATGATGAAGAAGATAATAGTATTTATTTATTTTTATAAATATTTTTATATCAGCAGATTATTCCAACTATTAAAGACTAACTCCCATATGCACCGTAGGGTTTAATCGGGTTTAGTTGAGAAATTAGGCTTAAACTTCATATTTTGACCGTTGAAAAACAGCGCTTAAGCTTTGTCAAATTAGGTTTAAGTTAATCGGTCAAGTTGGGGTCGATTAATCCGTGGATTAGAATTCTATAACCTCAAATGTTTGTTTTGCTGGTATATTTTCTAACCTGTTTTTTTTAACAAATAATGGATATTGAAGATGAAATGTTCATTGATGATGACCAGGACATTCTTGACATCATCAATTTTGGTTTACCCAGACAGAATTATCTTCGTAATGAATATTTCGACACCATGGATAATATATCGTTTTTCCGAAGGTTTCGTTTGACGAAACCTACAGTTCTTAATTTTTTGGAAAATAAAGAAGATGAGTTGGAATTTCATAATGATTTGTAAGTATAAAAAGTCTTGTTGGTCTTCTTATCTTCCAAAACACCTGCATATTTTGAGAGGATTATCTCCATAAGTATTTCTTTCTCTGCGAAAGTCAAATTGGGAATCCTTTTCTCACTCATGGTGTTAATTGTTATTTTTTTTAATGTGACGTCGAAAGTTTTAAAAATCAAAACATACAATGATCGATATGATAACGTAAAAAAGCGCATAAATGTCAAAATCCCTGTGATTTTAGCAATGTTGCCAGATTTTCGAAAGCTGTCGATCGAGATTACCTGATCCAACCAGATTCGCTTACGGTGCATAACACTGGGACAAAGATAAGTTAAGCGCGATTAGCTAACTAGGATTAGACTATCAAATCGGTGCATATGGGTGTAAAGCATACAATTTGACTGCCTCTGTGTCACAGTGATAGTGTATTTAACTGGTGTGCTGGAGGTCTTGGGTTTGATTCCTGATATATTTTGGTCATTTAAATATATATATATATACAGTGTAAACTCTTTATAACGTTATCCTTTATAACAATAAGCTCCCTGTAACGTTGAAGTGAGCCCAACTTGGTTGGTTTGCGTTAAAACCCACATATTGAAACACTCTATAAAGCGATACGCCATTCTCTATTACGAAGAAATGTGTTCATATTTGTGGACAGTAAATATTTATTATCGGTATTATTGTTTATGTTATCAGGTAACAAAAGACTTTGAAGCTCCGAAACATCCGAGGTCGGTCTAGCTTTTGTTATCTTTAATTGCCTTGAACACGTGCAGTATGACGCATTGTTTTCTCGGAAGTGATGGTCTTCGACCAAGCATACTGGGTACCTATCGTATTATCAGTCGTAAAACTACTTTGAAACTGTTAACATGGCCAGTAAACGGAAAGCGATTAGTGTTATTGTTAGTGTTGTTATATTATATATAGTTATATAAAAAATTCTTGTTTATTTGGTTGTTTTTTTGTTCACTCAATATAACGATAACTGTCTATCGTTATAGAGAGTTATCGTTATATGGAGTTGTCGTTACAAAAAATGCTCAGTCCCTTGAGTTTCGCTATAAAGAGTTTACACTGTATATATATATATATAAATAATTATATAATGACTATTGTTAGTATAACTAATCGATAAACAACAAGCTTAAAGAAAACTTATACGTTTTTTCTAGATTGTATGTGCAGCTTTGCTAGCATAAAATATTTTTTTTGATCTATTAGGATTTGCACTTTCTATAACTCTAAGATAATTGTATGAATAATAACGAAGATGATGATGTTACAATTAGTCTTCATTCGCCAATGTGCAATTTGGAACTGTAATTTTTATTAAATATTTCAAATCTTTTTTGCAGTTGGTAACCCCATCGGCATTGGAACTGTGGCTACACTGCCCAATTTAGGAGACCTCAGTGAAAATGTTCAGATCAGGGTAAGAAACACACTTTTTTTCACACACATAGTGTAACCAATAAAAGATTTTTTTAACCTTGGGATAAAATGGATCAATGTAAGTCTTAATGAGAAAAAAGAAGGCTTGGAGATTTAGAATCAGAAAAACTACAATAGTATTTTTTTATTTATGGCCCGCCAAAATGACTCTACTCTGCCTGATGGAAAGCATTAGTAGAATCCAAGAGTGGTGGTCACCATACTCATTGCGAATGCAGACAATGCAGCATGGCGACCCACACCATGGCGGCCTAGTGATGCTTCTGCATCTTTTAGTCTAGTCAACAAGTATGGAACTTGTTGACTAGACTATTTGGGCACTCACCAACGAAACACGACAGCACGAACGCTGTCATTTTACGTTGATTTTCTCTGCGAGGGTCGTACCGGCCCGTTCGTGCTCAAATCAGCGTGAATTTGGATTTAACTTATAACAATTTTGTATTAAATTCAATAAAATACACATCAACTTATTTAGCACTAGTTGTTGCCCGCGGCTCCGCCCGCGTGTATGTCGGTTATCGCGGCAAATAGTAGCCTATGTGTTATTCTGGTGTATAAGCTATATTACTGTAAAGTTTCATCCAAATCCGTTCAGTAGTTTTTGCGTGAAAAGTAACAAACATCCATACTTACAAACTTTTGCGTTTATAATATTAGTAGGATATGAATCAAATATAGCCTGTTGAGCAGGGTTACTGGTTACATCGTTACATCGAAACTGCGAGTTTACATCGTTTCTGACTGATTTCACTATGAAACACCCTATCCTAAATCTAACCGTTTTTTGAGATATTTGAATTTAATTGTTTTTCACAAAAAAAAAAAACCGCTGGCCGATATAAAGTACTGTATTAAAAAGTAAATTTGAGATAAATATGCCGTGTTTGGTATCATTGGAAAGAAATATATAATTTCAAATATATAAATATCATATATTAATAACGGCACCAAAACATTTTTAAATAAAAAAAAAGTTAAAACTAAAACCCAACTACGAACCCAACAAGTTTGAAAAGCCGTAGTTACACGTTGTTAGTGTTATGGTGCGTTTCTATGTAACGTGTGACTACGGCTTTTCTTGTTTTATACTTTTTCAGCGTCATTTTTTGTCGAGATTGAGTTTTAGTTTTTACTTTTTTTTATACTATTTCAAAATATCTAAGCTGACAACGAAAATCGGTTTTTTTTTCTAAAAAACAATTAAATTCAAATATCTCAAAAACGGTTAGATTTAGAATAGGGTGTTTCATAGTGAAATCTGTAAAACGGTGTAAACTGTGTAGTTTACATCGTTTCTGACTGTAGTCACTGTAGTCTTTTAGTGGTAGTAGAGCCACGCTGATTTCAGCACAACTGGGCCGGCTCGACCGGGGCGGTACTACCCTCGCACAGAAGACCAACCTAAAATGACAGTTTTGATGCTGTCGTATTTCGTTGGTGAGTGCGAGACCGGAGGCCCAATGATGCAGGGGTGACAGTTATCGTGGTAAGTGTGTGAGCAGTGGAATGCTCGTAGAGTCATGTTGAGGATGACGTGGATCGAACCGTCGGCCAGGGAGACCTGTAGAAACGGTGGTGCCGCTGGCCGCCCGCGGCATAGAGAGGGGCCCAACCGCGGCTAACCACCCTGGGAGGCTGCCCCGTCAGGTCGCGCATAATCCACGGAGTGGCTCGTCGTGCCGGTTGGTGACCGGACGGTGGGACCAGGCGACCACTTCCGGGAGGGTATGGGAGCCCTTCCGTCCGACGGTTCGGTCACCGTCATGCCTCACTATTGTATGGCGACACAGCATTCCGAGCCTCAGTATTACACTGCCACGATGACTGTCACGCCTTTTACGCCCCCACTTCCCTCCCTCACTTTTAAATCATGGCAGTAAGAAAAAGGAATAAGCGTTCAACAGCGGCACGCCATCCTCCCACCAACCCGCTTTTTGAGGTGGAGTTCACTAACATCCGTGGACTCCATGCAAACCTCAACGCCGTCCACCAGCATCTTGAGACGGCTCGGCCGGCCATGCTTTTCCTAACGGAGACACAAATACGCCGCCCTGCCGACACGACATATCTTAACTACCCCGGCTACGTGCTTGAGGAGTGCTTCCTCGCGAAGGCTGGGGTATGTCTTTTCGTTAGGGCGGATGTTTGTTGTCACCGATTACGCTGCCTTGAGGACCCATCCTTCTCCACTATTTGGCTACACGTGGATATTGGCTCTATGAGCCGAATCTACGTATGCCTATACCGATCCCATTCTGGAGACTCTGAGACAACTCGACTTTTTGATCATCTCAGTCAGGCAGCGGACAAAGCGCAGGAACAGTTTCCGACCGCCGAACTGGTGTTTCTGGGAGACTTTAATGCCCACCATGAGTCCTGGTTGGGATCTTCCAGAACAGACCACGCGGGTCGGACTGTCCACGCATTCGCTCTCACGCATGACCTCGACTCTGGTACTCCAGCCCACCAGGATACCAGATATAGTGAGTCAAGCGCCTTCCTTGCTGGACCTTCTGCTGACGAGTCACCCAGTGCAGTACAGTGTATCGGTGCTCGCCCCTCTGGGATCCTCCGATCACTGCCTGGTATCCACCACGGTGCCTCTAGTTGCCCCCCCACGACCAGTGGCAGCTAAGAGACGGTTATGGCACTACTCGTCAGCAGACTGGGATGGAATGCGGGACTATTTCGCATCCATCCCGTGGGCACAACGCTGCTTTAAATATGGAGATCTGACGCAAAGTGCGGCCGCCGTGGCTGGCGAAATCACTCTAGGAATGGAATACTATATTCCCTACAGTGAGGTCGCCAGCGCAACTACCCGGCCCTGGTTCAATCGCGAATGCGCTCAAGCTGTTGCCCAAAAGCAATCGGCGTACCGCGCATGGACCAGGGCCCGCGCTCACGGCCACCCCGACGTGGATCGACTAAAAGCAGCGTTTAACAAAGCCACCAGGGAATGCAAGAAGGCTTACCTAACAGCGGATGCCCAGCGCATTGCACGACTTGGCCAAGAACTCGTCGCATACCCTACGGGTAGCCGAAAGTTCTGGCGATTGGCTAAAGCCGTGCAGTCCAACTTCCGCCAGGCCTCGCTACCACCGCTGAAATATCCTGACGGATCACTTGCCCACCAGCCGCAGGAGAAAGCGAAACTGCTTGTAGATCTCTTTGCGGCTAACTCCCGAATCGATGACCGTGGCATGCACCCGCCTACCATTCCGGCCTGCGACGCTACAATGCGGGATATTCGCATCCGGCTGAGTGATGTCCGAGCGGAGCTTCGGTCACTCGACGTCCGGAAAGCTAGTGGACCCGACGGTATCCCAGCGGTGGTTCTTAAGAACTGCGCACCAGAGTTGTCTCCGGTATTGACGCGCCTGTATCGCCTGTCATATTCCTCGGGAACTGTTCCGGATGCCTGTAGAGAGGCGAATGTTCAACCCATCCCCAAAAAGGGCGACCGCTCCAACCCAGCCAACTACCGCCCGATAACTGTCACCCCCATTATCTGTAAAGTGTTCGAGCGGATCATCAATAAACAATTGATCCACTACCTGGAGGATCACTCCCTACTTAATGATCGGCAATATGGTTTTAGACCGAAACGATCCACGGGTGATCTTCTAGCGTACGTCACACACCTTTGGAGTGAGGCTATTGACAGGCACGGAGAATCTTTGGCCATCAGCCTCGACATGGCCAAGGCCTTTGATAGGGTTTGGCACCGTTCGCTTCTCTCCAAACTGCCGGCCTTCGGCCTGCCCCCCAAACTTTGCAACTGGGTTGCCGCATTCCTGCACCAGCGCCGCATCAGAGTCCTTTGCGACGGTGCGGCCTCCGACTTTCAGTCGATTAACGCCGGAGTGCCACAGGGTTCCGTCCTGTCCCCCACGCTGTTTCTTCTGCATATCAATGACATGTTAGCCCTTGGCAACATTCATTGCTATGCAGACGACAGCACAGTTCATGGGAGATACTTCGGACGTCCTGCAGCAAAGTCAGCAGATATTGAGGAAAAACGACAGGAGCTTGTCGCTGAACTCGACCATATTCTGTGCCGCATTTCTCAATGGGGCTCTGAGAACCTGGTCGAGTTCAACGCTAAGAAAACACAGGTGTGCGATATCCTGGGCATGGGCATCTGCCGCGACCTAAACCCGCGCGAGTACGTTGAGGGCGTCTCTAAGGCGGCCTCGCGGAAGTTAGGTGTTCTAAACAAGGTGAGACGGTTCTTCTCGCCGGAGCACCTGTGTCTTCTTTATAAGACCCAGGTTCGCTCGTGCGTGGAATACTGTTCTCACCTTTGCGATGGTGCCGCGCAGTATCTGTTCGACGCTCTCGACCGGTTGCAGCGGCGAGCAATCCGAATTGTCGGCAGTCCTGAAGCCACCGAGTCCCTTGAGCCTCTGCAGATGCGTAGAGATATCGCCTCCATGGCAGTCCTCTATCGTCTTTATCATGGGGAGTGTTCTGAAGAGCTCTTCCAACTAGTCCCGCCTTCTCCCTTCCTCTACAGGACAACACGTGCCAGCCTCAGAAGTCACCGCCTCAGAGTGGAAGACATACGCTCTCGCACTCATCGATTCGGTTCTTCTTTCCTGTGCCGATCGGTTAAAACCTGGAACTCACTAACAGCGCACGTGTTTCCGTCCAACTATGATCCCGGGTCCTTTAAGCGGGGCGTGAAAAAGCATCTTACTAGGCCGCCATAGTGCTGGTCGCCATGCTGCACTGTCCTTGTTCACATTGAGGATGGTGACCACCACTCTTGGATTCTGCTTGTGCTTTCCATCAGGCAGGGCAGAGTCATTTTGGCAGCTAAAATATAAAAAAAAAAAAAAAAAAAAAAAAAAAAAAGTCTGACTGTAGTCGAATTATTCCCGTTAACTGGAATAGTTCGACTTAACCAAAGACATACAGAGTTATTTTGAATTTTTAACTAGTCACAGTATGGATTACACTCAATACCTTTTCCTGTTTAGACAGATGGGCCAGACAGTGATGAAGAGGATGATATAATCAAGCCTAATGACAACCTACTGTTGGTTGGTCATGTCGAGAGTGATGCTAGTGTTTTAGAAGTATATAGTAAGTATTTACTAATTTGGATTTTCATAACAGCCAGCTATGATTACGTAGCCATAATGTTGTCTTGCCAGTCTCCAACCCGCACTCGGCCAGCGTGGGGACCTATGACTATCACCCTCTCCTGTGAGGAGACCTGGGCCCAGCAACGTTATGGGTTGTTGATGATAACAGCCAGCTACAGCCTCATTACCTTCCCATTTTTCTTACTGCAATTTATCTTAGTTACATCTTTATTTCGTCTAAAAATCATTATAATATCAAAAATCTAACCGTAACTGCTAAAATCACAAACTCATACTTTTATGCTTAAGAGCTCGTTACAACTTGTCGTATGTCAGGTCCGAATATTAATCGAGTGTCGGCGCCTTTACACTACGGTTGTTAATCGGTTGTCGTCCACAAACCGTACCTACAATAAAAACACAACAACTCTGCTTGCGCGCCGCGATGTGTGTGTGTGCGATCGCAACGACGTGCGCACGGACGGAACAAGGGGGAGCGGGGGACGCCAGCAGTCGGCACGACACCCGAAAAATGTGAACAGCGCCATTCTTACTTATAGGCGAGCGAGATCCGACACGATTTTTTTTCGGGCGTAGAGGGCTGGCAATACACTCGACATTTATTGTCGTGACCGACACAAAATCGGTTTCAGACAAGTGTGAATAGCTTCATATAAAATGCTCTGCTACTGGAACCTCCGATTAATAACCGGACCCGACAGATGACAAGTGTGAATGGGGTGTAACAATCAAGACAGACGTAGAGAATATCTAAAGTTTGCCAACTATAATTTGGTCTCTAAAACAATATTTTTCTAGAGACAAAAAAAAAGTTAATAATTTTTACTGTAGTGACTTACGTTCCATCTTCATTCCAGTATACAATAAAGATGAGGATTCATTCTACGTTCATCACGACATCATCCTGCCGTGGTTCCCTCTGTGCATAGAATGGCTGAGCCATGATCCTACTGATCCAAATCCAGGTATGATTAAATCAAATACTTTTGAATTAAAAAAAAAACCCTAAAATATTCGTTTATTCATCTACTGCATAATAATTCTTTTTTAGGAAATCTATGTGCTCTTGGTGGTATGGATCCTGTGATCCAGGTATGGGATTTGGACATTGAGAATTGTTTGGAACCAGCATTCAAACTTGGTAAAAAACCTAATAAAAAGAAAAAGACCAAACGCGTTGGACATAAGGAGGCTGTGCTGGATCTATCATGGAATAAGAATTTTGGGTAAGTCTTTATGGTGTAAGAGCTGAACGTGTACGAGCCTTTACGTGTGTGTTCGCGCTTGTATGTGCGTGAGTAAGTTTATGCACGCATATGTGTGTGAGTGCGTGAGTGAGTACGTTTATGCACGCATATGTGTGTGTGCGTGTGTGTGTAGAATTAAAGTAATCGGAAGTTTAGAAAATCTATGAAAATGTAAAAATATGCTTAATGGCTAATGGGAATAATTTCTTAATAACAAACATAAATTACTTTGTAGGCATGTGATGGCGAGTGGATCAGCAGACAATACTGTGTTGTTATGGGACTTGGATCAAGGCACACCACACACTAAGTTAGACTACTTTGAAGATAAAGTAAGTCGTTTTTTATTTATTTTATATCTTTGCGAAAAGTATCATCTTGATAGAAACACTCTAAACTATTCCTTTATTTAGTTTTTGAGCTATATTACTAATGGTTCTGCAATAAAAGATCATTACAATTTTATTTACGAAGTTTCCCTTAGCCCTTATCTGATTTAATGTGATACATAACTTTTTAACATTTATTGATAAAATTCTGTGCTGTAGGTTATCGATAGCAATGGATCAATAGGTTTTTTTGATAGGTCAAAAGAAACCTGCTATAATGATTTCCGTCTCTGAGAACTTCATTAAAAAGATGACATCTGCTAAAACTCACGATATGAGTGATAGAAATTGACGTAGATTCCAAGGATCATAGTGAGTGATTTTTTTAAACGTAGTGTTGGCGTTCATTATGAATATTAGGATCACTCGCGGTTACAGAGATTTAGTAGATTGGTCGCAGCTGATATTCACTATTTTTAACCCCCGACCAAAAAGAGGGGTATTATAAGTTTCACGTGTCTGTCTGTTTGTCTGTGGCATCGTAGCGCCCGAACAGTAGTTTTTTTTGTATGAAAGGTGAGTTACGTGCGAGTGTTCTTAGACATGTTTCATGAAAATCGGTTGAGCCGTTTAAAAGTTATGGGGGTGAAAGTGGGAAGGAGTAACCGAATGTCTGCAAAAATATCATCGAGTGGGGTCTCAAATGAAAGCGCATACGTGTTTTTTACTTTTTAAACGGAACTCAGGTCATTACGTCGGGGGTTTTTTTAAATTTTGAGAATGTATAGTTATTAAATCATTTGTTAATCACAAGTGATCGTAGTTTTGTTCTATTTGTAATGTGATTGGTTGTCCCCAGGTCCAGTCGTTGTCGTTCCACCCGCTGGAGGCGCAGACGCTGCTGAGCGGCGCGTGCGACGGACACGCGCGAGTGACGGACTGCCGCACGCCCGACGCCCACCGCGCCTGGACCCTCGGACCTGAGATAGAGCGCGTCGTCTGGGACCGACAGAACCCCTTCTGTTTCGCGGTTAGTACTTCATATAAAGTCCATTCGCTTAGATACGGTCACCTTGATCGCGCCGCCGAAAAAACTGAAGGCCTGCCTGCGTCGTATAAACACAAGCAATATGATTTGTCAGTTTACACCGTTGTATCAATTAATATATTCATATTTCACAACAATGACCACAATTGCTGGCGGGTGAACCGACACTATCTTAACGAACGGACTATACCGGTTATCGTTTTAACATGCTTTTGTCTGTCGTGTCGAAGCCACGTCTCATCATTTCATAGAAGATAAGGATGAAATCGATTATCTTCTTAGCAGCTTTTTTTTTTTCAAGTTTTGTTATTTTTCTTTGTCCGAAAACACTATTCGTATTGTTACGAGTAATAACATATTCAAAAAGTCTGTTGTCCCAGTAACGCCGTTTTATATTTTATAAATCGGTCATTCTAATATAATTTCACACCTAAATCTTCATCAAACCAATGAATTTTGATACGGCAAGAAAGGCAGTCTGTAGAAAAACTTTTAAAAAATAAGACTAACTAACCTTGTCTTTTTAAAATAATATTCGCACGCAACAATATAGAGTATAAAAGTTTAAATGGGAAAAATTCTACTTAGACCGAATATTATATCTATTTTATAGTTCAACACAGCGAATAAAGCATAACTCATTTCTAACACTTTTTTCCAGATGGCTAACAACATTGGCAAAGTGGCTTACGTAGATTGTAGACAAAACGAACCTTTATGGACAATCGATGCACACGAGAAAGAAATTACAGGTTAGTACCACTTTCTATTAAGTAATAATAATAATAATTTATTGTCACTGACTCCAAAAGTAAAGAGCTCCAAAAGCGCTAGCTGTGTGTTTGGAGTCAGTTCACATCACAGGCAAAAAGAACAAACCAATAGTTACAATAGTAGACAATTAAGTTTGTATGGTTAGATAATATGTACTAGCTGACCCATGCAACCTCGTTTGCGTCTCCTATTGCCCGTAGCGTAACAAATTTTCTCCCGTTTTTGAAACATTCTTCATTGGTGCTCCGCTTCTATTGGTCTTAGCGTGATGATATATAGCCTTCCTCGATAAATGTACTATCCAACACTGAAAGAATTTTTCAAATCGGACCAGCGGTTCCTGAGATTAGCGCGTTCAAACAAACAAACTCTTCAGCTTTATAATATTAGTATAGATATGTTTGTGTGTAGGTGTGAGTATAAGTGTGTGAGGGTGTATGATTCTAAAGAGATGTTCTTACAGTCGTTTTCTTGCTAATGATAAGTCTTAGACTTGCTAGGTCGTACTTTTAGGTTTAACTTAGGGAATGAAATAAAGTACAAAGTTACGTTAATACAGCATTTAATGGAAATGAGAGATTGACGGTAGCATAATAACTAGGATGTATAAAATTAATTACAACTACCGTCATAAACTTATAACATACCTCAGTTTATACTTACAATTTTTTTTATGTTCGTCACTGCCAAAATTACTATGCCTGATGGAAAGCATAAGCAGAATCCAAGAGTGGTGGTCACCATACTCATTGTGAATGCAGACAATGCAGCATGGTGCCCCACACCATGGCAGGCTAGTGATACTTCTGCATCATTGGGCCTCCGGTCTCGCACTCACCAACGAAACACGACAGCACGAACGCTGTCATTTTACGTTAATTCTCTGTGCGAGTGTGGTACCGCCCCGGTTGAGCCAGCCCGTTACGTGCTGAAATCAGCGTGGCTCTACTACCTAGTTTATTATTATAATTTAACCTCATTATCGCAGACTTATGCATACAGAGTAAAGATTTCAGAAAACATACTATTCTCGAGACATATCTGAATCTATATTGCTATTTTTAGTCTATATTAATGATCTACCTGACATAACTACACATAAATGTATTCTGTTTGCTGACGATATTTCTATCATATTGACATCCAAAACTGGTTCTAATTGTGACATTGAGATAAGTAATACAATACAATTCGTAATAGAATGGTTAAATAAAAATAACTTAAATGCAAATCTCTCTAAAACTAATTTTATACAATTCCAAACACAAAACTCCAAACCAAGTCTCGGAGAAATAATATATGGGGAAAATGTGATCAAGGAGACGGAAAGCGTTAGGTTTTTAGGCTTAACATTAGACAAATATTGCAACTGGAAGACGCACGTCGATTCAGTTTGCAAGAAAGTTAATAGCTTTGTTTACGTCCTAAACCGATTAAGAAGAACAACCACACAGCAGACAGTACTTCTCGCATATCATGGTTACGTTGGTTCTGTGTTGAGATACGGTCTGTTGCTATGGGGAAATTCGGTGGATGCTACTCGGGTGTTTTTATCCCAAAAGAGGTGTATTCGCGCTATGGTAGGCATTCCTCCTTACGAGTCTTGTAAACCTTACTTTAAAAAATTTGAAATATTACCTTTGCCCTGTATGTACATTTTCGAAGTTAGTGTATTTGTAAAGAGAAACCCTGGTTTGTTTAAGAAGGCAAAGGACATATTCTCACGCAACACACGTGACGGTGAAAGGCTAGTCCTGGACTTTGTTCCCAGAACTACATTGTTCCAAAAAAACTGTTATAATATGTGTGTCAAGATATTTAATAAGTTGCCACCAACTATAAAGACATTGCCCTTATCCAAATTTAAAAAGAAATTGAAAATGTGGCTTTTGGAACAGATGTTCTACTCAGTAAATGAACACTTTAAAGAGAGATAATAACTATGAATAACATATTATCAGGTATAAATATATTGCATGTTATTTCTATATTAATTCTATATTAATAATATTAAAATTGACCAAATTGAAAATTTGACATTGTAATTCTTGACATTCATTTCCAATTATCTTGACATGAGCTAAGTAGTATTTGTAATAAAGAAATATATATTATGTTATGATAAGCATGTACATTTAAAAAATTTGCATGTCAGAACAGACTGACGAAATATGTGATTCGTGTTAAATATCTCTTTACAACTTCTGTACCGTATTTCTGCAAATAAAAAATTTCATTTCATTTCATATAGAATGAGTTCCATGCGAGATTTACTGCGCGGGATGGTAGTGGTTTTACGGGCATCTCTCCTCAAAGGTTGAGTGTAGTGAATCTGATTCCCACATAATAAATAAATAAATATTTCGGACATTTTAACACACAACGCCATCTAGTCCCAAGCTAAGCAGAGCTTGTGTTATGGGTACTAGGCAACTGATACAAATACATATATACTTTTTTTTTTGTAAATACATACATATTATACATAGAAAACACCCAAACTCCGAAACAAATATTTGTAGATCATACAAACATTTGGTTCGACCCAGGAATCGAACCCGAGACCTCATGATCAGCAGTCGTACACGCCAACTGCGAGACCAACGAGGCAGGCAATGGAGACAAGACATGGGAGAACACTTTTTGTGATCCATAAATTGTTGTTCTTTGTGTCGGTATTGTGTATGTTTTTTGAGTACCCCGCAACACGCGAAATACTCTTGATGTGGTAGTAGGTTTATAAAGTGTTGAAGTTGAATTGAAGTATTTCCCTTCATGAGACGGACTTAACAGTTAAAAGGCTCAAACTTCCTATAATTGCCAGTTCTAGTTATAAGTATGCAACCCTAAACCACTCGAAAAGTCATCCATATTAATAACTCCCTTTTCTTCAATTCATTCATTTCGAATTTCCCTCCTATAATTTTGTGGCGACTTCCACACCGCGCAACAAAAAGCGCCATCTATCGAAAACACACCGAACTGCGTCGTAACTGCTAATACTGTATCGCGATATAGAGACTCTCTCAGCATCAACTATTCCTCCCTTTGTGTTGGAGGGACATAGCACCCGCGTCTCCATACTTTCTAAAGTTGGCAGTTGTGGTCAAAATCTTTGCTCTTTAGTTTCTAGTGAGTGAAGTTACCGGAGGGACAACCTTACCCTACTAATTCTTTGAAAGGGTGAATAACACAAAGGATGGGGACAAACTTGTATCTTATTATCACCACCCTATTCCAGTCCACTGCTGGACATGAGCTCTGTCATAATGTTATACTTCAAAATAATATTAACTGTATATTTACAGGTTTAATTCTAAGTGATCAAGTTCCTGGACTGATGGTGACTGTCAGTATGGATGAAAAATTAAAAACGTGGGATATATCGAGGTATGTGGAATTATTCTTTTTAAATGTGAGATTAAGTAAGTCAACAGTGGAGTCATAGTTGAGTGTTTTATAGTTCAACTAGCTCGCCTGCGCAACATGCTTTCGGGTCTTTCAATATTTTTTTAATTTTAGAAAAAATAATGCTGAATTAGGAGGACTTTACTCGTACTGTTTAGTACCAATTCTATGTTAGAAGGAGATTATTCATGCAGAATTGCTGTTTTGACTATTTACTTGAAGTATTTCCTTTAATGAGCCAGACTTAACAGTTTCAAACTTCCTATAATTGCCAGTTCGTGCTATAAGTATGCAACCCTAACCCACTTGAGAACTCATCCATGTTAATAAGTCCTTTTTCTTCAATTGATTCCTTTCGAATTTTCCTCCTTTAATTTTGTGGCGTCTTTCACACCGCGCAAAAAAAAAGCGCCATCTATCGAAGACACAACGAACTGCAACGTAACTGTTAATATTGTATCGCGATAAAGAGACTCTCTCAACATCAAGTGTTGGGTCTCGCCGATCACGATCACCTCACCTGGTCGGAGTACTCTCCTACTGAGTACTTTCTGTTGGAGGGACATAACTTCCGTACCTCTATAATTCCTAAAGTTGGCAGTTGAAGTCAAAATTGTATCCTTGTTAAACGGCTAATATTAAACACCGTACACCGTGGGAGAGCCATGCTTGGCCGGAGTGATACCACGGCCTCACAGAAAACCGGTGTGAAACAGCGCTTGCACTGTGTTTCACCGAGTGAGGATACCGAAGGCCCGTACCCCAGCCCCTCTCCCCATTCCCCAAAGGCCGGCAACGCACTGTGACGCCTTTGGTGTTCATGGGCGACGATAATCGCTTACCATCATGCGATACGTCTGCTCGTTTGCCCCCTATTCCATAAAAAAAAAGGTTCGGGTGTAATGAGTCAACTGGTTTTGTTGTATCGCAGAGGGTCTGGTCCAGTGCAAGTGAGCGAGCGTACGTGTCGAGTGGGGTCCGCTCTTTGCGCCGCGGCGTGTCCGGACGCGCCGCTCAGCGTGGCCATAGGCGGAGATAACAAGCAGTGCTGCATCGAAGTACTTGACCTTAACATCAATGAACAAGGTATGTTATCTTTATACTTCCTGCATTATTTTAAAAAGCTTTGAAAGATCAGATGTAAAGAGTTTATTAACTTAGATCATAGAGTCATCATCAGTGATGGCGTTGAAAAAAATATACCTATTAGTTGGCCACCAAAGCTTTTTTGTTTTGCCGCTGTGTGTTACCTGTAAAGTCGCTGCGTCTAGAGACATGATTGTTGTTTTGTAGCACGACGTGCCACATACACTTTAATAATCTAAGGTTATCAATGGTGGTGCTGTTGTTGCGTCACTTAACTCAAATTTCTCTGTATTTCTATTGTTTTAGTCTTAGAGCATATATACTTATAGAAATAGTTTACTAAAATCGTAGAGCATATATACCTGTAGGGGCAGCCGAACGGGCGTAAAGCGTGATCGGAGTACAGAGAGAGAGACTGAGTTTGGGTTATTGTCTGTCTCTCTCACGCAAGCTTCCCGATTGGTTGGTGTATTTTCCGCCAAATCAGTCATGCAAATTGGTATGAGCGTCCACCAATCAGAAGCTTGCGTGAGAGAGACAGACACTACCCAAACTCAGTCACTCTCTACTCCGATCACGCTTTCCGCCCGTTCGGTTGCCCCTGCAGGTAAATATGCTCTAAGATTTTAGTAAACTATTTCTAAAATGCTATTCTTGAATGTATGTATTGACTGCACGGTTGGCCTAGTGGTTTAGGGCTAGGCGGTCGCCACGCCGCTTGCCAATTCGCCAAGTGTTGTGGGTTCAAATCCTACACGGGACAACACTTTGTGTGATCCACAAATTGTTCTTCTGAGTTTGGGTGTTAATTGTGTCCGTTTCATGTATGTTTGTAAAGTCCCCGCGACACAGGATGTTTATTCCTAATGCAGTTGTCAAAAAAAAAAGTGTAATAGATGACGTCTACTTTTAGTGTGACATATCTAATTTTAGGCAATCTTTGGTGTTTAGAACGTCACGTGACAGGACAAAACTTACTTTTTTGTGATTAGTAGTGAGTTTTCGCACAACAGAGTTAGCACAAATATTGCCTACCTACTTGTATACTACTATGGAACTTAACTTTGTATTGTAATGCAATAGATTTGCGTTGTGTTATATTTCAGTGGACAAACACTGAACAGTTCATTTTTTGTTTATTTCAGTGTCAAATTGTTTCGGATCTCGCCCCCTGGTGGTCGCTGCGCCATCAAACGAAGATGATATGGAGACATAGATTGTAAACTTACTTACATATTGTTATGTATTTATATACTGATTTACATAAGTTCTAATAATAAAGTATTATATATTTATCATTTTTTTTTTTCATTATGTAAAAACTAGCTATTCCCGCGGCTCCGCCCGCGTGTTTGTCGGTTATTACAATATAGAGTAGCCTATGTCTTTCCTCAAAATATCTCCATTCCAATTTTTATTGATCAGTGCAGCGGTTTGGCCCTGAATGCCTAACAGACAGACAGAATTACTGTCGAATTTATAATATTAGTATCTACACATACAAATAAATAAAACTGGAGTGTCTGTTTGTAATATTACAATATCTGCTATAAATGTACTAAATGCGCATATGTATGTATAGGTACACGATACATATACCATTTTTTTTTTTAATTTTTGTCTGTCTGTAACGGCTGAACCGACTTTGTCAGGACTTTTACTGGCAGATAGCTGATGACTAGAGACCGGATTATATGCATTTGCATATTTAAGCCATCCTCAGCGGTAATAACATATTTACCTATGATCTAGTTAAAATGCATATTATCGGTACATTTTCAATTTTTTCCCAGTTCAGTACACTTACCCTACATTCCGAAATGCGAAAAAAGTGATATATCCAGAATCCGACTAAATTTAATAGTCGCAAAATATAAGGGTTATTGAGTTATAATTGTGACTGGTCGGATTTGCATCGCATTGGATCGCATTTCGGTCATTAGCAGTCTTTGGTTTTGAAGAAATGATCGAAGACACAATCTTACCACTGAATATTTGAAATTATACTTGATTGTCTACGTTTACAACAATATTAAATAATTTTAGTGTCATGTAATGTTACTGTACCTATTATCACCTATCAAAGGAAAAAAATAAAACTAGGTTTTTTTCTTTTTTGATTCGTAAAATTAGTCATTTAGTTTTGCATATTTTGCCAATTTTGGTGCATAATAGGTCTTTACCTATGAAATTGCCGTTTTGTATGCAATACGTGAAAGTTCTTATTTTTTCAAACTTTTTTATTTCTGTTATTAATCACTCATGCAATCGACGCATCTTTGCCAACGCATTGGCAATTTATTGATGCCCTTCTTGTAAAAATCAGCTGGACGGGAAGCAACAACGCGCGACCCCATACTGCGCAACAGACAGTCTGAGACTGTCTGTTGCGCAGTATGGGGTCGCGCGTTGTCGTGAAGCAGCTGTAAGAGCTGGGGTTGGAAGCTCTCCCACATCCGCCATACTCACCAGACCTTGCACCTACCGAATATTACTTTTTCCAAAATTTAGACAACTTTTTAGTGGGTAAAAAATTCAATTTCCGAGAGGCAGTACAAATGCCTTTGAAGAGTTTGTTGCCTCCCGTCTAGCTGATTTTTACAAGAAGGGCATCAATAAACTGTCAATGCGTTGGCAAAGATGCGTCGATTGCATGGGTGATTACTTCGAATAACAGAAATAAAAAAGTTTGAAAAAATAAGTACTTTCACTTATTGCATACAAAACGGCAATTTCATAGGTAAAGACCTATTATTTCAAGCATTTTCATCTAGTTGAGCCCAAGGGCGTCGCCAGCCCTTGGCCTAGGTAGGGGCAAGTTGTTGGGCCCTCACTGCAGTCATCGGAGGAAATCTCTAGCTACCGGCCGTCATCCCCTCCATGGCCGGTAGCAGGCGTGGTTCTAGAAAGAGGGGGTCACAGGGGACAAGCCCCAAAACACATACACATGTATTTTTTTCCAACTGCTACTAGAACCTGATTTTTCTCTCTCCTGTTTCCGTAATTGTTCAATCAAGATAAGAAATCAAAGGATAGGAATTGTTTAACACCTATAAATTAAAACTGTAATATAATCTGGATAGCAAAACTTTGCCCTCCAAGGCTGTTGTGATTCCATGCCTGCTCTGCCATAAAGACTCAGATGACACTAGGTACTAGTCTGGACCTGAGTTTCTAGGAAGAGTGCTAGATAGACACGCTCTGTCCAAGCGTCCAGGACAGTCCTCCGATCCCTCCCACGCAATCGGACCGGCAATTCTGGTCCAACGAGTGTGAGGTATCGGAAGGAGAGCTGGATCGAGCCGTATGGCGGCTGGTTTCCCGCAACACCGCTCCTGGACCTGATGGTGTTTTCCAGATCGGGCGCTGGTGATCACTCTGTCGGTGCTGGGAGACAAACTGAGGCAGATTTTCACTGAGTATTTCGGTTTCGGTATCTTCCCCCTTCGCTAGAAAGAAGCGAGACTGGTGCTCCTCAAAAGATAAGGAAAGGCTGCAGATTCTATCTCTGCGTCACAACCTGCATGAACGAGTCGGGGAAACTCTTTGAAAGAGTTATCTCCGTATCAGTGAGCACCTGTGGCGAGTGGGCCCTGATCTATCGGACTGCCAATTGGGATTCGGATGGGGGGGGGGGGGTGTTGACAGTTAGCCTTGATATCATTAACGCTTTTGGCATCCTTCCCTCGCGCGCGATTAGGGCGGCCCCATTGTTATGGAACCTCGCATACGATGCGGGCCTTCGCACTAGTTTGCCCTCTGGCCTCAGTGTTGCCTGCTATGTAGACGAAACCGCAATACTGGCTAGAGGGTCACGCTTCGGGGAGGTGCTTCTGCTCGCCGAGCAAGGATAAGTGTCGTGGATAAGACTCGTGAGCTGGGCCTGAGGTTGGCGCCTCCATGGCTTACGTAATCGCCAGGAACCACCCAGCTCATGCTTCCAGGCGAATGACACTGAAGTCCAGGTGAGCCAGTACATAAAGTACCTAGGCCTCATCCTGGACAATCGGTTGAGCTTCGAAGAGCATTTCGGGCGACTAGTCGCCCGAGTACAAGGAGTAGCAGGGGCGCTACATCGTCTGCTTCTCAATCTATGGGGACCGCAGGAAGAAGGTCGCTGCCTCTATATGGGCGTCGTGCGATCCATGGTTGTCTATGGGACACCGTCGAGTTCCTCTCGATGTAAGTCTCAACTCGCGAGTCTGCAGCGGTTGATGGGGCTACCGTAAGATCTCGTACAAGGCGGCGACGATCCTGGCGCGATCTCCACCCTTCGGCATTCTGACCGACATGGTCACAATGGTCTACGACGAAATTCGTTCTGTTGGTCGGCATGACGAAGACACTGCCGGATCATGAACCCGGAATGCACGGCTCGAGACCCAGGTTTGTGCCAGCCAACACGTTGTCGGAGCCGTTTTGACGACCTTCGAAGCTTGGATAGAGAGAACTGACTGTGTCACCTAACGATTCAATCACCGGGCACGGTTGTTTAGGTGAATATCTGAACAGAATCGGACGTAAGGTTACGGCACATAGCCACCACTGAGGACAGATCGGACGAAACCTGTCACCAGCATTGATCGCGGCAATGCTGGCGAGTAGTGATGGATGGGAGGCCAAGTGGAGTCTGTGGAGACGTTATGCTCTAGAAGGAGTCCGCAGAGCGGGATTGGGAAAGGACCAATCCCGCTCGAAAGAGGCGACGAAGGGGGCGCGGTAGAAGCCGCTAGCTCCCCAATCGTCAGTTAAGAGTAGTTGAGGCCACATCCAGAGGAGATGTGGTCACTGCAAACGACTCGAGACCGGTGACACTTCGGTGCGGCCGGGGAATGTCGTCTAACTGCGTAGAGCTTTGAGAGGCTCAACAGCGACCTGCCCCGGGGGTAAATCTGGTTACCCCGGGATGTACCTCACGCGTGAGGTACGGCAGGGGGTACTCCAGAAACCGCTGATGCGTTTCTGGAGCTCCTCTTGATTGCCGAGTTAGGCCGCCGCGGGGTTTAGTGGGTAGACTGATTTGTCGGAATTCCCACACATGCCCTTCGTGTCTCTCTTCCTCCTCCTCTAAGTGTTCATCCAGAGATTGTCCCAGACGTCTCAAATATTATCATCCCAATAGATTTACCAATAAAAAAAATATATCCATTTGCCTTTAATGTGTGCAATAAAATTGTGTATTGTGCAATAAAGTCAAATTTACTCCACCTAAATTGATTATAAGTGACCCCCCCAAAATTTCAGGATAAAACCGCGCCTGCACGTTGTCCTACAAATTGCGTAGTACATTTGCCAGGTCCTATGCTCAAAAGTTGAGAATACCAATAGAAAAACGATTGTGACAATAATTCTTGACGGACTAGCGATATATACCTATTTTCGTGTAGGACATTGTTTCATTTGGACAGAGGACACTTTAACCTATTATTTAATATTTTTGTCCTACGGTTAGTAATAAAAAATATGGTCTTGTGGTATTAACCATTTCTGAGCGTAGATCTGTTAGGATGATCTGATTTCGAATATCGATTGATTGATACGAGTAGCTGGCATTATTTTTGCCGTGCTCAATATGTTTCTTTAAATTCAAATATGCATCAAATCACAGCTCTAGGGGGGGGCAGCTGCCCCTACCTGCCCCCCCCCTTGGCGACGCCCTTGGTTGAGCCACGAGGTGGTCTCATTATTGACTCGCAAACAAGGAAACATCTGTGTGATGACACATCACTATCAGTTGAGTCTTCGATCGGTCCACAATATATCGTGCATAATAATATCTCGGGGACTTGCCTCCGAGAGTACCGAGCCCCTTGCAATAGACTTACATGTCAATGTAAGATTTTAGTCACGAGTACTTATTAATGTTTAATGGTGGTGATTCTCTTGTTGTCATCAATAAACTAAAATTCACTAAAATTTGTTATTGGATTATATACTATAATCTCATCCGCTTACAGTCCAGTTTTCGATATCTCACACCTCAGCTGTCACTGTGTTTAGTTTTGTACCAAATACACTTTAATCAGAAACACACGCTTGTTTATTATTTGAAAAAGTAAATTTACTTTGGCATAACCAAAACTAGTTAAATTACTCAACTTAAACCATATTTTTCGTTTCCTATTCTTGTGTTGAACGTTTAAAACGTGTGACGTAAAACTTGACATGTCGTACTAAACTTAGACGTCATCTAAATACATTCCGACTAAATACCTACGTAATTATTTCTTATAATTTTTACATTTAGAGTTTAGTTTTTTTACTAATAAACAAGCGTGTACCTCAGATATACTTTTAGTCGGTACTAAACTAAATATAGTGAAAGCTGAGATATTGAAAAATATACTGTAAGCAGACGAGATTAAAGTATATAATCAGACAAACAAATTTTAGTGAATTTTAGATTAGTGATGACAACAACAGAATCACCACCAATGTAGACTTCGCAAGTTTTAAAATTTTCTTTTTTGAATTATTAAAATGTAGCCCAATGATGCAGTGCCCGCCATAGTGTGGGTCACCATGTTGCATTGTCAGCATTCGCAATGAGTATGGTGACCTCTACTATTCGATTCTGCTCATGCTTTCCATCAGGCAGAGTAGAGCCACTTTGGCAGATCCATTTATTTAAAAAAAACAATGATGAGGCAGAGTGATATAAAACGGCATGTGTTGATATCAAAGGTGTATAATAAAATTATTACTTAAATTAACTTTTGACAATATGTTATTATTATTACTGTATATTATTACTCCCATCACCTGTAATGGCAACACATACCGAACCAATGCAGCTCTCCAATTTTAACTTCCAAGAGTCGCAATAGATATTTATAATTTGGACTGCTGGCAGCTGTAAAAAAAGGATTCACCTATTAAACTGGTTCTGCAAACCCAGAGTGGATTTTTTGTTTTTCCCATCGCCTTGTTAGTGGGATTTTATTATATACAAGCTACTTATTGACATGGGTACATAAATAATAAAAGGATATTCTTTTCTAAATAAGGGCCGGGTCAATCGCATTGATACCATAGGTTGACTGCACGTATGTACTAAGCTTGTTACTACTTCGCCAAGTGTTGTGGGTTCAAATCCTACATAGGACAACACTTTTTGTGATCCACAAATTGTTGTTCTGAATCTGGGTGTTCTTTGTGTCTGTTCCATATATGTTTGTAAAGTCCCCCGCGACACAGGATGTATTTCTAGTGCGGGACTTGTAAAATTAAAGAAAACCACCGTAAAGTTCTTTCATTTCTTTTCAAGAGAATGAGGTCACTCGAGAAGTAAACATCGGTCTAATTCTGTGGAGACACTCAAGTGCGGGCAATACTCTCGAGACTGTCAGTCCAACTTGCCTGCTCGTTTATCCCCTATGGCATAAAAAGAATACTACTTCATCCTATTTATGTGCTCTGCTGAACGAAGACCTTCTCCGAAGAATTTTTTTGTAGGTACATTTCACACAAATGACGTCCTCTATAGGTTCACAACTATTCACAAGTAATCTTGTTTACAGTAACAATTACTTGAAGGCTATGAAGTTTCCGAATATCTAACTACTAATAAAACAAGTCAGTTGTAACAATTTTATATTATGTAAAAGCAACAATTCAGTGTTAAAATATATTGGTATGCGCAATAAATACTCATATGTAGCTACTCTTAGTAAAAGCAAAGAAATACACTTAACAACTTTATCTGGTACAATTGGAATATTGGTACAATTTCATCCTCATTTGGAAATACTGAATACCTTAAATTGTAGTTATAATGAACATAAGAATTGATTTTGTGCAGAGTTAATGACGTCTCATGATGTATGATACTGGTAATTTGGAAACCTTCAAGGTAGCTGCAGGGCTAAGGTTACTGAAGATAGCGACATATTCAGAAAGGGCTGGACCCCGGGGCTTGGAATTTATAACTATAACATCACACCCGGTTCAGTTTAAACAGCTTCTAGCCACCAGAAAAAGGTAAGTTTAGAAAGTCAGACTAATCGTCAGATCTATACTAATATTATAAAGCTGAAGAGTTTGTTTGAACGCGCTAATCTCAGGAACCGCTAGTACGATTTGAAAAATTCTTTCAGTGTTAGATAGCCCATTTATCGGGGAAGGCTATATCATCACGCTAAGACCAATAGGAGCGGAGCATCAATAAAGAATGTTTCAAAAACGGGGGAAAATTATCACGCTACGGGCAATAGGAGACGCAAACGGGGTGACGTGGGTCCGCTAGTAACTGATAAATGGTCTACGACTACAGCGAGATTTATGCAGATTCTTTGATAGAATTTTGACTTGCTAAGTAGAAGCTAAACAGATTGGGCAAATTGATGACAGGTCAATGAATAGAATCGCTTTATATGTGTGGCTTTTTGGATGCCCGGTCCTGTTGATGTCAAGTATGGACGGTATGTTGTGTTGAGATGGTATTATGTTCTACATGTGTATAATCTGTGATGTCTTGTCTATGTCAACTCTGTTCTTTGTCTTTTCTTCTTGCTCGCCGGCCATCTTCCTGTGCGTATTTCTTCCATTGATTATTAAATATAGGTGCTAAACTGTGTATTTCGTCATAAATATACTCTCAAAGCGACCTGTAATCTTGAGGATTAAAGGAAGTTGTTGAAGACCGATGTCCTTGTTTTTATGGGCACATGCCTGACACCTGTGCAACCTGCTTATTTACATGTTGTTAGTTCCCATGTCGCAGTGTATACTTTAAATAAGGGTTTGTATTAATACAAAAAATATACAAGCGAGAAGCTATAAAGGATCTTTTATGTTGCGAACTCTAGTTCATTCGTCTTAAGAAAATAGTGATGCACAGATCAAACTCACCCACCAACCACGTTTCAAGAAACCATTGTTTCATACGTTTCAAAGCTTGAAACATGATGGATTAGGGTGCAGATATTACAAACACGACAATATTATTAACAGTTTACAAGATTAAACGTAATCTCGTATTATTCTTAACCTACCCAATGAGATAAATACGGGTATGATTCGATCAAGCATGGGCATACTGAGATTTCTACCAAGGTAATAGTATCCTTATGCGATGAACATAGAATATAAACTAGCTTGCACAAATATATTTTGGTTGAGGTTTATTTTGCAAAACGAACTATGAACAAATAATTTTTACCGCAACATTTATAAAGTGGTATAAAAATATAATTATTTTTAGTACAATTATAACGTTCAATATTATAAAATGGTGTTCATTTTGAGCAATCGACTTTGTTCAACTATGACTATGCCATAATATTTAAAAAATGTAGTATAAAAGGTTCGTATTTCTTTTCTTGGTTCAAAATAATGAACTTTCGATCATGAAGTCTTACTTGACATTCACGGGTAAAATTTTCTGTAAATAAAATATAACATTGAAACTAAATAAAATAGTCCAATCTACAAAAAAGTGTGTGTGTGTGTGTCTCAGCTTCGAGGCACCACCGGAGTTAACGTCACGAAACAAGTTTCTACGCTTTTGAACTACGTTGAACGAAACGCAAAAGCGCCATTTAATTCTTGACGCCTACACGTCATTTTATTCACGAGAAAACTATCCCTAATAATAGGCTATTTGTTTTAATAGTTTGTTAGACGAATCGAAATCGGATTAACCTGTAAAATATTATAAATAAATAAAAAAAACAATATACGAATTGCGTTGATAACCTTCTTTGATTATCGTAGGTTAAAAAGGCGAGACATTTATATATTTATTACAGCTTAAAAAAATAAATATTTATGTTTAGAATGTTTGATGTCCATTTTGTTTTGGCTTAAGAGAGGCCTCAGCAAGTTACGCCTATGAGATTAGCCGATTCATCTAACTACATATCGACGCTGGAAAGGAAAAAAGTCCTAAGCGACAGGTAAGGGGGCCGTCTATTAATCGCGTGATTCTTAAAGGGGGGGGGGGGGTTGGTAAAAATCACTAAATAGCACAAGGGGGGGGGGTGTAGTAAGAAATCATGTGTATTTATTTTTTATATTTCTTCCGAGAGAGATTCTCTGCGTAGTGTACTATGTACTAGTACAATATTTGATTTCCTTTCTGTATAAACATTTTTATCACGGTTCTTAATTTCAGAATAAAATTAGATTATTCTTAAAGATAATATTCTAAAAAATTGCTAAAAATGCACGTGATTTTTTTGGTTAATCTTAAACCTCACCATATATCACCAAGGGGGAGGAGGGGTCAAAAAATGCTTAAAAACATCACGTGATTAATGGACGGCCCCTAAGACGATATTGAGTTAAGAAATTTTTCCTTTCGAAAATATATAGAAGATTTACTCTTGTGCGGGGAAGTTGGTGACCGCTTCGTTGATGGCCCGCGCCACGTACTGCACGTTGGACGGGTTGAGGCCGCACACGTTGATCCGGCCCGACTTCAGCAGGTAGATGTGCTTCTCTGCTATCAAGTATTCGCATTGCTTTCGTGTCAGGCCAGTGTATGAGAACAGGCCGATTTGGTTCACGATGTGGTCCCAGTTGCCGGGTGTGTTCAATCTGAAAGTGTAAAAAAAAAACAGATTTCAAGAACTGAACCAATGTGAAATGGGACCACGCGGCAAGCACCAGGTTTCAAATAAATAAAAGATTCATCAAAATCGGTTCACCCAGTCGAAAGTTCCTACGTAACAAACATGAAAAAAAAAACAGTCGAATTAAGAACCTAAGAATAGAAATAAAGCGCTATATCTGTCTTACTTTTATACTTATTAACGATATCATATTAACTGGCGTGTTGTACTAGTCGTCGGTGACTCTTTTTTTTTAAAAAAAAGACAACTCCCGCGTTTGAAATATACAGCCTGTGTCGCGGGGAACTTTACAAATATACGTGAAACGGACACAAAGAACAACGAGACTCAGAACAACAATTTGTGAATTATTGTTGTCCCATGTGGGGTTTGAACCCACAACACTTGGCGCAGTAGAAAGCGGCGTGGCGACGGCTTAAACCACTACGCTGTCCGTGCAGTCTTGTTAAAATCATAACCATATATATGGTTATAATTAACAGGCTCTTTCCGTGAGAGAGCCACGCTACGGCATGCATGGGCCGGCTCGACCGGAGTGATACCACGGCCTCACAGAAAACCGGTGTGAAACAGCGCTTGAGTGAGTGAGGATACCGGAGGCCCTTTTTTTTTTTTTTTTAACGTGTGGAAATCCCCTCGGACCGTCACCCCACCGGGGCTTGCGTCGGGGCGGTGTGTCGGACTCGAACCGACTAAAACCACACGGTGTGCCACTCTGCGCCTGTGAAGGGAGGAATCCGGGAACTGCAGTTATTAACACGTCCGGACCAAGGATACCGGAGGCCCTTACCCCAACCTCTCACCCCATCCCCCAAAGGCCGGCAACGCACTTGTGACGCCTCTGGTGTTGCGGGTGTCCATGGGCGACGGTAATCGCTTACCATCAGGCGATACGTCCGCTCGTTTGCCCCCAATTTAATAATAAAAAAAAAAGGCTGGTTAACATAGTTTAAGCTGTGCTAAGTTTGGGTTTGCCGTATGTATTTGTATTAGACTCGTTGCTAAGTCTTTGAAATCACAAGAAGACACTACTTTAAGCATTATTACTGAACTTTTAGCTGTAATAATAAAACTCACTTGATAAGTTCAGCTCTCAAAGCTTGTCTCATGTCCATGACTCGGTCCGCCATCATCTTGATATGGCTCCTCCTGTCAATATAAATAAACAATTATGTACAGATTACATCGAGCTATATTCTCAGTACATTTATCTATAGGAAAGTTCAGTGTTTATATAACTCTCTTCTACTAAATACAAATGCAACTAATGTTGAAAATGAAATAATACTAAGAAATACAAAATATGACTGTCATATGCCACACCATGGCATGAGATGCAGAAGCATCACTAGCCCGCTGTAGAGGAACAGGTGTCATGCCTCTCCAACACAAAGGGAGAATCCTCCGACCAGGCGAGGTGATCATGCCTGGCGGGCCAACTGCCCTACGGTTGATGTTAGGATGTTGTATATATGATAATCGGCGCGAGAACTTCCATTGCGCGATTCAGTTGCCTTTCTTACTTCGTAGTTCGACGTATCTTCAGTAGATGGCGCTGTTGTATGTTTTTCTGTTGCGCTGTATGTGGAAGTCGCCATGGTGTGGGTCACCATGCTGCATTGTTGCATTGTCTGCATTCGCAGTGAGTATGGCGACCAATACTCTTGGATTCTGCTCATGCTTTCCATCAGGCAGAGTAGAGTCATTTTGGCAGAGGAAAAAAATCGGTACTGGGCTCATACGTACCACTGGTCGAAGGTCTCCTTGTTGGACAGCACTCGCGCTACGATGTGAGCACCATGTGCGGGAGGGTTGGAGTACATGCCTCGCACCACCCACGTCATCTGCGACTTGATGGGGGCTACTGTACACGCGTCCTTCACCACCATCGTTAGGTTACCCACACGCTCGTCTGAATAATAAAAATAAACATATATAATCTACTACTTATATAAACAGACAGATAAATATAGTTGAAACTGCAGAAATTATCAATAATAAACGAGATATACAAGGGTTGTTCATGGGATGAACAAAAGCTTTCACTTAGTATTCTAAATCCGTCACCACATGCAATGTCTTTTGAATATATTTTTTCTGTCTCTGATGACATGTATGCCAAATTTTAAGGCGATCATGACATTAAAAACGAACTCAAAAAGTAAGTTTTTTTGGTTTATTGCCATAGGACAAAAATATTGAGCATCAGCAAAAAGTTTACATATTAGGTCTTTACCTATGAAATTGCCGTTCTTCAGTACTGGTCATTTCAAATAAAAAAAAGTTTGTTATGGCTCTGTATTCTACATTCAAATTATTTTTGTTTTAAAACCATGACATTCTAGTTACAAACTCAGTCTTTTCTTTTCTGATTAGCGTTGTATATTCATTACATTTGAACATTTTTCGTCATAATGGATACTTTAAAAATTCGTGTAATTATGGAATATGAGTTCCGTCGTGGCACCAACGCGACACAAACGGCACGTAACATCAAAAACGTTTACGGAGAGAACTGTACAAACGAACGCACAACCCTTTATTGGTTTTCCCGGTTCCGTTCTGGAAATTTTGACTTGAAAAATGAAGCTCGTGGTCGTCCGGAGACTTTAGTTAACAATAATGAATTAAAAGCGATTGTGGAAGCTGACGAAACTCAATCTACAGCTGAGCTAGCAGCAGCTTTTAATGTAAGCATCAAAACAATATTGATCCATTTGCGACAAATTGGCAAAGTAAAAAAGCTTGATAGATGGGTGCCCTACGACCTTAACGATCGCCAGCGCAACGTACGCGTCGAGACCTGCCTTGCGCTGCTCAACAGGCAAAGAAATGAAGGAATTTTGAAACGAATTGTCACGTGCGACCAAATATGGATTCTGTTCGACAATCGAAAGCGCTCAGAAAGTTGGTTAGACCCTGGTTCAGCACCAAAGCAATGCCCTAAACCAAAAATGACCCCTAAAAAAGTGATTGTCACTGTTTGGTGGTCTAGTGCGGGTGTGATTCACCACAGCTTTTTACAAAACGGCATGAGCATTAATGCTGTGTGTACTGTGAAGAACTGGAGAGAATGATGGAGAAGCTTGCACATCTGCAACCAGCTTTGGTCAATCGGTCATCCCACTGCTCCTTCACGACATCGCGCGAACTCCATACTGCGCAACAGACAGTCTCCAAGCTGCAAGAGCTGGGTTTGGAAGCTCTGCCTCATCCGCCATACTCACCAGACCTTGCACCTACCGACTATTACTTTTTCCAAAATTTAGACAACTTTTTATTGGGTAAAAAATTCAATTCCCGAGAGGCAGTACAAAATGCCTTTGAAGACTTTGTTGCCTCCCGTCCAGCTGATTTTTACAAGAAGGGCATCAAAAAAATGCCAATGCGTTGGCAAAGATGCGTCGATTGCATGGGTGATTACTTTAAATAACAGAAATAAAAAAGTTTTAAAAAATAAGTACTTTCACTTATTGCATACAAAACGGCAATTTCATAGGTAAAGACCTATTATTAGGTACTAGCTGATCCGGCAAACGTTTTTTTGCCATAAAAAAAATTAGGTATAAAAAATAGATGTTGGTCGATTCTCAGACCTACCCGATATGCACACCAAATTTCATAAAAATCAGTCCAGCCGTTTCAGAGGAGTATGGTAACAAACATTGTGACACGAGAATTTTATATATAAGATATACATAACACATTATATTAAACAAATGTGTATGTATTGAAATTAATCTAAAAAATGGTGATTTAAAACTAAGTGATAAAGTTCAAATTCGTGAAGCAAATTATGTAGGAGAAATTGAAAAAAACTTACTGTAGAGTCCAAAGTTCTTGGCGAAAGACTGTGCGCAGACGAGTTCGAAGCCGCGCTGGACGAAGTAGCGCACCGCCCACGCGTCGCGGTCCAGGTCGCCAGAAGCGAAGCCTTGGTACGCGCTGTCGAAGAATGGGAACAGTTTGCGTTCCTGTCAACAATAGGGTATTTTACTGTATACGAGAAAAAATCTAAAAATATATTATTGAGATACCGTAGGCAAAAATCAGTCGGAAAATGTTACGTTTTAGTTCATAAAAAAAAAAGTTTTCAGTTTTTTAATCTGTTCTATGACACCGCTTTGTAAGTACACTTTGAACTGTGCATTTGAACCCACAACCATTGATATACAAAAACCCCAAGATACACAGTCTCGAACTAAAGTAACACTTGAATCTGTCTCCAATCACACTTGAGTAGTTATAGTTATGTTATAAACATATTTTTTTGCAAATTCAACCTTACGCACATGTTATAAAGCTCTTTTTACAAAGCAGTGTACAAAAAGCAATAAAATTTTACGACCGAAGTCTGCTGGTAGGACAAGGCATGGAATGGAGACTTCATTATGTTTATGCTTTTTATTTTATACTACGTTCACTTAATATTTTAATAATTTATAAAAATATGTTCTCAACTTATAATTATACTTTTATCTCAGTGTATATATATTTTTGAGTGGAACATGTATTTATCAATAAAACAAAAGTTAACCATTAAAAAATATTTATTTGTATATTTAGTTGAAAAGGTAATATTGTAGAAACTAAGTACCTAGATATCTAGTTTATGATGATTGCGTATTGGTGGTGATGAGTGATGCTTCTTATATTTAAAATGACATAAATACATATTTTTATAAGAAATCAAATTAAAGTGTCTGTTCTTAATATCAGAATTACAGTTTTTATGATTACATATATGAATCATCATCAGCCTATCGCAGTCCACTGCTGGACATAGGCCTCTCCAATTGCGCGCCACTTCATCATTCAACCACATATATGAATATTTTTACAATATTTATTTATACATTATCAAAATTACAATTTTTTTAAATGCATATGTATAGTGTTTATTCCAAGTAATCACCGAAAGTGCAGGACCATACAGTAAAAATAACATTGTTGCTACTAAGTCGTATAATATGATTGCATAATATGATTATTTTTACATTATATATTTAACGATAAGTACATTATCAAAATTACAATTTTTATGTGTCAATAAAATTAAACACAATAAAAAAAATAGTTCAATATTAAAAAATCGACTCCATTGGAAACGAACAGGGTCATTTGTATTAAGCGACTAATTTAAAGGACGTTGTAATGCGCTGTACTATTTTGGACCGTTAAGTGAAGATTTTAGATAAAATAAATCAAAATCACATAATACTTCCTATATTTAGTCATGAAAACCAGAAAAGCAAATCAATAAACTATTTTACTTACCGAAAATAAGATATTCCATCCTTTTTTAAAGTTCTTGGCGTATTATTTTTGCAATTTTTCATAGAACACTTTGGCATTTTTGTCGTGCGTGCATAAACACGGGCGATGCGAGACTATTTGAAATGAGCGCTCAATTTGGAGTATAGCGCTCATTTTATGCGGACGGTTTTGATATCCTGACTGTGTATCTTGGGTTTTTTGTATATCAATGCCCACAACACTTGTCGCTAATAGAAAACAGCGTGGCGACCGCTTAAACCACTAGGCCAACCGTGCAGTAAATTAATATTATTATAATAGGTCTTTACCTATGAAATTGCCGTTTTGTATGCAATAAGTGAAAGTACTTATTTTTTCAAACTTTTTTATTTCTGTTATTCGAAGTAATCACCCATGCAATCGACGCATCTTTGCCAACGCATTGGCATTTTTTTTGATGCCCTTCTTGTAAAAATCAGCTGGACGGGAGGCAACAAAGTCTTCAAAGGCATTTTGTACTGCCTCTCGGGAATTGAATTTTTTACCCAATAAAAAGTTGTCTAAATTTTGGAAAAAGTAATAGTCGGTAGGTGCAAGGTCTGGTGAGTATGGCGGATGAGGCAGAGCTTCCAAACCCAGCTCTTGCAGCTTGGAGACTGTCTGTTGCGCAGTATGGAGTTCGCGCGATGTCGTGAAGGAGCAGTGGGGATGACCGATTGACCAAAGCTGGTTGCAGATGTGCAAGCTTCTCCATCATTCTCTCCAGTTCTTCACAGTACACATCTGCATTAATGCTCATGCCGTTTTGTAAAAAGCTGTGGTGAATCACACCCGCACTAGACCACCAAACAGTGACAATCACTTTTTTAGGGGTCATTTTTGGTTTAGGGCATTGCTCTGGTGCTGAACCAGGATCTAACCAACTTGCTGAGCGCTTTCGATTGTCGAACAGAATCCATTTTTCGACGCACGTAACAATTCGTTTCAAAATTCCTTCATTTCTTTGCCTGTTGAGCAGCGCAAGGCAGATCTCGACGCGTACGTTGCGCTGGCGATCGTTAAGGTCGTGGGGCACCCATCTATCAAGCTTTTTACCTTGCCAATTTGTCGCAAATGGATCAATATTGTTTTGATGCTTACATTAAAAGCTGCTGCTAGCTCAGCTGTAGATTGAGTTTCGTCAGCTTCCACAATCGCCTTTAATTCATTATTGTTAACCAGTCTCCAGACGACCACGAGCTTCATTTTTCAAGTCAAAATTTCCAGAACGGAACTGGGAAAACCAATAACGGGTTGGGCGTTCGTTTGTACAGTTCTCTCCGTAAAGGTTTTGATGTTACGTGCCGTTTGTGTCGCGTTGGTGCCACGATGGAACTCATATTCCATAATTACACGAATTTTTAAAGTATCCATTATGACGAAAAATGTTCAAATGTAATGAATATACAACGCTAATCAAAAAACAAAAGACTGAGTTTGTAAATAGAATGTCATGGTTTTAAAACAAAATTAATTTGAATTTAGAATACAGAGCCATTACAAACTTTTTTTTTATTTGAAATGACCAGTACTGAAGAAAGGCAATTTCATAGGTAAAGACCTAATATTATAGTGTAAAATTAGGTCACTGCGTTTGCCTAGATCTTTTAAACTACTCTACGGATTTTAATGCAGTATTCCGCAATAGATAACGTGATTCAAGAGAAAGGTTTATATGTATAACTAGCTGTGCCCCGCGGACTGTTGTTGAAAGGAAGAGGAAAGTAGAAATAGAGTAAATCTGACTTCTGTGCGAAGCCGAGCCGGGGCGCTAGTATAGGTCTTAAGTTTTAAAATAGGTGTGAAAAAGGGTATGGAAAATGTACAGTGCTTCAATTTATGTATAAATATTAGTGACTTTTTGTTTTGTTTTTTGACCGACTTCAAAAAAGGAGGAGGTTATCAATTCGACTGTGTTTTTATGTTTGTTACCTCATAACTTTTGACTGGGTGAACCGATTTTGATGATTCTTTTTTTATTTGAAAGCTGGTGTTTCCCGTGTGGTCAACATTGAAATCAGTATCTTTTTATTAAAATTTGTGATTATGTAACTGAATGTTTAAATGGAGGCGATCTGTAATGTAAATGAAATAAATGAACAATAGTTAGTAGAACATAGTTATTTTTACCTCCATAACATCAGCAATTTTCATCCATTGTTCATGTGTGGGGTCGATACCCGTTGGGTTGTGAGCACAAGCATGGAGGAGGATCACGGAGTTCTCAGGGGCGCTTTTAAGGTCTTCGATCAGTCCATCGAAGTTAATGGCACAAGTCTTTGGGTCCCAGTAGCGATACTTCCGAGGGCTTGTAAAACCAGAGTTCACGAAGACCAAGTGATGATTCTCTGATCAAATTTGATACGAGAAATATATTTTAATCACAACAAAAAATATAGGGTGTCTCAATAAGAGTGCACTTTTTAAATTTAGTGTAAATTTTTCTTTATACATGTGGCAACTCAGAAACTTTGCAGGTGTACCATAATTATGTTTATTCCGATTATTAAAAATGGAGCGCTTTACGAAAAAACAACGCGCTATAATTGTGAAAACTTAATACAAAAATTTGGAACATTATACTGAGACCGTACGTACACTTCATAGAATTTTTAGTAGAGACATTGCATCTTTTTACTTTCGGATTTTGTGAAATCTCGGGAGTATGAGAATAAACCAGAAACAATTCCTGAGCTCAAATCCTCGGATTTGAGCTCAGGAATTGGATCTCGATCCAAGGCGCAAATAAAGCCACATTCAGAAATAGTCATAGAAAATTTAATGAAAAGAGTAATGACCTGACCGGATATTTTATTCCATACAATATATCTTCTTTAAAATCCACTAAAAAGTTACAACTCTCTTAAAAAGTAGATTTTAAAATATTAAAATGTAAAAGTACACTCTTATCGAGACACCCAAATTGATAAACACGCGTATGTGCAAGCAACTATATACTTTGATTAGGTACCCTATACCTGATTACTACAGTCCGGGTTCTGTCCATAGTGTTAGATCAGACTGGTATGTGTCTCGTGTTAACACCTTTCAAGTTAATATTATTATCAGAGAGAGAAAACAGTTTGTATCCGTTTTCATTACTTTTTGAGGGATCTTGAACCGATTTTTACATCATAATACTTTATTCCATTTATGAAACTCCTACTTTCTTCAGTTCAGAAAAAGATGCGCTTAGTCAACTTCTTATCAGGCACCATTACAACTTATGTCATGACCACCACAACTGATGACGGTTCGATAAGCTAAATAAGCCAATGCCTATAACCAGTTAATCCAATAATGGAGAATATTATCTGTCTTATCAATATTAGCAGATTATATTAATGTAGTTTGTAATAATAATAATTTCTTTATTGTATCAAAATTAAACAAATACATGGTTTGATCCCTAGATCCCACACTAGGATTCCTTGTGTCGTGGGATCCAGTCTCTTTCCGTCCAGCCGCCTCCTGAGACGTTAATACAATAAAACAAAAAGTGAACAAAAAAAATGTACACAGTAATTAAGTAAAGTAAACAAAAAAGAAAAGTAAAAAATAACAATCAATAAAAATTTGAAATCAGGTAAACAAAAAACAAATAAAACAAAAAACCAAAAATAAACAATGTAGGAAGTGCTGCAAATATTACAAATATACCGAGTGTTAGTGATTGGGTCTATCTATCTATGATCCCTTGCCGATTTCGGCTATGGTGACTGATTAAGTCTGAGCATCTAAGCTTCGGGCGTGTGCTCTGGTGTGGCTTACGTACCCAGATTATCACTTCAATAGACGTTTTTAAACTAGATAGAAAGATGTGTTTTGTATTTTTAATCCGTTATGTTATGTATTCTTAAATGTTTTTTTTTTAGCTTTTTTATGTATGGTCCTGCCAAAGTGACTCTACTCTGCCTGATGGAAAGCGTAAGTAGAATCCAAGAGTGGTGGTCACCATACTCATAGCGAATGCATAGAATGCAGCATGGTGACCATCCCCTGGCGGCCTATTGAGATGCTTTTGTATCATTGCTTGTTATTTGTGTTAAATTTAGTGAAAGATAAAGCTAATAACCGTTTTTACTGTAATACGACTGCCCGCTACATCGCGGTCTTCTTCCATTGCTTTTTTAATTCCGTAACTTCTAAATGTAACATGCTCAAATATGTGTCGCCACCCTAGGGAGAAGGGAACCCACAAATGTGACCAAACTTAAGCTGGGTCAAAAAGCCATAACCTTCTTGTAACGTAATTTATGAACGGTCCCTTAACTGACATTAAGTTTTGGAGCTCAGTAAAGTTTGGGTAAGATATAGATGACACTTACCCCATGTAGGTTCAGTATAGTAGAAAGTGGTGTATTTCAGATGTTTATTCAGAAATTCGGCACCAACGCGCAGACCTCCGGTCCCTGACAGAGTTTGGATTCCAAATGCCTGGAAATATGATTGAAGTTTTTGAGCAATCTTATTATCCCTGAAGAGAACAAGCATATAGAGTATGTAGACATACAACAAATATAGGATTTTAATCTCGTTAGTTTTTTATGGTATAGAAGGGGTAAACTGTCAAAAGATCTCTGTCAGAATCTAATGCCAAGTGGCTAGGCCCATGCCGTTCATTGAAACATGCAACTCAAGAAACAAAAGTGCGTTGCCGCCCTTTCTGAGGGTTTGGGATATTGTGTCCCATCCACTCGGTGAAAGAAATGAATTAACATCGTTTATCAATGACATTAAACATCAACATGCTATTCACACCAGTCTAAATACACTCAGAATGTTATGAGAAGGAGTTCCGTGTAATAGCGTCGAGTCCCAGTAACTTTCTTTTAGTAACTATTTACAGACACCACAGCACGATTGATGTTATTTTAGGTTGGTCTTCTGTGTCGAGGGTAGTAAGCCGTTAGTAGGGTAACGGTCCTGGTCTAGCCAACCCGTTTATGATGAAATCAGCGTTGCTCTACTACCTTGAACAGTTATATGACAGATACCTACATGAATCTTTATCAAACACTGGTGAACTGTTAATGGGTATTAACAAAATAACTATCTTAAAATAATCCATAATCTTGGTAACCAAGAGAGAAAATATATCGAAGTTCAAAGTGTTTGTATACTTACACGTCCAGAAGCTAGAACGGGGTTGTCTGCACCGAGCAGCATAGATGTGGCCGCTGTCGTAAATTTCTCCAGACCTGCATTACAAATAATATAATCAATGTGTGTACGATGAAAGACTTATACGATACTAGCTATGTTATTAGCGGCTCCGTTCATGAAACCATTTTTTATTTTATGTTTCTAACTTTGAAAACGACGAACTTCCATACAAGCATTCATTACTCCCTCAGGGGTGAAATTGCCAAAAATCCTTTTTTAGTGGATTATTTCTATATAAAAATCATCAGCTGCTAAATGTTCAAGGGTTTAGGTTCTGTATTGTTGAATCAGTCAGTCAGGGATAGTAATTTTACACGCATAGTTTTTAGGTGTTCCGCAGGGATCTCATTTGGGACCAGGTTGAGCCAACTGATTTAACAACGATGTTTCAAACTGTTTCTGATGTCTTTATGTCTGCAATAGTCATAAACTTCCTAAGAATATCAAGTTATAGGAGACGAGCCGTCCTACAACTTCAGGAAGATTTGAACAGGCTTGTTCTATGATATGAAAATGATAAAATGCATTTTACCAGTAATGAGTGCCTATAGTATCTGACACAACATTTAGGTAAATAAACTTCTTCTAATATGTTAAAGTGGAGTCGGAGAAGTAAAATTCCAATTATACAATTGTTTGGTATCAGAGAGGTGTGTAAAGGAATATTCTTATCTAACATATGTATATAATATTTTTAATCAAAAGAAATGGCCCATAACAACAGTGAAATAGTACATTCTATTATCTATGTTTGTATGTTTAATGCTTAGGTGACTTTTTTCGCTATTACGGGCGATCCTACTTCAATTATTTATTTTAGTGTTCTATATTTAGATTCCTCTTTTTAGTCCGATTCGTCCTAACGACCTTTTAGCTATATACGTTACGATCTATATATTAATAGGTGAAGCAAAAACTTTATATCCCTTTTTACAAAAAATACGAGAAATAAAGGAGTATGAAATATGGCACAGTTACCTAAGGTTTATATGGAGGATTAGTGCAGAAAGCTATTCTATATCTACATATATATAAATAAATCGCCAAAATGTATGTACGCGCATAGGTCCCGATCGTCTGCACCAAATTAAATGATTCTTTTTTATGTGTTCATTATTGTTAGGACAAGGTTTGTGTACAAGAAAAATGAAAAGATAACAGGAAAAGTGTTTTTTGTTGTCCGCGACTGTACACTGCCTGTGGGAAACTGAGACAGATATATAAATATGGCGGTACGAAGCAATGAGGAAAGAAAATATAAGGAGATGCCCTATTCTACTATACGAACAATTCATTATACAAATATATAGTAGTGGCTTTAGTACCTCAGTAGGTAGTAGAGCCACGCTGATTTCAGCACGAATGGGCCGGCTCGACCGGGGCGGTACTACCCTCGCACAGAAAATCAACGTAAAATGACAGCGTTTGTGCTGTCGTGTTTCGTTGGTGAGTGCGAGACCGGAGGCCCAATTAGTCTAGTCAACAAGTTCCATACTTGTTGACTAGACTAAAAGATGCACAAGCATCACTAGGCCGCCATAGTGTGGGTCGCCATACTGCATTGCTGTATTCGCAAGAGTATGGTGGCCACCACTCGTAGATTCTGCTAATGCTTTCCATCAGGCAGAGTAGAATCATTTTGGCAGGCCAAACATAAAAAAAAAAAAAAAAAAAAAAATATAAGATCGACACATATATACAAAAAAGCATTTTGTCTCTTTTTAACTTATGTTTACCTTGGTGTGAAAAGAGAGATAAACATAGTTTAGTGAGCGTTAATATTGGCAACACTTTTGAGTGACGTCATGCCCTTGTCAATTCGTGCCCGGCGACGCCATTGTATGCACAAAGTTCTGAGGTAGATTGGTTTGGAAAATATAAATCCTCAACATAAAATGTGGTATGTCTGCTCGATGCACTTCCATGAAACATCCTACAACAGAACTCTCGACGTGACGCGATTACGTGACTGCGCAGTGCCCTAACCTGAATGTTTGAATAAATATTACAACTATTTAAAACGTGTTTTATTTACTCAATTTGTTATTTCGCTCAATGGCAACATAATATAAGTACTTTTTATGTTGATATCGGTATCCCAGAACCGTCGGAGCTACGAAAAAATTGGTAAATAACGATAAACATTCTCGTTGGTTTGAATGCGGAGGTATTCTGTTCTTTCTTTAGTCTTGTTGCTGATAGAACGGATAGGGCTGTTTTCATAGCCGATAACAAATGGTTTTAAAATAATAATTTGAGAAACCTCACCTACAATCATCTATTCTCAGACTGCAGAAAGACCAGGATTTTAGGGATTCCAAGAAGAATCCACGGCCTCATTTTGGGAGGAGGTGATGTACGCCTAAAAGGTGGGAAAAGGGAGAGGACTAGCACTCTCCTATCCCACAATGGACTCACCAAACGCTGTAGCACTCCTAATGGCCTACGGTTTCTTGGGTAGAAGCCCAAGAATCGTTTAAGTAATATTTCGCTCATATCATATCTAGCCGGGTGTCCAGTGATGGCCAGCTTTCATTTTTTGATTTTAGTCTTAAGTCCATCATTCAAAATTTAATCCATCCATTATATCCATTATAAATAATAAAAAAACAATCGGATTTAACTATAATTATTCAATGTTATCGTTATTTTTGCAATTTATTAAATATTTTAGTTAAATATCGATATCGACATCTCGAGTCACTCTACATAGGTACAACCCTATGGCAGCCATTTTATGCGCCAACTTCTTGTGTAGGTAGGCACGATAATTTTGTAGGTATGCGTAGTCCATGTACTGTAGGTCAATGGTACGAAGTTCGTCGGGGCAGCTAGTAAATAATAATAAATCAATTATGGTCGTATTTCAACCATTAGGTGACAACTATTCAAATAGTTAAATGACAACTGAAACTAAACTTGAATCAAATTAGTCATTATCTTGCACTCATCGTGTCCTTGAACTATTTTATTTGGGGTCGCATGAGTTTTCTTCCATCATTCGTCAGTTCTCTAACTACTAGCCATGTTAACCTCTTCTACGAAGTCCTCCCGCCTTTTACTCGGTAGTTTTCCACTCTTATATCCATCAACTTCATTACATAAAACTTTTTTACTACATTTTGCCCATGTATGGTATGTTTGCATTTTAAAAATCGTAATAATACGAAAAAAAAACTTTATAATGTTGTTAGCATTAGCAAAGAGGATGTTATCCAAATTGAGCAATGAAAATTACTGAAGTACTCCATTTCATTTGTTTTAATTTTGTGTTTCCCGTTTGCGATGAAACATTAAATAAAAGATAAATTTTCATTGTGTGTATAGTTTATGTTGTCCTCTTCGTGTGATGGCGGATTAAAAATACAGAGTTTCACCATCCCTTTTTATCCCATGGGTTTCATACCCGTAAGAGGCGACTAAGGGATGAACGCAGGGCAACGTCACTACAAAGAGAGAACTTTCGAGGGAGAGGTCAAGGGCCTATGTTCAGTAGTAGACAGTTAAAAGCTGTTCATGATTGTGTTATGCCTTTTATGTTAAAATATATCAGTTGATATTTTTCATTATGTTCAAAATAAAGTCATAGGGAAAGATTCTTACGTCCGCGATATTTGTACTAGGTACTAATTTAAATGCGAAAGTTTGGATGGATATTTATATAATACTTTTATCCACGAAAAATTGATTATTAAAATCGAAATGATGCGTGTGAGTTCGCAGGATTAACATAGTTGTACATAAAGGAATTATCTTATCACTCTAGTTCATAATATATTGCATCACAGAGTAATAATGAAGTACATTTGTTATGATGTTATTAACGAACATACGTTGTTTTTAACAATAAAGATATACAATCTCATGGTCAAATTAATTTAGGTATATATATAAATATAGAAATTTTGTAAACGTGTTCCAAATATTGTGAATTTTGTAGGCGAGGAGTTATTAGCTGGAAGAATCGAATGGCTTAGTGCCAACAAACTACATACTCTGTGGTTTGGAAGAAGTAAAAATGTATTTACTCGTTTACCGTGATTTAATTAATTACTTTATTTTTTTATTGAATTGGTTACCGAGTAGGTTAACACATTACAAAGTTAGGATATCCTAGTCAGATCAATCTATGAAAGAGTGATTCTAACACATTGAGACCCCTCTGTTTTTTTTAGGTTTTGGCTGCTAAAATGACTCTACTTCTAAATACTCTAAATCGTGGGAGACCCACGCTTCGGCATGAATGGGCCGGCTCGACCGGAGTGATACCACGGCCTCACAGAAAACCGATGTGAAATAGTGCTTGCGCTGTATTTCACCGAGTGAGTGAGGATACCGGAGGCCCATACCAACCCAACCCCTCCCCCTATCTCCCCCCCCATCCCCCAAAGGCCGGTAACGCACTTGTGACGCCTCTGGTGTTGCGGGTGTCCATGGGCGGCGGTAATCGCTTACCATCAGGCGATACGTCTGCTCGTTTGCCGGTCTATTCCATAAAAAAAAAAAAAAACTTACTCTGTCTGGTGGTAAGCAAGAGTGGTGGTCACCATTCTCAATGCTACTGTGGACAAGCACCGTATGGTGACCCACATTATGACCTAGTGAGATGCTTTTTCACGCCACGCCCCATTTTTTTTAAAGAACTTGGGATCGTAGTGAGAGGGAAAAACGTGGGCTGATACCTAGTGAAAAGCACGTTAAGTAAGCGGTTCCAGTTTATGGAGACCTTTAAGGGTAGTAAGAGCCCTAAAATGTCCAACCACAGTCCTTCTACGGAACTTCCATATCGTCTAGTAGGTACTTGGGTTGTGAAGGTAAGGCTGACGGCTGTCGCCATGAATTGTTACACACTTATCGACAGCCTTTAATATTCCACTTCTGGGCAAAGATCTCTCCTTAAAAAGAGGTTTGGGTGGGCCTACTACGTCACGTTGGCCGAACGGGTTGGTACAGAGTATGTTTCGAATTTTCCTTTTCTTTGCAGCTTTATATTCACATGTTTTCTCCCTTTGTCACCTCATACAATACTCATGGGATGAATAAGAAGGGTGGCACTCTGTTTTCTTAATAATTCAGTACAGAAACTGTCACACAATAAATCGATAGAAAATTGAATTATAAAAATAATAATAATGGTGTTCCTACGGTACAAGATCATGTTTTATTACTGCCCACAGATCAATGACCAGTCATGACCCACACAGTAGGTATTCTTACCGCTTTAAATTGGTATAGATATCAGCAACAGTGACGTAAACAACTTGTTTCAACAGTAGGTACAAAAACTAGCGTTCTGTTAAAATGTACTTCGATTATTTTGCACAAGACGGCTTGTAGGTACTGATTATAGTGATGCAACGAGTAAAGATTTTATACATTTGTGATAGTGATGCACAATCTCAAGTAAGTACCTGCTTGAGATCGGGAGTAAGTACTTGAGATTGTGAGTAAGATCGTGTGATTGACCTATTTATGAATGTGAATATTTGTAAGCAAAATATTTCTAAGAATTAACATTTAAACATTGGTCGGGCCAAAAAGTATTTTTTGTTATTGGGAAATCATCAGTGTCCGCAAACATACTGACAATCAGTTCAATATTCGAATTCAGTTCGCCTTCAGGGTTGCGGAGGTCCCATGCCAGTCGCTCCGTGGAAAAAATAAATCACAGGTAAAACCGGTGGAACTAGTAGCCGATCCCAAATAATCTTGGGATTAATAAAACCTAGGAAGACGAATTGACATTTCAAGTCGTGTGGTTTAGGGTTGCCGTCTCATTGAGATCCAAACGCACAAGAAACTTTCTTGTGCCTTAACAAAAATACGAAAAATTTACCCGAATTGATTGAGCCGTACTCGAGTTTTGCCCTTAGCATTTAGCGATTTATGTTTATTAGAAACCCTAGCAACCCGGCCCGGTTTCTTTACGGAAAATATAATATAGCATATGTTACTCCTAGACGTGCGGTTGAATTTTTTCGCCGTCTTCAACAAATATCGTTAAATTTTAGCCAATATATACGAAACGACGATATACGAAAACCTGCCGCAGAATCACACTATCTATTGGTGAAAACCGCATAAAAATCCGTGCAGTAGCTTTTCAGTTTATTGCGAACAGACACAGACGCGGCGGAAGTCTTTGTTTTATAATATGTAATGAAGATAAGTGTGTTTTTCTGCAGTTTGGTAGCCATATTACAAGCTACTACTTTGATATTAGATGACCATGTATATTGTATGGGATGTAACAGGCTCCTTTATTGAGGTATAAACTCATTTACAAGATTATAAACGATTGATTGTTCTGCCTTATTATTACGTCGTCTTATCACAGACCGGTTTTGCGTAGTATTGATAAAAGTGATAACCCTATTTCTGAAGCAAATGGAAGTTGATAAGATTTTATCATTCTCTGATCGAAGAACTACTATTTAGTAGATGACTAGACTCTCGGATTTCTTCTATTAAATATGCGTGTTTTACAAATATATTGGACCAAGAGCTACTGAACCTTTCGACTAACGGTGTGTCTGTAAGGCTAGAAACTCTTGTAGTGATGAGTCATAACGTGCTAAGCACGCAACTATCGCCTGGCAGGCCTCAGCCCTGCACATTATCATCTATCATGTTTTTGAAAGTGTAAAAAAATGAGAAAAAAAAACTTGTTCCTGTAAGCCTGTTTTTTTTACAAGCTTTATTAACTTGCAATGTATGTATGTATGCTTGTATGTTTGGGTGGAATCTTGCAACACAATTTTAAAGCAGATATCTTCAACCGATTTTGCTGAAATTTTGCAAGCATATATATACAGCGTGACAGTACAATATTATAATGACATGGAGCTGATCTGATGCTGGAGCTGGAAGGTGGTCATAGGAACTCGGTAAAGAAACGTCGCAAAATCATCCATAGGCCCATAGCACACGGCGTATTTTAAACGCGCAGACAACGCGCAGATGACGCGCGTATACGCGCTTCAAACGAGATTTGAACGCAACCTTATATCCTAAGCACACGGGGCAGTTGTGAAACGCGCGTCTACTGCGCGTATACGCGCAGATGCAGCGATACAGACGCGCTGTAGTCGCTCGTAGTCAATCCTCGTCAGTTGTACAATGGCGTCGGTTGAGACAGCCCTGCATACGCTGGCTTTAGTATTGCTTTTAAAAAGAAAAAAATGTAAAAATAAGCGAAGCTATTGGATAAATTCATTTACGAGTGAAAGAAGATTGTGTGATTTCTACGCGCTTCAAACGCGTTTCGAACGCGTTTCGAACGCGTTTCGAACGCGCTTCACACGCGCGTTTGTATATTAAAAACGCAAAAAACGACATTTACGGCGCAGAAAACGCGCGTTCCTGAAACGCGCGTACTCTGCGCGTTTAAAATACGCCGTGTGCTATGGGCCTTAGATTCGTTTGATTCGTCTCGAGGCATTCCAGTAAAAGCTTGTTTTTAAAAAGCTTTTTAATTAAATTTATTATTATAGGATTTAGTTCATTCATCAAGAAGTTCATGACAGGCGATTCCGATGAGCACAAGTAACTGCCAGGCGAACAGAAAGACACACCTTTCTTCAATTACCTACATCATCAATGTAAATAAATTATATTCTGTAAAGTTGTAATTCATATAAATATATGTTTGTCTGAGCAATTTAAAGAAAGTAGGAACAATGACCGGTGCAAGCTAGCATATTTCCTTGACAAGTGAGGAGAAAGATAGCACTGGAGTGCAAGTAAAAATGTAAAAAAGATGAAAAATGTTGGAAAATTAAAAATATATATCTTTTTTTGAGCTTCGATTGCTTGCGCTGCGTAAACGGTTTAGGTTTCGCAAAGAAAATTTCTTTATTTTTATTTCTGCAACATAGCAATCTGTTAAATTAACAACAAGCTTTGTTTCTGGCTGATGTATTCATCTGGAGTGATTTGTCACAGTGAGCCATGCCAATTAATAATAATTAATGTATTATCTTTGGAAGGCTTTAGTGAAAGCCGCCCCATGACACTTCTGTCCACAAGTGTAGGAAAGCTATGTCTTTGCATTCGTTTATGCTGAAGTGATCCACATCCACTCAGTTTTACTGTCAGTGCATTTTGATGTCCAGATAGCCTCTCCTGGTATTTAATGCTGAAGTTGGTGATCTCTTCCTTGACCGTGTTGATTTTTATATCATTGTTGATGTGTTTGTTGCTTATATAATGCGGAATGTTCAAGATTACTCTCAACGTTTTAGTTTGGAATCTCTCAAGAATTTCGATGTTACTATTGCTGGCCGTACCCCATAGTTGTATCCCGTAAGTCCATATTGGTTTGAAGATGGCTTTGTAGACTATAATTTTAATATCCAGGTTGAGACGTGACAGGTACATGTTACGTAGCTTGGTATCTAGTTGTTTACGTTTAGTCCAGATATGCTTTCGCCACATTAGTCTCCTGTCTAAGTACATGCCTAGATACTTAGCATGTCCTTCCTGTGGGATTGTTTCACCATTAAGTATAACTGGAGGACATGTTTCTCTTCTGAGTGTGAAAGTGACATGGGATGATTTGCTTTGGTTAGCCTTTATCCGCCATATTTTTTGCCATTTCTCTACTTCATAGAGATGCAATTGAAGCTGTGCAGACTCTGTAACTGGATTGATAAGTGTCGCCAGTATTACAGTGTCATCTGCTATAGGTAGTAGAGCCACGCTGATTTCAGCATGAATGGGCCGGCTCGACCGGGGCGGTACTACCCTCGCACAGAAAATCAACGTAAAATGACAGCGTTCATGCTGTCGTGTTTCCTTGGTGAGTGCGAGACTGGAGGCCCAAATAGTCTAGTCGACAAGTTCCATACTTGTTGACGCCATACTGCATTGTCTGCATTCGCAGTGAGTATGGTGACCGCCCCTCTTGGATTCTGCTTATGCTTTCCATCAGGCAGAGTAGAGTCATTTTGGCGGGCCATACATAAATAAAAAAATAAAAAATATGTGGCAACTTTAGTTTGGTCCATAGTTGGTAGGTCAGCTGAGGATAAGATGTACAGTACTGGTCCAAGTATAGTACCCTGTGGCACGCCCGATTTTATTTAATGTAAGGCTCTGAGATTGGTGTATGTATAAAAAATGTATGACATAATTATTCCTCTATAAAAAATAAAATAATAAATAAATAGAAATCCGTGACAGCATATGTCTATCTTTTACCTAAGCTTAGCCTCTTGCCTATGAGGTGAGCGTCTTTTATGGTAAGCAAATTTGTTCATGCTGTATAACTTCAAGATACGACCAAAGGAGATGCAGACGAAGTTGGGAGAGTCAGCTAATTACTTATGTAACTATAATCTAATAACTCTTGACCATGTCTTCGCTTCTGATAAAGAATATCTGAGATAATAAATTTCTGAGATCTATTTTATCTATATTTTATTAGCAGATAACTGGCGAGTGCTACTATTTTGAAGAAATAAGTACATTTTTCTTTTTTGATTTATATGCATTCAAATGAAACCTTTTTGGGAGACATCTGTAGGATGGTTTCAAAGTCCATAGCTAGGTAGAAATATATTTTTGTATTATACTTATTACACAGCGATTTACCCTATTAATTAGGTCGGATATGCAAAAAGACTACAGTAGAACAAATTTTGTTTTAAAGATAAAAAACAATCAAAGAACTGTGGATGTTAAAAATTTTATCGGCAGTTTTTATTATTAAACAGTTTTATTTTGCTTGACCTGTTTGTTTTTTGTTTGTTTGGGTCAAATCTTGTAATTGAAATTTAACCCCCTTCCTGTTGACAGATTGATTTGGAATTTGGTAGACCCCCTTTGTTCTGGCGATAATACAATTAAATGAATTCTGTTTCATTGTAACTTTGTCAGGCCTACCTCAATATGGGTATCAAATGAAAGAGCTTGACTAGTAGAATTCAGCTCATTATGCATAATTAAAAACGAAAAACTTGAAAATAAAAATTATGAAAAAAAGTTTTTAATTTAAACGGTTTTACTGAAAATAATGTACAATAAACATAAAAAATAATTTGGTAGGTCCCAGATTCCAGTCATCCCACCGCTTTCCCTCATCAATCTAAGGCAATGATCAGAGCAAAAAATTAAATCGTTGGGCCCGTGTTTCCATCCAGTCAACTCAGTTTACAAATTCTACACCCTTAACTAAACTAAATGGTTAACTAGTTTACTTCTAAATATCAGATAGATTTACTGTTGCTATTTTCATGGAAAAAACACACACAAACTTATCTTGGTTGAAGGAAGTTACAAATGCATGTAATTAAAAGAGAATGACTTGATATAACTCTCTCTTATATAACCACTTCAACGTCCCCCGCGCGCGCCTAGGTCACACCTCCAACGTCCAGTCGTTCGCGGCACTTAACCCCCTTTGACCCCTGCAGCTGAACCGCAATAAAAACCTACATGGCTACTTAACCGTAGAAGCTAGAGTAAATAAAGAGATACGAAAAGAAAGTTAAAAGTATACAGAATAAACTTATCTACATTGTTTAATAGCAAATTTCTATATATAATGCGTAAAGTCGGGTTAAACGTAGTATTCAGAAAACAAAAAAAAAAAAAAAAACTTTCTTTTTACATTACAAGGAGGATTGTTATATTTTTGTCAATAAAATAATTTCACAACAAACTAGACTTATTTCCCTTTCTAATGGCATATAAATTATTATATTTAATTATTTCTAAGTATTTAAATAATATTTTTATATTATATAATAATTCATATTTTTTGGGTGCAAATTTTAGCGCTTTCGACTTATTCGCTAAAGCGAAATAATACCAAAATGGCCGCACCTAAGGCCGTCCTACTCCCGTAATCTGTTGTTGAAAAAAGTCACAGTGTGTATTTTAAACAGAATTATTTTAGAAAGAAGATCGATAACATATATATATTATGACTTTAAACGGTAAAAAGGTCCTATCTACACACAATAATATAAAACAAAAAACAAAAAATGTTGCAAATACAATTTTAACGTTAATAGCGAACCTTATTTGGACCGTTTGCTCAAACGTCCGTGGCAACAACTGTGGCCACGCCTAAATTCTGAGGAACACATATATATTATTGAGGAATCTTCAATGAATTTAACATGTTTTTATGAAATATCGATATTATTTTGCTTATTACGAAATCTAATTTGATATTTTGTATATAGTTGTGTATAAAATATGTGCAAACAATACTAAAATTGGTCAAAACGAAAAGCATCTTCATTTTGTTCGAAGCATCAATAGTTTAAAGCTAAAATTAATATAGATTTATTACATACAACTGTAATATGTAAACATCATCGTGAAGCCCAATTCATCTAGTTTGTTTTAATGCATAACACTTGGAAGTTAAATACGATAAAACTATAGTACTTACGACTTAACTGCGGGTGGTCCTTAGCGCACAACAACACTCGCGCACGACACTCAAGCGGAACGCGGGTCAACTGAAGCGGCCAAATCTCATGGTCCAATCAAATTAAATCCACGGCCCTCTGGTGTTCTATACTCGAATTAGTTTATTAGCTACACATTGAAGCAATGAAAATCTACCAAACAGTACTCTGTTTCTCAGAGGATACGATTTAAATTCAACTGTGCGCCGTTGCGCGCGCTGGCAACGCGTGTTGCCACGGACGTTTGAGAGGGTTTTTATTTTGGCAACGCGTGTTGCCACGGACGTTAGAGTGGATAAGGAAATTAAGTCACATCATACAGATAAACACTAACTCTAAAAATAAAAGTTATGATAGGCTTTTATATGAAATTTTTTGATTATAAATTGTATTCTTATTCATTATTTAATTGATCTTACAAGTAGACACTTTTCAATAGATTTTCTCTGTCAAATTAACAGGCAAATGTAGGTAATTCAAATTGAAAACAATTAAAAATTTAAGTACCCTAAATTTTACAAGTTTTTAAACTCCTGATGTAAATAAAAATTACTTAATAACACTTACCTAGTACTGGTAGGTATTCATGCAAAAGTGTTTGATCAGCAGCCAACTGCTGCTCCATCGACCTGACCACAGGCAAAACCCAAGGTTTTCCATTTTCATCTCTATATGCTGCAACCATACAGGCAATGACAACAAAGTAACACAAGATTTTAAAACATAAACAATTCCAATACATACTTAAGTAAGAATCATATAAGATTGCATAATAACAGATAATTTAACATGAAAAAACAGTTCAGTTGGATATAAAGGAACTTTTCCTTACCTCCGACGGTCAAATTCACTTTAACTTGATTAGGATCATCTAAAAACAACTTATTTAATTGAAAAACCTCTATAGGAGGCCCTTGTTCAACAACATCGAATCGCGAAACCATTTTTATAAATTAAACACAAACGACCGGTAGGTAAGAAATGAAGACGACAAGTCAATTTTCGCAAAGAATAATTATCAACAGTGCTTGAAGTTGCAAACAGTGTAGCCTACTATCATTTTCACGTAGCTGACTGACGAATTTCTTTACAATTTTACACGAGTGACATGACATGGAGTGACCTTTCTCGGCTTTCTCAATGACAGTAACGTCAACACAAACGTCAACTTCAAAGCAACGTCAGTGTGCGTGTGAATTGATGGACCTGATATTTTTTCTGAAATTTTTAGGAATTATTAGTAGGCTCAAAACAATTGTAGAACAAATATGAGAATTTGTAAAAAGATATATTAAAAACTATAGCCCTTTAAGTGTGGTCCCTCAATCCTCACAAGCCGGATCTCGGCCAGGATGTAACAAATGAAGGTATTGTGACTGCAGATATTTAGTAGAGAATTCGTAAAGATAGATACTAAAATAACTGAGCACAAATCATCAACGATTACGATTACAAAATACAACGACTATACTGTGGTCCCTCAGACCACAGACGAAAGATTTTTTTATACTGAATATTACCACATCAACGGAATAAAATCTTTATTTTCTTACATAATGTTTTAGAAAAAGTCTTGAAGCAATTTGTAAAAAATAAATTTAAAAAATATGCCTTACCAAGTGCAGGCAATTGCTTATTGGTTTAGCCGTGAAACCGTAATAGACAAACAGACTAGCCACTTTCAAATGTATAATATTAATATAGATAACATCGCGGACTTTTTGTAAATATTTTACAAAATCCTGTGTTTTTTAAATAATTGAACGTGTAAAACTGAGCTGTATAAATAATACCACCATGTTACCATAACGGTTTGTAAAATACTGGGGTTTTATACATGAAGCTTCCTTGAAACCTATCCTAGGTGATAAGCGTCAAAAAGCTACTTTATTTCATGCTTTGTAAAGATCCATAATGTAACATAACACTAAATTAATCGTACAACCTTGGATTTCGACTATTACAATAAAAATTATAAAGGTAGTCTGCGTTTTGTTGCATTGTGTGGTCACACTACTCGTATATCTGTTCATAAGATTACTGAAATGCTATAATGTCATTTTAGAGGTAAGATACACCACAGAGATACACGCAATTTTAGGTACCTATTATTTAGTTGAAACTTTTTACAAAAAGTTTAGTACACACTTACACTTTGTGATACTTAGGGCCGGTTTTTCAATCCGCAGTTAAACGGTCTAATAACTAACAAGGGAATAAATGTATCCAGCTCTTTAACAAGCGAATAAACTTTTTGTGTTTTTCAATCGGGAGTAAACAGTCAGATAGTTACTTGATGGTCCTTCACAGCTATGTTCACTGTAATTATGCGCAAGTGAGATGCAGCTATACAGGTAGTCACACGTTAGATAAGGACCAGAAACTTTTAGACAACATTCGAGTTGACTGTTCTTTTTCTATTTCTTTTTGTCTTTTTTATGATTGCCGGTTTGGGATATTTAATTAAATGAAATGAAAGCATTCGATTATAATTATTATTTGTCTATAATAGATGTAGTAAATAATAATTTAGTAAAAAGTCGTTTATGATATTCCTGTAGTAGAGTCCATCAATGATTAAAATCAAAATTTATAAAAATGAAATGCCGGGTTTGCGGGTGGTGCATAGTAATTTTTTAAACGGGTGTTTCTACGTTTAATAAATATGTGTTTAAAAGTAAAAGTATATTTGTATTTATGTCAGTTCTCTGTACCTATTGGTGACGAGCAGATTCCCTAGCGGCAAGTCGCAGAACTAACGTATGACAGATAAAAATACGTATACACGTTAACATTCCACTTTTAAAATACGTATTTTTTACTTCTCCGTAGACGTCTATCAATGAAACAATAACAATGCACTCGCTCTGTACATTAAACTGCCAGGTAGAAGTGTCTGTTATACGTTAGTTCCGCAAACGGCCACTAGGGAAATCTTCTCGTTACCAATAGTACAAGCTCTGTTTTGTTTCGAACTAGATAGCAGTGTGTGAAATAAAAATTCTTCATCTTCTCTATAGTATCTATAACCTATATTTCTCTAATAACCCTTTTTACCTCAGAACAAAAAGTCAATCGAGTCAAAAACATCCATAATCTATCAAATATTCAATAACGACAACGTACTTATACTTTACCACAAATAGGTACAAGAGAAATACACAACGTCAAATCACTATTCTACAGAATAAAACACTAACTGAGGTTTGAAAGCACAGATAAAGTTATCAGTCAGATTACAGATTTATTCGTCTGATAACTGATGTCTGACTATTGAAAGACCCAAACTTACGCTAACTGAGGAATAAATGCTATTTGACTGTTTAACTGACTATTGAAAAACCGGCCCTTAATCGTCTAGCAGCTAGTTCATGCAGATATGTTTGAGAACATGAGAATTGAGGGACAAGCTTTAATTATATATATCTTCAAAGTGTGTCGATATTTTTTTAAATTTATTTTTTACAAATTGCTTTATGACTTTTTTTAAAACATTATGTAAGAAAAGAAATATTTTATTCCGTTGATGTGGTAATATTCAGTCTAAAAAATCTTTCGTGTGTGGACTGAGGGACCACAGTATAGTCGTTGTATTTTTTTAATTGTTGATGATATGTGCTCAGTTATTTTAGTTTAGAGCTTTACGAATTTCCTACTAAATGTCTGCAGTCACAATACCTTCATTTTTTCCATACTTGCCGAGATCCGGCTGATGGTATGTGAGGATTGAGGGACCACACTTAAAGGGCTGTAGTTTTTAATATATGTTATCTTATATATCCCTTATGATCCTGATGGCCAGCATTAGTTGCCGTCATCGCAATAACGCGATATTGCTGGCCTTCAGGGCCTCCACCCATACTGGAACCCCATAATGGGCCATAGACCGCGCAATTCCAGCTATGGGAGCCCCTCTTAAATATTTATTTTATTCTGTTTATACTATGTGTTGTTATAGTGGCAATAGAAATACATCAGCTGTTAAAATTTTAACTGTTTAGAGAGCTATCACGGTTCCTGAGATACAGTATCGTGATAAATACGACGGACAGACGGAAAATAAAGTCTTAGTAATAGGGTCCTGTTTTTACCCTTTTGGTACGGAAGACTAAAAACAAAAAGCTTAACTACCAATATTGTATTATTTATTATTTTCTGAAGATTAGACATACATTTTAGTTAACAATAACTGGTCCGCGCCATGTATTAATTAGGTCATAGGTAGGCAGCAGTAAAAGGGAGATGAGAACATATTTAAGTAATCTATCTCAAGAGGCTGAGTGCGACGACGCCAAGTCTCTGATATCCGCTCTGTTTTGATGTCATTTTAAAGTTTTCATCTTCGATTTTTTCATAAATCACATTAATATCATACTGAATCGTACGTAACTGTATTATGTTACTTATTGAAAGCCCCGATAAGAGGGACTTAAGTACTACTTCATTACTTTCTCATATGTACTTGTACGTAATTTTATAGTATAACAAAGAATGTCAAAAATACAAATTATCTTTAATATCGATCAAATTTATTTCCAAGATGTACAGACGGGGTTTTTCAGTATACATTCTCTTGGATCACCAGCTCGTACTATGTAATAAGTACTCTTGTACTCTCTATTATCTCCATGCATTTCTAGGTAATTATAACAACCAGCAGTGGCCAATCCAATACCAACTAATGCCATGAACGATGAGCCCATTATTTCGGGAATCTCCCAACACCCTCTTGCAAACAACCCAAAAAGGCCCTTTCTAAATTTTACAATGTGACCAAAATCCTTAGGAGGACGCATTTTCCACTGTTGTTTTAAAAAACAGTCTGAAATACAATTCGAAATTATAATACACAACAACCAAATATGCAAATGACAGTACTATAAAAAAATCACACGTCAAAAAAACTGGGTAACGCAAGGAAGTTGAACCAACTTCCTTGGGGTACCGGAAGTTATTTTTTTTTTTGTGTGGAATAAAGCTTGTATTTTTTTCCATTTAAATGAGTTTAAAAGTGTAATAATTTTTTAGATAAATGTACATCATCGTGTCAGTCCAAAGACTTCCACGGACATAGGCCTCCCTCAGGGCTCTCCATAACAACCATCTTATGTAACTCGCAGCCACTGGTTTCCCGGTTTTAAATAAACGAATGAAATATAATAAGTCTCGTTCTCTGACCGCCGAGAGTAGGGGTTGGTTAGAGCCTAACGCGATTTTCTCACCGTGTCGAGGGATGCGCCGAGCCTCCATGGGCTTGGAAGCTAAAGTGCTAGCCGAAGTAGGTATATCAGTGAACAACTGAGTTTCAGGCTAAGATACACGATACTGCTCTTCAAACCACGATATTTCAAATAAAGCTCTCTTTTTAAAGCCACCTCATTCCTTACCGTTTATGTGTATTCTGTTCACACACAATAAAACTGTAAAAGTCACTTTTTAAAAGTTAGTAAAAGTCACTTTAATGCGATTTCATTCATCTTCTATTAATTTCACTGTCTTTCAACCCCTTGTATCTATTTTATCTTATTCTAATGTCTACGACTTTATGTGTATATCTCTATAACTTAATACATCTATATTTCTCACGCAAGCTTCTGATTGGTTAGTGTATTTCCCACCAAATAAGTCATGCAAATTGGTATGTGCGTCCACCATCACCAACAGAAGCTTGCGTCAGAGAGACAGACTGTTCAATTCTCTCGCCAATGCAGCGTTCACCTTGGGAAGTTTGCAATGTCTTAGGGCCCATGAGTAAGGCATTCAATCGCTAAGCTTGTTCACTGGCGAGAGCATTAAACTTGACGGCGCTTCACCGTGTTCTTATTCTAAGCTAATGTAATATCAAGCACTTACTGGAGATGTGTGGATTCCTTGATATCGGCGTTCCAAGAGATCTCTTGGGTAGTTTCCTCTCTGCGTCGTCACACATTCATAAACTCCTCAGTTGCTGTACAGGCTCCCACGTATTATTACAATACACCCGTTTTAACTATCGCGGATCGCGCCTAATTGACGTGACTACTAAAACTCGCGAGTCCAAACCAGACCAATCATAACGGTAACCAACGAAATACCGAATTGGATGGACAAACAGCTAAATTTTCATTAAACGGCACTTTTCAACCACCCTGGCTGACCGTCTTTTTTAAAGCTTCTCGTTATTACTATCTTGTCACTTCAAAACGTCAAACAAGAAAAATGACAATCAAAAATGTTGCCATTATAATGACGTTCGATTTCTAACACAGACACTAACCAAACTCAGTCTCTCTTTCTCTCTACTCCGGTCACGCTTTCCGCCCGTTCAGATACCCTTCGATATATATGCTCTAAGCTCTTACGAAAAAAATACTTTTGTTTGACTATCACTTGTCACTGTCAGTTGAACTGTCAGTGTCAGAGTCAGAACAGGTCGTCTTCGACAGATTTTCGTTGATCAAATTCGTCAAAAAAAAATCAAATCGTTGATCAGTCGTAATTACTTCAGGATTAACAACATATTCAATGGCTGCGGCCTCAAGACGCTCTCTCGGGCAGTTGCTCCAGCAGGGCTGGAATGAAATTCCTGAAGTTATAGGATCTACGGGAATGGCACTGGTGGGCGTCGTTTTAGCCACTGCGGGTTGCTATAATTATGTGAAACAGGATGGAGACAACCGAAGATATAAGAGTAACTACGTCGTAATGAGGCCAGATGACCCTAGAGTGAAATTAATTCGTAAAGATTAATTTAGACGCAATCTAAACATTTTCTGTTTTGTTAAATATTAGTTCAATCATTATGTAATAAAGAGTGGATAGCAGTTGAAATTGATTTTATTTCGTTCGTTATACTACGTACGATCTTAATAAAGAGGATTCAAAAACGTTTTAGGTGTACTTTAGAAAGAAAAGTAGGTTAAAATTATAAAAATTCTGAAAGCCATTCATAAAAACTACTATACTCTTTGCGCTGTAGCATGGTGCGTGGCATGGTTCAGTAAAATTTCGTTTAACTCTTGAAAGTTGGCACGATTTACCAATTATGACTTAGTATTTCAGCTGTACCACATTCGCAATATATTAAATCATTAATAACTGTAGTAAATTAAATTAAACCACCACGCACCATGCTACAGCGCAAAGAGTACAGGAGTCAAGTCTTAACCTAGAATTAAACAAAGTTAATTGTAAATTCTATAGAGAACTCGAAGGAAAATAAAATACACTGGAACATAGAACCGGAGGAGGTTTTTGGAAGTCGGTTAAAATAATAACTTATACCTACGCATATATCTCCCATATGGGCCTCTGACTTTCTTGTAAGAAAAACCTATCAACACTTATGGCCCAACCCAGGAATCGAACCAGTGACCTCTTGATTGGCAGATGCATACGCTAACCAATAAACCAACAAGGCACTCTAATAACTATAATATAATACATATTTGATGATTGAATTAATTATATTTTTTTGTTCTTTCCATTTTTTTTATGTATGGCCCTGCCAAAATGACTTTACTCTGCCTGATAGAAAGCATAAGCAGGATCCAAGAGTAGTGGTCACCATACTCCATTGGGTTGCATTACTGCAATCTGACTCCTTCATGGGACCTTCAGCCGCATGTTGGTTGGTGCTAATCCTGGCATGCTCAGTATGTGATCTGTGTCACATCCTCTTTGTTTAGACGGTATTTATTATTATCATGATTGGATTAAATCTTGATTGGCATTTTATGCTTAGACATAGCTTTTTGTTGTGGTTTTCCATCAATGGCCGAGCTAGAGCATTTGAATGTTGTTAACTGAGTTCATCATAGGATGGCATTCTATTTCATTTATATTAATGAAATTATTAAAATTTATTTAATCACGGTGTAGCTGTTTGTTGAGGTCAAGCCAAGCATTCATTATCATACAGTGCTTTATTTTTAAACCTTTGCATGATTTCTATGTTTGAGTTACTTGCAGTGCCCTATGCTATCCCAAATAGGCCCTTGGCTTCCCCTTGCAGGGGTCAGAGAATTGAATTAGATAATAGGAATCACACACACATATCAACTACTTTTGACTGCTCCGGTGGTGCAGTGGTAGCATATAGGACTGCTGTGCTTGAAGTCTCGGGTTCCATGGTCAGACCAAATGTTTGTGTGATCGGCAAATATTTGTTTTGTTTTTTTTATTTTTTATTGTAGAAGTTGCCGAAATGACTACACTACCTGATGGAAAGCATGAGCAAAAGTAAAGTTTGGGTGTATTCTATGCATATATTTACAAAAAAAAGTAAACAAGTAGTCTATCAGTCAATTAAGCTGTCATAGTCAATTTAGTGTCAGCCTGCCTCGAAGGCGCAGAGGTAGCGTATGCGACTGCTGTACTTGAGGTCTGTTTCGATTATCGGGTCGGACCAAATGTTTGTATGATCCGATCTGCAAATATTTGTTTCGGAGTTTGGGTGTTTTCTATGTATAATATGCATATATTTACAAAAAAAGTATATATGTAATTATATCAGTTGTCTAGTACCCATAATACAAGCTCTACTAACTTTTAAACTTTCGCGTTCCATGATATAATTATTATTATTTTTACGGGAATTAACGCGATCACTATTTCAAGGTACTACATACCTCTGTTTTGCCTGACGTTTCGACCAGGTTGCACTGGCCGTGGTCACAGGCTGACTGGCTCAGCGGCGCACGCCCTCCGTCGTCGAATCCGTGAAGTCGAAGGTTCTTCATCCACCCGCACATTTTCGATATTATTGATAAAATTGTTTCGCCATGTACCGTCACATACCACACTAACAGGGTCCCTATTCTGTAAGCAAACCGATGTGTTCCTATTCTGGTGTTTATCCGACTGCGCAGAAAAGCGAGGTGGTATGTTTTTTAACACTGGATTCCACGCTGTAGATAATTTAAAACCATCTTCCCGATTGAAAGTTTTATGCTTTTTAATCTCAATCGCTTCACGTACAACTCTTGAATAAAAGTGACGTTCGGTGGAGAGGACTTGCGTGCGGTGAAATTCAATCCAGTGGTTGATGCCTGCATCGAGTGCATGTTCTGCAATCGCCGATTTGCTCGTCTGTCGGTTCTTCACAGCAGCGATATGTTCTTTGACCCTTTCAGCAATAGTCCGTTTCGTTTGGCCTATGTAGGAACTTCCGCAGCTGCAGTCTATTTTATAAACACCCGGAGTTTGTAGTGGCAATATATATCCTTCGGTGTGCCGACGATGTTGTGAACCTTTATGCCTGGTGTGTATACTGTCGGAATGGAGTATTTCTTTAACACGGACCCGATCCTATCCGTAACTCCCTTGACATAAGGCATATAGGCTGGTTGCCTGTTCACTTCTGGATACTTGCGTCTTATTTTCGGTTGCTTCCGTCCTCCATTCACTTGATATCCGTTACCTTTGAGTACCTCCTGAACATGTTCTAGCTCCCGTTCTAAATGTTCAGGGTCACAGAGATCGTAAGCTCTGTTCTTGAGTGAAGAAAAATAATATATTACAAGTTCTGCTTATATAGAAACTGAATGGCATTGTGTGTCAGATGTCTAAATTATTTATTTATTTAATATTTCACTGCTGGACATAAGCCTATTCTTTGAACGGACATAGGTAATGGGAATGGAGTGTTTTCATTTCAAAAGTGTAATTGTTTGTCGTAGACAACCCCAAATACTAAAAAAGCATTTAAAGCAGATTACTTTATTAACAAAAAAAAATACAATGCAGAGACTAGTTGACATGAACTTAACTAGGTACTGGTATTTATTTTATATTGTTTTTAAAAACTAGACACAAATACTCAACTTTTTGTTTAAAACAACTACTTGTTGTTTTTGTTCTTGTTCATAATTCAGTAGTAGGAATATACTTAAAAAAATATTTATAAAGCAAAGAAACAAGCACTAACAGAATTATTATTAAAAACTAGATGACCCGACGAACTTCGTACCGCCATATTATATTTTTCTTTCGTAAATCTTATATATAAAATTCTCGTGTCACAATGTTAGTTACCATACTCCTCTGAAACGGCTGGACCGATTTTTATGAAATTTGGTGTGCATATCGGGTAGGTCTGAGAATCGACCAACATCTATTTTTATATCCCAATTTTTTTTTATGGCAAAATAACGTTTGCCGGATCAGCTAGTATTTTATAAATTTCTGAAAAACTTGTTTTTAGTTGTAGTAGTTATTCCCGCCTCAGCTTCCCACGGTGCAGTCGTGGGCAAACTTTTTTTTGCTGTTAGCTTTTGATTTTCTTCTATATTAACCTTGTCCTAACAATAACGAAGATATAGAAAAAATAATTATCCAGTTCGGTGCAGTCGATCGGAAGTTATGCACGTACGTACATTTCGGCGATTCATTTTTATATACACAGAAGATGTCATCATCATGGTGGGCATGTTTTGTTACTATTGACATTACTAGAAAAACTAAAGGCGGTATGTGGCGAGATGGGGTAATTAATTATATTATGAGCCTACGGTATCCTCAATCACTCGGTGAAACACAGCGCAAGTGCTGTTTCACACTGGTTTTCTGTGAGGCCGTGGTATCACTCCGGTAGAGCCGACCCATTCATGCCGAAGCGTGGCTCTCCCACGGTATAACTGTATTTTACACACTTCAGATCGTGTTAGTTTAGATTGAACACACTTGACAGTGTGTTCAATCTAAACTAACATTTTAAGTACGAACTACTAACACTACATTTTTGGGACAACGGGATAAAATGTAACCAAGTATATGCTAGTCCAAACTAAAGTCTATCTCTGTCTATAATTTCATCCAGATCCATTCACATGAGTGAAAAAGTCACAAACATTTACACAAAATTTCGATTTTATAATATTAGTAAAATTATTTTACTAGAATTACAACCATGATGGAGAAAAACAAAATTTCACACCCGTTTGCGTTCTCAACTTACAATTAAATCGAAAAACTATTATTGGATTATACACATACATACTTTAAAACTTGAAAACACTGCATATTGTTACGGAGATAACACGACAATTAGAGAGGAATGTCTGTATATGTTTACTTCTGTTATGTCAACCTTACTATATAATATTAAAATTACTATTTATACCGAAAATGTGAAAGGTTATATAGGTACATTATTATGGTAAGGATGTTCTAATTTTAATTGATTACATGTATGTCTAAAATATTAACAACAATAGAACTCGAAAATATTTTTGTTATTTCTTAATTTAAAAGACGAGTAACGAGTAGAATTCGTATTTTGTTTTTTAAGTTTATAAGCTAACATTTGGTTTACATACACTTGCCTATGAGTTGGTGAACAATGAATAAGTACTTAACAATGTATTTATGACACTTATTGACTATATGAGGCGACAGCCTTAAGACATTATGCCGGCGGTTATGCCGTCATAAATCCCGGCTGTTAATTGAACCACCGGCCTTGCCACACAAGCCAGCCACCAGCTTAGGCATCGGGCTGTCATAATGGAAATGTTCCTCTTCGGCCTGATTATGCCGGCATAGTGTGTATGAAGTTTTTGAGGGCTCAAAGTCCTATTTTATTTTAAACATAGTTTTTAATAACACTATTAATAACAGATAACATGATACTAATACATGATACTTTTGGCAAATGTAAAAACAACTTGACTATTTTATCATAATAATCTTAAGATTTCTTGTAACCTCCATGAGCAAGTCTTTATGATGCCTATGCCTAAAAATCACTGTATTGTAGTTCCATCTCATTCGATAATGGAAGATTAGAGGGCCTAGTGTGAGTTTATATCACATCTACTCCATCATCATGGTGACAGCTCGTCGTTTGAATAGCACTTAAGTCTTCATAAATCGCAATAACAAACGCATTCGCAATCGAGAGTGAGTTTATGTGAAATAAATTCACACTAGGCCTCACAGTAGCCTACTAGCATGTTTGACATGTGCACAAATCACTCAGACCTAAAAATTACACATCACTGTCTATGGATACCACAGTAAATATCACATTTTATGTTATCTGTATGTCACTTATTTGGTCGTCATGGGAAATGACGTAATATCAAGTTCACGTCCACCAGTCTCTTCACCGGAAGAGGAAGGCCATGACGGAGCGCCGATGCTATTTCTCTTTTTTCTTTTTGCTCGTCGACGGCTTTGAGGTATTCTTCTCCTTGCTCGGACCTGGTTTGTCAGCATCTTTAGTTTTCTTTTTCTGTGAAAATAGAATTTAATTTGTTGTAAATATTCTTAAATCAAAAAATTATTTATTGATTATATCATTATCATCAATATATCAAAGAATCTCGATGCCCAATTTCCTATAAATCAGTGCAGCGGTTTAGTCGTGCAAGCGTAACAAACACGCAGACAGAGTTACTTCCGAATTTATAATATTAGTATAGATTCCGATAGAACTCGTCTAGTCCAACCCAACGAGTCTAAACGAATAGTTTTCAACAATGAAATAACCGATGGACGGATATGTACCGGAAATCCGGCCAAACAGCTAAGTCAGTGGCGACTGTCACGTACGGCGTAGCAAAAACATAGTACAATGCCATCTACCCAAGACACACCGAACTACGGAGTAACTGCTAATCCTGTATCGCGATATAGATTTTGGGTTGGTTTGTTGGGGGTGGCCTGCCAGGTATGATCACGTTGCCTAGGCGAAGGACCCTCCTCAGAGATTCCTCCACAAGGCTTTCATCATTTTTACATGTTATCTAATCTAATACCTTAAAACGAGCAATTATTGTATATATAATTTGAATCTCAGAAACGGTTCCAACGATTTTCATGAAATCTATATATATAAAAGCGAAATACCACTCACTTATTAATCACGAAATCTCAGAAACTATAACACCTACAAACTTGAAATTTGTCAGATAGGTACCTTATAGGGTGTAGACATCCGCTAAGAACGGATTTTACTAAACTCCACCCCTAAGGGGGTAAATCATGGGATGAAAGTCTGCGTGAGTGATGCTGCGTGCAAAAGCTAGTTTAGTATACAGGGGTTTTCGGGGGCGATAAATCGATCTAGCTAGGATTAATTTTTAGAAAATGTCGTTTTATTCGTGTTTTCAACAATTCAACTTTGTGGATAATCAATGTACATCCAGCACCATCTATCGCAACTCTTCACTGAACTGTCATCGATGCAGAATAAATAGTACCAGGGTGTACCAACCAGAGGGCACCACTAAACTTTTTTTTATTGGACCGAGCAATGCTCGGTCATCCAGGTACTTACCTTAATGAGAGCATCATTTTCAGGGTCACTATCGGGAGGCTCGTCGTCGTCCAGCTCGTCGTCTGCCCCCTCCCCGTCCCCCTCAGTCCCGGGCGCGTGTCGTGCGCGCTTCACGGGTCCCGGCGCGTACGGGAGCGCGCTCGCCTTCTTGTTGTACGTGCGCGTCATTGCCGCCTTCACCTGTGCAATTAATTATAATGACTAACGACTGAGTAAGGACATCCCTAGCGTTTCACCTCACACCCCCAAATTCCTTATAACGTCAAACGTGTAAACGTTTCTTCGGAGAAATCATTTGGGCACCCATTTAAAGTTTTAAATTCAGCGGAAATGTAAACTACGAAGTGCATAACTTCGATCTGTTGATCCGTAATCTTTGAAATTGACCGTCTTTTTAACCGACTTCAAAAAAGGAGGAGGTTCTCAATTCGACTGTATTTTTTTTTTATGTTTGTTACCTCATAACTTTCGACTGGGTGAACCGATTTTGATAATTATTTTTTTATTTAAAAGCTGGTGCTTCCCATGTGGTCACATTGGTCCAGTTCTATCATGTCATCCATGAGAAAATCATATAAATCTTCAATTTGCATTATGTATGTGCACGACAAATTGACGAAAAACTCAATTCAATTTGGTCGTTCTTGAAGTCGGTTTGTTTTGTTCAAAATTTTGTATTATTATTCTTCTAATTGCCGTTTTTAGTACGAATTTAGTAATTTGCATTAGTAAAGTAAAAACACGACACTACACAAATAGTCTTAGGACATTCAAAATACCTTGGAATCAATCAATACAGTGGGATTCCTCTGTCCAGGCCACACGGACAATTCCACCAACGATTCCAGGTCTTCTCTGAGCAAGTGATAGGACTCCAGTACTTCCAACGACTGTGAGATCCCGTCTGTTTTATCATTGATGAGGGGCGTGACGATTGCATCACGGATGTGTGGAGCATAATCCAAAAATATTGATGATTTTGATCCTGAAGTGCTGTGAAACAAGATTGAGAATTTTGAATAGTAGACTAGTTCTCAGGTAATAATTATCTATTTATTAAAATCCACTGCAAATAAAAAAAAAAATTTTAAGGATTAATTAATTTTTTCTTATGTTATTGTTCTGTTGCCCAGCGACTTTGCTTAGTATATATAAATATATGTATATATATAAGTATATTATATAAGTATAAATAATATAAGTATTACACATATAAACGTTTCTATTGAGTTGGTTCAAAAGATCTACAAAGCAAAAAGCGGAAGTGGCTTCATTTTTTACTATGTAAAGATTTAATTAAATACATTTACCGCAATTAACGCTATCACGTAACGATAATGAAAAAACAGTCAACTGCTTAATTAAGAGATATCACAGAATTTAAAGACATTTTTATTACATATTCTAACAACCACTAATGAAATGAACCCTTTATTTATTTATGGATTCGATTCCCGGGTCGGAAATTTGTATGATCTGCAAATATTTGTTTCGGAGTTTAGGTGTTCTCTAAAAAAACACATACCTTTTTAATTATTCCAACAGTTAATTTAGCTTTTATAGTACAAGTTTTGCTGAACTCAAAACTAGATGGCGTTGTGTCAGATGAAATATTCATTTATTCGTCCTCACTCACTGTTCGAAAAACATAATTCCTCCATTTTTTAATTCCGTTTTAAATAGGCTCTAAAAGTATTTTAGAAAAGTCTAGTAAAAATACCTGAGTCTAGTATGAGCGTGGATCTCCTGACAGAGGCGGCGCATTTTAGTTGCGCGGGAGTTCTTGCCGAGCCAACCGGGGAACTGGATCTGACCGCTCATGTGCCCCGACAGCTCGTGACCAGGGATCACCGATGCGTACATGGCCTGACAAATAAAAAAATACCGGTTACAACAACTACTTTCTCATCTATATCATGGAGTTTCTTGCCGGTTCTTCTCAATAGGGTCTCCTATTGGAACCGCACAACTCGTCGTTATTTAACTTTTCGAAATTACCTGAAAAGGCCTACTTGAAATAAAATATTTTTGATTTTATTCTTTGATACGTCCTTTTTTATTATTTGATATAAAAGTGAGTAATTTTCATTTAAAAGGTTTCAATTTACTTTTATCTGCAACTATAAATTATTTTTAAACGTAATCATTTACTTAGAATAGAATAAACTTTATTGTACATACACCAATTATAAATAAATAAATAAATTGATCGAACTTCTCGAAATTGAATAACTTATCGTTAAGAAAATTACTCTTTTTTTTAAATATGGCAGCACATTTCAGAATAGATTAGACATGAAAGTATTTATATTTTTAAGGTCTATTCCCGTTAAGAAAATATTGACGCATCGAATAACCGCCCCCTGACCAATCCGGTTACAACTCAAAGTATATTCAGGTCCATGGACAATTTTATGGACCTGAATATACTCTAGTCTAATCTACTCTAATTTTAGAGAGTCTTTTGTCATCGAGCCACTTAATAAACTGCAAATCTTGGTACCTGTAAAGGTAGTAGACTCCATGCTTGACTACCTCGTACCAATCAGGTTACAACTCAAATAGAGTATATTCAGGTCCATGGACAATTTTATGGACCTGAATATACTCTAGTCTAATCTACTCTAATTTTAGAGAGTCTTTTGTCATCGAGCCACTTAATAAACTGCAAATCTTGGTACCTGTAAAGGTAGTAGACTCCATGCTTGACTACCTCGTACCAATCAGGTTACAACTCAAATAGAGTATATTCAGGTCCATGGACAATTTTATGGACCTGAATATACTCTAGTCTAATCTACTCTAATTTTAGAGAGTCTTTTGTCATCGAGCCACTTAATAAACTGCAAATCTTGGTACCTGTAAAGGTAGTAGACTCCATGCTTGACTACCTCGTACCAATCAGGTTACAACTCAAATAGAGTATATTCAGGTCCATGGACAATTTTATGGACCTGAATGTACTCTTGTCTAATCTACTCTAATTTTAGAGAGTCTTTTGTCATCGAGCCACTTAATAACCAGCAAATATTGGTACCTGTAAAGGTAGTAGACTCCATGCTTGACTACCTCGTATTCTCGCATCGACTAAATCACCCATACTGATGCTGTCAGCCGCGTTGCCTATTCTTTTTAGGGTATCACGTCTGTAATACAAGATACAATAAAATTATTATTAGTTTGCTTTATATATATATTGTATAGAATGCTATAAAATAATGATTTATTCTCAATCCCGATACGAATATAATTTGGCGCCAAAGAATATGCTGCAGTGTATTATTTGAGCAGCAATTCAAAGGAAAGTCACAGTGCCGTTCGGAATTCATATTTAAATAATAATTACAATTTTGAATGCATTATCCATCATCCACAATAGGTAATATGCATAAAATTTTATTGTCTTTAACATTTTTTTCTAGATTCTTTATTGTCTTTACAATATACATAAAAAGTATTTTAGTGATTATTTAAACCCAGAAAATATTAAATAAAAAGTGAAAATTAAGGGAGGGAAATTCAAACCTACAAAACGCGTCCTATTGGTCGAAATTATTACGTCGAAATTGCTACTGTGTTGTAGTGTTTGTGAGAAAAAATAACTTCTTCCATGAATTTTATAGCAATCAAAACTGTAAATAGGTATAAAATAACTGAAACACTCAATAGTAAACAAACACGAAATGACAATGATCACAATGTCGTAGTCACCATAAAGGGGTGATAGGTTTAAATAAATTAGTTTGTTAACTCACTTATCACAATGTGGTACAACTTGGAGATAGTTTTCTTGAACAAAGAGCGGGGCCAGACTGTAGTCGTAGAAGAATAAGTCGCTCTTGTCGCTTATACTCATAGTCTTGTGGTCTTCCGCTGAGAATACTTTTCGGATAGCTTCCCATGGACCCTGCAAATATTCACATATTTTCAGCAACTGTGTACTGTAAGAACTGAATCAAATTTTAATTATCTACTCGAATATATTACATATTACTGGACACTGGATTCCATGTCTAGTCTGTGGGAAATTGTATGCTGCGACAAGGCCATACGTAGTATTAAGGGTGCGAAGGATCCGGCTCGAAGGACCAACTAGTCTTTTTTTATAGTACAGTGGGTAAATGAGTTAAACATCACTCATTCAGAGAAAAGCAACATCTTAATTTCGAAAAAAAATATTTCCTCTCATAGAAGTTGAAAGTTATTTAACTTTGAACGGTACCAACCACAAACTAATTAAAAATAATTTTTGTTTGATTCACATAAGCGCGCTCATTTTTTAAGTAGCTCAAGTTATTTTCAGACAGGCTGTGCCTAGCTTGACTATGAGAGGCACAGTAAATGTAATATACGTATAAATTACCAAAAATCATTATTGTTATTAATATTATACAGCATACCAGTTTGACATCTTTCTTAGTCGTCTGAGCATCTTTCCTTAGTCTCTCAGCGTCTGTCCGCGAGGGGTCCACGGCCCACATGGACAGCAGGTTGAGCGTCTGTCGAACGTCTTGGTTGGCAGACACGATCAGCTGTGACAGCACGTCCGGCGGGATCTTGATGCCCTCTTTGAAGCATATTGACAACATTGCTGACTGAAAAATGAATTATACTCATCACATTTGTGTCGGCAATTAAAATACTAGATCTAAAACATTAGGTCTCAATGACAGACTTATTATTTAATAAAAAAATATACCAAGTACAATATAATAAGTTTTCTTTCGGTCTTTTTCGTAAACTAGGTTGTGATCGGCTTTAAGTCTACTATCAACAACATTAACAGGGTTAACAGTCCACTGCTGAACTTTGACCTCTTTCTAGAATTAAGGGTTATTATTGTTATTATACCACGCTGGCTAAACGGGTTGTTATAGTCTACTATGATTCGGCATTTTTTTTTTTTTTAATATTTTTACTTTGACTATTTACGCGGAAAGACTAACATCATAACTCCACAAGCCAAGCACTAGACGATATCGAAGTTTTGTAAAAAGCTTCTTAAGCCACTTATGTTCGTATGGAAACCGGGACGACTTTACGTGCTCTCTGAGGCACGGAGCAGTTTCAATATGTTTGTCAGTACTAGCGGTAAAAAAAAAGAATATACGAACAATCTCTACGTTTTTTTTTCTTGTGCAGATATATATGTCGGAAGGCGCGGAAATAAAACGAGAACATGAATCACAGATACAGCCAATCTGGACTAAGCCAAACACTAATCACTACTAAACAGATAAGAATTAACTTAAACACCATCAGCAACCCCCACGAGGGGGTTGGGGCAACGCTCACTCCTCCGCGGTGCCCTGTGGAATTCGTCACCAGACTTGTAATTCCCCCACAGGTAAATATCGCCTCGTACACACGATATAAAACACAGAGATACAATAAATCACAAATCAAATAATAGAAAACTACTACGACTCAGGAGTGACTCATGTCACAATCAAGAGATATGGTCGTCACGAGATCTGAAGAGAAACTGTATCTTGTTGCCGATCGCGCCGCTTTATATAGACTACATTACTACCTCGCCCGACTCACGGAATCGTTCGATACTTTTATTATTCGGATACCCTCATTCCGACATATAAGTTTGCATTTGTCGTAAAATTAAGAACGTGATACATAGTGACATAGGTTTAAGCGGTCGCCACGCCGCTCTCTACTGCGCCAAGTGTTGTAGGTTTAAAATTCACATGGGACTACACTTTGTGTGACCCACAAACTATTGTTACAAGTCTGGCTGTTCTTTATGTCCGTTTCATGTATGCTTTTAAAGTCCCCCGCGATGCAGGATGTTTATTCCTGATGCGGGAGTTGTCTTGTATAAAAAAAATGATTTATGTATGTCCGTCTATTCATTTATTGGTACTAACCTTTATCTGGTCAACTCGTGGTCTACTAAACCTGAGATCGTAGCAGTAGTTGACGAGTGACCTCATTTTCTGACTGTTCCGGTCATTGCACATACATATTATGGGCACTGATGCTGATTTTATCAGCAATATTAGCTCTTGGAGACCACCTGTAACCAACAATTATTTATTAATTTCACTGCTTTAGTTGGCTTAGCGAAATAAAAATATGCGCAGAATTACGCGTTCAATCTATTTATCAATTTATAAGTGTGTTACAGTTACACCATTTATAACTCAAAAACGGCTGGACCATTTTTTATTATTCTTGTTTCTTTTTTTATTTCGAAATAGGCTAGTAACAATAATAAGTATTAAAAAATGATATTCATCAAACAATTTTTTTTATTAAAAAACATATTCTGCTCATTCATTGACTGTTAGACATGGTAAGTTAGCGTGGTGGCTAGTAAATTAATATATAAATTAATGATAATAATCGATAGTTCTTCAAATAGTTAAAGGACTATCACTTCTGAATAATAAATAGTAATAACAATTCTATAATAATAATTAATTTAATACTGTTATTTTTATTACTTTCAGTTGACGAATGTTTTGACACAAACCTTGCAGTGAGATATATGTAGTATTATCTCTTCTCTATATATATAAAAATGAATTTCTGAAATGTATGTATTCCGTTCGACTGCACCAAATTGGATAATTCTTTTTTCTATGTGTTCGCTCGTGTCAGGACAAGCTTTGTAGACAAGAAAAATTAAAAGATAACGTGTAAACTTTTTTTTTAATCCGCGACTGTACACTGCATGTGGGAAGCTGAGACAGATATGTAAATATAGCGATACGAAGTTCGCCAGGTCAGCTAGCTATACTTTGTCCATTCGTTTATTTTCTTTTTGACAGCTTATGCCTATAAATTACCGTTTTTTTTTCGGAATAATGTACTACAGTAATGTCGTACTTTATTGACGGTGACGGTACTTTAGTGAAGTGGCCTGTGCATGACAAACAACCACAGACTATAAAACAATACTCGAAATACGATAAATCGATCATATGATAAAAATAATTTGACTTCATGTAAGTATTTTTTCTGTAAATTTAATAAAAAAGGAACTAAAAATAGTATCTATGACTCCAAGATTAATTATTTGTAAGGAATTAAGTCGAAATTTTGGAATTTAGGATCAAACTAAGAGTAAAGAACAATAACTCTGTTCATTCATTTAATTTACTGATTTATTATTTATATTTTTGTTTATTTCTTACATAATATAAAAAGCCAATAAAGGAATAATTAATATTTAAACTAAAAATATTTAATTAAATCGATTGAAAGTTCTTCATAAATAAGATTGCTTTTTATTTCAAATCGAATCGGTAATGTGTGAGGGCGTCACTAATTTCGAAATTTCTTGAACTGTCAAAAAGAAAATAAACGAATGGACAGAGTATAGTTAGTAATAAATATTTAGTGCTTGTTCACGTTGACTCGCGGGCGCGGTCACGGAATATCAAACATATTATGTCGAGACATCCAAGTGTTTACGTACGAAACGCACGTGCGGTCGAAGTAGCGAGCAAAGTAGCGACTGGCGCGCAATATCAAACGCGAGAGACGCTTGGCATGTTCACGTGGAACTAGCGGCGGAGCGCGCGATTCACTCGCGACGTCTGGTAAGTTCAACCACTTTGAACTTATCGCTCGCGCAAACGCCTGGCGGCCAATGTGAACACGAGCACGCAACGCATACCGCGCCCGCAACCACCGCCGCGCCCGCGCGTTCCTACGTGAACAAGCACTTAAGTCCACTATAACCGTACCTCTGTCTTCATTGCCCGCCATTCCGTCTACTTCATCCATGACCAGCACGTGTTTCTTACTAACTGCCTGTTTCCCTGTTTCACCTGGAAAAACAATAAGTAATCAAGCCAGGCCTTAATCTCGTCTTCCACTCTCCACAGGTGAAGGAAGAAAACAGAGTAAAATAAGAACGAAGAATATGGAAAAGAGAAAATAAATACGACAACACTCAAGGTTAAGGGAAATGTTACAGACAGTACTGTTGATAGTTATGTTTATTGAAATATTGTAATATACAAGAACAATATAATCTATATTATAATATTATAAAGCTGAAGAGTTCGTTTGTGTGTTTGAACGCGCTAATCTCAGGAACCGCTGGTCAGATTTGAAAATTATTTCAGTGTTGGATAGTGCATTTATCGAGGAAGGCTATTGGCTATATATCATCACGCTACGACCAATAGGAGCGGAGCACCAATGAAGAATGTTTAAAAAACGGGGGAAAATTATCACGTTACGGGCAATAGGAGACGCAAACAAGGTTGCGTGGATCCGCTAGTTAAGTAGTTTTATTTTTTGAAAACCAGTTATGGCTAAAAATTTAATATTTAGTAGTAATAAGTGTTACGTAAATTCGTTACAATTAGTTTTATGGTAGTGTGGGCAAACGAGCAGACGTATTGCCTGATGGTAACCGATTACCGCCGCCCATGGACTCCCGCAACACCAGAGGCGTCACAAGTGCGTTGCCGGCCTTTGGGGGATGGGGGAGGGGTTGGGGTTTGGGCCTCCTGTATCCTCACTCACTCGGTGAAACACAGCACAAGCGCTGTTTCACACCGGTTTTCTGTGAGGTTGCTGTGGTATCACACCGGACGAGCCGGCCCATTCATGCCGAAGTTACAAATAAAATATTATTGTTTCATTTATTTCACTATTCATTATTAGTATTTTAGGCGCTACGGTGGAATATACTAACATATATAGACTATAAAATATTGTTAGGAATAATAATTTTCAAGCCTTATCTGCGCACACAAAAACACACACACTTCTTATCGATCTCCTGAGGCAAGGAATAATGGACCTTATTTCTACATGCATAGTGTCGGATATCTATTGGTTGTTGCCTAATTATTATTAACTTCGATTATTTCTATTAGCGTTTTTACTATACGACTCTCGTGTATTATCGTCATTTCTAGAAATGGGAGAGTAATAATAATATGAGTATAAATAGAGCGTCTCGCGGGCCGCAGGCAGTTCAGTTCAGTTTGAGCAATAGTGAGATAAACATCGAAGTGATATCAGCGATCAACCTAGCGACCTCGGCGACCTTTAAGGATTGTAATTCAGAGTAGTATTGTGATTTTAATAAAGTCTCTTTAACACGTCAAATGGCTTCTTTCTCAAATAAATCGAACCCTAACACGTAACAATATATTACTTTTTCTTTTGGCTTATCATGTCAATCAGTCGGCTAAAGAATCAAATTACCTTTAGCATATCCAGATAATGACTTTGTAGTGAGTAGCTCTCCAATTTGTTCTTTAATTAACGTTTTGTTCCGAGTGTCAGAGGCATTGAACTCCACCACATCGAAGCCTAACTCCTTACATACTAGTGATACCGTTGTTGTTTTACCTGTAAAAAGTAAAATTACACGTCACCTGTAGTAGATCTACAAAAATTACAATATATTTCAAAAAAAAATATATCACCATTTGTCCTAATAGTGTCACTGTAATTTTGATTTTTTTTTTTCTAAACAAACTCGTTAAGTTTGTTGCATAAAGCGTTGGACTTTCAGTAAACTGGTTGCAAGTTCAAACCGTACTCAATGCGCTACCGTCGCGTAACCAATAGGTGCTGTGTTAATATTCTGTGGCGACTTCCACATACAACGCAACAGAAATATACTACAGCGCCTACTACCGAAGTTACACTGAACTACGAAGTAACGAAGGAAACTAAGAAACTACCAATCCTGAATCGCGCAGTGAAAGTTCTCGCACCGATAATCATATATACAACATCCCAACATCAATCGTTGGGCAATTGGCCCGCCAGGCATGATCACCTCGCCTGGTCGGAGGATCCTCCCTTTCTATTGGAGGAACATAGAACCCGTTCCTCCACAGTGGTGACCCCGACGGGCGCAGTAGTATATTTCTGTTGCGCTGTATGTGGAAGTCGGCACAATTCTTTTTTAAACTACCCAAATTTCTGAAGTATTACGAGTAACTTAAATTTGCCTAATACCACTGACGAAATATATACTAGACCAACACTCTACTAGGCGAGACCTGTACGCGGATTTATAGTAAGCTGATTGTTCCCTAGATGTCACTAAGTGCATCAAATCGTGAATTACAACGATATTTTCTGACCCCCAACACCAATACGAACCCAACAGTCAACTGTCAAGTTTATTGTCATTGTATTATTGCGAAATGTACCACTAGATGTCGTTTTTTAAATAATTAATTATCTTAGTACCTACATAATTTATGTAATATTTTATCGTGAGAGAGATCTACACAAATAAATAAAATTGAAATGTCTGTTTTTAATTTTAAAATAACCGCTTTTCTCTTTACAATCTTTTTTTTATGAATTGTTTGAAACTTTTTTTATTTTCAATGGATTCACTTTAAACTTTGTATGTATGTTTCTCAATTGACATAGGTAAGGAACTAAGGACTGACATTTTATTTTTTTAATGGATTCAAAAAACAAAATAAAAATTGATGAATTAATAAAATACAGTTGCATGTTGCAGTTGCAATTCCCGTCCTTAATGACACATGTCTAAAAACAGTTTTTGGCGTTTTTAAATGTTGTTGATCGTGAATGTATGCAAATAAAAATTTGATAATTATGAGTTGATAATGTCGAGAATTGCTTGCACATATTAATTAACAACTGTAGATGACAAAAAGGTGTAATTAAGGATTTTCTTTCGGTTTGTGTCTTATAAATATTCCTAATGTTAAAAATGCGAACGTAAGTTCCTTTGTTACGCTTTCCGGCGAAAACTACTTAGCTGATCAATCTGATCATCATGAAACACGTATTCTTGTAGAGGTATTAGAAGTAACATAGGATACTTTTTATTAAATGCGAACGAAGTCGCGGGCGAACGAAGTGTGAAATGTTTTTGGAACGAAGTCCCCTAACGCGCTTTTCGCGCCAAAAGTTGTAGCGACACTTAACATTGAGTTGACGTCATAGTGCTGGATACTCAACGTTAAATATAACAAACTGATTGCCAACGTCAGTACCGTGTTGAATGCACCGGTTCTCGTCCGATCACCGAAGTTAAGCCACATCGGGCGTGGTTAATAATTGGATGGGTGACCGCCTGGGAATACCACGCGTGTTGTTGACTTTTTGCATTTATTTACAGAAAATAATATATTGTTTTATAGTATATTTTGTAAAGTTTGATTATTTCTAAAATAATTTGACAAATGCGTTACCGGCCTTTGGGGCATAGTGGAGTGGGATGGGGGGAGAGGTTGGGGTATGAGCCTCCGGTATCCTCACTCACTCGGTGAAACACAGCGCAAGCACTTTTTCACATCGGTTTTCTGTGAGGCCGTGGTATTACCAGGGGCAGGGGTCATATTACGTCGCGTCGCGCGTAACCAAGTAAAATAATATCCAGAAACGGTTAAATACGTATCTACTCATTTTTAATCAGTAGCCCAAAGTTAAAGTTTCATGTTTCTAACTTGAAAATGACGGACTTTCGTCCACACTTTCAACCCGTATTTCAAACCCTTAGGGGTAGAAATTCCAAAATACCTTCCTTAGTGGATGTCTACTCAATAAAACGATCCATATGAATAACTGAAAGAATACAACTTAAGGTATATACGTACGTGTAATATTAAAATCATCATCTTATCCCTAACTGTTGAAGAGTTTAACCTTCTATCATCAGCTCACCTAAATAACTTGAAAGTATACGACTAAAGGTCTATAGATACGTATGAAATTGAAAGAATTATCCTCCAACTCCTAACCGTTGAGGAGTTGTACCTTCGATCATCAGCTTACCTAAATAATTTGAAAGAATACGACTAAAGGTAACATACATACATATGATATTTAAAGATTTATCCTCCAACTCCTAACCGTTAAGGAGTTGTACCTTACACCATCAGCTCATCATCATAAAATGATGACTACAAGACGCAAATACCGGGTTAACTTCAGAAAATATACGAAAACATTATATGTGCCTAAAAAAATGAGGGTTTCCCTCGATTTCCCTGGGATCCCATCATCAGATCCTGATATGGTGACAATGAGACCACCTCGGGAGCATACCCTTTCGAATACAAAAAGAATTTTCAAAATCGGTCCACAATTGACGCAGTAATCGGTGAACATACATAAAAAAAACACAGTGGAACATAGAACCTCCTCCTTTTTCGGAAGTCGGTTAAAAATAAAAATACAGTCGAATTGATAACTACCTTCTTTTTTTGAAGTCGGTTAAAATAAACATTCATATTAATTAAATTTTTGAACTGAGTACGCGGCTCAAGCGACGTTGCCGTTCCGTATTAACTACTGGAAGATATGAACGATTTTTGCAATGTTGCCATTCATGAGTGCATTGTTCCTCTGATTCAACCAAATAACTTATAAATGTGACATCTAGCGTAGTAAATAGGTCATTATTTTCAAGTTTATTTAAATCGATTGCAACGACATCTCCTAAACATAGGTGATAACTTTTAGTTATGCAATTGAAAATCATTTTTTTAAAGCAAGCAATACAAAGCAAGTTTTATATTTGAAAAATAATAATATAGTTACTAGAATTGAAGCACATCAATAAAATACTGTTAAACTTTGTTAAACTGCTTTTTAGAGCTTATTTTCAGCGCCATCTAGATTTAGTTGAACTTTTCTAGCTTTTTACGGCGTACAGTATTGGCCAAGGGAGGGACGGTCTATAGTATATTGTGTCATTGCTAATACTAATATTTGAATTTGACCATACCAACGCCAGGAGGTCCCGACAATAGAGCAGCTTTATAATAGCCTCCATCATCGTTCTTGGCCCAAGGACTTGGTTTGGGTAATTTGGCCTTCCTGTTCACATACCATTTTGTCAGCCAATTGGATAACCTAAAACAAATAAGACAATAGAGTATTACACCCATTTTTGAAAAGGGTCTTAATTAGATTCTATAGTGCTATTAAATCACAAAAAAAAAACAATGGATAAGTGCCATAAAAATGCATTTCAATTTTACATTATCAAATTACGCGCGTAATTGGTCAAAAACGCTGGACGCAGTGGACGCCATATTGCTCTGTGGTAATGACGTCAGTTTGCTTTGTAAACAAACAAATGGGCTGATCAGTTGACACTTAGTTTACAAAGCCGTTTGACGTAATAACATGGCGGCTACTTAGAACAGATTAAAAAAACTAAAATCTTTGAAACATTTTTTTTTTTTTTATGAACTTTAATAATTTCTGGACATTCTGAATCTCTGAAATTGGGCCGGTAATGTTTCCAGACGAATCGATGATTGCTAGAGTCGAAATATGCTTGAGTGCAGACCGCGTTTAGGCAAACGTAGTATAGGGTGCCCTGCGACATGAAAGACTGACTGATTTGAAGAAAGAGGCTGACAGCGGATGGATACGGGTTGCCCAAGACCGTGTTAGTTGGCGCTCTTTGTGGGAGACCTTCGTACAGCAGTGGCCGGCGATTGGCTGATATTTTATGATTCCTTAGACAAATCTTGCACAGAGAACTAAAATTCAACACAAACTACAAATTAAGACACTTCTATAAGTCTGAAAGTACCTAACTTATATCTTGTTCTATTGCTCTAAGTAGGTGATTGTAAATTTTATAACGAGTTTTCAGTTCTTCAGTTTGTTTTTTGTAAAAATGTACCAAACAGTGTTTCAAACTTGAACACTGAGAATCCATACTAATAGTATAAATTCGAAAGTAACTCGGGTACGCTTTCACGGCCAAACCACTACAGCGATTTTAATAAAGTTAGGCATGGAGATACTTTGATTCTTGAAGAAAGATATAGGCTACTATAATGGCTATACCGCGATAACCGAAAAAGCTAGTAAAAATGCATTGAAAAACTAACTAATCAGTAGATAGTTTTATTTCATGTCCATTTTTTTTATGGAATAGTGAGCAAACAAGCAGGCATATCACCTAATGGTAAGCGATTACCGCCGCCCATGGACACCCGCAACACCAGAGGCGTCACGAGTGCGTTGCCGGCCTTTGGGGGATGGGGGAGGGGTTGGCGTATGGGCCCCCGGCATCCTCAATCACTCGGTGAAACACAGCGCAAGCGCTGTTTCACACCGGTTTTCGGTGAGGCCGTGGTATCACTTCAGTCGAGCCGGGCCCATTTATGCCGAAGCGTGGCTGTCCAACGGTAAGAGAGGCACGCTTCAGCATGAATGGGCCGAAGCGTAAGGAGATAAGTAAATCTTCTTACTTCTACCCTTTATACAATTCAACACTCACTTTTTAACATTGCTGGCATCTCCATGTTGTCCAATGATTTGTTTGACATTTTGAGGTTTGTATTTGTCTACCCACATAGATGCGTTCGCTGGGATTTCTGTTTTATTGCCTGCAATCAAGACGGACAATAATAATTATATTATGTTACTTTTTTTTAATTATGTTATTATCATTATGTGAACCATATCATTTGTGTGCAGTGTGGAGCAAAGTTAAGTTTAAGTAAGTATTATAAAAATATATCAATAAGCACTCGTATCGTCGATCAGATCTAACACCCCATATATGCAAACTGTAAATTATCAGGAACCTCATAAAATATTTTCATCCACTCTTTATTTTTTTACTAGTTTTTTAAACAAACGATAACTGAATGAATCATAAATAAAAAAAGAATTAAAATATACTTTCATTTTGTAAACTAAACGTTATGTGGAGTCACATCTAGGCTGATGAATGATAAGAATGTTATTCCTATTAATAGCTGGATTTTATTTTATCATATACTTACCATTACTCATACTTGGTTTAGATTCATGAACTTTTGATTTTATCTCCAACTTGGACTCAGATTTTGTTTCTTCCTTGGGCTTCTTTGGACTCTTAGATTTATCTCGACCCTTACTTTCATTAACTTTCAACTTACTACTAGAAGCCGAATCCTTAACTGTCTTTGGTTTAGATTCCAGTTTATTTTTTTCAGTTGGACTTTTTTTAGATTTACCCTCATCATGATTTTTTTTATCTTTCTCTTTTGGACTTGATTTATCTTTTCCTTTATTGTCTTTTTTCTCTACCTTGATTTCTTTCTTAATTTCTTCTTTGTCAGTTCCTTTCTTTGATCGATTTATAATCATTTGAAGAAAATCATCTTCACCGATGATAGGAATACCTAGTTCGCTTGCTTTAGCCATTTTCGCAGGACCAGCATCTTCGCCGGCTATTACATGTGTTACCTAAACAGTATATCTATTAGATACAAGAATTTAGAATAACCTTTTTTGTGCATTTAAAGTGTAAGTAAAAATTTAAATGATACTGAAAGCTTAAAATTATAAGATAGTCCAATTTAATCCTTTGTGGTGTATTAGTTGAAACATAGACCAACCAACCTTTCAGAACCAATAATTATAAGCAACTAGCTGTGCCCGCTACTTTGTACATGTGACATTTGGATTTTCAAGTTCTTTTAAATTTTTTACCGTTTAAACCTTCCCTGGACTACGACAAACATTTCAAAACCAAAATCAGCTAAATCGGTTCAGCCGTTATCGAATTTTAGCGAAAAAAACAAACAGCAATTGATTTTTATATATAAGATTATAGCTAGTTGTTCAGAGTAACAGAGAAATATGTACATACTTTTTTAGTGACTCCGCTTTTAACAGAACCACCATATTTGTTGATGGCCGCTGCGACTTCGTCTTTTTCAAATGAGTCCAATACTCCAGTTAATAAGAAGGCGCAATCTTTTAAACAATTAGGTGTGCCCTGAAAAATATTTAAGACAATGAAACTAAGCTTAATGTTTTATTTTTATATATGGGCCTACCAATGTGACTTTTTTTTTTCTCTGGAATAGGCGGGCGAACGAGCAGACGTATCGCCTGCGCCCATGGACACCTGCAACACCAGAAGCGTCACAAGTGCGTTGTCGGCCTTTTGGGGATGCGGGAGGGAGGGGGGGGGGGCATGTAGGGGTAGAGGATTGGGGTATGGACCTCCGGTATCCTCACTCACTCGGTGAAACAGCGCAAGCACTAGATCACCTCGGTTTTCTGTCTCTACTCTGTTTGATGAAGAGCATGAACAGAATCCAAGAGGAATGGTCACCATACTCATTGCGAATGCAGACAATGTAACATGGTGAACTGTTGACCCATACTATGGTGGCCTATTGAGATGCTTCTACATCATTGGGTCTCCGGTCCAGCACCACGAAACACGATAGCACAAATGCTGTCATTAGTGACATTTGGTCTGGTACCTATATGATAGGGGCCAGCTTTACCACTTCCTGATAAAGTTTCAAATACTTATCTACCATACTGATAATGTTTATCTGACATGTCTCTATCCAAAACTTGTGAAACTGAAATCTATTATTTATCTGGCAGATAATTTCAGTAAGAGGTGAAACAGGCCCTTAGTCTGCAAAAGATTGTTGTTTTAATGTTTTAGCTATAATTACCCACCTCTGGAATCTCTTTAGACCCTAAATGCTTAGGCCCAGACCTATTTAAGTAGCTTTTATACAGAGCCGCTGAAGCTATGCGTCTTTCGTGCCTCTCTTCATCTGTGAGTACTGAAATAGAGTGTGTATTTTCAGTGATTGTTTTGAATAAAAAGTTATAGGCAGAGCATAGAATTGTGATATATCCTATGGGCTTGTTGGTTTAGAGAGCAAGCCTTGACTCATAAGCTGTGGTTTCTTGTTTAATTTGCACCCAGGACAACTGTGTATAATAATAAATATTTCGGACATCTAACACACAACGCCATCTAGTCTCAAGCTAAGCAGAACTTGTGTTATGGGTGTTAGACAACTGAAATAAATATATATAATGTTTTTTTTTTGTAAATACATACATATTATACATAGAAAACAGCCAAACTCCGAAATAAATATTTGCAGATCATACAATCATTTGGTCCGACCTTTGGCCGGGAATCGAACCCGAGACCTCAAGAACAGTTCAGTTGTCTGGGTGTAATGTATCTAAGCCATGAATGTTTTAAGAAAGATATAGGTATGTTTATCAGCTGTCCTGCTGCCACAAGCTCTGCCTGGGATCAAACTGCTGTCTGAGATGTGTGAAATATGTTATATTTCAAGGAGATCCATTGAACAAAATAGTAACAATTCTAACCACAATAATAAATTACAATTCTCTTACCTGAATCATTGAGACTCTTGTTCATTTTGTGTTTAGAATTATTATGTTTCTCTGTTACATCTGTAGCAACAGAAGAAGACAAATCATGATCTTGTTTCTTCTCTTTTTTATTCTTACTCTCCTTCTGGTCAGAGTTTTCACTTTTTGTTGATTTATCTTTACTCTCTTCATTTATTTTCGTCTTCTTTGCACTGCCTTCAACAGGAGTAACATCAGTTTCAACAAATTCTGAAAACTTTCTTTTACTGTTATCTATTTTAGATTTTTTATCAATTTTAGTTGATTTCTGATCATCACATGAATCTGATTTTTCTTTTTTAACTTCACTCGTTGATTTTTTACTTGATGTTCCTTTAGATGAAGATGGATTATCTGCTTTCTTATTAGAAGAGTCTTTTTCAGATTTTTCAGGAGCTAAATCTTCTTTTTTAATTTTGGTGGGAGATTTATCAGTTCCAATAGGTACATGAGAGTCTTTTGCTTGTAATTCTAATTCACCATTATCTATTTCTAAGAGGCTCTTTTCAAATTCTTCATCAGAATGAATGCCTGATTCTGTTTCTTTCTTTTTCTTAACTAATGGTTCTGTTCTCCTGATGGGGCCACTACCAAAAAGGTCAGCTGGTGTAACTTCTTTGAGTGCAGGTTTGGTCAGTTTATTTTTGTTGGGTTTATTATCCTCTTTTTTCTTTTTTGTTGAGAATTTTTCTTCATCTGAGTCATCAAGAATGCGTCGCTTTTTGGATTCTTTTTTCTAAAAGTAATTATAATAGGACTGAATAAAAAAGTATTTTAAACAGTATTATGGGGCCGTTCAAGTATTACGTAAACACTATAGGGGGGCGGGGGGGTCTTGACTTTGCTTATTTTTGATGACATGGGGGGCGGGGGGGTCTAGATTGTGATTACGTCAGCAGTATTTATTTACTTTTTTACACATAATTATGGCAACCTACACATTGTCAATGTTTAAAATGAAACACATTTTTGGGGATTCCCATAAATGATGCATACTCGCTTAGAACTGAATAGGAGAATTACCGCGCGCTATTCATATAACTATTTGTTTTCCGTTAATCTATTGTTTCGTTAAGACTGACAATTTGACGCACGCAAAATGTAAGCTTAAAATACAATACGTTGATACTCTTTCACCAAAGTTGAATAGTATCATATGAAGATGTCGTTTCAAATAGACAAATACAAGTTATACCAAAAAACTATAGCAAGTTTTAAAAAATGTCATATAACTACGAAAGTACAAAATGTGCAGAAATCAGTTAGCCTATTTTGTGCGGAAATCCCCTCGGATACCACAAACTGGTGGCTATGTCGGACTCGAACCAACTAAAAACCGCACACCGTTTCGGGTACTAGAAGCCGGGGAACCAGGTGCACTCTCGGAAGGAAATCCCTGGAACCCCAACGTACATCGGGCCATCTACGGTTTGTAGAGGGCCCCCTCCTGTGTAGAACCTTGATGCTCCTTTTCTATTTAGAAAAGGGCGCGAGCACTATGTAGAACTCGCGCCACCACCCCGGCCTGCTTCTGTTAGGGTGACCCCGCCGCCCGAGTCGTCTGCGGCGGTACCTGGCCCGTTCCCGGGCCTGGCGGAAAGGAAGAATTTTAAACCTCTCCCGGTCCCGCTCCGCCATCTTCTTGGCTAGCATAACTTGCTCGCTCCGCCACATGGCCGCAATCATGTAAGCGAGCAAGAGAACCCCCCCTCCGATGGCCGCCACGAGATCACGCCTCGGCTCGCACCACGCCGGACATTCTGCCAGCGTGTGGAGTGCACGGTCCACGGTCTGGCCATCGCAGTGGTGGCTCCTTGCGGATCAGACACAGGTGCTCTCCAAGGCATCCTTTACCAGTGATCACCTGCGTCAACCGGTATAAGAGGCTCCCGTGATGACTCTTGAGCCAATCCTCCATAACGGGTCTTACCGCCGCAATAACGGCGTGCAAAAGAAATTAGTTAACAATAAGTAAAATACTGTTCATTTTCCTAAAATACTGTTTAATATTCTTTTCAGACCTAAATATGCTTTATTTCTTGTAAAAAAGTTGGCAACCCTAAGTACTCATAAAACAAGCTCTGCTTAGTTTGGAACTAGATGGCGTTGTGTTAGATGTCCAAAATATTTAATTATTTAGTAATGTTTATGTAAGCATGGGAGGGGGGGTAAGACCTTTGCTTACTTTTGCTGACAAAAAGGGGGGGTAGATAATTGTAATAAATCTGCTTACGTAATACTTGAACGGCCCCTATGACAATATATTTAAATTGTTTCTATTTCATGCTAGGGATGCTAGTGGACATTGTGTTTCCAAAAAACTTCCAAATGAATTTCCTAGGGGATCAAAATGGAACAATAACCCAAAAATATCCCAATTGGTGTGGACGAAAAATTCAGATATATTCCTCAGGGGATCTAACCAGGAGAACCTAGAGGACGGAGTCACTAGAATGGAATGGAGTTTTCTCAAAATATACTATCAGACATCTTATGTTCTTTTAAAAAGGGCACTTGCACTTAGAAATCATCCATGAAATGGACACAAAAAACAACTTGTGGATCACACTAACTGTTGTCCCATGTGGGTGACCATTCCCATAGTCAGTGTAGTAAGAAGCATAGTAACCGATTCCACTACGCTACCCATCCAGTCAAGTCAATGGTTGGTGACAAGTCTACACTCACCTTATTCTTAATGTGTACATCAGGTGACTCTGGTATAACATCATCATCATTTTGTACTTCCGGTTTTGGTTCTTTTTTTCGCTGAAAATATGACCTAATATCCTGAAAATTAAATACAAATACTTATGCTTGTTTAAAATATAAATATATTATTTCGAAGATTTCACTTTTTTTTTATGTAACTGGAAAAGACTCGGTGAATACAGCGCAAGCGCTGTTTCACACCGGTTTTCTGTGAGGCCGTGGTATCACTCCGGTCGAGCCGGCCCATTCATGCCGTAGCGTGGCTCTCCCACGGTAAATGTATGAATCAATGACAATAATGGGTATATTACTTTGTTCGTACCAAAATTTTGTGGTGTTAAACGAGTATTATTGCATACCTACTGCAAGATAACGAAGACTGCATATCTGCCTGATTTGATATTATAAATTCAGATTAGCCTTTAAAAAAGTCAACCACATTCTTTTATTTTAAAATGTATTAAGATACCATTTAAGACTAAAGTTGTTTGAAAGTTATAAAAATAATATAAATCACAGCACTGCGTATAATGTGAAGATTTGACAATTTCAATAAATAATTAAACTCACTTTGGACATTGTGAAGTAAATATGCGATTGCTTCCATCAATACATAATAAGCATGATACCGATTTAAACTACTTAACTAACACAATTTTATTGAAAACCCAGGCGGATTCAGATCAGAATAACAATCAGCATCAACAAACCCGAAACCCGCGATTTTTGCGACTTTGACGTTCCAGACGTTCTTGTTTTGTTATGACATTTTTTTAATAGCTCTGGATTCTAGCCCTTTTAAGCCAGTCGTTGATATTCGTAGAGCATATATATCTCGAAAGGCCTATAAACGGGCGGAAAGCGTGATCGGAGAGAGAGACTGAGTTTGGTTGGCGTCTGTCTCTCCGACGCAAGTTTCTTTAGTCCGTTTACAAGTTTTTTTTTCTACAACATTTCACAGTTCACTTCACACGCATTACTCGGAATTAAGTTGAGTATGTTCAGGTGAGTGGGAATGTGGCACTGGCCAAACTTTAGTCTGTTCACAATGGTGTTAATATACACAATAACTTTCTGCTGTTCATGTTTTCATTCTTGTAGGAGTACCAAGGTTTAGCGGGAGGGCTTCCCTGGATGGTCAGTCGTCCTTGGTAGTCAGTGTGCGAAATCTTCATAGTAGCAGAGTGATCAACATAAAACCTATTCCTCGCAATTTTACATCAGTCTGTTTTAAATATTGATTTATTTGACCAGTATACAAATTATACACTATAAGGAAGATTGTGGCTGCGTTGTCCCTTTAAATACATGTTTCGGTTATTGTAGGCAGTGTTGCCAACACTCGATTAATTTATCAATCGATTACTTAATTTGATTAATTTTAATCGAAATTATCTTAATCATGATTAAATTAATCGCGATTAAAATATTAACCGTAATCGCGATTAATAAAATTAATCATTAATCGTTAATTTGATTAAGCCGATTAAAGTTAAGTACTTTTACTGACGGGCAAAAAAAAATCTTAGTTTATATTTGAAGCCAAATGCTTAAAGGTTACATGCTAAATGAGTGAGGCATCATATATTTTTTTTTATTTGGAGTCTTAGCTGTCATTTTTAGGGTTCCGTAGTAAATGGCAAAAAACGGAACCCTTGTAGATTCGTCATGTCTTTCTGTCTGTCTGCCCTTCCGTATGTCACAGCCACTTTTTTTCCGAAACTATAATAACTATAATGTTGAAACTTGGTAAGTAGATGTATTCTGTGAACCTCATTAAGATTTTCACACAAAAATAGAAAAAACAATAAATTTTGGGGGTTCCCCATACTTAGAACTGAAACTCAAAAAAATTTTTTCTACAAATCCATACATGTTGCCTATGGATGACCTATGGATAGGTCTTCAAAAATTATACTGAGGTTTCAAATTTCATTTTTTTCTAAACTGAATAGTTTGCGCGAGAGACACTTTCAAAGTGGAAAAATGTGTCCCCCCCCCCTGTAACTTCTAAAATAAAAGAATGATAAATAAAACAAAAAAAATATATGATGTACATTACCATGCAGACTTCCACCGAAAATTGGTTTGAACGAGAGTTCAAACCAATTTTCTAGTAAGTAGTTTTTTTTTTAATACTGATGTATATAACTCGTAAATCTTAAACCGCAATTTACCTTTCATTCAATCAACACAAATATAAAAACAAAACAATAAATTATATTATGTTACTTGCTGCTACGGAACCCTTCATGGGCGAGTCCGACTCGCACTTGGCCGCTTTTGTTTTTATCTATGTATGTATATGTTATATAAAATTGTATATTACATATATACTTATTATATATTACATATGTAGTACACACAAATATACATACATTTACATATGTATACAGGTATGTTTGTGTGTACACCTACAACTACCGCTGTTTCCTGCATACATGTACATACATAGGTTGCCTGGGAGAAATTACTGTAAGCAATAAGGCAGTCCATTGTACTTTATAATTAAGACAAAAAAGGACCAAAAAATGTTGATTAGATAAGTAAGTTTTTTATTTTTTAACCTTTTAAAACTTTATGTATTAATCATACATTTTTAATCGTGATTAACGATTAATGATTACGATTAATAATCATAATCAGCAAAATTCTGATTACGATTAATTAATTTTTAATAGTTAATCGGATTAACTTTTTGCCAACACTGATTGTAGGATACCATTAAACTTAACGTACAGGTTCTTTTATACAAAAATTTAAAAATCCATTCATCATCGGATCTACCTTTAAAACGATCTATATGTATCTCTTGTATTACAGAATTAGTAATAGCCCGCTTTTCATTACCGATTGCAAACAAAACACCAATCAGCCCTTTACAAAAATATAGTCATTAGTTAATATTTCGTCAATTAGTTTTTTATTAGACATATTCTGTTCTTATTGTTTTCAGAAGCAGTTAAGATCGGGATAGAGACAGTAGAAGACGTAGAAATGCCTTCTGTCTTCCTTGATGGCAAGGATTTATAGTTAGATTTAGTGGTGGATAAAGTCAGTTTTGTAATTTTTAACACTTGGACTACTCTTAGTGTTTAAGACCACATTAGCGTGTCACTTTGTTTTTTTGTCTTATATTTTATGCTTTTTAATAGGACATCCCGAGAAATTGCAAATTGCGCCTTGGCAGTTGACATGGGCGTAGCCAGCCATGGGCTCAGGGTGGGGCAGCAGTCTATTTTTTTTTTGGTATAATGGCAAACGAGCTGACGTATCGCCTGATGGTAAGCGATTACCGCCGCCCATAGAAACCCTTTTTAACATATTTTATAAATCTGAAAATGTGCTTCCTGAAGACTGGCTCTTGTCACTATTCTTACCATTACCAAAGAAGTCAAATGCGAAAAACTGTGGTGAACATAGGATGATCAGCGTTATGAGTCATTTCCTGAAGATATTTCTGAAAATCATTCATACAAGAATTTATAGGAAAATTGAGGAAAACATAAGCGAAACACAATTTGGTTTTAGAGCAGGTTTAGGTACTAGAGATGCTTTAGTGGCTGTTCAAGTTTTGGTTCAAAGATGTCTTGATGTTAACATGGATATTCATATGTGTTTTATAGATTTTGAAAAAGCGTTTGATTATGTCAAACATGCTAAATTGATTGAGATATTAAAAACAATTACAGTAGATAAAGATGACATCAAGTTCATTGAAAATTTATATTGGAAACAGGGCGCTAAAGTCAAAATTGACAACATGTTAACTAATGAAGTCAAAATTAAAAATTAGTTAGATAGGGGTGTATTCTTTCACCTTGTCTATTTAACTTATACTCCGAAATGATTTTTAGAAGTGCCTTTGATGAAGTGGAACTTGGAATCCGTGTGAATGGTAAATTAATACAGAATATCAGATATGCCGATGATACCGTCTTGCTAGCTGCCACACCTGAGGACCTTCAAATAATGCTACAAAAATTAAATGACCAACTTACAGACTATGGACTTAAAATAAATATTGATAAAACTAAATATATGATTGTTAGTAAAACACCAAATATAGAACCGCAAACACCAATATCCTTAAAAAATATTACAATTGAAATAGTTAATAGTTATAAATACCTGGGTTCTTGGCTTAATGAAGATTGGGAATCAGAAAAAGAGATCCGGGCAAGAATTGAAATAGCCAGAAACACCTTTCAGAAAATGAATAAATTACTAACTAATAGGAAACTCAATTTGAAATTAAGAGGGAGGTTGGTGAAATGCTATGTTCTTCCAATCTTGCTTTATGGATCAGAAAGCTGGACTCTAAAGCGAACATTGCTTGAGAAACTCACTGCCTTTGAGATGTGGATGTACCGCAGAATGCTGAAAATCAAGTGGACTGACAAAGTGTCAAACGTAAAAGTGCTAGAAATTATGGATAAGGATTTAGAGGTGGTAGAAACAATTAAGAAAAGAAAAGCGGCGTATTTTGGGCATATATATAGAAGTAATAAATATGACTTCATAAGGCTGATAATTGAGGGGAAGATTGAGGGTAAGCGCAGAAGAGGTAGAAGGTGAACATCATGGATGAGAAATATAAGAGACTGGTTGGATGTGGAAAGCACAGATGCGCTAATTCGCATGACTGAAAACAGGGAGACGTACGGGCATATGGTCGCCGACCTCCGGGGTGGAGATGGCACTTAGAGAAAAAGAGAATAGACACCCTCATTTGGGGGTTGGGGTATGGGACTACGGTATCCTCACTCACTCGGTGAAATACAATGCAGGCACTGTTTCACACCGGTTGTCTGTGAAGCCGTGGTATCACTCCGGTCGAGCCGGCCCATGCATGCCGAAGCGTGGCTAGCAACTAGCAAAATACTTAATCTTGCCATAAATATTGTTACAAATAAAAACATCATTTTTTATTACTATTACAGTGTGTTAGTTTAATACATAAATATATAACCATTAAAATATACTCGTATAAAGCTTATTAGAAATGGTCTCCATTGGCTGCAATACAGTCCTTTAAACGTTGAGGCCAGTTATCAATGTAGTGTTGCACGCACTCTTTCTATGGGAAAATTCTTCACTATCAATCGTAGGGATTGTTTTAGGGACACCAAATTATCATGGCGTTTAGAGTAAGCCTTACTCTCTAATTTGAGCATAAATCATAATCCAGTGGATTAAGATCAGAACTAGATGACGGCCAGTCTTCAGCTCTGATGAAGTCCGGAACATTCGTTTCTAACCAAGATTGGGTGGGTCGAGCTTTACGACCCGGGCGGCGTCAAATTTTGCGGAAAGGACCATTCTTGGTTATTGAACATGATGTTGTTAAGGAGCTTAACTACCGTCTCAATAATGGTATCTTGATACACTTGTGAGAATATATTGGCGCGAAAATAAGAAAACACAATGAACAATCGTATAAAAAAAAGAGATTCCAATTTCAAAAGTAAAATTTTGTTTATTTTTAATTGTTACAGTATTTATGGCCAGACTAAGTATACCCGCAGTCTTACCCGTGTTGCTGGACGAGGCGGGCAAATTGTTTGAGAGAAGACTCTGCCCTATCTTCCGACAGCTCTGCGAGGTGGGCCTCGATCTGTCGGACGCTCAATTCGGATTACGAGAGGGGCATCCGGCGTTCGATGCCGTGTTGCGCCCGAGGGCCGAGGTGAAGAGGCAGTGGGCTGTGGGGTCGTGCTGTTGACGGTATCGTTGGAAATCGCCAAGGCATTCAATAGTCTGCCATTTAGCTGCATCAGGGAAGCACTCTACTACCACGGCGTGCCAGAGTAAATGAGGCGGCTAGTGGCAGTACGAGGACCGAGATGGCGTCATGAGATGGTGATACATGTCGGGCAACAACGCGGAAAAGGGCTCTGTCCTTGGACCACTCCTGTGGAACGTGGGATACGACTGGATCCTTCGAAGTTGTCTCTCCCTCGGCTAGGCGTAATTTGTTACGCCTATGACACATTGGTACGGCCCCGGGGGCAAACTTCCAAGAGGCGGCGCGCCTGGCCACCAGGACTGTTTCTATGGTGGTTAAGCGCATTGAGGCCCTGGGCTTACGGGTGGCCCTGGATAAGACGGAGGCCCTATTGTTCCATGGTCTGCCTCCATCATGGACAACACGGTCCACGTACCGGTTCGGGCCCAGCTGAAGCCTGATCCTCGACGGTATGTGGCTCTTTGACGAGCCCTTTAGACAGTCTGCTCCGAAGCTGGTCGACGCTGCCTTTGCCCTTGGGTGACTGTTGTCCAATTTTGGTGGAGCCAGCGTCGCGACACGACGGTTCTACACGGGGGTTTTCTGGTCGATGGCGCTGTATGGTGCACCGCTGATCTCCCTGAAAAGGGTGTGCCTCTTGCATCCCCAGAGGATATCGACCGAGGCTGTGCGCGCTTTTGCCCGGAACATCCCCGTGGGATTTGGACACGGAAGTGCTTGCTGAAGTTTATTGGCGGACGACTGACTTACGGGCGGAGAACATGTGGCGTGAAGCCGCTCGTCGAGCCACCATGGCTTGTCCTTGGCAGGTCGTCCCAGCTGGAGACTCCACGTGCTGACTTTGCCGCCTTGGAGGCTCTCCAGTCATCCTTGAGTAGGCAGAGCGGCAGCACGGGACACTTTATTTCCGACTGACGCAGGTCTTTTCCGGGCACGGTTGCTGCACTCGGTCACTAGGAGGGAACTGAGCCTCATTGCAGACATCGAAGGAGATGTCTCGCTACCGGCCGTTATACACTCCATAGCCGGTGGCGACAGCTGTTTTACCGCGGTGGACACCTTCTGCGAAGACGTAATCTCGCAGAAGGAGGCGGCGGAGGAGGCCCGAGAGGACGACCCCCACTTGGACCCTATTAGATGGTCCGATTCCGACGTAAAAAAAAGTACCTTACAGGTCAGAGCCAGGGTGGGGCAAGTGCCCCACCCTGCCCCACCGTGGCTACGCCCATGGCAGTTGATACGTTTGGCAACTTTATTAGAAGTGCATGCGCTAAAGTGGTGCTCCTCTGAGCAGATTGAACATATTTGCGCAGATTAACACATTTTTGCACCATGATTAAATTTAAAACATTTGAAACATTGGAGCAAAGGCGCGTTGTATTGGTATACCTACTCGAAACCTAAACAGGTCCAAATACACATAGTCAGGTAATGTTGTTGATAAGAATGTGGGACTCACAGTTTGCAATGGTTTGATGTGACCATTTTCTTTCTTTGTAAATCTACGGAAGCCTATAATTTCAAATGTGCATGATAGGTACTTTTTTAAAGAGCTTCTCATTACTAATACTTGTAGGTACGTACGTAACGTAGCACGCCGACTGTTTCCACCGCCGGTCGCCGGGATATAGGCCTTTAATAATAATAATAATTTATTAATTTTAGATAAAGTTGAACATGCAATAACACTCTTAAACAGGCAATGTACATAAAGGAAAAACAATGGCAATGGAACTCTGGTACCCATGATAAGATCTAACTTGTGTTACGAATACCAGGCCTTTAGTTGGTACTTCAGTAAAAATTGGTAGTTTTTCAGGAAACTGTTTGCATTACTTGACTGGGAAAAGGTATTTTTTATTTGGGTTGATCCTCCTAATCCTCCCTTGATGTCGGTTTTGAAGAGATTTGTGGTAACGATCGGGTTGTTTTTTCTAATTTTCTCATTATCCTTGGTACTTTGTGCAAAAAAAATTAAAGTCTCCACTCACCGAATTTTGAGTATGGAATTTTTCTTTTTTCCGTTACCTGGGCGGGTCTTTGCCGTCCCCGTCCGGCATTATTAATATTAATAAACTTCTAATAAGATTCTAACTATTAAAACCGCATAAATAAAATGTATAAAATAAGCTTGAAAATTCGCACCCAGTGCGTTCAAAAGCCCGCCAAAAAGACCCTGTGTTACATAATAAATATTTCGGGCATCTAACACACAACGCCATCCAGTCCCAAGCTAAGCACAGCTTGTGTTATGGGTACTAGACAACTGATATAAATACATATATACTTTTTTATTTTTTTTGTAAATACATACACATTAATAACTAATATTTGCAGATCATACAAACATTTGATCCGACTCGGGGTTCGAACCCGAGACCTTGCATTCGCATACGCTACCATTGTGACACCGAGGCAGTCAATCTTACGTTACGTACGGACGCTTTTTGCCGGCTAGGATACCCCTCCGCAACGCCCCATAAGGAACTTCGCTCCAATAATTTATAATTTTTTTTTACATTAGGAACATGTACAATACATATTATCTAATTGAAAGTAACTCTAACTAACTGTCTGTCTGTTACGCTACCTATTACAAGGAAAGGTATGGAGATATTTTGATTCTTGAGGATAGACAAAGACTATGTCGCGATAAAAGACAACACGTGGGTGGAGCTGCGGGCAAAAGCTAGTTTTTATGTATTTTTGTCCTCATCAGTTTCGTCTATCAGTAAGGAGCACATTTAAACGGTAAAAATATATCTTAGTAGATCTAGTAGAATAGGTAGCTCTTTAACAAATATTTAGTTTTCAAATTTTTTTTTTAAATCTGTCTGTCCTCTTTAAGTACCTTCAGTCTCGGTCTCATTTTTCATCGCAGACTTAAAGTAGCCCTTTTGTTAGGCCTGCCCGTTTTCTTTACCTCAATTTACTGTCTACCTGCCTACCGAAACAAATATTTGCATTCATACAAACATTGGGTCCGACCCGGGAATCGAACCCGAGACCTCGTGCACAGCAGTCACGTACGCTACCACTGCGCCAATGAGGCAGTAAAAAAAAATACATGTTTGAACATAGGTTCTAACATGTATTTTTATGGATCCACATTCATAGATATATCATCCAAAAAAGTTTCTATATCTGCCATGCTATAAAGAAGACACATATAAACATTAAAAACAAGGCTTTGATAGCTTTGATATCTTTCATGAGCTTCCTGAAAGAGAAGGAAGAATTCAGTCTATGATCACCATTGTCATAACTAAAAACGAACATGTTACATTTTGAATTCAATGTTATTTTTTATGGTGTTTCTAATATTTTGTAAAGTAACATACGTTACGAATAAAAATGCAGGCAGTGCATTATTTGATAGTGCAAAAATAAATTTGAAGTGTTGGAACGCAGAAGATATTGCGAAATTACAAGCTCGCAAAGAATTTGAAAAAGTAATACCACCCGTTGTTAATCCGGGGAAAGTTGACACTCAGTACATAAAGAAGACTCTGAGGTATTTTAGAAATGCATTGTTAGTTGTACAGAGAGATACAGATGTACGTACTGCTGCAATCCTAAAAGAAGCATTATCTGACACTATTGGTGCACATCTAAATGCTGAAATTTTACCAACTATTCGATTTGCTTATTATGCAGGTTACATCCCATATAAAAGTGCAAAACAAGCCCATAACTTTTTGGATCAGCTCAAAATTCTGATGAACACCCAAGGGGTAGGTTGGAAACAACCCCCGCGGTTACCTCAGTGGACAAACTTAACTGTTGCTAAAATAGCAATAGGCACTGGAAAATTTTTAGATCCTTGCGCTATTTTAATAACAAAACGAGATGCTAATAACTGCATTCATGTACCGATTCCAGTAATGGACGATGAGTACGAACCATCTGCTATGGCTTTACCATTTAGAAGGCGAAGTCTAGTGAGCTTAACCTCTCCCATGTCAGAAAACGTCCTTTTAAAATATTACACAACTGTTTCTAGGTGTATATTAAATAGTTCACCTGCCAATTGTCGTCATGCAGATTTTATTACTTTTAACAATGAACTATGGCACTGGATGAAACATGGTGTGGCTCCACATTTAGTAGACAACAAACTGTATTCAGCATACAGCGGTATCCTACGCGTAGCAGCAGCGGTTCAAAATTATGGAAAAGGCTTATCTAGACGTAATCTCTTCGAATACCATAAACCTGATGACAGCACTTGGAACCCTTGGAGAAGACTCACCCAATCTTACCTTCAGATAGACACAGATTGGACACCTGCATTATATATTGCTTTGGTTATCTGTACTGCAATAGCCATATATCTCTTGCAGATTTGTTATAACTATATGTTTGGAAACGCTAAGGGATGTCCCTGCACAAACATTCCACCGAGGTCTTACTCAAGAGACATTGCATATGCTAAGATCGACACCAGTAACTATTTAGCCCTCATGCCACAACGCAGCATAGTATCCTCGGCATGTTACAGCAACCGAAACCGCAACCAGCAACAGCCGATGCGTCATAGTAAATCTAAAACACCTTCTGTAGGCTCTGCGAGAACGCAGCGAGTTTATGACCTGAATGAAAATACTGAGAAGGTAATGACGGTGATCGTCAGTGATAACGAAGAAACTGACACGGCATCGACAACAACAAAGGAAGAAACTGATGAGAGTGCTGAGAAAACTGAGACGAGAACTTCTGAAAGTAAGCCGAAAAGTCCGCCTAAAATAGATATTCCAATTGCTCAACTGACACTTGATAAACATGGTAAAACAGACCGGTCTGAGAAAAGACTTTCAAGACCTATGTACTCGACGAGTACATTGACTCGTTCGGACATGACGTTCTGTCCACAAATGAAACATAGCGATTCAGCGTGGTCAGCTACAAGCTCCAGTACTTCAGGCAAATCGGTTACTTCTACAAGCACAAAGTCGCGTAGCCAAAGATCTAGAAGTTCGCGAGACTTAGCATGGGCGCGACACGTCATTTCAAGACACTCTCGGAGAGTAACACAATCTTCTGGCACGGAACTGGATGGACAGTCGTACACCACTCCAACGACTCGACGATAGGATGTCCTCGGACATCATAGGTATTTATAGACTTTTAATTTGTAGGATCTTTAGTTGTATAACGTTATTGTATAAGACATGTTGGATATGTAAGAAGTATTTGAGGTTTTTAAGAATATATTGTTCCGAATTACATCTGTTTTAATTTAATTTAACATTTTAATTAGAATGTAACACACATATAGTCGTACCTACTTCTAGTATTCCAGTCCTCTATAAATAAAAATATCTTTATTAAAAGGGTCCATATATTTAATTACGTAATAATAAATAAACAATTTTATAACAAAGGTCGAGTTAAAATAAAACACATTTTAAATATCAAGTAGTATAATTTACTGTTCAATATTCACAATATTATGATTAACATACCGTACACGTTAACATATCCAAATAAATATAATATTTGTATATTAAATATATCACATATAACAAAATTTGTACCTTGTTCAAAGTAATGAAGCCAGGCTATTGTCAAGAACGCGTAATTAAATAAAATATGTACGGTTTTATTCGCATTATAACTAAGGGGTTGCCAGACTTCTTTATCAATGTGTGAGGCGACCTGCCGCGTCGGTGTCAGGCGCCAAACTCTAGTAGACCCTAAATGTAACACCGTAAATCTTTAAAATTGACAAATTGACGTACGACTTAACTGTGCACTCCGTTGGAATGCGACCGAGACATATTTTTTCGAATATAATTAAACATTAGGTGCAAATAATTAACTCCACGCGAACGAAATCGCGGGCGGCCACTCGTCAAATATATTTTGACGGTATAAACGATTTATGCAAATTGTACCGTCAGCGTTACGTCACAGTGTTTTTTTTTTGTAAATAATGTTTTTAAAGTTGATGATAGGTATAAAAGGATTTAAATATGACAGCTTGTAAGTTGGAGCTTAATGCAATTGAAATAAGGTCGACTTATAAATTTAGTAGATCATTTAATATAATAGAACCGGAAACCTAGTGGATCAAGTTAAAAAGATGGATTACCACTCTTAGCCGTCACAGTCTGTGTACCTTTGGTTGATTGGAACCTAAATGTATTAAATTTTATATAACTACCCGTCACACAAAAATAATATCTTAGTAAGAGATTTATGTTTAAAAAAAGAGAGACATTTGTTGTTACAAACATTTACAAAATTGTAAAATACAAGATTAATGAACCTTTAGAAATAGAACATTCCAGAACACGTAAAATTATAAAAATATAGAATTAAACCCCATTTATCGCAACTACGTTGTGAAATGTCAAGTACTATCTCTCTCTTTAGAAAAAGCAGTCAGATTTTAAGCTACATACATTCAGAAGCTTGCAGATCATACCTGTCAGAAGCTGCGCTTTAAAAAAAAATCAAAATGCGTAGAATCCCTTGAGAAACTTCGTTACGTGTAACAGTGCTTTCATACCCCCACCATGGTAGCGTTAAACGTTTAACGCAACCTTGTTGGAAGTCGCATTAGAGTTTCACTACAATAATAATTTGTAAGACAGTAAAAACCTCATCGTTGCAGATCAATCAATCATAGAGGTAATGAGTTCGAGCAATGGCCTCTTTAGAGATAGATGTGGACGGAACGTTACATCTGATAAAATTATTAGTATTATTACAGGAGTGATGCTTTTGAAACAACGTGTACGTCTATTAGTACTTCTATCATAATTAGAGATGTGCCGACTAGTCGACGACTAGTCGGTAAAGCCGACTATCCGGCAACAATCGTAGTCGACGATTAGTCGGCGAATAGTCGGCAAAAAGCGCCGACTATTCGGCTTATTACTTTGTATGTATTTCTCAATAATATATTTGTCAATTTTTATTTTTTAATCAGTTTTAGACATTTTGAAATGTAAAACAAAGCAATCTTTCTTTTGGTAACCAGTTTCTAAAATTACTTGCTGATAACAAACATATCTGACATTTATTAAACAAAATGTTTGCTTGTAGTGTTTGCACTTTTTTTCATTTCCACCACGAGAAATAATCATTGACATTGATTACACATAACAGCATTAGGGTCCAATGCGACGGCGGGGCCTCTGATTTTCTAGAGGTAAACGCTGGCGTACCTCAGGGCTCCGTCCTGTCGCCCACACTGTTTCTTGTTTAGTCGACAATGTTAGCCCATGGCATCATGATAATTGTTAGGCAGACAACAGCACAGTCCATGGGCCATATTTTGGACAACTTGCAGTCAAGCTGGCAGACGTTGAGGAAAAACGTTGGAAAGACGTTGAGAGATGTGGCCGCTACAAACGGCCCGAGACCGGTGACACCCCGGTGCGGCCAAGGAGGGTCGTTGTTCCGACTCTTACTGTGTAGAACGGTAGGAGGCGCAACAGCGACCCGCCCCGGGGGTGACTATGGTTACCCCGGGATGTACCTCAGTCATGAGATACGGCAGGAGGGTTTCCAGAAACCGCTGATGCGTTCCTGGAGTTCCTCCCGACTGCCGAGGTAAGCCGCCACGGGGTTTAGTGGGTAGACCATCGAGTCCCTCACACGTCCTTCGTGTCCCTCCCCCCCCCCCACGGAGGGTATGGTGCACAATGCATTCCCGCGTAAAAAAAAAGAAAAAAAAAGAAGGTTCGCTCGTGTGTGGAGTACTGTTCTCATCTTTGCGATGGTGTCGCACAGTATCTGTTTGACGCTCTCGACTGGTTACAGCGGCGAGCAATCCGCATTAGCGACAGTCCCTAAGCCACCGAGTCCCTTGAGCTGAGCCTCTGCAGTTGCGAAGAGATATAGCCCCCATGGCAGTCCTATATTGCCTTTACCATGGTGAGTGTTCTGACGAGCTCCTCCACTCCTCCAACTGGTCCTCTCCTCTCCCTTCCTCTATAGGACAACACGTGCCGGCCTCGGAAGTCACCGCTTCAGAGTGGAAGACATACGTTCTCGCACTCATCCCTTCCGTTCTTCCTTCCTGTGCTGAGTGGTCAAAACTTGGAACTCACTACCAGCGCACGTGTTTCCTTCACACTACGATCAGGGTCCATTCAGCGGGTCGTGAAAAAGCATCTCACCAGGTCACGCTGTCCTGTGTGTCCACACACTTCTGCATTGTCCTTATTACCTACTACCTACATTGAGGATTGTGACCAGCACTTTTGGATTCTGCTCATGATTTCCATCAGGCAGCGCAGACCCATTTTGGCAGCAAACACATAAAAAAAATCGATAGCATTACTAAGGCGGCCTCGCGGAAACTTCACGTACTGAATTGCGCCCGAGCATCTGTCTTCTTTATAAGACCCAGGTTCGCTCGTTCGTGGAGGACTGTTCTCATCTTTTTGATGGATTCACACAGAATTTGCTTGATGCCCTTGATCGGTTGCAGCGGCCAGCAGTCCGCATTATCAACAGTCCCGATGCCACCGAGTCCCTTGAGCCTTTGTGTGCGTGTTTACCATGGACAGTATTCTGAAGAGCTCTTCCAACTAATCCCACGTTCTCCCATCTTCTACAGGACAACACGTACTGACATTAGAAGCCACCGCTTCAGAGTCGTAGAAATACGCTTTGGAACTAAACGGTTCCGTTCTGCCTTCCTGTGCCGAGCAGTTTTTAACTGTTTGGTACTACCAGCGCACGTGTTTTCCTTCCACTATGATTCCGGGTCCTGTAGGCGGCGTGAGAAAATGCATCTCACTAGGCCGCCATAGTATAGGACGCTATACTGCATTGTCTGCGTTCGCAGTGAGTATGGTGTTGGAGTGTTGGATTCTACTCAAGCTTTCATCAAGCTCAGCAGAATCACTTTGGCGGGCTTTCAAATAAAAAAATAACAAAAAACATCGTCCACTTGTTTAAAAAACATCGGCACAAGTGATTTTCTTTTTCATTTAACTCTTCACTTCAATCAACAATAATAATAATATCTTTACACAAAAATATTTTTTACACTAAAACACACCTCCGAATACGACCGTTACAGAAGCAAAAATGAAGAAACAAGGTTCGCAGGCGGCGTTTGCGACTGGGGCGCGAATCAGCTGTAAACGAAGAGTTACGGAAATGTCCGTAACCACGATCGGTTTGGCCGATTAGTCGGCCTTTTTAGGGCCGACTAATCGGCTAGTCGGCAAAAGTAATGATCGGCCCATCTCTAATCATAATATTGCCAAAAGACTGCAAGGCACTAATGATTTTTTGTTAACGATATCTGCGTTGATTATCCATTAGAAAAGGTGATCTAGAATGATTAGCATTTCCAATTTTCTGTATTTGTATTGTTGTATATTGTATTTTTACATAATGCATGCGTTTAATTGTGCGATCCGTGAATATATTCGATAAACTACCTGAAATAACTCTTGATTGCAGTTGGATTATGTGTTACATTTATAAGTAAATTCAATGAGTCAAAAATGATTCTACAATACTGCAAGTGTATGTATACAGCGATTAAAATAAGTAAGAACGACCACTGACAATTGATTTCGCGAATGTACGATAATTAATGGTTCGGCTTAAAAAAACTATTTTAATAATCTTGCTTTTCGTTTACCTTTCTTAATTATATTAATTTAAGGAAGATGAAAGTGTAGGGAATGTTAAGAGTGATTATTATAATAATAATAATAAAGAAAGTTTAGAAATGGTACACTTACACAACTAAAACTATAAATAAAATTGAGGCTAAGAATATATATTACTTATCTAAAATAAAATACAAAACAATATTTATATTAATCTCAAATAAGTGATAGTTGTAATAATTATTAATTAAACTACCGTAACAAATAGGAAATAACCGCAGTATCTGACATGCTTATTGATTTATATTGGTTTATTGTATGAAGATAGATTTACAGTGAGAATAAGAGGATAGAAATTAAAAAAAAAAGATTAAAATTTGTTGTTATAGGAGAAAAAAAAAAACAAACTTCTTGCATATTTCAGATAGTTATTAGGATAGATGTGATATAGTCCGCGGACAGGAAGACGGACATAGGAAGCTACGTGATAAAGTTTCGTTGGCATTTTTTAGATTTGTTGATTTTTTCATAAGTGAACCTTGAATTTAGTAGTAAATACGTGGTCTTTTCTTTGTTTTTTTGTTTCGTACCCTACATATAGCTCTTATAAAATCCAGCCAACCTCTTATATACTGAAGAATTCTAATACGTATACCTATAAGAAGTTATTCGTAACACACAATTTAATACTATATAATATAATCTATACCTGTAATGATAACTGTATAATATACAATATTCTGAGTCTATACTTCTGAATATAAAAATATAAGAAACGATTATTATATCAGATAGAGATCGCCTGGTGGTGAAACGACCATAAGGCCGCGGTCTCGAAACAAGCGGGAGCGGGACGGCGTAGTAATATGAGCCCGCCGTCCGCTACCCGCGTGGCTGCCTTCAAGGCCAACTTCATATACATGTATGCATTTTGGAACATACTGAACATATACGCGCCGTTCCCGCTGACTTCATACCCGCGGCCTAATTGATTAAATATTGAAACAAATATAACTATGACCATTATACCCTCAACTTTCATTGGCGAGAGGTTTTTTTAATATGACAGATCAGGTAACACTGGTATACTTGACCCCTTAGCTTTGTAAACATTCTCGTATTTATAAATCGTTTAAATAACACACATTGAATAAAATTGTACATTTTTCTCCTTATAAATATAAACTCCAAGTGTTTAAGTTTCACATTCCTCCATCCGTGAAATTTGGTTAGAAAGAGATATAAAAAATTCTCTTGATGTACATTTTATTTAAATTTACACTAATAAAATTGATTTAAAGTATAACAAGGTAAATACCATAAATAGAGCCTTACCAAGAAATGTAATATAGATATTTTTTGACAAATTCACGCAAATACCAAACCTTAATATATCTCTTTTTTTTAAAGACTACTTCCGCAATTTACGAATTTTAAATTAAAATATTACACTAATCTGTTTAAAATGATTCGGAATATTAAAGTTTTAGGTCATAAAAAGCGATATATAGGGAATATGAAAAAAATAGGCTTGAAAATAGTAAAACTAATTTTCAAAGTGAAATTTAAAACACTGACTAAATTTGAGTCATTCAAATGCCGCCATTTTGCGCGCGCTTTTGACATGACCAATGACTTCATTTCGTGTTTGTTTACTATTCAGTGTTTCAGTTACTTTTTACATGTTTATTTTTTATTTTTATTATTATAGTTATTCCAGGTAGTAGAGCCACGCTGATTTCAGCACGAACGGGCCGGCTCGACCGGTGCGGTACTACCCTCGCACAGAAAATCAACGTAAAATGACGGCGTTTGTGCTGTCGTGTTTCGTTGGTGAGTGCGAGACCGGAGGCCCAATTAGTCTAGTCAACAAGTTCCATACTTGTTGACTAGACTAAAAGATGCACAAGCATCACTAGGCCGCCATAGTGTGGGTCGCCATACTGCATTGTTGTATTCGCAATGAGTATGGTGGCCACCACTCGTGGATTCTGCTTATGCTTTCCATCTGGCAGAGTAGAGTCATTTTGGCGGGCAAATATTAAAAAAAAAATGTTTACAGTTTTTTAGTTACAAGTTAATTTTTCTCACAAACACTACTAACACAGTAGGAATTTCGACACCGATAATTTCGATGACGTGACCGTCGACGTCACATTTCGTTTCGACCAATAATGCGCGTTTTGTAAGTTTGAATTTCCCTCCCTTAATTTTCACTTTTTATTTAATATTTTCTGGGTTTAAACAAACATTAATTTTAAAAAAATACCTTTTATGTATATAATATTATTGTAAAGACAATTAAGAATCTAGAAAAAAATATTTGAGACCAATTAAAATTTTATGCATATTCCCTATTCTAGTGTGGGGTCTAGGGCCTCAATTTATGTATGTATATTTGCTTTTTTGTGACACTAAAAGGTTTATAAATATTATGTGTACGAAAAGTTTTTAATTCGGACCGATGTGGGAGAGCACGCTTCGGCATGAATGGGCCGGCTTGACCGGAGTGATACCACGGCCTCACAGAAAACCGGTGTGAAATAGTGCTTGCACTGTATTTCACCGAGTGAGTGAGGATAACGGAGGCCCATCCCCCAAACCCTCCCCTCCTCTCACTTGTGACGCCTCTGGTGTTGCAGATGTCCATGGGCGGCGGTAATCGCTTATCATCAGGCGATACGTCTGCTCGTTTGCCCGGCTACACCATAGAAAAAAAATGCCATGTGTTTAAAGTATGTGGAAGCGTTATGCCTTTCCAATTGAACAACAAGTACAGTAAATACAAATGTTCATAGGTGTCAAAATTGCTTGGAACTTTTATAAAACTTTCTTAACTCTACCTAGGCTTTATTAACTGATATTCCATAAAGATCTTAAACACCAAATAAATGACTAATACTTTTCAATAAACAATCTTATTTTCCTGGTAAGACTTTATCATTTTGACCAATCACGATAGTCAGATTACACGCATAATCAAAACAAATAAAATAAAATTTATCAATCACATTATGCATAAAAAAAATACCCAAAAAATAATGTTAGATTGGAGTAATACATACCCTTTAAATATAAAGTAACCGATTTAAAATGTTTCTATCATCATTTATACAGTGTGCAAAAGGACTTATCAATAAGAGTGAATCACATTGTAATATGGACCTAAACAACTTACAGCTAATAATCATTTTCTTATATTTTTGTACTGGCGGGCGCTCCACTTTCTGTGCATGTATTTGACTATGTACAACGGTAGGCAGGACACCAACGTTATAACGATCACTTTCCACCAAAAGTCCCAGTGACGTATGAAGTCGGCATCTGCGGGATAAATGACTTACAGTTACAAATTTTCTTCATTGAAAAATAAGTAATCATAAATTTAAAAAAAATCCGACTGCGTCAATATCTGCCATCTTTATTAAATTCATTGAAGAATTGAAAAGATAGAAAGAACTGAAAAGAAAAGTTTTTTAAAATATTTTTTATTTGTTTTTTCCTTTTAATGTACCCAGTGTCACTCTCACGAATAAAACGAATACATTGAAACTACTCACATAAAAATACGACAAGCCGTTTAGGCTATAGGGCGTGCCAAAGAAATACATACATATACTCGAAAACATAACTCTCCTTTTGCAGTCGGGTAAAAATGGAGTCATATTGAAATTGTAAACACTCCTTAAAAATGTATTAGAGAGAAACACTATAGACACTATACTGTATAGATTACTATAACTATGGACTATACTATATTTAAAAGATCAAGTAAGTGTCGATATATCGTTATTTAAACAACCTTGTACCTCTATTCAGTCAGCATCTACAGATGTAAAAGTGGAAACAAAAAGCAGAAATAGTAGAAAGAACTAATTTAATTTTATTTTTTAAATGGCAAAACGATATCATGAGATTTATACTCTCGATTGTCGGCACTTGATGGAACTTGTTGTAATACATTCTAAAATCAAACTCACTTGTACTTAATTCCACTATTTAAATCAAATTTGCGCCTGACCAGTTTCGCCGGCTGTGGCGACTTCCACATACAGCGCAACAACAATATAACACACTACAGCGCCATCTACAGAAGATACGTCGAACTACAGTGGTGACATACACCTGTGCACTTTTATTCCCAAACACGCTCCGGTCTACCTGCGCAATACCCTTGCAGGTAGACCTCTCCGGTAGACCGTAGCGTGTATGGCCGGCTTAATGGCAACCTCAAAGGTTAAAAGGAAGATATCATGAGACATCCAAAATTTCATCTAATTTAGGGTTCGTTTACACCCTTACGCCACAGACAATGGGGACTATCGTTTATTTGCTCACCAGTTGGCGCCACCGTTGACTAAGGTCCAGAGGCATAGCTGTCAAAGGCGACTTTACAAGATCGGCGCCGAAACAGTTTGAAATCGTGGATCTCGTAAAGTTTATAATTAATAAACTTATTTATATAATATATATATATATATATATATATATATATATATATATATATATATATATATATATACTCGATATGATGACAGTTATTTATTAATTATAAATATAATATATATATATATATATATTATATTTATAATTAATAAATAACTGTCATCATATCGAGTAGCTATGCCGCAATGTTGTGCAGATCCGTTTTGTTCGGAAAAAAAGGAGGACACATGTTTCTAATAGATAAAACTTTTTTAAAACAGTGGCTAGTGACGATTCGCAGGAATAACTACACTTCGACTAAACATTCTCGTGTTTGTAAAAAACCTTTTAACCCCGAGGATAAATATTCTGAGTAATAAGTTACCAATTAATTTGGTAGGTCTTGTAGGAAGAATCATATTTGTATGTTTTATGCTTACCAATTTCAGAAAGAACACAATGTAAATAAGGATTCTGAGGAATTATATACTCGTAGGTACTTAATAAAAATAAAATTAATTACGTAAACTTTTGTTTATCGTTGCCTATCCCTTCAAAATACACTGCTATACAAATAAATATTAAACATTGTAAATCCATACAATGAGAGATAGTTGAGTTGTTAGTTGAAACTAATATAGGTTATGTTTCTCGCAATAACAGGTGTCATGTAAGGTCTCTGATAAAAAGCAGTTATTTTTGGTATAATAACTTCTGAAATATGCTTACCATTGCTATTTAAATAAATTATCTTTTTATCTTTATTTGTCCAAACATAAAAATCACAATACTTTATTTCAGTAACAAGTAACTGTGTTTGAATTTGAAAAAAGTAGGGGCTATTTTCTTTCAAGCAATATTCATTATTGATCATTTCTATGTGCTTATAATTATCCAAACTGATAAACTCATCTTTATAGAGAAAGGACATTTCACTTCCGATACTGTTAGTTATCCTATTAATCCGTCCGTGCGCCTCCTTTTCTTAATTCCGCTTTCAAAGCGTTTACAATCATTGCAAAATAATCCATATTTGCGATAATTTCACGAAGGAGATCACTTGTCAACAGATAAATTAAATAAATTATAATTTATATCACGAAGCCCGCCACAACCAGTGAAAAGTGTATGTTATTGGACCTCTCGCGACACAAGCGCCTCTAGTGGCAAATTCATTCATTCAAAACGATAGCCCCCATTCTATTACACGATACTCACCAAAATATGTTGTAAATATGAGCAGCGTGGCTATATACATAAGGAGACTGATGAGTTCAGCTCCAACCATGAGCCAGTGCCACGTGACGATCGTCAGCGCGACCATGATCAGTTCAGTGAGGATGAGAGCTGTGAAACTGATCTCCACGATATGGATTAACTGATCCTCGAACAAAACAAGAGCTCCGTACATTATTACTCCACCTGTAATGTATTAATCGTCATGAGTTATTGCAAAGATTAAAACATGTAACTTTACAGCTTTTAAAACATAGCTTGATCTCTGGGACTGTTAAAAATAAATAAATATTTCGAACATCTAACACACTACGCCATCTAGTCTCAAGCTAAGCAGAGCTTGTGTTATGGGTACTAGACAACTGATATAAGTACATATATAAACTTTTTTTTGGAAATTCATAAATATTATACATAGAAAACACCCAAACTCTGAAACAAATATTTGCAGATCATACAAACATTCGAAACCCGAGACCTCAAGCACAGCAGTCGCATACGCTACCACTACGCCACCGAGGCAGTTAAGGATTATAAATTAAATTTAATCATTAAAATTGTTACAGGGAGGTAATAAATTCTTTTTTGCTTCCAATATTTGACTATTAGATCTAGTAGAAGTAGAATTGTTAGTGTAGTTCTTTTTATATTTGTATTTGATGTTACTCCACACATTCTTTGGTAGAAAGATCTTTCTACCACAAAACGGTCGAAAGATCTTTCTACCAAAGAAACTGGACACTGGAAAAATGATTAAAGCTGACATGTTTTCACTGTCTCGTTGGTCTCGCGGATGGCGTGTGCGACTTCTGATCATGAGGTCTCGGGTTCGATTCCCGGGTCGGACCAAATGTTTGTATGATCTACAAATATTTGTTTCGGAGTTTGGGTGTTTTCTATGTATAATATGTATGTATTTACAAAAAAAGTATAAATGTATTTGTATCAGGTGTTTAGTACCCATAACACAAGCTCTGCTTAGCTTGGACTAGATGGCGTTAAAAAAAAAAAAAAAATGTCCGACCGCCGCCGGCGCAAGCTAGTCAATACATATTGCTACTGGAATTATTATTGTTGAATTGATACTTAGACTTCTATATTTCAAATAGATATATACTTACCCTGATATATAGATATGCCAGTCCATATGTAGAACGTTTTGTAGGAGAGCTGCCGGCCTTTCGTCAACTGTTTATATAGCTGCGGGTATCGGAGCGCGGTTGCACTAGGTATATCTTTATCCAATACCTGCAAAGAAAGAAAGGAGTTAATCAACTGTATTTTATTATTAACTGTGCCAACTATTTGTAACTCACAAAAAACTTGAAAATAAAAAATATGTAAAAATTTTTTTTTTATGGTTTTATTGAAAATAATATACTAAAAGCTAGAAAATAATTCGGTAGGTCCCAGGTTCCAGTCATCACACCTCTCTCCCTCATTAATCTAAGGCATTGATCAGACAGAAAAATAAAATCGTTGGGTGTAGCGTAAACTGAGTTTACTAGACGGAAACACGGGCCCAACGATTTTATTTTTCTGTCTGATCAATGAATAAATAATATAATAATAAATAAATATTTCGGACATCTAGCACACAGCGCCATCTAGTCCCAAGCTAAGCAGAGCTTGTGTTTTGGGTACTAGACAACTGATACAAATACATATATACTTTTTTTGTAAATACATACATATTATACATAGAAAACACCCAAACTCCGAAACAAATATTTGTAGATCATACAAACATTTGGTCCGACCCGGGAATCGAACCCGAGACCTCATGATCAGCAGTCGCACACGCGCGAGACCAACGAGGCATGCCTATTTTATTTTCAATTAAACCGTTTCAATTTTTTTATAATGTTTTATTTTCAAGTTTTTAGTTTTTAATTTCATTACATAGTACTTCTCATCTGTGATCTACTAGTCAAGCCCTTTCATTTGATATTCATATCGTGGTAATCGTGATAAAATGTGTAAACCACCATTTTGTAGGCGGCCATCTTGGATTTTAATTTTTCATAGTGAACTGTGTTCTACTAGTCAAGCCCTTTCATTTGATACCCATATTGAGGTAGTTGTGACAAAATTTGTAAACCGCCATTTTGTAGCGGCGGCCATCTAGGATTTACAATGAAACAGAATTTATTTAATTGTATTGATTTTCCAAATTTCAGATCAATCTATCAACAGAAAGGGGGTCAAATTTCAATTACTAGATTTGACCCAACCAAACAGACAGGGCAAGTTAAATAAAACCGTTTAAAAAAACCACACCGGGACGTTCGGTTCAGCTGCCGATGCACAAATAAAGAAATAGGAAATCCAATTGAATATAATACAAATCTATAGTTACCAATGAGAACACAGGAAGCATGGTATACAAAGTTCCATAGCCGACCATCAGGAATCCAGGGTACAGAGATACAGACGAAAAGTAGAACACCACGGAGAATACAGCCTGGTGACAAAATATAATTAGCTCATAAATTGCGTATCGGAACTGGAAAAGTACTTAAATTGAATTCCTTTTTAATTTTAGGAATGCTTTAGTAGATAAAGTGTATCGGAGATTTTCGCTTCTAGTGGAGTTAAAAGATTTAGAGCTTAGCATGATATAGTATCCAGGTATCTGTTTGCTTTGAGTTTCACCAATATACACTGGCTTCATCGGTCGTCTTGTCAACGAGCAATCTGCCCCGCCCTCTGCCACTTAAGTTTGACAATTCTCCGGTTAATATCGGTGACCTTGGTTCACCTGCGGATGTCTTAATTCCTTATTCGGATCACGTAGAGAAACTTCGAGCATTGACTTCTCGTTTGCTCTTTAGTTGACTTTTAGCTTTCCCATAAGGTTCATTGCTATCTGAGTTCTGGAGTCGCGTGTACTCGAAGACGGAGCGGTAAGCCCTCTACAAGGTGGACCAACGACCTGCTGAGGGTCGCGGGACACCGTTGATGTAGGCAGCACAACACACACGGCCTACGTTCAGCAGGGGACGTCTTGAGGCTAAGATGAGGAATATCCACTGTCTGTTTGTAGTGGGAGGTGAGGGGGTATACCTGCATAGTGGACACGATGAGTCCCCTGTGCACGATGAAGAGGCAGAGCGCGGCAGAACGCATGGCAGAACGACGGCCATGCACCAGGAGCAGTCGCGCCAGACCCGCGAACTGCCGCACGCTCACGTCACCTGCTAACGATGCTGCACGACCTTCCGCACCCTCGATACCCACACCTGTAACCACACGGTATATTTTTTATTAATTTTATGAACGAACAGATGTTCGGATAGACCGTAATATCAGTCTGATCGATTTATTCCGAAGCGAATTGTATAGCGCTAAACTGGCACCAAGGCATCGTGGAAGAGCCACGCTTCGTCATGCACGGGCCGGTTCGACCGAAGTGATACCACGGCCTCACAGAAAACCGGTGTGAAACAGCGCTTGCGCCGTGTTTCACCGAGTAAGTGAGGATACCGGAGGCCCAAACCCCAACCCCTTTCCCATCCCCAAAAGGCCGGCAACGCACTTGTGACGCCTCTGGTGTTGCGGGTGTCCATGGCCAGCAGTAATTGCTTACCATCAGGCGATACGTCTGCTTGTTTGCCCCTGTTTTATAAAAAAAACCAAGTTTTACAATAACTCACCGATATCCGCCTCTTGTATCATGGCGACATCGTTCCCGCCATCCCCTACGGCGGCTACGACGTATTTCCTCGCCCGTAGCAGTCTCGCTACGCGCGCCTTCTGTGTGGGAGTGCAGCGCGCCACTACTACGCCGCTGCACCTGCACAGCAACTCCACGAAGTCGTCTTCGTAAAATCGTAGGCAAGTCTGCATAAACAAATTTTATTATTGAATAAAGAGGGTAATTAGAAAATTATTTATTCAGGAACGTAAATAGAAAGAGGCGCTCATAGTCCAGTTGCACTAGGTGATTAGAAACAATCACCGAGGGTAAGCAACGACGGCGCGGTCAGTACCTGGATGGGTAACCGCTGGTGGCATGTTACCATGAGCGTCTCCGTGATTCGGAGGTCACGTTAAGCAGTCGGTCCCGGTTATTATCATATGATAACAGTCGTGAAGCTTAGTTGGAGGCCTTTGGGCGGCTTGAAAATATCCAATGGCAAGATTACGTAGCAACAACGTTGTCTTGCCAGTCCCCAACCCGCACTCGGCCAGCGCGGGGACGTATGGTCTTAACCCCTCTTCTGAGAGGAGACTCGAGTCCAGCAGTGGGACATTATGGGTTGTTGATGAAATAGAAATATGAATTTTTTTCTTACACGGACTTGTTTTATAGCACAATCTTTGTCTCTGAATAGTGCGTCTGTTATTGAAAAATTTTAACGTGCGTTATACTGGTAATCAAGTTGGCTTTAATCTTTCCCCAGATAAATCAAGATAAAAGTAGCATAAAAATTCAAACAAAAATATAATTTAGAAACTATTTGGGTGTTTTAAATTACTTTAAAGATTTGATCAGTGTTACAAAAATGTAAGGAGAGCAGATGATAAGGATCCGAGAATGCCGAGTCGGACAAAATCGTTACAAATCAAACATAAACGGGTCGTAGTTGGCACACATGCGAGTATAGTTCATTCACTTAGTTATGGTCACCTTGATCGCGCCGTTGTCGCACTTGTGGCAAACCCCCAAAATCAAAGGGCCCGTCTGTGGCGGCAATTATGATTTATAAGTTTACGTCGTTGTATGAATGAATATATTCGCATTTCACAACATTAACCACAATTGCGTGCGGGTGCACCGACACTATCTAAACGAATGGACTATACATGACCGACTGACCTCCAAGGTTTCCCCCTCGATGATGAGGTCCATGTCGTGGGGCGCGGTGGTGAGCTGCTGCAGCAGCAGGTAGGCGTGGTGGCGGCTGCTGCAGGCGCGCTCGGCCGCGGCGCAGTGCCAGCCCGCGCCGCCGCCCAGCTGCAGCGAGCGCGCGATGCACAGCGCCGTCTCCAGCTTGTCGCCCGTCAGCATCCAGATCTGTGCTAACATACGCACAGTGTGAAGCCGAGTCTCTCCACCGAACAAAAGTTGCCTACTTTCGTCTTGTCAACACGTGTTGGTGACAAAACTTTCTGTAATTTCTTGTGTTGCCAACAAAAATTGACAACAAATGTTGGGAACCGTGTTTCTGTTTTGTTGCAAATATTTATTGACTCTGTGGAGATGCTTAGTTGAAATATTTTTAAATAGTTGGCAACTCAGTGTAGACACAACGGAAACAAAAGTTTGCAATTTTCCGAAGAGTTGCGAACATTTGGAAACACTAAAATTGCCAACAATTTTGGTGGAGACGCGCCTTGACACGACCGACTATACCCAGGTATCATGGTAACGTCAATAACGTGTGGTAACCCCTTGAAGCCGTCGCCCCAGATTTGCGGCGGGGTGGCGTGTTCGAATCAGACTGAATAAAAGCCGCCTGAGATGGGAGAGATCCGGGAGTTGCTTTCATTACGACAGCCGGTCAATGACGTTGTGCCAACCTAAGGGTCACTCAGTGTACATAGATTTGTATACTCCAAGCATACCAGCAAATGTGGTTAACACAGTGGCGACTTCCACAGAGTTCAACAGAAAAACACGCTACAGCGCCATCTACCGAAGATACAGCGCCATCTAACGAAGATACACCGCACTACGGAGTTACGAACGAAACGAATCAACTACTAATCCTGAATCGCGGTGTAGAAGTTTTAGCGCCGATTAGCATATATACATCAACTCAGCATCAACAGTTGGGCCGAGAAAACCGGGCATGATCACCTCGCCTTGTTGGAGGATCCCCCCTTTGTGTTGGAGGGACATGACACCCATTTATTTTTTATGTTACAGGGGCAAACGAGCAGACGTATCGCCTCATGGCAAGCGATTACCGCCGCCCATGGCGGTTCAACAAGTACGGTGACGGCCTTTGTGACCCATTTCACCACAAACACCATGTGTAAAAATCAACATATTTTTTCTTTTTAATTGAAAATCAATATTAAGACAATTGATCTTATTTCTTTCAGTTGAACGTTGTATTAAGGTTTAGTACCTAAATTATAATCCGTGGTGACAAAGAGTTACCACCCCTATTCATCCCGTTTTTACCGTAAAGGCGCGTCTCCACCGAAGTTGCTGGCAATTTCAGTGTTTCCAACTAGATAATTTTTGTTGCCAACACAAGGAAATTACAGAAACTTTTGTCACCAACACGTGTTGACAACACAAAAAAAACTTAGTTTAAAAAAACCGACTTCAAAAACGTATAAAATAACTTAATTTGAATGTGCTACCAATTCATAGGTTTGAATTCGGAGCCAAGCCAAATGTAATCGTCGTTGACGTTCGTCTCGAAATATAGCGAGTGCGGTACCTACTATTACATTTTGGCTTGGCACCGACTTCAAACCTATGAATAGGTAGCACATACAAATTAAGTTATTTTATACTTTTTGAAGTCGGTTCGGTCGGAACGAAGTTTTTTTTCATATTTTTTTTTTTTTTTATGTATGGCCTGCCAAAATGACTCTACTCTGCCTGATGGAAAGCATAAGCAGAATCCAAGAGTATTGGTCGCCATACTCACTGCGAATGCAGACAATGCAGTATGGCGACCCACACTATGGCGGCCTAGTGATGCTGCTGCATCTTTGAGTCTCACACTCACAAGTTCCATACTTGTTGACTAGACTATTTGGGCCTCATTTTTCGCTTTTTAGTCTTTCTCAAGTCTCTCATCATCATTTCACCTAAATAACTTAAAAGAATACGACTAAAGGTAACATACATACTGTATAGAAAATAAAATCTCAAATTGACTATATATTATGAAATTAAATTATGTCTACAGAATATGAAGGCATGCAGACAATTGCCTTAACTTTATTGCAGGCGCTCACGTAAATTTGAGGGTTTCCTTCGATTTCCTTGGGATCCCATCACCAGATCCTGATATGGTGGCCATGGGACCACATGGGGAGCATACCCTTTCGAATACAAAAAGAATTTTCAAAATTGGTCCACAATTGAGGGAGTAATCAATGTACATACATAAAAAAAAAACCGATGAAATTGAGAAACTCCTCCTTTTGGAAGTCGGTTAAAAATTTAAACCTTTTGTTCGGTGGAGACTCGGCTTAAGAGCTTACCAAGGAAGCAACAGCACTACAAGGAAAAGAAAACTTACAACAAATCCTATACCAACTCATCTGGCCAACATGTTTTAATAGGCCAAGACCTTATTTCTAAGAAGAGTGCATATCTAGTAGTGAACTACTAAAATTGGTAATAACTACTATCAGATAACCCTTTGTTACCTTTATACCGGCAGTTCTGAGCATGCCAAGAGTTCTAGGAACGTCCTCAGCTAGTCTATCTTCGACTCCAGTCACCGCCAGTAATGTCAGGCCATGCTGTAGTTTGGACAACGCAGCCGTTGTACGTTCGCCGCGGTTCGTCAACGATAGACGGGCCTCTTTGTATTCGGTCTGTTGAAGAAAACATTTCGATTTAGGGACCCCAGTCGATATGTGACTACTATTCATCTAATCAATATGAAAAACCGTTTTGGAGAAGTACGATCAGAAACACCGGTTTTTGGTCGCGCACTTCCCCAAAACGATTCGACCGATTTGAACGTTTTTGTTTCTATATTTGGTAGGTATGAAAATAGTTTGTTAAGTCCTTATCACTCTTCTACCCCAATTCTTCATTTTCAATTCCGATTTTTTGGACAATTTATATGGCAGAACAACAATTGCCAGATCAGCTAGTTATTTACGTTTATATTGTTATGAAGAAAGATCATTCCAGAACAAGACTCGACACGGCTGAACATCGCGAATGTTCTCGTTGATTTCTTGAGGCACAGAATAATGAACCTTACATCGATATATATAGTGTCGAATATAGATAAACACCGGCGCGTTCTAATTACCTTGTTACTTGTAACTATCTATACCATAAAAAGAATGATACCAGATACCAAAAAGGATGAACTAGATATATAAAAATCAATAATAAATGAAGTACCCACCTCAAAAGCTTCATACTCTTGTTCGGTCAGAGTTTTTTTGGCCATGACGAGAGTTCGCAGTCCATCGGCGGCTAGCTTCTTGCACTCATCGCTGTGCCACTGAGAGTCCAGGAGAGGAGATAACGCCACATCCGCCCCTTTCACGTAGTACGTGATCTCACCCGTAATTTCCTCCTACCCACATATTTTTGAAATTTTAATTAACTTGAAATAGCAAAGCAAGTACGTAAACGATAGAACATCGAACATAATTATAATAAACGTACCTGTATAATAATACCCATCATCTTGCTCTCACTGGTAAAGGGGAATATCTGTTTGATAGAATACTGCTTGATCTCGTTAGCTGCTCTCAGTTTCAGTGAGATGTCGTGTAAATCGCGACGGTATAGCGATACACCCATCTGTTGAAATTGTATCAAATTACTTTCTAGTTTACTATGTCCACAATAATATCATAGAGAATTAATTTTTATTATATCGTGTTGGTTTTTAAATCGATCGAATATTCGTATTTCGTCATTTTCATAACAGAGGGGACCAGTGACATTTAATACGTTTCAAACTATGTGAAATGGCTAAATTATGTGGAAATAAAAAATTAATCCAATTATTATAATACGGTAAATTTATGTATATAAGTAATATTAAAAATTATATGTAAGCACGCACTCATGTACACGCATGCGTACACGCACGTAAGCTTGCACGTACACCAGTAATTTTGTTTCAGTAAGCTATAGTAAAATTAATGTGCAGATAATAACCATATCAGTCCATTTGACGAGCGCCACTTCATCAGGGCTGGCGGCCTGGTAGTCGCACAGCTGTTGTTGTGGCACTGCTCCACCGCAACTTATCGAGCCACCCATATCTGTATATAAACAGCAGTACATCGAGGTAGTAGCAAGTAGTGAAACACAGGGGTTAGTGTGAGTTAACATCACATCAATTCCATGGTCACTGTCGTGTCTGCCGACGAGAGCGAATTGATGTGAAAGAAACTCACACTAGACTCTCAAGACACCAGAAACTCTTAATCTAATCGATGCAGCGATGTGTTCCAACCAAAAAAAAAGTGTTTCTTTTTTGTATTTCCTAGTATAATTTATTAAAAATACCGTATCACAAAGTGTTAGGGGCTACATCCAAATTAATATGTGTTAAAAAAGTACCTACTTTGTTTCTATGTCGAAATGTAGTTTATAACCTTGAGACTTGTTACTCCTTATAATTTAATCCAATGACAAGACAAATGAAATTGAAGTGTCTGTTTGTAATATTAAAATAACATGTATGTATACACGGTAAATATACAAAAATAACATTTTTTTTTAAATGTGTGTCTTATTGTTCCGGCTAATCTCTGGAACGACTGGACCGATTTTGACGAGACTTTCACTGACAGATAGCTGATATAAGGAATAACTTAGGCTTCTTTTAGACTAGCTTCGACAAGCGGCGTTACCTGCGGTTGATGTTATACTGCGGGTAACCATGCGGTGGTCCATTTCTACACAGTAGGCCAGTATTTGGGGGGCTGGTCATAATTCCCCGACGCCTCATGTATCTATACAACACTTCATCTTTCTATATGTGTTCGTAAACATCCAATATGAACACCGCGGGGCTCAGCTAGTTATGGTTATACAGGATGTCCCAAAATTCAACGATAAGCGGGCGCCTAAAGGTAGACCTGCTAATGAGTACATAAGGAAAAAAAATAAAAAAATATACCTAGTTTTTTTTAGTTACAAGAAAAATTTAGAATTTCTTTGAAAATTTATACCTTTCATGATATTGCTACTATTCACCACAACTCTTAAAAACACCAAATTGCCCGCAGTTTTTACACAAAAAACGTTCAAAATAATTTTTTTTCCTACAATTTTGAAATATTTTTACTCTTAGTGTACTTTGACTCATGGTCTTGTAAAAAAAAAGTATGGACACCACTACGTAATAAATAAATAAAAAAAATGAAGGGTGTAAATTTTCAAAGAAATTCTAAATTTTTCTTGTAACTAAAAAAAAACTAGGTATATTTTTTTTTTTTTCCTTATGTACTCATGAGCAGGTCTACCTTTTGGCGCCCGCTTATCGTTGAATTTTGGGACACATGGTATGTACTGTATACCTGACTGGGCTTCTTCGGTCTCCGTGACGTCATAGACAGGAGTGACGTTGTGGCACAGCGCTATGGCGAGCACGGCCTGCCACACTTGCCGAGGACTCGCACTCAACAGTTCACTGGTGGACGTCGTGGGCGATGTCGGGAGAGATGGCGCGTCATTCGTCACGTACTGAGTTAGGAGAGCTTCAACCTACAATAAAGTAAAGCAAAAATCTATATATATATTTAAAATTAATCGCCGAAATGTATGTACGCGCATAACTTCCAATCGGCTACACCAAATTAAATAATTCTTTTTTTTTATGTGTTAGAGTAACTGAGGAAGCTGAGAACAGATATGTTAATATGGCGGTACGAGGTTCGCCTGGTCAGCTAGTACGTTATGAAATGCGTTTCATTCAGAAAAACTTACTGTTGTCTGTTCCCATCTTACCCCAATGGCTTTACATTGATCGATGAAATCTACATTAAAGCTATCGAAGTAAATCTAACGCTACCAGAAAATTAATTGAAGATTAAGAAGAAATATGTTGATGTGTCTATGTCTCTAGATGTTGTGTGGATAAGTCTACTTTTGTCATCAGCATTTTCAAAAAGAAAGAATATATATTTATTATGTGATATGAGTGATGAGTTAGTGGACCTTCTTGATCTACAAATAAATTAAAATACATAAAAAAATCCTATTACGTTCAACTATTTTTTATGAATCTTATCTGCTGTTTTTATTACTGGACTTCACTTGCTAATAAACTGGAAAGGTGTAATGTGCCTCAAGAGCTAATAAATGGACAACAATAATAAATAACAGATATATATCACGTTAAATACATATTTACACATAATACTCACATGACTCGATAGATAATCCACGCTTCGGCATGAATGGGTCGGCTCGACTGGGGTGATACCACGGCCTCACAGAAAACTGGTGTGAAATAGAACTTGCGGTGTGTTTTGCTGAGTGAGTGAGGATACCGGAGGCCCCCAACCCCTCCCCACATCCCCCAAAGGCCGGCAACGCACTTGTGACACCTCTGATGTAGCGGGTGTCAATGGGCGGCGGTAATCGCTTACCATCGGGTGATACGTCTGCTCGTTTGCCCGCTATTCCATAAAAAAAATACTGACCTCATAGAAATTGTTATTGTCAAAAAGGGCATTTCCCAGATGCAGTTTCTGAAACACCATCTCATTCTTGGTCAGGGTCCCAGTTTTGTCAGCAAGCAAGTATTGGATCCTGCCCAACTCTTCAGGGATTGTAGTGGACCGCATCACTGTGCCCTCGATCTTCTTATCTTTTTGTATTCTCCACGAGTAAAATGTTTTACCCATTTCAAGATTCACTCGCAAGCTGTAAACAGTAGTTATTTTGTTCCGAAACTTCAAGAACGTTCGAGATTCTAGATTAAGTTCTAACAATAATACATTGTGGCACAGAACAATGAACTTTACAGTAATATACATAGGGTTGAATATGGATCAACTGGAGTGATCCTACCTCAAAGAAAATCTGAGTTAAGCAATTATTTTATTTTTATTTTTGCCGGTTGAACGATTTTACCGCATATTCCAAGGGTTGCATGGCGCATGCATTCTACCAAGGTATTAATGGTTAAATTACTATGTTTTAAGACCAATTCTTTTTTTTTAAACACAACTCCCGCATTAGGAATAAAGATCCTGTGTCGCGGGGGACTTTACAGACATACATGAAACGGACACATTTAACACCCAAACTCAGAACAACAATTTGTGGATCACAAAAGTGTTGTCCCGTGTAGGATTTGAACTCACAACACTTGGCGAATTGGCAAGCGGCGTGACGACCGCCTAAACCACTAGGCCAACCGAGCAGTCAGTACAGTACTCACCTAATAGGAATAATGTACGAGAAAAGTAGAACGAATCTGAAGAGGAAGCCGAACCAGGGCCCCGTGAACCCCTTCAATATGATGAGCAATATGGAGGTGAACATGGTAGCTATAAAGAGTAGCTTGGTGAGGTCGTTCACTTGTAAATCCAACCTTCCCACCTTGGAGCGGGGTGTCGCATTGTTCATCACGCTACGGGTTTCACTACCTGAAGAATGCAAAACACAGTGTTAAGAAGTTACTTGAATAAGAGGAACTCTTTATATATATATATGAATCGCCGAAATATATGTACGCGCATATCTTCCGATCGGCTGCACCAAATTGGATGATTCTTTTTTGTGTGTGTTTGTTACTGTCAGGACAAGGTTTGTACCTATAGGAGAAAATTATAAGGAACCCATGGAGGCTTGAGGCGTACATAAATACTAAAACAAGTTATGGCGGTGCGAAGTTCGCCGGGTCAGCTAGTAATTTATGTTAATAGATTCCTATCTGTATCCTACGAATAAATTATTTCGCATGAATGATTAATGTTACATGTAATACATTTATTTCCAATCAGTTCTAAAAATAAATATGATAATAGCTGGTTTATTTCATCACGTCTTGGCATAAAATTTCAAATATACTGATTGAAATATTTTGTCAAGTTTTGAATTACACTGATTTGACGTCATCATCATCAGTCAATCGCAGTCAACTGCTGGACATGGCCTCTGCAATTTAACGTCACTTTGTTTGACACTCGGCTTCTCGTATCCAGCTTCTGCCAGTCATCTTGAGCAAGGCATCACTCCAACTGCGCCTACATTACGTTTGCCCAGACGCTGAATGGACTCGACAGTCATAAATTACACTGTCATGTTAAGCCTTTTTAAAAAAAAAGGTCAACTCCAGCTCTCGTAATATTCCTGAGTCTCGGTAAACTTTATAATCATACATGAAAAGGACATAACAAACATTCAGACTTGGAAAAACTATTTGTGGATCACACTAAAGGTGACAGTGACGACATTGGAAATTATAGGCCTATAGCTCTGGTACCTATATTATCAAAAATATTTGAGAAATACATAAATAAAGAATTAAATGATTACCTTGAAAAAAACTATATCTTAGCCAACGAACAAAAGGGTTTCCGTTGCAATAAATCAATAAACATGGCCATATATGATTTTTTGAAAAATGTCATCAAGAATGTTGACAGTAAAATACCTGTCTGTTCCATATACATGGACATGACTCAAGCCTTTGACTATGTGGATCATGCAACTCTCCTAGGTAAACTAAATGCATATGGCATAAGAGGAAATGTGCTAACACTAACAGAATCTTACCTTAAAAATAGGAAACAGTACACCGAGATTTTAAAAGTAGATATCGAGACTAAAATCGAAAAAGTATACCGATCTGAATCACGCATAATTCAATATGGCGTGCCACAGGGTAGCGTTTTGGGCCCATTATTGTTCATTCTCTACATAAATGATTTACCTAATGCAACCAAGAACCAAATATCTCTTTTCGCAGATGATAGCACTATTACTGTTAAGTGTAACGATAACGATAGTTATGAATCCGACATTAATAACGCACTAAGTTCAGTTGTCAATTGGCTAGACGGAAACAATTTAAGACCTAATGTTGATAAAACAATGATTATGCATTTTAGTCAGAGGATTCTAACACCACAACTACATATATGTGCTAATGGCAATTTTCTGAAACAAGTTGAGTCCACCAAGTTTCTTGGAATAATTATTGATAAGAAACTTACATGGAAGCCTCAAATTGAGCAATTAACGAAGAGAGTTAACAAGTCAGTGTATGCTCTTAATGAACTCCGTCAAATAACTGATGAAAATGCTCTTTTGACTGCATACCATGGCCTAGTGGCGTCGATTCTTAGGTATGGCATTATATTTTGGGGGAACTCTGCGCATAAAGAAATTATCTTTAAGGCACAAAAACGGTGCATAAGGGCAATGTTTTCTTTAAATGTAACAGACAGTTGTAAACCATATTTTAAAAAGTATAACATTTTAACCTTGCCCTGTCTGTATATACTTGAAGTGGCTTTGTTTGTAAAGTGTAACTTGCACTTATTTGTTTTGGCCTCAGACGCGAATGGTAGAATTCAAAGAGACAAAAATAGACTATGCTTTTATAAATCTAACACCACACTAATGCATAAAAGCGTATTCGCAATGGCCCCAAAAATTTATAATAAACTACCAAGAGACATTAAAGAACTAAATGTAATCAAATTCAAAATAATGTTGGGGAAGCTACTTTGTCAGAAATGTTATTATAGTGTTGCTGATTTCTTGTCGGATAAATTATAAATATGATATTATTGACATATTAGTTTTAAATTAATTATTAGTGATTTCTGACCTTTTCATCTTTTTATTTTTAATTTCAATTGACATTTTTCTTTTATAATATTTTTACTAATACAACCTTGACATTATATGTATGTATAAAAATCTAAAACTCATTGTATTTGTTCAATTGAAGTTTTTTTTTTGTGACATTATTTTACGCATTGATCTGTATGTTGTATTAGTCGGTACCAAACTTAATTCTATTTGCTATTTTTGTAACGATGTAAAATAACAACAACCGCCATTAAAATTTGCACACCTGAGAAAGGTAATAAATCAGCGCAACTACACACATCAAAAGTGTCTAGGGATCAAGCATTTTTATGCGGATTTCTTGAGATTGAGATGTGGCTTTGGCCCTGGCCTGCTCAGTCGCCAGACTTGAACCCGATTGAGCATGCATGGGATATGCTACAGAGAAGAGCTCTGCCGAATATGGAGGGTATCCAGTCGCAAGAAGACCTTTTTTTGTTGTTGCAACGAACATGGGCGGCCATTCCACAGCGTGATTTGGATGAACTCATTTTGAGTATGCCAAACCGATGTTCTTGTGTTAGTGTTCGCGGTAGAAACACGGATTATTAATTGTTTAAGTTACCTAATAAAATTTTAAAGAAAACTGTTATTTCAGTCTTTTTTTCGAACTTTAATGTTAGTGGTTCAAATGTCAAAAATCCTTTTATTAGGAAAATGGCAAATTTCTTTATTAATGCAAAGGTGACTTGGTTTATCGTTACTGTGACAAACGAAAACACTTTATTTGATGAATCCTTAAAGAAAATTTTAATTAATATCAATCAGGAGAAAAGTTATTGCAAAAATATATGTTGATCCCTAGACACATATGTTGATCCCTAGACACTTTTGATGTGTGTATTTATATGTATCATGACAGCTTTGTACCTACCTGTTTTATGCAAATAAATGATTTGATTTGATTATACTTGGTATTTTTACCCGACTACGGCAAAGCCAAAGGGTTATGATTTTGACAGGCTATGTATGTATGTATGTTCATTTGTTCCCTCATAGCTCCTTAACTACTTATTAGAACTGGACAAATGAGGTATCGTTAGAAGCGTCTTGATCGTCTGCTGGTTATAGGTATATGACGTGTCGCTGAATCAAATGTGGCGCCCTCTAGCCGACATAAAGTAATGAATTAAAAAATTATTTAAGATAAATGTACCGTAAAGGGTGTTACTTGTACATTTCAAATATATATTATATATTAATAATGGCACCAAAACATTTTAAATAAAAAAAAGTAAAAACTAAAACCCTACTACGACAAAAAACGACGCTGAAAAAGTATGAAACAAGTTTGAAAAGCCGTAGTTACACGTTACATAGAAACGCACCATAAAACTTTAACAACGTGTGACTACGGCTTTTCAAACTTGTTTCATACTTTTTCAGCGTCGTTTTTTGTCGTAGTTGGGTTTTAGTTTTTACTTTTTTTTGCTAACATACAATGTTTTCGTTTCATTCATGTTAAGGTATTAATATATATCTGAAGAGAATTCTAATATGTATTGTATAAAATGAGATCAAAGTTGTCAGTGATTCAAGTGGAATAAATCTTACCAGTATAAATAACAAGGCCGGTGGCCTGTCCCGAAGCGACGACGCATCCACTCCACAACGTATTTTCTATCTCCAGAGAATCACTTTCTTCTTCGTCCGATCTAGTGCAAGTGCCGATAAACGAGTGTATATCTTTTACGGGACTCTCAATAAATATCTGTGCATTGATGTCCAATAGATGGGCGTCTGTAGGCAGTTTCTGTATCGATGGTAATGGAATTCTGAAAGGGTGAAATTAGAAGTAAGATGAGTAAAGTTTTAATGAATTGAAATTGGCGTCTAGTATTTTTGAATGCTATTATTTTTATATTGAAATAAAGAACACAAAAATTGTTTCTACCTATGTCCGTTAAAGACTATGTCCAACTGGTAAACAATCGAATCAATGTGTCCCAAATTGGTTTCATGGTTTATCACTAAAACAACGCATGAAGCACATAAATAAAAAAAACGATTACATACATTATTCCAATAAATGAACAAAAAAATTTTCAATTATTAGCGCAGGTCGACAAGCTGGGTAACCATTAGTATTATATTTAACATGATATAAGAACACCATAGCATAAAATACTGAATCACACAGTGTTGAAGAGTAGTGCTAAGTCGTACAAAACCCTGAGCCTCGTTAATTCTCATAATTTAATCCAAGGTACAAGGTACTTGTATTACATGTTCAAGACATGGTTTGATTCAACTGTGTATTTCGAAGTAATTAAATTGTTTTGGAATCGAGAATTGTTTTTCAAGGAGTGAAACATTCTGCTGCAGTTCATTCATTATAATCATGTTTTTTATTATTAAATATTAATAACCACTTACCATAGTTTTTATCATAATTAACTCACTAAGCAATCAAAATACCTATACTATATACGTTATCGTGTACACACTATGTGCAATGATAGGTTTTTTTTGCTAAATTAAGTTTCTATAAACCTTTTAAAACAGTTTTGTATCTGAAATCCAGTACCTTAACTTCCAATCGATCTCCCCATCCAATTGGTCAGTCCTTATGAAGACAGTGCCCATAGTTTCGTTAGTCCTCAATAGAATCATATCGGCGGGGACCCTTTGCCCTTTATGGAGCATAACTATATCACCAACGCGCAGTTTAGACGCTGCGACTTGTTCTGTGACGAATGGCCTGTAGCCATCTTCAGGAGTGTCTAGTACTATCCGTTCGTAGCGTTGTCGGTTGACTTCCTTATCTCTTCTGCAAGTGTAACATATTCAAACAATTATTACCATACTAAGCACTAGCTTTTTGCAAAATTGTATTTTTAGTAGACAACTAGCTTTTGCCCGCGGCTCCTTCCGCGTGTATGTCGGTTATCGCGGTAAAAATAGTTCTAACTGTATTTTTCTATTTTCAAATCTACCACCGAGTAAATTAAAACACCCATTTTTAGCTGACAAATATTTGACGCTAATCAAAGAATACAAAGACAAGCCTTAAAGTTGATTAGGCTGTATAGATATTAATCTATATCAGCAACAACCCAATAACATTTGCGAGAACGAAATCCGTAGGGGCAACTAATTGTAAAAAATAATAATTCATACTTACTTAGCTTACTAATCTATACTTATAATAATAATAATTTTATTTGCACTCAAAATTTTACAATTACTCTTAATCACATAATTTTATACAACCGAAAAATGATAAATACAAGTAAAAAGAGGTTGTCGTTGACTGCTATTCTAGTGTTAACTGTGTTACAGCAGCCAGCGTCTGCCACCCTGTGTGACACTCGTTACATCATTTTAGTGGCGATATCGTTAAACAAAGTTAAATTATTAAGTATATATATATATATATTTTAATTTAAGAAAAATATAAGGTCAGTGAATGGGCGTATAGAGTGCAGTAAATGTGTAATTGGTGAGAAGTTTATTTAATTTATTTACGTGTGTGTGTGTGTGAATGTGTGTGTGTGTGTCTGTGTGTGAGTGTGAATGTGTGTGTTTGTGTGTGTGTGTGGCGATTTCTGCTTGAAGGTCATCACATGGAACCGGTAAGTATTGTTTCAGTATTTACGTAGTTCAAGGTTTTAAGCCAATTGTGTATTATCAACCTGCATTTGTTTATGGGAAGGGAGTAAATATTATTGATGCGGTTAGCAAGATTATAAAGTCTGCTACCAATGACATAATACTGGCAGTGTGCTAGTGTTGTTCTATGAGTTACCAAATGATGTATTTTAGTTCTTTGACGTGTCGTAATTGGTTTGAATTCTGTATTTTTATGCTTGCGCAGTATGACCGATTTAATGAAGAGTTGCCTAACGGTTAAAGCAAGACATTCACTGTAAAGGACATCAGTGCTATATCTGCGTGGCTTGCCCATCATAACCTTTAAAATGGCTCTTTGCGCGCGTTCCAATGGGAGCATAATTGAGCTGCCGATGCCACCCCATGTCACGATGCAGTATTGTATTAGGCTTTGAGCAAGTGCATAATAAACACACATTAAGGTCTCGTAATCTGCTGACGGTCTAATTTTTTTGAAGATCGGAATTAATTTACGAATACGGTTGACAACATTGTTTATGTGTGCAGACCAATTTAGTGAGCTGTCCATTGTAATACCCAGGTATTTTATGTTGGAAGTACGAACCAATTTAGGGCACGAACAATCAATTCCTTGACAGCAGCCATGAACCACAATGTGAAAATCAGTGGACGGTTGGGTATTAGCACGATGGGTAAAAGCGATGAATTTTGTTTTGTTAATATTCAATGTCAAGAGATTATCATTCAACCATCTTAACACATCTCTAAGTGCATTTTCTGTGTGTCGCTTAGCATCATCCCAGTTTTCCCCATGCACAATTAGTGCTGTGTCATCAGCGTAGGTGATAATGTTGCAATTTGGTAGGATCTTGGTACATAAAGAATTGATGTACACAAGAAAAAGAGTGGGATCGAGGACACTACCTTGTGGAACTCCATAGGAAATGGAGGCTTGGGAACTAGTATGTATGCCTACTTTTACGGACTGGGTTCGGTTTGAGAGATAAGAATGAAAAATGTCAAGTGCTACCCCACGAACACCAACTGACTCTAACTTACAAATAAGTAGCGGAATCGAAACAGTATCGAAAGCCTTAGACAAATCCAAGAAGACGCCTATCACTTTTAAAGAAAAAGAGCAGCCTATGTCCGTGCTCGAGAATCCAATGTCAAATGTCATTGAAATCGGCGCATCAGCATCTTGCAGCGGTGAAAGCGTTACAGACAGGCACAGAGTTACTTCCGAAGTTAATATATTAATAAATATGGATGGTAACTGTTTAGAAACATAACTTGGCCTACATTTTTACAGAGTAAAATTGATATTTTCAAGTGATAGTAAATACTAAGTAGCTTGAGTCTCGTTTGCCACGGCAAAGAGTATACACAGTCACAAACTGTATGTGTGCCAAATTATATCTGAATTTATTTATCTGTCTTAGAAGTGGTCTTAAATAATAATAGGTCTTTACCTATGAAATTGCCGTTTTGTATGCAATAAGTGAAAGTACTTATTTTTTCAAACTTTTTTATTTCTGTTATTCGAAGTAATCACCCATGCAATCGATGCATCTTTGCCCACGCATTGGCAGTTTATTGATGCCCTTCTTGTAAAAATCTGCTGGACGGGAGGCAACAAACTCTTGGAGACTGTCTGTTGCACAGTATGGGGTCGCGCGTTGTCGTGAAGCAGCTGCAAGAGCTGGGGTTGGAAGCTCTCCCTCATCCGCCATACTCACCAGACCTTGCACCTACCGACTATTACTTTTTCCAAAATTTAGACAACTTTTTAGTGGGTAAAAAATTCAATTTCCGAGAGGCAGTACAAAATGCCTTTGAAGAGTTTGTTGCCTCCCGTCCAGCTGATTTTTACAAGAAGGGCATCAATAAACTGCCAATGCGTTGGCAAAGATGCGTCGATTGCATGGGTGATTACTTCGAATAACAGAAATAAAAAAGTTTGAAAAAATGAGTACTTTCACTTATTGCATACAAAACGGCAATTTCATAGGTAAAGACCTATTAGTTATTCCTTGCACAAAGGTTTTAATGGAATATGTATGTAGGTATATCTTGATATCAGGACTTTAATTTTTTTTATTTAAACTAATTGGAAACTTCTTCTAGTGTTGGAAAACTAATTTATCGATGAAGGCTACAGGTGCAATTAATCGTTATACTCGTAGTTAATAGGAGCCGAGTAAAAACATATGCACTTGGCTGTATTGAACAGCAAGCATTGTTTAAACGTGCTAGTAGTTAAACATACATCTTACTAATTTTACACGTCATAATGAATATCATCGCTCAATGATACTTTATTTTATAAACAAAGTACCTATACTGCATCAGAAAAAACCCAACAAATCCTTATCATATTATTATCCTGCCATATTAAATTTTAGTGTGAAAAAGTGGCTGACTGAATACGAGCATAGCTTAGCAATAACAAATACAATAAGTATTTGTTATTGCTAAGCTATGCTTCCTCCTGACTAGATCAAACTGATTGACTGACTGAGACTGACAAAAATCGTGGATTCAATTCCCAAATGACAAATAATTGTATGATGAGTACTTTCGTTTGTTCTGTTTGTAGAGAGAGAGAGAGAGAGAGAGAGAGAGAGAAGAGAGAGAGAAATCAGGCAGAGTAGAATCATTTTGGCGGGCATACATAAAAAAAAAAGAAAAAAAAAGAAAGATGGCTTTATATCCATATATAAGTATGTTTATCAGCGGTCCCGCTACTGTATGTATACCTACTATAGATATAGGCTCTGCTTATTTTGAGATTGGATGGTCGTATGTGAGATGTATGTATTTATTATTACCAGTGGGCACCCAGTGGGCGAATTTCGACCATTATAAATTAGTTTTTTCTTTTTTTAGCTATCTGCACTCCTCCTCGATATAAACTTTAATTGTGCCAAATTTCATACTCCTCCGTTCGCAAAATGTTAGTTAAAAAGGTTACCAAGTTTTTGCTTCACGTATTAATCACTTATTATAAAACAAAATCCTCTGCCGCGTCTGTCAACACAAAAGCTACTGCACGGATTTTTATGCGATTTTTACCAATAGGTAGAGTGATTCTCGAGGAAGGTTTAGGTATATAATTTGTTAAATTTTTGAGTATATTAACTAAAATATAAAGATATTTGTTAAATACGTCGGAAATACACACATCAAAAGTGTCTAGGGATCAACATATATTTTTGCAATAACTTTTCTCCTGATTGATATTAATTAAAATTTTCTTTAAGGATTCATCAAATAAAGTATTTTCGTTTGTCACAGTAACGATAAACCAAGTCACCTTTGCATTAATAAAGAAATTTGCCATTTTCCTAATAAAAGGATTTTTGACATTTGAACCACTAACATTAAAGTTCGAAAAAAAGACTGAAATAACAGTTTTCTTTAAAATTTTATTAGGTAACTTAAACAATTAATAATCCGTGTTTCTACCGCGAACACTAACACAAGAACATCGGTTTGGCATACTCAAAATGAGTTCATCCAAATCACGCTGTGGAATGGCCGCCCATGTTCGTTGCAACAACAAAAAAAGGTCTTCTTGCGACTGGATACCCTCCATATTCGGCAGAGCTCTTCTCTGTAGCATATCCCATGCATGCTCAATCGGGTTCAAGTCTGGCGACTGAGCAGGCCAGGGCCAAAGCCACATCTCAATCTCAAGAAATCCGCATAAAAATGCTTGATCCCTAGACACTTTTGATGTGTGTAGTTAAGCCGCACATCTTCTGAGAGTTACGTAGGCTATATTATATATGCCGTAAATAACCCGTGCGCGCGGACGCGCTGCTAGTATATAGAATAATAATGAAAACACTTACCTATGTCTTCTGAAATCATCTACAGCTTCTCTAATCAAGGTCACAGCTAATACAAAGCCTAATGGTCCCCAGTATGTGTACAAATAACCGATGCGAATGCTTGGGATAAATTGACTCACAGCCATCACTAGGAAATACATGTTTAGGAAGAAACGAAACTGCTCATACAGCACGAGAGGTAGGAATGTGATGATGTTGTATTTCTGAAAAGAAAATGGACTAATTATTTATTTATTAAGGCAATTACAACAGGTAACAAAGAAGGCATTATTTTTTAGGATAAATAAAGGTTCAGTACTGATTGGTACCCTTCCGTAATCACACAGCATGATATTCAAAGTAAGATAAAGAGGAAAATATTTTTTAGATAATTAGACCCAAACAGATACAATGATACATGGTTTTACTACACTTCTAAAGCGGTAGAGCGAGAATATTTCTTTTAAAAACAGTAGCTCGTGAGTCGAAAATGTCGACTTATCCATCATTCATTTCCGTAATCTATACTAATATTATAAAGCTGCAGAGTTTGTTTGTTTGAACGCGCTAATCTCAGGAACTGCTGGTCCTTTCAGTGTTGGATAGTCCATTTATCGAGGAAGGCTATAGGCTATATTTTATTTTATTTTAAAATTAGGGATCCGTAAGAAAATTGCTATTTCGTAACCCAAGGTGTGAAATCGAAAACCTATTTTTGCGTGCGCTGCAAAAACTATTGACAATAGAACAAAATAATGTATTACGGGTTTGTAGGTCCCATTAAGATCTACAAAAAAGTCCGCGAGACATTTCGTTTAGACGTTATCACGAGTATAAGACGCTAAGAGTTGGTAGCTAATAATGAGTTATTTGTCAAAGAGTTTTTATCAACATAATACCTAATATTAATATTTATCCGAATAAATGTGTTGTTGATTATGAGTATTAGATCTTAGAAGAGTATAATAAATACATCTATACTAATATATGTATAAAGCTGAAGAGCTTCTTTGTTTGTTTGAAAGCGGTAATCTCAGGAACTACTGGTCCAGTTTAAAAAAATCTTTCAGTGTTAGATCATCACGCTAAGACTAATAGGAGCGGAGCACCAATGAAGAATGTTTCAAAAACGGGGGAAAATTATCACGCTACGGGCAATAGGAAACGCAAACGACATTGCGTGGGTCCTTCCTTCCTAGCCTTCCTTGATAAATGTACTATCCAACACTGAAAGATTTTTTCAAATTCGACCAGCGGTTCCTGAGATGAGCGCGTTCAAACAAACAAACAAACTCTTCAGCTTTATAATATTAGTATAGAATAGATAGTATAGATTTTTTTTATAGACAAGTCGCTCACTAGGAGTACTCCTGTGTGTCAGGGGCTTTACAAAATACACAAAGAATATCCAAACTCCGAACAAAAATTTGTGGTTAACAAAGTGTTGTCCATTTCTTTTTAACCGACTTCCAAAAAGGAGGAGGTTCTATGTTCCACTGTATGTTTTTTTTTTGTTGATGATGGAAGGTGGAAGGTACAACTCCTCAACGGTTAGGAGTTGGAGAATAATTCTTTCAATTTCATACGTATCTAAAGACCTTCAGTCGTATACTTTCAAGCTATTTAGGTGAGCTGATAATAGAAGATTAAACTCTTCAACAGTTAGGGATTAGAGGATGATTTTAATATTACACGTACCTTAATTTGTATTCTTGATGATGAAATAATTCAACTTACTACTTACGTAAGATTGTTTGCACTAAAAACTGTAAAATAAAAACTTTTTATAAAAAAAAAAAAAAACGACTTCCAAAAACATCCAACGAAAACTCTCTGTCAAAAAACACTTAAAAGCGTAAAATAAACTGGTTCTTCATAAATTGCCTATACCTAATTCTTTATTCATTTAAATAGTAGTATTATAATGGGTGCTAGGTACCTAAAATCTGTTTGAAGTCGGTGCCAAGTGACTATCGCTTAGACTTTTGTAATTGTTCGTTTGTATTCTTTTTGGCTTAGCACGCAGTTCGCAGTCGGGTATAAAGTACGCCAAATTTGATAATGAAAAATGTTATCGTAGCTTATATCGTCGCCGAAATATTCAGCTATATATTTTACTTCCTTGTAAAATTGTGACGTATAATGTTACACGCAAGATTATCTTTTAGATTTGGATTAAAATCAAAAATGTTATAATGATACAAATTGAAACTTGAATGATAAATAACGTAAATAACGTGACGCCTACTTCCCAGAGGGGTAGGCCACAAACATTTAATTTCCACTTACTACAGTCCTGACACACCACATTTATCAACCGCTGCATGTAATATATAACTCTAAGTCGAATAATATATACTAACTAGCTTTTACACGCGGCTTCGCTCACGCAGACTTTCATCCCCTGATTTACCCCCTTAGGGGTGGTATTTCAAAAATTCATTTCTTAGTGCTCACTTACGTTATATAAATAACCTACATGCAAAATTTCAGGATTATAGCTTCAGTGGTTTGGGGTGTGCGTTGATCTCTGGGTATGTCAGTCAGTCACCTTACTCTTTTATATATATAGAAGATATGTATTGTGGCGATCGAGGCCTTCGCAGTGAAGAGCTATACAACCTCCGCGTCAAAATATGCAACTGGCAGATGAAAACTCCTGTTTGAAGCGAATGTTCTATAATTGATTTTTATAATTTGTAACCTTGTTTTTTTGAATTCTGAAGAAGTGATACACTGCAGGGATCGCGGAGTCAAGAATAGCAGTGAAATATAAATAATTGTATTCCTATATTGTAAAATTCTTACCTGCCAGTAAAAACGTACAATACGTTTAGTCGTGTTGTTATTGCCTAAACAGGCATACCATAGTCCCCTGACAACAGAAACCCCTAGGCGTCGTACTTGAGAAAGTATGGGTGCCGCAGCATTATAAAGCTGTAATTTGTTATGGTTGAATGTGGTAATCTTTGAATTGGTGGAACGAGCTGTAGGCACAGGAACTGCAAGTGGACTATGTACTGCACCCTTGTTCGAGAGCTTATTTCGAAGCGAGCTGATTACGTTACAATTCCGATTAGTGTGTCATTGTAGTAGGGAGTTTCTAGCAAATAATACTACATTCAGTAACAATTCCGTTCTGAGTTGAAATGTGCCTTCATAATTAGTTACTTTTTTAATTAGGGATTGGGTTTTAGGTAAACTCAGTTACTTGGTTAATGCATAGAAAGAATTACACATCATTTTTAAAATTATGTGATGCATGACTCTGAGATGGCAAGAAATATGAATGAAAATGAGTCATGCAAATAGGCGTTTTAGGTATTTATTAGTCATGGGTGTGCCGCATACAGGATATAGCTTTTAGAGGACCATTATCATGAATACTTTGATAAGAGTGTGTGTGTGTGATTCACAAATTGTTGTTCTGAGTCTGGGTGTTCTTTGTGTCCGTTTCATGTATGTTTGTAAAGTCCCCGCAACACAGGATTTATTCCTAGTGCGGGAGTTGTCTTTTTTAAAAAAAGAAAAAAGAAAAGAGTAATGGTACTCTTGTCATTGAATGAGCAAGTATGAGACTAATATCGCCGGGTTAAACACAAAACCGATTGTCTCTATTTATTAATAAAAGACAGAGGTAAAATTTTATTTAATTTTTTTAACGATAGAAATTAGTGTTTGCGTTTAGCATGGTAACTATTCGAAACTTCGATAGTCATAGAATACGCTCGCACATTGCCATTGCTTCAAAACTAATGACTTCATTTTTTAACCGACTTCCAAAAAGGAGGAGGTTCTATGTTCCATTGTATGTATTTTTTTTTATGTATGTTCACCGATTACTCCGTCAGTTGTGGACCGATTTTGAAATTTTTTTTGTATTCGAAAGGGTATGCTTCCGAGGTGGTCCCATTGCCAGCATATCAGGATCTGATGATGGGATCCCAGGGAAATCGAGGGAAACCCTCATTTTTTATAGGCACATACTATGTTTCTCGTATATTTTCTGAAGGTACACCGGTATTTGCGTCTGGTAGTCATCATTTTATGATGATGAGCTGATGATGCAAGGTACAACTCCTTAACGGTTAGGAGTTGGAGGATAAATCTTTAAATATCATACGTATCTAAAGACCTTCAGTCGTATACTTTCAAGTTATTTAGGTGAGCTGATGATAGAAGGTAAAACTCTTCAACAGTTAGGGATTAGAGGATGATTTTAATATTACACGTACGTATAGACCTTAATTTGTATTCTTGATGATGAAATTTGATGAAATACTTCAACTTACTACTGACCTACGATTGATTGCATTAAAAACTGAAAAATAAAAACTTTTTATAAAAAAAAAAACCGACTTCCAAAAAAACATCCAACGAAAACTCTATGCCAAAAAAAACACTTAAAAGCGTAAAATAAACTGGTTCTTCATAAATTGCGTATACCTAATTCTTTATTCATTTTAATAGTAGTATTATAATGTGTGCTAGGTACCTAAAATCTGTTTGAAGTCGGTGCTAAGCCAAAAAGAATACAAACGAACAATTACAAAAGTCTAAGTGATAGTCACTTGGCACCGACATCAAACAGATTTTAGGTACCTAGCACACATTATAATACTACTATTTAAATGAATAAAGAATTAGGTATACGCAATTTATGAAGAACCAGTTTATTTTACGCTTTTAAGTGTTTTTTTTGGCAGAGAGTTTTTGTTGGATGCTTTTTTGGAAGTCGGTTTTTTTTTTATAAAAAGTTTTTATCTAACGTTTTCAAAGCCGCTCATTAAAATTGTTGATTGGCTTTTTTGGACCAAATAGTTGGTTTTGCCTTAAACCCGGCGATATACCGTCACCTATTGATATCTCCGGTATCCTTACAAAAGTAAATGTTTGAATTTATTACAATGTTGACATAACTTAAAAATCAAATACAATTAAAAATTAGTATTGATATTTTTGATTATCTATAATTAATGTAATGAGTCTCTCATTACATTAATTACTGTTCAAATATGTAATTTTATATTTATTTATTACTAGTTGTTGCCCGCGGCTCCGCCCGCGTATATGTCGGTTATCGCGGCAAAAAGTAGCCTATGTGTTATTCTGATGTATAAGCTATTATACTGTACATTATGTGTTTATAATATTAGTATGTATTACAGCTACAGAATGATCATAAGGGAAACAAACACTTAACCTCTACTATTCAATGTGGACTGTATTTTTTTCATTCGGATATACAGGGTGAATTTTTGAGACGGGACAGTAAGGGCAGGTACCTTAAACATTATAGTTACAGGAAAACGCTTTTAGGAGACTATCCATAAATTTTTAAGATATTCTGAACTGCATTTACAGATTTTGGAAAAAATGTACAGTCAGCAAGAAAATGGTCATTTTAAACAAAAACTTTTTTTGATGGCAATCAATCCTGTTTCTTATAAGGATCGAAAGTCTCTACTGGACCGACTGAGGTTTGAGTACTAGAAATGTCAGAAATCGCAAAAACTCTTCCCATACATTTGTACGGAAATACAGGGGGCATAAGATAATTACAGTTTTTGTCAAGCTGGCCTCGTGGCTGTTCTTATAAGCAAAAGCGTCTACCTAAGTAGACAATCATCATAGTTGCATCGTTAATCTTCTACAACATTAGAAAAAAACACCCACTTCAAGAGCGACTTATCTGGACAATATCTCTGGATCAGATTCCACATAGGTTAAAATAGCAATCTCCGTGTCTATGTCCAGTACATGAGGCTGCCGCACTAACTTGTTTTTGAATGAACTATATTCTTTGAGATTCTTCAAAAGGTTTGTAATTACCTTTCTTGATGGTACTTGTCGCAACGGATACTTATTAGCGTACCACACCAATGCAGATTCCGAGTTCCTATTATTTACAAAATATGCTTCAATTAAGTCTAAACGTTTGCGATTTAAAGACATTTTTTAACAAGAAGTTCTTAAATTACAACTAACAATCTAGAATTTTCTCAGCACAAACAAGAATGACCTGAATCGAATTCGAAGTTTGAAATTATATCTTTTTTTACTAACCTACTTTTCAGCCAATATTCTTTATAGCGGATTATGGCGGATCTACTCATAACAAAGAGTTAGGCTAATTTAGAGGTTTGACTCTTTTACCGTAATGTATGGGAAAAGTGTTTTGCGATTTCTGTAGTAGTAGAGACTTTTGATACTTATTAGAAATAGGATTGATTGCCATCAAAAAAAGTTTTTGTTTAAAATGACCATTTTCTTGCTGACTGTACATTTTTTCCAAAATCTGTAAATGCAGTTCAGAATATCTTAAAAATTTATGGATAGTCTCCTAAAAGCGTTTTCCTGTAACTATAATGTTTAAGGTACCTGCCCTTACTGTCCCGTGTCAAAAATTCACCCTGTATAACAATTTGTACTTTATCATTCTGAACAATACTACTCAATGTTCATTATTCAGTGTCTGTATCAGAGTATTTCATATAGAACAAAGAATTCTATTGTAAATGTAATTTGCATGTGATGAAGGACTGTAATCTGTCAGATATAGGCAAAAGCTTACTAAAAAAGAGGCAACAATGGTATGCCATATAACACAATTTATTTTTTGACATTATTTTAAAATAAATAAAATAGGACAAATATGTAAAATATTGACTAATAAGGAGGAATTAGGAGATGAAGCTAATATCTTCTATTCATTATCCTAAGTCCTAGTCCTAAGTTCCTTGTATAAGCTGGACACACTACTAGTCTCTGCTGGAGCCAGATTTATTTTTGTCAAGATTTATGTCTTTTAGTTTTTTATTATGATTATTAACCAATACAGGTAATTGCCACTTATTATGATATTATACACTAATACCTATATTATACACTCACCAAAAAGTTTGTTATAAATTAATTCAAGTTTTATAGAAAAGTTTCAGGGAAGGACTGTTGAAGAAGGATAAAATCATTGATTGTTATAACTGACCTGATTACAAACATAATTGGGTGGAAATTCATCATCAGGTAGATGTCCTAAATGTATTATTCTCGAACTCAACTTCTTACGAAATCTCCAAAATTGTAATCTAAAACAGTTTAAGACATTAATATCAGCGTAATTACTGCGCCAAACAAAGAATAATTAAAATTTTTACCTTGACCATAACGATTTCTTTTTTGGACGCGTCAGCAGTGGTGTGGTCTCCATATTAAAATTATAATAATTAGTCACACTACACTTTTAACATTATTTTTCATAAATTATGAAGTTATCGTATGTCTGTATTACATATACTAGAATAAATAAAGAAGACAGCAACAAAAACAACTCCATACACTAAGAAGTATATTTTGACAACTTTAATTTGACAGCTAACGTCAGCAATGTTACCCAGCGGAAATAATCCGAGTTCGAAAAAAGAGAACAAACTTTAACCTTAGAGCATATATATCTGAAGAGATAGCCGAACGGGCTGAAAGCGTGATCAGAGTAGATAGAGAGAGAGACTTAGTTTAGGTAGTGTCTGTCTCTCTCACGCAAGCTTCTGATTGGTGGACGCACATACCAATTTGCTTGACTGACAAACTCAGTCTCTCTCTCTACTCTCTCTCTCAGTTTATCTCCGATCACGCTTTCTACTCGTTCGGCTACCTCTCAAGATATATATGCTCTAAGCTTGTCAATGTCAGTTGTCCTGCGCCTGTCAGGATAATAAAATGGTAACATCATCAAGTCGTCGTTGAGTAAGTAAATAAATATGGCTGCGTGTGGTAGCATCGGGGCGTGCTAAAGGTTTTCAGCAAAATCCAAGCACTATGTAACTTTATATTAACATATTTATAACTTAAAAACTTGCTGCAGTTTGCTATTGACTTATTTAAGTGCAAAAAACGGTGCATACCAGTAACGGCTAATTAGATCAATGACTTAGGATGAAATACGGTGGTTGACATGTAGACCAAGTAGGAGAGGAGTTGGGGCTTCGATGCGTCGTCGGTTTTCTCCCTCATCTGCGCTTGTTAGAAAGTAAGATAAAATGTGTGTAAAGCAATGTTTATTTGTATGTTGTACGTAGTTATTCGAAAGTGTAGGTCCTCGTGAAAAATTAAATAAATCATTATTCTTGATGTCTAGTACGACGTTCTCATGATACACAGTAGCTAGTAATTAAATTTGCAAAGGCTCTTATTAGATTGTGGTTATGATGCGACGCTCGGAGGAAGGTCGGAGGCAGTGCGTCTGTTGTCTCTCTCGCGGCGACCGGGCACACCTCCGTTGACCTATTTTCTGGTTATTGCATTCAACCTAACTATTTATGTCTTGGGGTGTAAAGTAGGGCGCCGGTTTTGCATCGTAAGTGCAATAATTCATTTTTAATTCACTAATCCTGTTAAAGTAGATAAATATTGGTAAATATTTATTAATGATTTAAGGTAAAGTTTGGTGATAAAAAGTCGTAAAATAACGAAAATGTTCAATTGTCATAGATATTGAGGAGGCCAAATAACAGTGGACAAACAGTGCTAAATGTGTAGTGTAGTTAGTACAATGGCATGTAATGTGCCTGTCTGGGATTTGAGCTCATGTGTAGGTGAACAAACTGCAATATGATGGACTCAGAACTGCCACCTGGTAGCTGTAACTCCACTGGACATCTGTCCACTATTGGATACCATTCTCTGCCTGGTGAGTAATTTTATTAATATTATATTTATTAGTCCTTCGTATGATATGTTTTTCTTTCTTACTAGTATTACGTACTATATTGCCTAAAAGTTTTGTTATGTATGAGAAATGTTCTTTTCTTGCCTGAAATTAATGAAACAAGTAAAATTTTAACAAAATAAACAACCGACTTTAAGGTTTGATTTGATTTCTCTTGGATAAGAGGATAAAATGCAACCCCAATACTAACACATAGGTATGTGTTATTCTTATAAGAATATTTTACCAATAAGAATCTTATTAGTTTTAAGAATTTCTTTTTAATTTTGGTGGTCAAACTATCTTGGTTATGGATGAGTACTCTGTATAAGATTTGAGACTGAAATAACTTTACATTGAAAAAAATAAAAAATCTAATGTTTATAATTTTTTTTCTTCTCTATGAAAGATTTTGGGCCAAGGCTAGAGCTAAGCAGGATAGAAAGTATATATACTGCTCTTATGACTTTATTTAAAGCACTAAACACTCTATAAAGCAGCTGTCATGCGCAAATTTGTCTGTATCTCTCATTAGGAATAATTGTTTATTGTTTTTGCATCATTTTTCACTTATTATCGGCTCCTATTGGCCTTTCGGTGGTGTTATATAGCCTTCCATGAGAATAGTGAAAACTAAAACAAACTTTCAATTCAAACCAGCACTTCCTGAAATTAGCATGTTCAACTAAACAAACAAAAAATAAAATCTTCACCTGTATAATAATTATTAAACAGCTGTAGATTTTATTAAATTATACTATTATTATAAAAGCTTAATTTCCACAAAGAAAGTTGCTTTAAATCATGCATTAGTACCTGGATTTGGTTGCTTTGCTCGGTAATTTCGGCTAAATCAATTTATCGCCCACAAATACACACATCAAAAGTGTCTAGGGATCAACATATGTGTCTAGGGATCAACATATATTTTTGCAATAACTTTTCTCCTGATTGATATTAATTAAAATTTTCTTTAAGGATTCATCAAATAAAGTGTTTTCGTTTGTCACAGTAACGATAAACCAAGTCACCTTTGCATTAATAAAGAAATTTGCCATTTTCCTAATAAAAGGATTTTTGACATTTGAACCACTAACATTAAAGTTCGAAAAAAAGACTGAAGTAACAGTTTTCTTTAAAATTTTATTAGGTAACTTAAACAATTAATAATCCGTGTTTCTACCGCGAACACTAACACAAGAACATCGGTTTGGCATACTCAAAATGAGTTCATCCAAATCACGCTGTGGAATGGCCGCCCATGTTCGTTGCAACAACAAAAAAAGGTCTTCTTGCGACTGGATACCCTCCATATTCGGCAGAGCTCTTCTCTGTAGCATATCCCATGCATGCTCAATCGGGTTCAAGTCTGGCGACTGAGCAGGCCAGGGCCAAAGCCACATCTCAATCTCAAGAAATCCGCATAAAAATGCTTGATCCCTAGACACTTTTGATGTGTGTACATACTGAATTTCATGAAAATAATTGGAGTCATTTCTGAAATTCAGATTATGTATACATATACAAGAATAGTTTGTTTCAAAGCATTAGATATGTGTATAAATAATATACATTGTATAATGCATTATTCTCTTATCTCAACATTCTATTGCTGTATCATTCTATATGGTATCAGTACAAGTAAACTGTGGAGACACACATTTTTTATACTCATTGTTTAGTGATAAGTCCACCAGTAAAACCAGTATTTTTAATATTATTGCCCTAGTTTCATTTATGAAATGTAATTTAATTTATCAGTTGAATCTGTTTAAATTTTTATAAGCCTATTTGAAATTAAGATAAATGAATGAAGGGTCTTTAGATTTCCATATGTAGATAAGAGAGATACTGTTATTGACTGAGTTTTTGCTTAGAGGTAAGTTTCTTTGCTGTCTGTTGCTGTAAATATTAGGAGCATCTATAAGGACTTAATACTACTGTGGTAAAAGAGAGGGCAATAAGTCAAAAAGGGCAGTTTCAAAACAAAAACCTTTTTCTTACTATACTGACACTCTTTATTTAACAAGAAAATGCATTCCTAATTAATGTACACACATGAAACCTAGTAAATTAAAAAAACTAACTACCCTCTGAATTACCACCGCAAAATTGTGAGAAGTTTGAGCTCTGCATAGATGATTCAATTACAATTATCAAAATTTTTATGCTATATACTAGCTGACGCACGCAACATCGTTTACGTCTCATATTGCCCGTAGTGTAAAAAAAATCCCCTGGTTTTGTAACATTCTTTATTGGTGCTCCGTTCCTATTGGACTTATAATATATAGCCTACACCTTCCTCGATAAATGTACTTTCCAACACTAAAATATTTTTTTCAAATCGGACTAGTGGTTCCTGATATTAGCGCATTCAAACAAACAAACTCTTCAGCTTTATAATATTAAAATTTAAAATGATGTAACTTCTACCCTGACCTGACCTTACTCATCCTCGTGTTATGTGCAAGTACCTAATAATGTCAGCACATTTGTATTGTTATTGCACTCACACTGTTTCAGTAGTAACCGATTTCTGATGTCATCCTATTACCTACCTAGATTAGTCAACAAGCGCTTCAATGTAAGTGTTTGTAGTTTAGTACGGTAGGTAAATCTTCCATTAATAAACATACCACTTTATATTTTTACTAGCGGACCCACGCAACCTCGTTTCCGTCTCCTATTGCCCATAGCGTGATAATTTTCCCCCGTTTTCGAAACATTTTTCATTGGTGCTCCGCTCCTATTGGTCTTAGTGTGATGATATGTAGCCTATAGACTTCTTCGATAAATGGGGCTATCTAACACTGAAATAATTTTTCTAATTGGACCAGTAGTTCCTGAGATTAGCGCGTTCAAACAAGCAAAGTCTTCAGCATTATATATTAGTATAGGATTTGCCTACTTTTGCCTCAAATTTTGGATACTATAATATGTAAGGGCTTTTAAATATTAGATATAATAATATGAAAGCTGAAGAGTTTGTTTGTTTGGCTGAACGCGCTAATATCAGGAACTACTAATCTGTTTTGAAAAAATCTCTCAGTTTTATATAGCCCGGTTATAGAGAAAGGCTATATTTATCATCTTGCTACCACCAAAAGGAAACTCCTTTTAAGAACTTTGCGTACGCTGCATACTATTTTTCGGGCAGGTGTAGTAAATCCATGTAGGTAATAAATTTAATAAAAAAACTTTTTAAAAACAAGCTTTTATTGGAATGCTCTAAAAATAAAATATTCCTTGAAAACTTTTCTATCAACTTATAATGTCATTACACAATTTATATAATACAAAAGCTTGTCGCGAGATTTGCCTGTGTAGATACGAAAGTCAATTAAATACAGTGTAAACTCTTTATAACGTTATCCTTTATAACAATCAACTCCCTGTAACGTTGAAGTGAGCCCTACTTGGTTGGTTTGCGTTAAAACCCACATATTGAAACACTCTTTATAGCGATACGCCATTCTCTATTACGAAGAAATGTGTTCATATTTGTAGAGAGTAAATATTTATTATCGGTATTATTGTTTATTTTATGTTATCAGGTAACAAAAGACTTTGAAGCTCCGAAACGTCCGAGGTCGGTCTAGCTTTTGTTATCCTTAATTGCCTTGAACACGTGCAGTATGACGCATTGTTTTCTCGGAAGTGATGGTCTTCGACCAAGCATAATGGGTACCTATCATATTATCAGTCGTAAACCTACTTTGAAACTTAACATGGCCAGTAAAAACAAGTACTGGCACACTGGCAGTTTAAAACTAAATACTTGACTAAACTAATTTGAATATTCTAATATCGATGGTGTTGCATCGTTTCATTACAGAGTTCCTATGACCATCTTCCGGCTCCATAATCAGATTCTGAATACTATCAAAACATAAAGTACTCGTCAAAACGAATCAAACGAGTACAAACTCGATGGGTTACAACATAAAATACTCGTCAAGACGAATGAAACGATTTCACACTTAATTGGTTTCGTCGTTTCATTACAAAGTTCCTATGGCCACCTTCCGGCTCCATCATCAGACCCTGGATACTATCACAACATAAAATACTCGTCAAGACGAATCAAACGATTCCACACTCAATGGGTTTCGTAGTTTCATTACAAAGTTCCTATGGCCACCTTCAAGCTCCAGCATCAGATCAGCTCCATGTTGCCATAATATTGCATTGTCACGTTGTTTACTTAGGCCTGCAAAATTTCAGTACAATCAGTTGAAGATATCTGCTTCAAATTTAACTTGCAAGATTTGGGTACAGACAAACATCGGGACAGGTGAAGCTAAATAAAAGCTTGTAATAGTGCATTATAAAACAGATTTTGTGCAGTCAATTTCCGGAATAACAATTAGAATGAAATACCATAACTACCTGTAAAAATCTATTACCAATACTAAAATTGTCCAATGAGAATTTTCATGCTGTCCTGCATAAGCCACATGCATATGTAATGTTTTGCCTGTCAATCTGCGCATGTTTGTCTTTCATACATTTTATACGGAAACGATTGAAGTTCATTTAGAACGATAGTAATATATTGATAACTAAGGCATTGTTTCAAACCTTTAATACACGCTCTTCGATTTTTTGTACTTTATTTGCTTCCTATTTTAATATACTGGCGATACTGCCAATGTCTTTGAAACCCACCCGCACCGATTTACAGAGACTATTATTTGGTTAAGTCATTCGGTTTTCACTCGTCTTTTCAACACACATAAATAATCTCGGTTTCTTAATTCTTGTTACTAGTGTTCTTATCTCATCATTCCTCACTCTATCAATCAGTCTTGTACAACACATATTTCTCAGTGTACACGATACACATAAATGTAGGTATATTCGTGTGATAAGGAGTGTTGATCCGAAACTAACATTGTTTTAGGTTTATGCGAATATAACATGTCACATTTTAATAAAATTAATAAAAACCATAGTTCTTAGATCACGAATCGGCAAAATCTAGCTAAATGGAGGACCCGATGTGATGGGGTTCCAGGAATTTCCTTTCTACGGTACACCTGGTTCGAACGCCCAATAGGTACCTGGAACGGCGTCCGGTCTTTGGTCGGTTCGATATAACCACCAGTGGGAGTTATTCCGTTAGATTTCTGTACAGACAAAAGAAAAAGGTGAACAAACAAGCAGCGCTAAAAGTGAAGTAGGATCAATACTCAAGAGTTTTAACTACGTTGCAGTTTTTGAGGTGGGAGTACGGTCTGTTATTGAAGATTTAAATTGTCATGTCGGTTCGGAAATACCGTAGGCGACAATTTGTTACGCTGATTTGTAAGTGCGATGATTGCCGACGGTTACACTTCGTCTATATTGCTGTTCCCCTACAAATTGTAGTGTGAATGAAAACACACAGTTATAGAGTACTAACAATCCAAGTGATGGGGATGCTGCGGTCGGTATACCTAAGCTTAAGCATTTTTTTTGTGCACACGCTATAATAAAATCATTCGCGAATGCAAAGTAAAGTTACACCTGGATCCAATGCCAAGGCATCAAATCGATTGGATATAGCCCCTCAATCGGCAAATCGTTTTTTTTTTTTTTTTAAAAGACCGCTCCCGCACTAGGAATAAATCCTGTGTCGCGGGGGACTTTACAAACATACATGAAACGGACACAAAGAACACCCAGATTCAGAACAACAATTTGTGGATCACACAAAGTGTTATCCTACGTGGGATTTGAACCCACGTAGGATAGGACATTGAACTTGGCTAAGTAGGAAACGGCGTGGTGACCGTTAAACCACTCGGTCAAACGTGCAGATTTATTAGCGAAAAACTGTTCTTCCTATCTAAAGGTATATGATATATATTTTTTTGTATACCCGTTGTTGTATGTAATGTATGGTTTATAAGTAGACCTACAACAGTTTTTTTTGTAAGCACGTCGCAAGCGATGCAGTAATGAAAAATTTCCGTGAAAAAAGTGGCAACACTTCAGTCACTCACAAAACAACCGAAGCGCCGGTGACGTCGTTGACGTTCGTCTCGAAATATAGCGAGTGCGGTACCTACTATTACATTTTGGCTTGGCACCGACTTCAAACCTATGAATAGGTAGCACATACAAATTATCTTATCTTATACTTTTTAGTTTTTGAAGTCGGTTTTTTAAACAAAGTTTTTTTATTTCTCGCTTTTTAGTCTTTCTCAAGTCTCTCATCATCATTTCTCCTAAATAACTTAAATTAAAAGAATACGACTAAAGATAACATACTCCTACATACACATGACATTTAAAGATTTTTCTTCCAACTCCTAACCGTTAAGGAGTTTTATCTTCCATCGTCAGCTCATCATCATGAACTGATGACTACCAAATGTAAATACTGTAATAGGTTTAGAAAATATATGAAGAACAAAGTACGTGCCTAAAAAAATTGAGGGTTCCTTCGATTTCCTTTTGATCCCATCATCAAATCCTGATATGGTGGCAATGGGAACATGTGGGGAGCATACCCTTTTGAATACAAAAAGAATTTTCAAAATCGGTCCACAATTGACGGAGTTGTCATAAAAAAATAAAAAATACCCATGAAATTGAGACTTATATTATTGAGATATAGTTCCTTAACTTTGACTAACTTGGCTCGATCATCGAAATCCTGTTTCTAGTGAACACAAAAGGTTCAAGATTAAAATATTATAATAACTTGTGATCTTTAAACAGGGCGTATGCACCACTCCGCCAGCACGCCAGCGGGGGTGGACGGCGCAGGTGGAGGTAGCCGAACACCGCCCGCTACACCCAAGAAAGGCGGCAAGATGCTGGCCGTCAGGGTTCAGATGCTGGACGAGTCAATATCCATGTTCCAGATACAGGTGAGTCTTATTGATAAAAATCGGCTTCTTAGACTATACATATAATTAATGGTGGAAATACAAAACGATACGATAATTACGACATAAACTTAGCTGTTCAAGCTTATTATCCGTAGTTAGAACTTGAACAAGGTCGGATGGGTTACCCTCAAACAGTCATAGTTAAATGACTGTCTAAGGAATAGTGGACTATTTAGAACATCATACAATGTCTGGCGGCGACTATCGCCAAATTTTACGGGCTATGTTAAATCTGCGCTGAAAAGGCATCACTCATTTTTTTTTACTTGGTGCAATTAACCGACGTCCACAAGGATGAGGTTCTCAATTCTGAAGTTTATATCCGAACCTCCTCTTCTCTAAGGGTTTCAGAGCGGGAATTAGGATAAAAACCGAAAGATATCTCGAGTAAGAAAAATCTTAACCACATTTCAATATAATAAAATTTTGAATACGGTAAGACATGGAGTAGATTTTCTATATATTATTTACCAGGATCAGAATACAAAGCAATTTACTTCAAGTTGATGAAAGTTGTCGATGGTATTAAGTATTCGTTACTTTCGATTAGCATAAAAGTTTTGTTAATCAAGAACGCAAGGAAATGGAGCGTGATTTTCTTTGAAGGAAATCGGTTATATATAAGTTTTTACATTAAATGTAACAATGCTACGTCCAAAATCTTATTCATAATTAATTTTCTTCTAACGTTTGACTGCTTATAATAATTTTTTCTTTCCTTCCATAAATTATGGATAACCTGACGCGAGAACATAAATGCAACAGTGCTAGGGAAACGATCTCAAGAATGAAGACTGACGATAGTACTAAAGATACCTTTCACAATTTACCAGAAAATGGAAATATATCATCTTTTAGAACGTTTTATATACTTTCATTTATATATTACTGAATTAAAATAACTTGCACTTCAAGCCTTAAATGGAACGCCTAAGTGTGAGGTAACGACGCACGTCGAGGTAACGCCGCAAGAGTCATGTTTTTTCGTGTGTGCAGCCGGCTCCATCAATTTATAAGACGTTGTCACGTCAAAAACTACTGATTTCGGTTTAACAAGACTAAGAGATATATATGTATAGTTTCAAACTTCAGCAACTTTTATCTGTTAAATAGTGTACTATATGGCAAATAACTATCTCAATCTTTATCAGGAACAGATGAAACTAGCTCTAAAAATATCAAAACTCGCTAAAGAACGGTTTGTGATTATGAACAAGCGAACGATTTTACAAAATACTCTCTTTTTAAAACAATATTAAGATAAAGTATTAAAAGATTGTTCTAGATTTTTTTACCCGCTGCGGAGCTGTAATTTTGGGGGAAAATATTTAACCCGAACCCTTTTGTCAGCGTTATATTTTTAGATACGGTGGTGATACAACAGTTCTGTGAAATCGGCTTGTTTATATTTTTATCAAACAATGTTGTTGACGGGACTTCCTCTCATTTAATGACTAGTCTACACCAGAAGCATATTTTATACTTAGTGTAAAAAGTCCATGATGTAATAAATATTAGTAGTGGTCGCCCAGTGGTCGAAATTCGACCATATTTTTGTGACCACACACACACGCATACATACGCATACAAATCTATAAATACTGTACATAATATAAAAAAAACCGGCCAAGTGCGAGTGGGACTCGCGCACCGAGACTTCCGTACAAACCTGTGGGTAAATTATATGATGTAACTAAAAATTAATGCTTTTCGCAATTTTCCTTTTATTTGTGCTATGCTGTGCTGTGCTTTGACGTTGCTTCGTACCAAATTTCACGATTCTGAGTTCACGGGCAGTACCCTGAAGGTTTTAATTCCCTTGCGAGGGTCGAAAATTTGCAGCATAAACGGCTGTATCTTTTGATTGCGTTTTTTTTTTTTTTTTTTTTTTTTTTTTTTTTTTTTTTTTTTATGTTTGGCCCGCCAAAATGACTCTACTCTGCCTGATGGAAAGCATAAGCAGAATCCACGAGTGGTGGCCACCATACTCATTGCGAATACAACAATGCAGTATGGCGACCCACACTATGGCGGCCTAGTGATGCTTGTGCATCTTTTAGTCTAGTCAACAAGTATGGAACTTGTTGACTAGACTAATTGGGCCTCCGGTCTCGCACTCACCAACGAAACACGACAGCACGAACGCTGTCATTTTACGTTGATTTTCTGTGCGAGGGTAGTACCGCCCCGGTCGAGCCGGCCCGTTCGTGCTGAAATCAGCGTGGCTCTACTACCTACCAACCTACTGCGTTGGCTTAGAAGTTTGATTTTTTCACAACTCCAAGGAACACCAGACCTGAGTGTTTGATATGAATTTCAGCTTGATACCTCCACGCGTTCGTATGGTACGGAACCCTAAAAACATTCAAATCTGATTGATAGTCCATATTATAATAGCCTTTGAACAAACGAATTACTCTACAGCTGTTAATGTTAGTATAGATACTGTAATTAGTTACAAAATATATGTTAAGAACCATCCAATATTTCATTTAATCGAAATACCTATACTCTTGAGCAACTTGGCAATGGAAATAGGAAATACATTTAAATTGTCTGGGATGCGTTGAGTGAATAACAACTACTCAAACTTGTCATTTAAAGACAAATTGTTTGTTGAAAATTAGTTCCACAACCTATAAGAGGAACTGTTGTCATTGGCCATCACTGAAATACTTATTGATCTGTAACGACTTTTCTCTCGTTATCCTGCTTATCCTTTTTTGGAAGTTTTTAGTTTAGTTTAGTTGTTGTAAAAAAGGACAGAAAAATAAACAGGAAGCCGGAGGTGCGCGCTAGAACTCGTACTAGGGAGTGTGTGCGTTGCTGCAATTGATTGTGATTTACGACTAGTAATCGCTAATGGTTTTTTTATTTTTATTGTAGGTACACGTTTTTACTTTTATATATAATTTTATAGGCTGGCTGACCCGGCAACCTTCGTTCCGCCATTTTTTTATCGTAATTATTTTCAAAATTTCCGAAAAGCTTGTTTTTATTATTTATGCCCGTCTCAGCTTCCTACGGGTAGTACAGTCGTGAATAAAAAATTCACTTTTAATTTTAATTAATTTTTCATGGACTTTCCACACGAGTTGAGCCATGGGAATAAGCCAGTAGTATATATTTTGACATAAGCACACATAAAAAATCTTTATAGTAGACCTGACAGTATAACTTTAAAATATATTGGGAAATAATTACAAATTTTAACAAAAAAAAAACCGACTTCAATCTGGACCAAATTTAAATGGGACCATTCGGGAAGCACCAGCTTTCAAATAAAAAAAGAATCATCAAAATTGGTTCACCCAGTCGAAAGTTATGAGGTAACAAACATAAAACAAAAAATACAGTCGAATTGAGAACCTCCTCCTTTTTTTGAAGTCGGATAAAATGATGTCGGAGTTTTTTTAAAACCTTCATAACTTTTTTCAGAATCTTCTTTGCTTCATGAACCTTTTAAATTCTCTTTTTAGAAGATCTCAGCTATCAAATACCACTTATTTGATCTCCGTATAGTCTGGGGCACAAGCCCATTAAAATTTTGGACATCTCCTTTTATATACCTATTTATTACTAGCTGACCCACGCATGCTTATTGTAATGTTATAAAAATATAGGTTAATGCTATTCAATATAAACATATTACCCGAGCGAAGCCGGGCTTACACACACGCACACTCGCGCAAGCGCCCTGCGCCGCTTAAACGAAACAGCAGGAGCCGGCATACATTTTCTCCGCACGGTAGAAAGAGGGGAATATTACTTCCGCTCCTACGCCACGCCGCCATCTTACGAATATTCGATCAGGTCACGTGTCCTGACACGAGATTCTGACGCGAGTTAAAAAAAAATACCCGTTCCAAAAAAGTGCACAACGCAGCTAAAGAAGCTTTCACTTCAAAACTTAACAAATGCACTATTCGCCCCTAGGAATTTCGAAGGTTCGACTCGATTTCTCTTGGATGCCATCATCAGATCTTAGTCCTTATCATGGTACGTTGGGATATCTCCTTTCCATTAAAAAAGAATCATCAAAATCGGTTCATAAACGACAAAGTTATCCACGAACAAACATAAAAAAGAAAAATACGGTCGAATTGAGAACCTCTTCCTTTTTTGAAGTCGGTTAATAAAGCGGAACTCTATTTTGTACGAACAGACTGGAATCGATGTTTTAAGCATGTGTATACGATGGTGTGTTAGACAGTAAATTAAAAAGGCTGAATTGTAATTTACAGTCCAAATGAGGAACGATGCCACTCGGATTAAGAGACATTGTTAAACAAAGCTAACATCCAGTATTTCCGCATCCCATTTAAGAATTTGATGCGTGCAATTATTCGCAGCCATGCACCGATATGTCAAGGATATATTATAATGAAGGTTCAAATAGCTACTGCTAATTTTGTCGTCGCTAACTATTTGAATTTGAAATGAGTTCTCCATGTACGGTATGGCCCCGTGCATAATGCGACCGCAGTCCTCAAACTGCCTTAGCCACATACGACTCCCAAAGGATGGGCCTCGCAAAGTTATATAGGTTTTGTCTTGGCTTTAAATATTTTAGCATAACGGTACTTTGAAAGATTGTTGTTTAAAATCATTATGTCTTTTAAACTTATACCTTCTACCTTTTGTATAGTAACTTCACTTACTTCATTTAAACTGTTTGACATGATTGAAATAATCCTCGAGAAGCATGTTACAAATACGGGTGGTCACGTTAGTCCCCCATAAAAAAAATCAACCGCTTTGGGTCAATATTTGGTATTTGGGCAAAACGAGTTATTTTTTTTTTCAATATTTTTATACCTTTTTTAAGTTTATATTAGTAGTAGTAAAATTGTAATATAGTGTATTATATTCAATAAACGTGTGTTCCGTTAACTTTAGCCTATTTTGACAATTTTATAAAGATATTTGCAACCAAACCAAACAACCAAAATCGAAATCAAAATATTTATCTTGTCAAACAAGACCGAAACGTAATTTAAATATGCCTTTAAATGGAAAATTTAATCTTTTGTTTCTTCTCTTTATTTCTAGTTCTCGTTTCCTTCTTTCCTGCACAAATTCGACTATTTTCATCCTTTTCTTAAAATATGATATCTTGTGCTTCGTATCATCTGAAACTTTTCAGACCTCTTTTTTCGCTGATTTTTCAATAGGCTCTCAGTGCTGGCGCAACACATTCTTGTTTTTTAGTGTTCCGTACTTCAAAAGGAAAAAACGGAATCATTATAGGATCACTCTGTTGTCAGTTTGTCAAGACCCTTTTTCAGGAATGTGTGGAGGTATCAAGCTGAAATTCATATCAAATACTCAGGTCTACTCTTCTCTAGGAAGTCACAAGAAGTCATTATCCTGCCTAGTTGTCATTATCCTGCCATAGGTATGACAGACTAATGACGACAGGAAAATGACAGAATGGGATATTTTCTTCCATATTTTGATTTTAATATATATATAAAGTAAGATCAATTAACATCTGAACACATTATCACATAAGTCAAGTATTTGCATGAATATTTTCAAGATATACTCACGTTTTAGTAATGTTTTGATGCACAGGAAATATGACCTCAGTTAGAGACACTCACTGAATATCGTGCTTCAATGACACCGGTAACCGATGTTCTGATAACATGGCGTCTTTCGACCCAAAAATCACAATGAGTGTCGCCGCGTCTATCTTAACGTTTTTGATTGGGTTTGCTACAGCTTCTATTTGACGGTATTTTTCAAAATGAAATTTTGGCAGACTAATGACCTATTAGGTATTCTCCAAATTTTAAGTATGAATTTGGACTTGAAAATTCTAATAAAATAGTATAACTAGGCTTTAGAAATGAGCTATCAATATGTAACATACATATTAAATAAACATTTAAGCTAACATTACTGTTACAGTTTAGTTATGAAAAAATATGTTCCTAAATCGGGATTTTTCCCCGGCAGGAAATATGACTTTTATGGCGAAAATATATTTTTTTGCTAATTATCTTTTATAATACTTTCCTGAAAGTTAAATGACATAGAGGTATGATACTGAAGTATTAAATAAAAATTGATAGAAAATAAAGTAGCCTTTTATTTCTATAAAATATGCAAAAACTCGTTTTGCCCAAATAGCAAATATTGACCCCTTTAAGTAGAACTGTGCCTTTAGTGTTTATTGCAGTCTTATCTAAACACAATATTTTAATTATTTCCCAGTTACAGAGCAGCGTAAATATAACACACAATACAACAATTTACACATTGCATTTTAAACACAATAGAAATCAGTAATGAATAATTATTACGGGAAAATTACGTTAATCGGGATTGTGTTTATACCTCATTAATCATGATGCAAATACTGTTACTATTTTTAGTATAAAGAAGTGTTAAGTTAGATATTGCAAAATAACAAGAGCTTATAACAAGCTAGTGCAAAGTCCTCCTCAATAAAATCGATTTGTCGTATCGGTAATGTTTTATGGTCATCCATCACTAATTGACTTCTTGTCAAATTGACAGAAAGAACATAATTTATTGGACCGTGTTCTTTAAGCGTCAGCTGAAAGAGGGAGCGGTAATTAATGTTATCGTGTATTTAAGACTTATTACGACTATTATTGAACAGTACTTTAAGTTTTTTGTGATTTTTCGAGAAAAAATTTAATGCAGTTTTTAGAATCGATTTTTGTCGTATAGTGTCCTCCGATCGATATTCACTTCCCAACATTGATGACTCTTATCTTTTTCACGATTTTAGCCGAATTTAGCTTACGGCCCAAGGGTCCTCGTCCAGAGTTGAGGTTGTCCATGAAATCCCTACGTCTTTTAAAAATAGACTAGCGACCCGCCCCGCCTTCGCACGGGTGGATTTCAGATGCACCCATCGACGACACGATTCGTGCATTTTAAATCTGTAATAAAATGCAATGGAAGCGCAAAAAAATGTGTTTATTTACGACGTCACATTAGAAACCTCTAAAATTATCAGTGTTTCTCTACTACACTATACATTATATATTATATTATATATTACACATATAAACCTTCCTCTTGAATCACTCTATATATTAAAGAAAACCACATCAAAATCCGTTGCGTAGTTTTAAAGATCTATGCATTTGTAAGCATGCGGAAGCGACTTTGTTTTATACTATGTAGTGATACGAATTTTTGATTTTGACTTCTAATGAACTTTATTTTAGCTTTCCGTTAAAGAATTAGGTTTTATTCATTAATTTTGTTAATTTCTTTTATAACTATATTCATGCATAGTTTTATAATGTTTACGACTATCAATATTTTTTACCAAATTTCAACACTTACAAATCCATTACATTCGTTGTTCATTTGAACACTCTTACATTGACATATATATATATATATATATATATATATATATATATATATATATATATATATATATATATATATATATATATATATATATATATATATATATAAAAGCGAAATACCACTCACTTATTAATCACGAAATCTCAGAAACTTTAACACCCACAAACTTGAAATTTGGCAGAAAGGTTCCTTATAGGGTGTAGACATCCGCTAAGAACGGATTTTACTAAACTCCACCCCTAAGGGGGTAAATCAGGGGATGAAAGTCTGCGTGAGCGAAGCTGCGTGCAAAAGCTAGTCAACAATAAAGCTTTTAGGAGATACTTGCCATGAAAAGAAATTAGTTACATTAGTTTTCCTCAAGATGGTGAGGTTTTCTTATTTCTGGTCAGGCTATGAATCTCTTGATTTACGTAATAAGTAAATATAGGAAAACCGTAACGAAAAAAGTATCCTCTTTCGGCGCGTTGTGTAGGAGAGACTCTTTAATGCTTATGAAGAAGAATTTGTGTATGCAAGAAGGATACATATTGTCGGGGACTTACATAAAAGTAGGACGGGACAGTTGCAAATTATAAGCGGAAAGAAAATTAATGTGTTCCGCTTGCGTGAGCACATTAAGTGCTTGTTTGACTTGGGGCTTTCAACTTATGATAATTATAGCCTTTGGGGTCTACTTTGTTTATAGTTTATTTATGTTTTTATTTTAGCAGTGGACTGTTAGGCTGTTGATGTAATGCAATAGTTTATGTTAATTTAACCGTCTTTTTCATTTTTTTTATGTAATAGGCGGGCAAACGAGCAGACGTATCGCCTGATGGTAAGCGATTACCGCCGCCCATGGACACCTGCAACACCAGAAGCATCACAAGTGCGTTGCCGGCCTTTTGGGGATGGGGGGGAGGTAGGGGTAGGGGGATGGGGGGGGAGGGAGGGATAAGTGGATGGGGGGAGATAGGAGTAGGGGGATTGGGGTATGGGCCTCTGGTATCCTCACTCACTCGGTGAAACACAGCGTAAGCACTATTTCACACCGGTTTTCTGTGAGGCCGTGATATCACTCCGGTCGAGCCGACCCATTCATGCCGAAGCGTGGCTCTCCCACGGTATTTGATCTAGTTCTCGAAGTAGGTTTTTTTTTGTTAAAATTTTGTATTATGTTCTCCAATCTCAATCTTGTTTCGGTCCTTTTAGTGCATTAGTCGTAAATTATCTTTTTTGCAGTTAGGTATCTGTTTTTTTTATTATTTATTATATTTAGCCGGTTTCAAAGATTAAATGCTGCTGGTTATGTGTTTGAAAACATCTTTAAATACTTCAATAAACTCGTCTGTCGAGCACTGTTACCCTCACGTAGTTTTACTAACTCAGAAGTTGGAAAGGTTGTCTAATTTGGCTCATAGTGAGGCATGCGTGGTAAATCAGAAAATCTTTACTAAGTTCTATTATACGGTTTGATGAAGTGCTTAGTAATTGGCAATGTTGCCCGGATATTCTGTATCCGATATCCCACTAAACAGTTGTCCTTTTCGTTCAAAAAATTTATGGTAAAACTCTTACTGTAAAACCGATGTTAAAAAAAGCCGATTGAAGATTAATTCCATTATATCCGATCTTATTATTTTAGTCTCAATAAACCATTAGGGAAGGAAATTACTTCTTGTTTTATTAAGTTAGTGGGTAGCGCAGACGGCATTCACGATTCATTGACTTTTCTCACGATCGAGCTCCCTGTGCCACGATAGACTGATGATTAAATTGTTTGTATATATATATAATTGATTTGTTTCTGTTTGTTTTTAACATTCTGATAACACTATTTGTAAATAACTGTAATTTGATTCCGTATATCGCTTTAAAGTAAAGATTTCTTTATAATTTATTGACATAAAAAACGGTGTGCACACTAAGTGATTTGTGCTATTTTTATACTAAGAGACTAGCGAAATAATATCGTAAGGGCCCACTCAGGCATCGCTCCCCTCGCCACTACGAAGGGATAGAAGCGACGCAATCCACTCGCCATTACACGCAATGATATTTTAAGAGTGTTTATCGATTCTTGTACGTAGATAGTAGTAGAAAGGCAGTAGAGCCACGCTGATTTCGGCACGCACGGGCCGGCTCGACCGGGGCGGTACTAACCTCGCACGGAAAATCAACGTAAAATGACAGCGTTCGTGCTGTCGTGTTTCGTTAATGAGTGCGAGACCGGAGGCCCAAATAGTCTGCAAGTCTAAAAGATGCAGAAGCATCACTAGGCCGCCATGGCGTGGGTCACCATACTGCATTGTCTGCATTCGCAATGAGTAGTGTGACCACCACTCTTGCATTTTGCTTATGCTTTCCATCAGGCAGAGTAGAGTCATATTGGCGGGCTACACATAAAAAAAAAAGATAAGCACATGTATCTTCAAACAAATAAATATATCTACCAAAAAACTGAGCAGAAGTAAGTTTATAAGCAAAACTCTCAGAAATAAAGCGAGTACTGACTGTTGCAAGTCATTTTCGATAAAATTGTATCGCAGAATTGTGCACGACTGAGTTTTCTATTTAGAATAGTAAGTAATCCCAATTAAATTTTGATCTGCGGACATCAGATTACGGTTAAATTAAGTTGATCACAGTTTACTTAGGGGATTTCAGAACATATTTATTTGCACACTGTAACAGACAACATATTGAATGGTTTTCTGTATACAATTGCTCATGCACATAGAGTAAAATATTTTTCAAATTATTCATATAACGAACTTCCTCTCGCATAAAAACCTCTACGGTATAAGCGAGTGGTTTATATTTATTAAATGTATATTGTAATGCTCTGTCCATGATTAAATAAATAAAATGAATATTAGTACAAGTAGTCCAGTCTACAAAGTGTGCACTTCAGATTCAGATGTATACGTCGATTAACAAAAGAACGCAGTTAAAAATGTATGGAACGAAACTTAGTGGTTTAAAAGTAGAATGGTAAAAAGCCAGAATAGCCTCTGTCCTATTTATACCACTCAGCTTTGTTCACGAGCAGTTTACTTTGCAATAATCGAGTAGTGCATTCGCGAACCCTCGCAGCCTAGCTATAATGTCTTAACTGTGTACAATAAATTTCGTCTATAATAAATTAGTTTTTTTGCCTTAACTGTTAATGTAGATTTTGTTAAACTAGTATTACCCTCGAAAATATTGCTTATTTTTTACAAGCTTTTAATTGACTTTTAAACTTTCGCGTTCCATGATGTAATAATTATTATTTTTGCGGGAATTAACGCAGTCAGCCTGTGACCACGGCCAGTGCAACCTGGTCGAAACGTCAGGCAAAACAGAGGTATGTAATACCTTGAAATAAGTGATCGCGTTAATTCCCGTTAAAATAATAATTATTACAAGCTTTTAATTAACTTGCAATGTATGTATGTATGTATGTATTATAATGACATGGAGCTGATCTGATGCTGGAGCTGGAAGGCGGCCTTAGGAACTCTGTAAAGAAACGTCGCAACACAATCGAGTTTGGACTCGTTTGATTCGTCTTTTTTTTTCTTTTTAGCGCATTCCAATAAAAGCTTGATTTTAAAGGTTTTTTAATTTAATTTATTTATGGGTGAGGATGAAATAAGAGTGAAGATAAAATATAGCGTAAGTTATTTTCGGTATCCATGTTAACGTGTATGCAAAATTAGCTAAGATCTGAAAACGTAACAAACAAATATACCCATGTTTGTACCCCTAAAATAATACCCATGAACATCGAGATATAATGTATAGAGAAGACGCCACACATTAGTGCGGTGTTCCATGCAATTGCGGCGATTGCGCCGCACTTCCTTCAGTCGCTTGCTAGCTACACTCTGCTGAAGCGGTGGCTTAAGCGTGTGATTGTTTAAATTTAAAAACGTTCTAAAACTCGTGAAATATGCCATTTTGTGTCTTGAGATATTGCTCTAATAATACAAGGAATACGGAGAAAAACAAAGGAATAACTTTTCACCAGTAATTAACTAGATATAATTGTTTTATAATTAAATACGAACAAAATATTTTAAGACGCCATTGTTGCCTCATTCGACATAGAGTACTTAGAGTAAAACATACAGAAGTGATATTTAGGTAGAATTAACTGACGTTAAATGCACAACGTATTTAATTGGATAAGGAAAAATAATATGTTGTTAAAAATAGCTTCGTAAATAACCCATAACTTTTTTTTGTAATAATCATACTTAAAATTATCATTAAAGTATAATTAATACCTGAATATTCGGCTTTTATATTTTACTAGCGACCCGCCCCGGCTTCGCACGGGTGGATTTCAGATGCCCCCGCCGACGACACGATTCGTGCATTTTAAATCTGTAATATCTTCGAATATGTTTATTTAAATTAGATACTCTAAAGGACCATTTTGATCTATATTAAATGCAAAATGTATTTAATTTACTTAATTGCATAAGGATTCATTCTGTATTGCTTAAAATCACTTCGTAAATAAGCCATTATTTCTCGTAAAAAGAAAGGAATAAAAAATGGTTGTTGTGGGTTATCCCTAAGAGATAGACATATACCGTCGCGGACTTTTTTATAGTACTTTTTAAGGTGTACAATACTGTAGTACATTATTTTGATCTATTTCGTAGGGTGCAAACAGCGTTTGCAATGTAAGCGCAATAAAATGTGTTTATTTGCTACATCACATTAGAAATCTCGAAAATTAACAGTGTGCCCATACTATATTATGCATTTATTATACATAAAAACCTTCCTCTTGAATCACTCCATCTATTAAAGAAACCCGCATCAAAATCCGTTGCGTAGTTTTAAAGATTTAAGCAAACAAAGGGACATAGGGACAGAGAAAGCGACTTTGTTTTATACTATGTAGTGATACCTCCATGAATTCTACAAAAAAAACTGCAACTGGTAAAGCTATTGAAGTACAATTTACTCAAAGTGAATTTCCTAATAAAGCTTCGTAGGTATAAAGCTATTTATCCGTTCTGCTTTGTTGCTTGGCGCTTACTCTATAAAAGCGAATCTTTGCAACAGTTCGTTGGCCAAAACGCGTAAGCGCCATGAAAATCACGGCGCTTATAACATTTCGCTACAGCTCAAATGCGATAGAGCGCTGCTTGTTAATACTGTTGGATTAGACTACTAATTATTGTCTGGCTGCGCTGCAGCGCTTTTTAGTTTTAATTCAAATATAAACGGAACATAATAATTGGTTTTGAGTGGCTCCTCTAGTACGTAGTACGTAATATCTCGATGCCCATGAATGTGTTCTCACAAGAATATTGTTTACCAGTTGCCAAGAATAGGTGAGATTTACATAAATGGAGATGAATATAAACATGGAATATAATGTAGCATGTGTTTACAAATAGCAAATATGTGTTAAATAAAACATAAGGGATTTATTCGTATAAAGAACATTTCAGTTTTTCGGCGAACCATCAAGCTTAACGTTTGGTTATCATTGCACAGTTTTCCGTCTGTTCTTGCTTTTAACTTAAAATAATGTTACGTGACGTAATGGCCTGCGTAACTTAAAGTACGTACGCTAATAAAGCTCGTCCCGCCTTCGAAATACGTATCTATACAAGAACAAGGATTACTCGTATTTGTTTATTTCTTACATTTCTGTCTAGATATTTGTCTAGAATGTACATGTGAACCTTATATCATCATAACAGGAGAAAGATTAGTTATTGAACTCTGCCCAACTATTCAGGGAGGGGTGGAAACAGGATGCTAGTTTATCTTGTCAGTTACTTAAATATTTACTGAAATTTATGTAGGGCACAACTACCTTGTAATATATTTTGTTTAATGGCTAATTTTACCGATTCGCCATTGAACTTGAAATTCGATGAGTAATTTTTCGCCTCAGGGAAATCCTCTGTCCGTAAGAAAGGGAACATTAAAAACTTTTAAGGAAGAAAGTCAGTAAAATACCTGTGACCCAAATAAGCCTCTAAACGTAACATGATTTGATCCATTAAGGAAGGTTTCCTGTGACCTGAATAACTGGTATAAGGGAGTTATTATTTAAAATAGACATAACGGTTTGTGAATGCCATTAATTATAGAGCTCATTAGCATCCATTGCATCAAACACCTAGTAAGTCTTTGCGTTAGTGCTTAATGCGTTAGCACAAATTGCGTACACATTTATTAATGTAAATGCTGGTTGTTTAATTAGATTTTGCAGCGTACAAATTAGTTTACAGTACTTTGAGGTCAAGATGGTGCTCAATTCGCTTACACTATGATATACTTACCGCAAAGTACACAAAAACGTACTACGTAAACATAAACGAAAGGTTTTCGTTGTGTGTGTTATTACGGCAAGTATTTTATTATACGTTTACATGCGTGTGAATTGTAAATGACTCCTTTCTTCACTCATAGCATTTGAAAAGTTTTATTGTTTGAAAACCTTTTCGACTGCCTCGTTGGTCTCGCGGTTGGCGTCCGCGACTGCTGATCATGAGGTCTCGGGTTCGATTCCCGGGTCGGACCAAATGTTTGTATGATCTACAAATATTTGTTTCGGAGTTTGAGTGTTTTCTATGTATAATATGTACGTATTTACAAAAAAAAGGATATATGTATTTGTATCAGTCTAGTACCCATAACACAAGCTCTACTTAGCTTGGGACTAGATGGCGTTGTGTGTTAGATGTCCGAAATATAAAAAAAAAACCTTTGCGTTAGCACTTCCAATGTCTCCATTAATTAATACCTAGTTCATTACGTGCTGCTTACTGGCCCATTATTTCGTTTGCCATGTCTACATGTGAGATATTTTATAGACGTTTGAATCTATTCAACAAAGGACTTTTGCAGTTTGGACCGCCTTCAGAACACTATTAAAATTCTATGTCGATGAGAACTCCAATGTCATTCTGTGGAACATTTATCTTCCTAACTAATAATTGTTTTACAAATGTATACTGCGAAAATGTGACGGTGAAGACAGCTGGTTATCAATCATTTGATATTGTTTATACTGTTAACTGTTGCCTCATAAAAGATTTTATGTATGGCCGTCACGTGGGTTTTCTTACAAAATGATCTATAGGAATAAAGTTGTATTTTAACACATCTTACGAACGATCGACTGATCCCAACTATGCAGAGCATATGCCATACTGCCAATACAGACTGCTAATTAACATACCTACTCAAATATTTCTAAAAAAACAAGCACACACATTTATGTACATATCTTTACATAAAATAAATTAAATTAAAAAACTTTTGAAAAACAAGCTTTTATTCGAATGCCCTAAAAATAATAAAACGAATCCAAACTCGATGATGTTGCAACGTTTCTTTACAGAGTTCCTATGGCCACCTTCCACCTCCAGCATCAGATCAGCTCCATGTCACTATAATAATGTATTGTCACGCTGTATACATATGCGTATGGTCTTAACCCTCTCCTGAGAGGAGACCCGAGCCCGGGACGTTATGGGTTAAGCTAGTTTAATATAAAATAATAAACTTTTAGTAAATATTTATAAAATCTCGTACTTTATATTTTAAACCTAGGTAATATGACTAAAGGCGATTCTGCAAATAGACCGATGTAAAAATAAAACGGGTTGGCCTAATTGTTTACTTTAAGAATAGGGCAAGGCTCTGTGACATGAGTTACGTAATACGACCGTGTCTAGAAAGGATACTATATCTCTATAAATAATAAATTATGTTTTTTATGGTAATTAAACAGAGGGGTCATCTGATTGTCAATGACTGGTGGGGTAAGGGCATGGGTATTTGTAATTTAAGAGCACACCCTAGAATCTCATAGCCCGATTGCAGTCGGTGATTAGAAACAATCACCGATGGTAAGCGACGACGACGCAGTCAGTACCTGGATGGGTGACCGCTGGTAACATGAAAAGCACCATGAGCTTCTCCGTAATTCGGAGATCACGTTAAGCAGTCAGTCCCGGTTTTTATCATAGGATAACAGTCGTGAAGGTTAGTTGGAGGCCTTTGGGCGGTTTAAAAACATCCAATGGCAAGATTACGTAGTCAGAAGCCACAACGTTGTCTTGCCAGTTCCCAACCCACACTCGGCCAGAACGGGGACGTATGGCCTTAACCTTCTTGATACTTGAACTCGCGGACTGGGTTTCCGCAACTCGACGACTTTGATGCGCCTATTTTGCGTAGTGGGTCGGCACTAGTGGTGCCAACCCAGTTTCTCCAGGAAGCCTAGCAGACCCCTTGCGTTGCGACGACTTCCTGAAGTGACCTCGGCGATCCGAGGTGTATCGCCCGGTATTCTGCGACCCCAGGACATGCCAAGATGACATGGGCCTCCGGTATCCTCACTCGGTGAAACACAGCGCAAGCGCTGTTTCACACCGGTTTTCTAAAAAATTTTGATGACTGTTTAATTACGAGGTTAATAAAGTATTAAGACGGGTTTAAAGTATAAAGTATGTACGTATTAAGCAAATAACTAATAAGCCAAGATACTTTATTGATGTAGCCGTAGTAGATTATGGAGTCTAGTCATGCATAGTGACATACAATTTCATTCTTCTGTCGGCACGTACCCATCTACTGCGAGATAAAACATCATATCGTAGTTCTGTATGTATGTGGTATAGACGTTCTGTATTCGATAAATATAATTCACAAGTAGCTTTTGCCCGCGGCTTCGTTCGTGTTAGTAATGTCAATAACACATAAATAAGAAAAAAACTCTACGAAACTTCTTTATAGACAATATTCTTCACTAATCTATTGGGCCAGCTTACTAGTCAGCAAGTTACTTTGAACTAGCCATGAGAGAAGCATTTTTTTCTGAAATTAATATCCCAGCAAATTTGACTTTTTTGTTGAGACTTGCTTAGTGTCATCGCGAAGCAGCCTTTGAAGGGAAACTGCAATTGTTTAAATTGAAACAGAAGATCATTTGGAATCAAAGGCATTCGTGGTACAACATACAGTTTCCCCCTTGCGAACATCTGGTTAAAATTGTGACTTCTACTATATTTCTTTGTAAAGCTTTCACTATTAGTCTGGTTTCATTACATAATTTGGGGGGTTTTAAATTTCGCAACGAAATAACAGGGGGTCTACGCGTAGAATAAGCCTATGGCACAGCAGACCCGGTGGTTTTAGAGATTCAGAAATTTTACAGGGAATTCGTAGCGTCATTCATGTTGACTATCGTGTCTATGGAAGTGTATATAACACTTTTCGTAACGACTTTAACTTATTTAGTAATTCATGTAATTTTTGAAATCCTTGCACATATTGGTTAAAATTATCTATTAATATTAATATGTACGCTAATGATCATGATCTTACGTTCGTGAAATTTGCATAAAAGGAGCACAAAGTTCAAATACAGTTCTAAAAAGATAAATAGGTTGGTAAGTTTTGTCCCAGAAATGATTGATTGCGTGTACACACATTGTTATCGAATAAAAGTGAGTAGGTATGTTAAACAATTTGACCAACCACTTTTGCTTTAAATGGCAGTGCCAAGTTTTTGCCTTACAAATTACACAGTGACTAACCAAAATCATATTCATTTGTTATGTATGACGTAAATCTTTGAGTAGTAGTTAGTATTGGTCACGTCCATTTATGGTAAGAGAACCGATATTATCAAATAATGATGCAGCGCTAATTTGAGAGATTCGGAATTACCTACATTGCTAGCTAATGCAAAAACACATTTGAGTTAAAATGTTACAAGTAGTGTTCTATAAAAAACATTATCAAGGAAAAATCATTAAACTTTATTATTTCAGGAAAATTTATTCGAAGATTTTCATAAACATTAAAAATCTTAGTAAAAAACCTTTGCATATGCGCATCTTTAAACAACGTACTTATTTGTTGGTAATATTCGTCCCCGGTCCAGTTATGAGTCGTCCCATAGTAACTACTATAGGACGACAAGACTGTGGGACGGGACAACTGACCAAAAGTAGCAGAAAAGTTTGCTTCGTTAGTTCTCAAGTTTACATACAGTGTCGGATTGTTTAAAGTTTCCAATTTTCTTCTGATATTTTTGACTATTGTTTGTTCTACAACAACACAAGAATTTTTTCAATTACCCACTGTGTTTATGTTTGTGTTTGTGCGCTCACATTCAGTATTTTGGGAGAGTAATATTAATAGAAAAGTAATAAATTTAATAGGCGTTAAGACTGTCAAGTGGAGTGGTGATAATAACATTTTATAAGGCGTCTACCTTATAAAATGTTATCCTTAAAATCAATGTCTAAATCTTTATTGCATTCAGGAATCGAAAGAATTCGACATGATTGCAGCATTACGAACATTGCTACGTCGAATGTAGACCATCGTAGAGCGAGTTACACAGGTGGGGCAGGTTAGATTAAATCTGTTAGGGTAGAGAGGCTTTCAATAATAAACCGAGCAAGAATTCTTCATAATTCAACGGAAGGTTTCATTCACGCTTTCGTACAGCATTTTATTTTATTATTATATGTGTTTATAGGCAAATACACTATACAGAAAAACCATGAGACAAATATAAAATACAGTAACCTGGATGGCCGCTTAGCTTTGCTAGGTATTTTTTTTGATATATTTAAAAATGAATCCTAGAGATTGATTTATTAATTATTTATTATTAAAAAATGCTCGTTTAAAGATATTAGATAGATATGATATGAGAAGTATGTATCATTTTTTTTCTTGTAACAGTTTTGCTTCATTTATTTAAATGTTCAGTTTCGTCACATCAGGTTTAAAAAAATCTAACCTCATTTTTATATACTAATGGCTTGTTTGACCGAGTTTGTTACTTAACATTACATCTACAAAAAAATAAATGATGATATTACATACGAGTAGTGTAATAATCACTCCATTATTACTGCCAAGCATTATACGTATTACCTTCTAGTCAAGCGTTTTGTTCCAAATTAATTAGTTAACTTACTTAGGTACATTTAAAACGGTTGTTAGACACCGAACATGCTTAATTTAATTAATAAACGAAAATTCCCAATTTTATATGGAAGGAAGTTTTTCAACGAAGCTTCTGGTCAGAGTTGATAGTAATCGTAACAAATCGTAAAAATGGCTTTAGACATACGGTTCTTTTTCCTTCCGGTTTAGTTTGGATGTTGTTGGCAAGCACTGGGCGCCATACTTGTTAAAATGTGAGGAACATAGATTCTAATAGGAATCTCTCAACTGCACCTTTTGTTTGTTTTTTATTTTATTTGTAAGCCTTCCAAAGTGACTTTACTGTGCCTGATGGCAAGCGTAGCATCATCCAAGAGTACACCATACTTATTGCGAATATGTACAATGCAACAATGCAGCATGGTGATCCATGCTATGGCGACCTATTGAGATGCTTCTGTATCATAGGGCCTTCGGTCTCACACTCACCAACGAAACACGATAGCACGAATGCTGTCATTTTAAGTTGGTCTTCTGTGAGAGGGTATTTATTACCTTGAATATACTAGGAATATGAATAACTAATTACTGGTTTTATTGTAACCCCTTCGGCTAAGTTACGTGTATATCAGAAGATAGGGGAAGGATCGGTAACGTGTTGTATTATACCTAACCGGCTGCCAATTCTTTGGAAGTCAGATGCCTAAGCTATTACTTAACGTTAATACACAAAATTATACTAATCCTTTAGTATATAAAGTCTCTTACTTTCGAGCTTACATTTCTAAGGCGTTTCAATTACGTTGAGTAGGTAATTATCGTACACCCCTTGTCGCTGCTAAATAATAAATTTTGTAACGTTATTCGCGTACCAAGTGGCGCAACGGTAATGTTATCTCGGTAAAGGATTTGTTCTGAAGTATTTTAGAATTACGTGCTGATATTATTCTAAGAGTAATGCTGTTTTGTTTAATATATTGGACATACATTCAGTAATACTTTAGCCTCTGCGTTCCACGTTTTTGATACCTTTCTTAATTATGTGCATGTATACGGACATTGTCCGGAGAATTTCCAAACTTAAAGGGCAGTGGGCAGAACACATTGCTCGCAGACAACGTGGACGCTCTTGGACTGAGATGATGATGTAGGGACATACATTATGGATATGTTAAAATTTGCCTTGATATCACGATAAAGGTGCATGCGGTAAAAGTTTAATATTTTGTATAGAACTGTAACCTGTATCTAATTATCTATCTATATATATAAAAGAGTAAGGTGACTGACTGACTGACTGACTGACTGACTGACTGACATACCCAGAGATCAACGCACAGCCCAAACCGCTGAAGCTAGAATCCTGAAATTTTGCATGTAGGTTCTTTATGTAACGTAAGTGAGCACTAAGAAAGGAATTTTTGAAATTCCACCCTTAAGGGGGTGAAATAAGAGTTGAAAGTTTGTATGAAAGTTCGTCATTTTTTAAGTAAGAAACATGAAACTTTACTTTTGGGCTACTGATTAAAAAAGAGTAGATACGTATTAAAGCGTTTCTGAATATTCTACCCCTAAGGGGTTAAATAGGGGTTGTTATTTCGTATATAGGTCAGTCTAGAAGTGCGTCATTTTTGAAGTTAGAAACACGGACCTTTATTTTTTGGCTGCTGATTAAAAATGAATTGATACGTGTTTCAGCGTTTCTGAATATTCTACCCCTAAGGGGGTGAAATAGGGGTTGATAGTTTGTATGGAGGTTCGTCATTTTTTAAGTAAGAAACATGAAACTTTATTTTTAGGATACTGATTTAAAATAAATAGATACGTATTTAAACGTTTCTGAATATTCTACCCTTAAGGGGGTGAAATAGGGGTTGAAAGTTTGTAAGGAAGTCCGTTATTTTTTAAGTGAGAAACATAAAAAATTAGTTTTGGGCTACTGATTAAAAATGAGTAGATACGTATTGAAGCGTTTCTGGATATTCTACCCCTAAGGGGGTGGAATAGAGGTTAAATTTTTTATGGAATTTCGTCATTTTTTTTAGTTAGAATCATGGAACTTTATTTTTAAGCTACTGATTAAAAAAGAGTAGATACGTATTTAAGCGTTTCTAGATATTCTACCCTTAAGGGGGTGAAATAGGGGTTGAAAGTTTGTATCGAAGTCCGTAATTTTTTAAATAAGAAATATGAAACTTTATTTTTGGGCTACTAAATAAAAATGATTAGATACGTATTTAGGAGTTTTTGGATATTACGCCCCAAAAGGGGTGAAATAGGGGTTGAAAGTTTGTAAGGAAGTCCGTCATTTTTTAAGTGAGAAACATGAAAATTTAGTTTTGGGCTACTGATTAAAAATGATTAGATTTTTTCGTATTGAAGCGTTTCTGGATATTCTACCCCTGAGGGGGTGAAATAGGGGTTGAAATTTCGTCTAAAGGTTATTCTGGAAGTCCATCATTCTTGAAGTTAGAATCATGCAACTTTATTTATACGTATGTACGAACATGTTCTACCGGAACCGGTTGTGGTTCACGGTGCCGTTCTCGAAGTTGTTCAAAAATATGTGTGGTACCTCGGGCAGACTTTGCAGTTAAGTAGAAACAACTTCGAGGACGAGGTGAACAGGAGAATTCAGCCGGGTTGGGCAGCGTTTGGGAAACTTTGTCGGGTCTTTTTATCGTCAATCCCACAGTGCCTAAATACGAAAGTCTTCAATCAATACGTCCTACCTGTCATGACATACTGTGCCGAAACGTGGACACTTACGACACGGCTGGTCCACAAGTTCAAAGTCGCTCAGCGTGCTATGGAGAGGGCTATAATAATAATTTATTTTTCTCATCACAAAAGCTCAACGTTTCTCTAAGGGTTCGCATCAAGAATGAGGTGATCCGGTAGAGAACCAAGGTCATTGACATAGCCCACAGGATAAGCAAGCTGAAGTGACAGTGGGCTGGCCATATTAGCCGCAGAACTGATAACCGTTGGGGTAAACGGGTTCGTGAGTGGTGACCGCGTCTCGGCCAACGTAGCGTAGAACGTCCACAGGCCAGGTGGAATAATGATCTGCCCAAGACGGCTGGCAGGAGCTGGATGAGAGAAGCTGAGGGTCGAACCAAGTGGCGTGCAATTGGAGATGCCTATGTCCAGCACTGCTGGACTGACTGCGATGATGATGATGAGATACGTATTTAAGCGTTTCTGGATATTCTATCCCTAGGCTAGACTGGAAGTCCGTCATTTTTTTATTTAGTAGCCTGAAACTTTGTATTCAGGCTTTTAGCATTTATGGGAATTCTATTCCGAAAGGGATTAAAATAAAGGTCGAAAGTGTGTATGAAAGGCAATTTTAATGGACTATTGATTATAAATAAATAGGTTTAAAAACATGAACACAGTATTCATAGATACTTACACAGTTTTAATTAAATACATATAATCAACTTCCACGCGAGCAAAGCCGCGGGCAAAAGCTAGTTACGTATAATTCTCTTATAAAAAATCACGATAATTACTAACGAAAAATACAAAGGCTACTACTTCTATTACTTACTTTTAATATAATCAATATCGAAACTTACCAACAGTAAAATAATGGTAAATATTCACACTATCATCACATCACACTATCACACTAATATAGAAAGGCGAAAGTTTGTGTGTATGTTTGTAACTTCTTCACGCAAAAACTACTTAACGGATTTTGATGAAACTTTACAGTAATATAGCTTATACATCAGAATAACACATAGGCTACTATTTGCCGCGATAACCGACATACACTCGGGCGGAGCCGCGGGCAACAGCTAGTAATTATATAAATACAATAAACATAGTAAAACATAAAATCTTAAAATAATAAATTGATGTCGAAAGCCGCTGAATCCACGGTCGATATTTGCCATCGTGGTTCCATCACAGACTCTGTATTCGACAAACCGTTTGAAGATAACCAGATCTGCAGTTGCAAGCCGTACGTAAGCCTTTATACTTGCCAAATGTAGACTAAACCGATTGCTACTTCTCCGCAGTTTGCATTAGAAATTTTACTGTCCTCATAGACAAAGTAGATATTTTTAACCGACTTCAAAAAAAGGAGGAGGTTCTCAATTCGACCGTATATGTTTTTATGTTTGTTCGCGGATAACTTCGTATATGAACCGATTTTGATGATTCTTTTTTTAATGGAAAGTAGATATCCCAACGGTGGTACCATGATAAGGACACTAAGATCTGATGATGGCATCCAAGAGAAATCGAGTCGAACATTGAAGTAGGTTTTATTAAAAAAAAATCTTTCATAATATAAAATGAAGTTGCTTTCGCTGTCTGACCGATTAGATCTTTTAACCTAAGTACTCAATGGATTTTAATACAGTTTTTAGCAATAGATAGATTGACTTAAGGGAAAGGTTTATATATGTAATACATGCATATTATAGTAGAGGAAATCTATGTAAAGACGGGCCAGTGCGCTAGTCTAGTTATAAAAGTACTAGCCCTGACTGACTAATTCATCGACGTAGAACGTTACCCACTTGCTTTTTAACCGACTTCAAAAAAAGGAGGAGGTTCTCAATTCGACGGTTTTTTTTATGTTTCTTACCTCATAACTTTCGACTGGATGAACCGATTATGATGATTCTATTTTTATTTGAAAGCTGGTGCTTCCCGTGTGGTACCATTTAAATTTGGTCCAGATTGAAGTCGGTTATTTTTTGTTAATATTTGTTTTTATGTTTTTTCGTCATAATCAAATATAAAGTAGTAACACGAGCAAATTCACTCTACCTTATTTTCTTTTAGATTCATTATAACTCAAAATCGCAAAAGAAAATGAGAATAGATCACAGAAACCCCAATAATATTTTGCTTGGGCTGCACCGAGCTTTGTTCGCGCAGTTCGGATGGCCGCCTAACGAGACCTCATAAATTAAAATTAAATGTAATGTTCTCGTAACTAGATGACAAATAACCGCAATGAAGGAAAAGCAAATACTAATAATGCTGGTCATTTCTGCGTTAAAAATATGTTTAAATAAAGCAATAAATATACACAAAACATGTATGTCTCGTGTAGTACAGTGATAAACGCCAAGTTTCACTTATATTAAATGAGACACATCTAGGAATCACCATTCTGAATATGAATTTTTTTGGTAATGAAGTGCAAATACTCATCAATATAGTGAATCACAGTGAATCAAGTTATTCCATTACTCCAACTTGATCTTTTGCTTTCTACCAAAAAATCTGACTCTTCAATCTTATAAACCACTTATCACACTTTCACACTAATTTTATAAAGGCGAAAGTTACTTCTTCACGCGCAAACGGCTGGACCAATTTAGATAAAATTTGGTATGCAGGAAGCTGACACCCTGGATTAACACATAGGCTACTTTTTATATATATTTACTACTATGAAAATAACACATAAGCTACTTTTTGCCGCGTAAACTGATATATACGCGGGCGAAGCCGCGGGCATCAGCTAGTTACTAGATATAAACAATACCTCTAGGCCTAGGCTGTCTCTATTATTGCTCTTATTACATTATCTTTCGTAAGGAAATACACGAAAAAAGCAAAGCCTTACACAAATACGAAATGTGATCGAAATTGATACTTACATTATAGATATTCACAATTATATACACAACAATTGCTTGCTCATAGTTAAGAGAAATATTGTTCCATTTTGTAACTAAAATTTAAGCAATATAGCCGATATAGAAAAGCCATAAAATTGCGCTACATTCCTCGATTTATGGCAAGTTTCTGAAGGGGTTTATGTGTACTAGTCCCGTATTGCTAATAAAATGTCCCGATTCATTCTATTGGGGGCTTTTAATGTAAGGCTGGGCGATGCTCCCACCCATATAAATATTTATAGATGTAGCAATTGATTTACTAAGAATATCGTAAGGAATCAGAGATGACACAACAGTCCTAGAACTTTTCTATGCAATTTTTTTGTTACCTTAACATCTACCTTGATAGCAGACTGTTATTCAAAACGATGAAGTTATCTAAAAGTTATTTTGAAATGATACAAGGAGCAATTTAAAAAAAAAACCGACTGCTTCAATATCTGCCATCTCTATTAAATTCAGGTTCTTTTTTTTTTGTTCTTTTTTATTTTAATGTAGCTACCCAGTGTCACTCTCACGACTAAGACGAATCTATTGACCCCACTCACATAACAATACGACAAGCTGTTTAGGCTCTAGAGCGTGCCAAAGAAATATACATCTTAATATATATATTTCTTGTGTGCGTGTGTATGTGACTGAACTCCTCCTAAACGACTGGACCAATTTTGATGAAATTTTTTGTGTGTGTTCAAGGGGATCTGGGAATGGTTTAGATTCACAAAAACGACTGGACCGATTTTGATGAAATTTTTTGTGTGTGTTCAAGGGGATCTGGGAATGGTTTAGATTCACAAAAACGTAAACGATGTTACGTGGGTCATAAATATGGCGGTACGAAGTTCGCCGGATCAGCTAGTATAATAATAAATCTTTATTAGAAACTAAAAGAAAAGAAACAGTAACATTATGTGCGAGAATGTATGCATTAGTTAAAAACTGTGTCACACATACATACATACACTCGAAAAACATAACCCTCCTTCTTTCGCAGTCGGGTAAAAAATAGCTTTATTCGAAATTGCGTTTCGTGGTAACGCATTATTAAGACAGAGTGTCATCACCCCTATTATTTCATGGGTGTCGAATTTTTTTTTCATCAAACCCATACGTGTGGGGTATCTATGGTTAGGTCTTCGAAAATGATATGGAGGTTTCTAACATCAATTTTTTCTAAACTGAATAGTTTGCGTGAGAGACACTTCCAAAGTGGTAAAATGTGTCCCCCCCCCCTGTAACTTCTAAAATAAGAGAATGATAAAACTAAAAAAAATATATGATGTACATTACCATGCAAACCTCCACCAAAAATTGGTTTGAACGAGATCTAGTAGGTAGTTTTTTTTAATCACTATCACTACATAGTATAAAACAAAGTCGCTTTCTCTGTCCCTATGTCCCTATATCCCTTTGTTTGCTTAAATCTTTAAAACTACGCAACTTGATGCGATGCGATGATTTTGATGCGGCTTTCTTTAATAGATAGAGTGATTCAAGAGGAAGGTTTTTATCTATCTATACTAATATTATAAAGCTGCAGAGTTTGTTTGTTTGTTTGAACGCGCTAATCTCAGGATCTACTGGTCCGATTTGAAAAATTCTTTCAGTGTTGGATAGTACATCTATCGAGCAAGGCTATAAGGCTATATTTTATTTTCATAAAAAATAGAGATCCGTAAGAAAATTGCTATTTTGTAACCCAAGGTGTGAAATCCAAAACCTATTTTTGCGTGCGCTGCAAAAAGTATTGACAATAGAACAAAATAATGTATTACGGGTTTGTAGGTCCCATTAAGATCTACAAAAAAGTCCGCGAGAGCATATATCTAACTATCATGGTTTAGTCACAATAACCGCTTTTGTGTTGAAAAAAAATATTAAATCGTCTGAAGAAAGAAACTACGTTAAATGTTTATCGTAATATTAATCCTTATCTAAATAAAGCATTATGTTATCGAGGGTATTTATGTAGAAGTAAAATACTTTTTGTTTCATCCCATTCGGACATTTCGTTTAGAAGTTATCACGAGTATAAGACGCTAAGAGTTAGTACCTATTATTGAGTTATTTGCCAACGAGTTTTTTATCAACATAATACCTAATATTAGTCTTTATCCAAATAAATGTGTTGTTGATTATGAGTATTAGATCTTAGAAGAGTATAATAAATACACCTATACTAATATATAAAGCTGAAGAGTTTTTGTTTGTTTGAACGCGCTAATCTCAGGAACTACTGGTCCAATTTGAAAAAGTTCTTTCTGTGTTAGATAGCCCGTTTATCGAGGAAGTTTAGCGAGTTTATCTATATCTTCACGCTATGACCAACAGGAGCGGAGTACCAATGAAACGGGGGGAAATTATTACGCTACGGGCAATAGGAGACGCAAACGACGTTGCGTGGGTCATCTATACTAATATATAAAGCTGAAGAGTTTTTGTTTGTTTGAATGCGCTAATCTTAGGAACTACTGGTCCAATTTGAAAAAGTTCTTTCAGTGATAGATAGCCCGTTTATCGAGGAAGTTTATCGAGTTTATCTATATCATCACGCTATGACCAATAGGAGCGGAGTACCAATGAAGAATGTTTCAAAAACGGGGGGAAACTATTACGCTACGGGCAATAGGAGACGCAAACGACGTTGCGTGGGTCAGCTAGTGTATAATAAATGCATAATATAGTATGGAAACACTGTTAATTTTCGAGGTTTATAATGTGATGTAGCAAATAAACACATTTTTTTGCGCTTACGAGATAGATCAAAATAATGTACTACAGTATTGTACACCTTAAAAAGTACTACAAAAAAGTCCGCGACGGTATATGTCTATCTCTTAGGGATAACCCACAACAACCATTTTTTATTACTTTCTTTTTACGAGAAATAATGGCTTATTTACGAAGTGATTTTAAGTAATACAGAATGAATCCTTATACAATTAAGTAAATTAAATACATTTTGCATTTAATATAGATCAAAATGGCCCTTTACAGTATCTAATTAAAATGAATATATTCGAAGATATTACAGATTTAAAATGCACGAATCGTGTCGTCGGCGGAGGCATCTGAAATCCACCCGTGCGAAGCCGGGGCGGGTCCGCGGGTCGCTAGTACGTCATAAATCGTAAACCGCAAAAAAAACACTAATATTAAACATCGATCAAAGTTACAACGAACTACAAGAACTTTTATATTATGTTACTTGTTGCTTCGGAACCCTTCATGTGCGAGTCCGACTCGCACTTGGACGCTTTTTTAAGCGTACGAGTATACCTATCCCATAACTAGCTGACCCTCGCAACGTCGTTTACGTCTCATATTGCCCGTAGCGTAAAATTTTTCCCCCGTTTCTGTAACATTCTTCATTGGTGCTCCGCTCCTATTGGTCTTAGCGTGATGATATATAGCCTATAGCCTTCCTCGATAAATGTACTATCCAACACTCAAAGATTTTTTCAAATCGGACCAGCACGGCGGTTCCTGAGATTAGCGCGTTCAAACAAACAAACAAACTCTTCAGCTTTGTAATATTAGTAGATATACATTAACCGTATTGTTTCTACAAATCTAATTTTATCCGAGTGAATTAAAGTTACTGAAATTATTCATTCAACGTTTAATCATCTAAATTTTAATTGTTAAATGTTTTCTAATTTACCTTTATAGCATTTAAGTAATACGAGTATGTATCTCCTTATACAAACTTCTATGTGACACGATACCCTAATAAAATAACTATAATAGTAGATCTCACAAAAATATGTGGAGCCTTAATTAAAAAGCATATCACATGATTATTGTGACTATGTTTATCAATTAAGCAACGATATAGTCGCATTAAACTTAGAGATCGCCAGCCTGACTAATTACCGGTATATTCATTAAAGTGAGTCTCGACCGATTTAATCTACTGCCTCGTTGGTCTCGCGGTTGGCGTGTGCGACTGCTGATCATGAGGTCTCAGGTTCGTATCCCGGGTCGGGCCAAATGTTTGTATGATCTACAAATATTTGTTTCGGAGTTTGGGTGTTTTCTATGTATAATATGTATGTATTTACAAAAAAAAAAACAAAGTATATAAGTATTTGTATCAGTTGTCTAGTATCCATAACACAAGCTCTACTTAGCTTGGGACTAGATGGCGTTGTGTAAAAAAAAAAAAACCTTATTTTCTTTCATATATATGTAAATCAATTGCTGTTCGTTTGTCTCGCTAAAACTCGAGAACGGCTGGGCCGATTTAGCTGATTTTAGTTTCGAAAAGTTTGTCGTAGTCCTGGGAAGGTTTAAATTAAAAAATAGCTTAAAATCCAAATGTCTCGTGTACGAAGTAGCGGGCCCAGCTAGTTGAATAATAAATATAACTTGATACATCAAGTTACTGTTACTAGTGGAGCACCACGGAACCCGATACACGTATCAATGTTACCAATATTGATTGATACAATATTACTTCTACTTTTGCAAGAGAGAATGTAAAATTTACAACCTCTATGGAATTTTCACGCTCAAACTTTACATGATGCTAGGTACAGTACATGGGAGCCACATACAGGCTGTTTGGATCAGAATGACACCACGGCCTAACGGAATAATTGTGTTAATCAACTGTTTTGTTGCTTTTCATCGAGTGATTCTGGTTACCTTAGCCCAAACCCCTCCATCATTCTGAGAGACGGACTTTGAAGAGCGCCTACACAATTGTGACTCTTGACTTGCGATTGAGTGTTCAAGGGGCGGTAATCACTTAAGACTGGGTTACCTATCTGCTTGTTTTCCCACTGCAAATTATCATAAACAATATTCTTTAAAAATTGGTTTAAAAATTGATATAGCCTATGTCACCCGGGCCATTATTACGAATCTATTGACTACACATTTTCATTAATTAAAGCCTGTTTCGTAGTTTAGGCTCAAACATACATAGACTGCCATAAATATTACCCTTCCTTTTGGCTTTGCTGTAGTCGGGTGAAAACATTGAATTAAATTAATTAAAAAAAAACATCATCATCATCGGCCGTTAACAGTCTACTGCTGGGCATAAACCTCCTTCACACAGGAGGTTTGTACCTACTACACCACGTAAGGTGCCCACACATAACTGCGAATTCGCAACGCATCGCAAATATCTGCGAGCTCCACGAATGCACCGCAAGAACGTCGCATCGCATCGCAGTTTTGTGTGGGAGCCCTTATCCAGACGGCTAGATATATAGGTTTTATTTTAACTTTTCTTCTCTTTGCATTAATGATGCTCTGTGTAGTTTGCTCCCTAACGACACCCATGGCATAAAAAGGGGTGGTGAAACCCTGTAGTCTTAATACGTCACCACACCGAAAAAAATTATACTTTATTTATACCCAGTTATCCATGCAATGCTGTCCCTGGATCTGATGCAGTTTAAATGTTTATTCATAATTATTCTTTTGTTCCAGTCGAAGGCGCTAGGCAAGGTGCTATTCGATCAAGTATGTCGGCAACTACATCTGTTGGAAGCGGATTACTTCGGACTGGAGTATCAAGATGCTAACAGCGCAAAGGTATGGGTAGGTATCTCTTGTAGCAATTGTTTTTTTTGGCCGCTTATTATTAATGACTAGCAGACGCCACCTCGTTTGCGTCTTCTATTGCCCGTAGCGTGATAATTTCCCCCCGTTTTTGAAACATTTTTCATTGGTGCTCCGCTCCTATTGGTCGTAGCGTGATGATATATAGCCTATAGCCTTCCTCGATAAATGTACTATCCAACACTGAAAGAATTTGTCAAATTGGACCAGCGGTTTCTGAGATTACCGCATTCAAACAAACAAACAAACTCTTCAGCTTTATGAAATAAGTATAGATTTTCGAATTATTTTTTTCATGTATTCGGGTAAATAATTTCTTTGAGTTGTTAGTTGGTTGTAGATATACAATTTTATGAGAAGGTTGTGAAATGTAATAATAATGAATACCCGACGTTAATTTTTCTGATCCCAAGTACGCCCGCTTTCGCAGGCTTATTTAAAGTTGGGGTAGACTTATTTAAAGGGACCCACTGCCCCCTGTCTACACCAACAATTAATGTTTAGATGGCCTTTCTGGCAACTCGACCATGTCATCAGAAGAAAGTTTTCAAGTTTCAATGTGATCAAAGTTTCTCGAAACATTTTTACACTTTATTTATTTGACTTTTTTGCTTTGCTTTGCTTTAATATTGTTTCGCTTTTAGTAAACGTCACTGCAAAGATTCAGATCACAATGATTTACGTCGTGACAAAGTCGATATCTATATATGTAAAAGCGAAATACCACTCACTTATTAATCACGAAATCTCAGAAACTATAACACCTACAAACTTGAAATTTGGCAGGTAGGTTCCTTATAGGGTTTAGACATCCACTAAGAACGGATTTTACGAAACTCCACCCCTAAGGGGGTAAAACAGGGGTTGGATTGTTGTATGAAAGTCCTATGTTTTTGAAGTAAGAGACTTGAAATTTAAAATGTATGCTCTATAGATGGTGTGGAGGTGTACTAATAATGTATTGACTGCACGGTTGGCCTAGTGGTTTAGGCGGTCGCCACGCCGCTTGCCAATTCGCCAAGTGTTGTGGGTTCAAATCCTACACGGGACAACACTTTGTGTGATCCACAAATTGATGTTCTGAGTTTGGGTGTTAATTGTGTCCGTTTCATGTATGTCTGTAAAGCCCCCCGCGACACAGGATGTTTATTCCTAATGCAGGAGTTGTCTTTTAAAAAAAAAAACCCTTTTGGGGTTAAAACGGGGGATAGTAGTTTGGACGCAAACGAGGTTGCGTAGGTCAGCTAGTAATGTATATATTTTTTTGCTACCAGTAATTTTATTTCAACAGTATTGGTTGGATATCGAGAAGCCAATGTGTCGTCAAGTGGGCCTTTCAATGCTGGAGCCAACGCTCCGGTTCTGCGTTAAGTTCTACACTTCGGATCCGGCGCGGTTAGAGGAGGAGTTCACACGCTACCTGTTCTGTTTGCAAGTGAAGAAGGATCTGGCTACAGGATGCATACAGTGTAATGAGAACACGGCAGCGCTCATGGCCAGCTACATTGTACAAGGTAGGATATTTTTACCATCTTGACTTTTATAATCAAACTAGCTGATTAGGCAAACGCTGTTTTGCCATAAAAAAAATGGGGTATAAAATAGATGTGGGTCGATTCTCAGACCTACCCGATATGCACACCAAATTTCATAAAAATCGCTCCAGCTGTTTCAGAGGAGTATGGTAACTAACATTGTGACACGAGAATTTAATATATAAGATTCTTCTAACTAATATTGTTACTAATAAATGTGTTTTTTTTCGTCTTAAGTTGTCAATCGGTCCTTAATTATGCAAAGCAAATATTCATTAATTAATTTATAATTTTATATAAAAGGAAAAGAATATTGTTAAGAGTAGATTAGTGCTAAGGGATTCAGCAATAATATTAATAAAAATTGTTTAAGTACACGCTAAACTGCTAGCTGATATATTTAAAATATCAAATTACATCTTCATATAGAAGAAGAAAAGAACAAGTCATATACTTAAATTAAATTGTAAGTGTGATGAGATTTGTGGAGTAATAATTACCCATCACTTTCTACTAATAAGCTTTCGAAATAAATTTGTTCCATTTGCTCTGCTAGATGATATTAATACATTGCATTTTAAACTCAAGCTTGGCTTTTCATAGTTTTTTGGACGCCCGCCGTCGCATAATTGCATTATGCAAGTGCACGCGCGCTGAACTTAACGAGAACGAAACGCCTTCTTACTGTTTTGAGTAGTTGTAGTGTCTTAGCCAAGTCTATAAAAATATAACAAGGGAACAGTCATACTATTCGTTTTTCGCAGCTAGATTCATACACTAGTTCTTTTATCTTTCTTAAATTTTCATCCGAGTACAATGTATCTAATGATGCAGAAGGATCACAATAGGGCGCCATAGTGTGTGTCGCCATGTTGTATTATCGACATTAGCAATGAATATGGTGACACTGACACACATTAGATTCTGCTCATGCTTTCCATCAGGCAGAGTAGAGTCACTGTGGCAAGCCAGTCACTTTGGCAAGCACGTATATTAAAAAATTATGTGACCCGAAACCGGATAGGTACTATGTTACCGTCAACTACGTGTTACGCATTAATATAAAATACAAATTCCTATTTCTACCTAAAACAACAGTCAACATGCCAAGATGTCTGGATTATAATCTCTTAGCATGAGCCCATAGGAAGCTACATTACAATACAGTGACATGTGTAAATATTTGTTGCTTGCTTTGTATGAAAATGATTAAAAGTAGATAAATTTATTTAACATCTTTGTTTAACAACTTTTTAACCAATAAAAAAAATGGTATGTTTTCATTATAATATACTATTCCAAAAGTGGAAGAGTACCTGTACTAAATTTGTGTTCTCCATAAATCCTTAAAGATTTTTTCCATGTTTTAAACTTCAAACTGTTTAACAGCAACTTGGTTCATTAATATTTCATTAAAGGTTGTAATCACAATAACTTCGTGATTACATACATACATAGAATCACGCCTATTTTCCGAAAGGATAGGCAGAGACAGCTGATCCCCACTTACTATGGTACTGACACACCTATTTTGCTCCGTCCACATTCATCATTCACTTCGTGATTAAATAGTATGGAACTAATAACTTAGCGTTCAGATTAAATATTATAATCTGTTGTTAAAAATAAATACTAGTAATTTATACTCTCGATTGACGGCACTTGATGGAACTTGTTGCAATACATTCTAGAATCAAACTCACGCATAACCATTAACCTTTGAGAATGCCAGAAGGCGAAACCGGTCAGGTGTAAATTTAATTAAACTAGTGGAATAAGTACAAGTGAGTTTGATTCTAGAAATACTAGTAATAGTCAAGTGCTGGTGTATTGTGCTTGGCCACGCCCCTTCCTACTTCGCCAAGTGTTATGGGTTTAAATCTAACTTGTGAAAACTCTTTGTGCAATCCAAAAATTGTTGTTCTGAGTTTGGGTGGTCTTAGAGTCCGTTTTATGTATGTTTGTAAAGTCCCCCGCATCACAGTATAAAACTACTAGTGCGGGAGTTGAGTTAAAAAATAAACTTGGCAGGCCAAAACCTCTTTCCCGAGGATAGGCCTATGTCCAGCAGTGGACTATTAAAGCCTGTTGATGATGAAGAAATATGTTTTACAGCGGAGTGCGGTGATTTCGTTCCTGAAGACTATCCAGATCACACGTACCTCAGTGGGTATAAGTTCTTTCCCGGACAGGACTCTGAGTCTGAACGTCGGATTATGGAGAACCATAAGAAACACCTGTAAGTATATTATTGACGCTGTCACTATACTCTTTGCGCTGTAGCATGGTGCGTGTTGGTTTAATTTACTTTAATTTACTACACTTTACGGTTTAATTTACTTTACAACAGTTATTAATGTTTTTTTTTATATATTTATATTGCGAATAAAGTATAGTAATACTTTACTACAGTTATTAAACTGTAGTAAATTAAATTAAACCATAAACTGTAGTAAATTAAAATAAATTAAATTAAACCACCACGCACCATGCTGCAGCGCAAAGAGTATAATTTCTTTTAAATATTATGTTTTGATGGAAAGTCAAGGATGTATTGGACAGAACCTACAGGTGGTCCAGTGATAACTATGAACGCGTTTACGTAAAGCAATTCTCTGTCCTTAACTCGTTTGTACATTAATATTTAAAATACAACAGAATTATGAAAAAGCTGTCATATATTATAACTAGCTTTTGCTCGCGACTCCGCCCATGTGTATGTTGGTTATCTCTAGAATCGAAGTATCTCCATCTAATTTTACTATGGCTCATTAATTCATAAAATCATTTAAAAACTTGAGAATAATGCTATCACATGAAACGCCAAAGTGTAAGAGTTTGAGAAGGAAACTTTACTAAACTTCGATATTCTTCCATTAAACTTTACATTTCACAGAATTGGTTGAGTTCGTTTCAAGTAAGGATTCATTTTTCAGTTCGTTTCGGGAGCAGAATAGTGAAATAAATGATGATTTTAAAGTTACATTCAATTCAATGTGACTTCGACTTTGAACAGTGGCCATTTTGTTGTAGATCTTACTAATTTCAAAAAAAAAATTGTTTAAGTGTGTCTAACGTCTTATTTTTATAAGTGTTGTGACAATATTATTATATTCATTAATTATACACTTATAAATCTCACATCTATTAGAAATCTTTGAATAATTGGTTTATTCGAAATTTATTTATTTTTGAAACTTATGCATTTTAGGAAAAGTAAAACGATTAATACTTTAATAAGTTGTGCAAAGAGTACTGTATATGAATGAAATCAGACTGTGTTGTTGAATTACAACTAAGTACATATTTTGACTTTCATCCCGTCTCTCCAAGAAACCGTGCTGAATTTTGGGATAAAAAGTATCCTATGTCCTACCTCGTAGTATGAACTCAAATCATGCCAAGTTTCATTTGAATCCATTCAGTAGTTTTGGTGTGATGCGCGGCCAAGGTACAGACAGACAAAAATGAAAAAAAAAAAACAGTTTTGGCTTCAGTATCGATTATAGAGAGTGCTTCATAATTTTTTTCCAAAATATCTTTGATGTACAGAATTGGACCTCTTACATATTATAAGTATAGATTGCATTGTGTAGTGTCTTGGTTAGTGTTCTGGAACTTATGTTAACTTATGATGTTGCAATCCGTGAAAACCTGTAATTGGCCTAAGGCTTTTAAAATAATCGATATTCTTAACAATTTACATATTTTAATTTAATATATTCTCATTTTTCTTACAGTGGTCAAAGTCCTGCGGAGGCAGATTTAAATTTATTAGAAACGGCACGGAGATGTGAACTGTATGGTAAGTGTTACTCTACCAAATCTAAGTACTTCTTTTGAAGTTAGACAACTGTCTAACATCAGAAGAAGACAAGCTTTAACAGCCTCAACCAGTTAGAAAAAAATACCTGACATATTGAAATTTTGTTCTTTTGTAACTCTCTTAACTGGATTAAAAGTCGAAACGAACTTAATTCAATTTTAATATATTTCATGACAGTTTTTTGTTTAAAAAATCTAATGATTTTAACCTGAGAGGCGAAATGAAAAACATATTCAACATCAAATTGTTTATTAGCATTCAAAGGGGTAAAATTAAGGTAATATTCAAAATCCGTTAATATAGAGCAGTTATACGATATTCAATCGTGTTTATCTGCCAATTCATAATTCATATTACAAATTGCATTACAAATTACGTTACAAATTACATTACAAATCACATTACAAATTACATTTGCAGGTATAAAAATGCACCCAGCTAAGGATCACGAAGGTGTATCGTTAAACCTCGCAGTAGCGCACATGGGCATTATAGTGTTCCAAAACTATACGAAGATAAACACCTTCAGTTGGGCCAAGATACGCAAGATATCGTTCAAGAGGAAAAAGTTTCTTATTAAATTGCACCCCGAGGGTTATGTAAGTTTCATTATGAAGTAATGTTAAATTTTAGATATTTCGTCTGTTCTTGTCCTAAGCAAGAAAGGAACATCAATCGGCACTTAAATAAACTGATAACTTGCCTGATAATCAAGGTAGGTAGCCCAAGGACACCTGCGATTCTAAAGACACGAGTGTCTTACTGTCCCTTGAGTACCTAACCTCAGATCTTTTCCTAAACACATATTTTTTATGAGATCACGCCAGTCACATTTGTCAAGGTATAAATAACTAGCTTTTGGCCGCGAGCGTGAATGTCTGCTATCGCGGTAAAGAGTAGCCTGTGTCTTTCTTCATGAATCGAACTATCTCCATGCCAAACTTCATTGATATCGGCGCAGTAGTTAGCCGTAAAAGTATAACAGATAGACTTACTTTTGAATTTATAAAATTAGCATGGATTCTAATAATAGTATTGTTTTTTGTCATTCCGAAACATTTACGCAATTTATAATTATACTTGACCGAGGTATTCTTTTATGCCCCCAGGGTTATTACCGCGATGTGGTAGAATTCTTCTTTGATGGTCGCAACGAATGCAAGAATTTCTGGAAGAAGTGTGTCGAGAATCATGGCTTCTTCCGTTGTTCGAGCGTGCAGCGCCAGCCGAGACTCAAAACTAGAGTCATCTCAAGAGGCTCGTCATTTAGGTAACTGACATCAATTCGCTTTATTAGATTAAATTGATCCTGATAGGAAACAACCATGGGTCTTTACCTTACCGTTACAACTCACTTTATCGCTAGTTGCTATTTATTACATTATGTGATTTTAGAAATTTTGAAATTAAAAGCCATTTAAACCAGCAGACGTCTAGAGGTCAAAATAGGAATTATTACTACAAGTAACAATAAGTCGAAGCATTGATGGAATAAATACATTCATTTTCATTTTTTTAAAGTAAATTGAGGTATTGAGACAAAATTATTTTTATTTACGTATCATACTCACTAGTGGTCGCCCAGTGGCCGAAATTCGACCATATTTCAATTTTTTAACCCATTGGCAAGGAAGGGTTATTTTTTGCTCTCTGCACTCCTCCTCCATATAAACTTTAACTGTGACAAATTTCATACTCCTCCGTTCGCATAATTTTTGTAAAAAGGGGTACAAAGTTTTTGCTTCACGTATTAATATAGAGATTTATCATACACTAGCTGTTGCCCGCGGCTCCGCCCGCGTGTATGTCTGTTATCGCGGCAAACAGTAGCCTATATTATGTTATTCTGATGTATAAGCTGTAAAGTTTCATCCAAATCCGTTCAGTAGTTTTTGCGCACACATCCTTCCAAACTTTTACATTTATAATATTAGTTGGAATACTTGTATTTATGGTCTTTCTAAATCACTTCACTCAATTTTAGACAATTATTTGAGATTAATTTGGCCAGTATATACATTTGTTTCTGTATAATACGCTTTAATTATACACACATCAAAAGTGTCTAGGGATCAAGCATTTTTATGCGGATTTCTTGAGATTGAGATGTGGCTTTGGCCCTGGCCTGCTCAGTCGCCAGACTTGAACCCGATTGAGCATGCATGGGATATGCTACAGAGAAGAGCTCTGCCGAATATGGAGGGTATCCAGTCGCAAGAAGACCTTTTTTAGTTGTTGCAACGAACATGGGCGGCCATTCCACAGCGTGTTTGGATGAACTCATTTTGAGTATGCCAAACCGATGTTCTTGTGTTAGTGTTCGCGGTAGAAACACGGATTATTAATTGTTTAAGTTACCTAATAAAATTTTAAAGAAAACTGTTATTTCAGTCTTTTTTTCGAACTTTAATGTTAGTGGTTCAAATGTCAAAAATCCTTTTATTAGGAAAATGGCAAATTTCTTTATTAATGCAAAGGTGACTTGGTTTATCGTTACTGTGACAAACGAAAACACTTTATTTGATGAATCCTTAAAGAAAATTTTAATTAATATCAATCAGGAGAAAAGTTACAGTTATTGCAAAAATATATGTTGATCCCTAGACACATATGTTGATCCCTAGACACTTTTGATGTGTGTATTCTAGCAATATATGTTAATGTTTTACAGGTATAGCGGTAAAACGCAGAAACAGATCGTGGAGTACGTTCGGGACAACTATGTGAAACGGCAAACATTCCAAAGGTGCGTTCTCATTACAATACGATTGTATCTATATCTAAGCTTAGCTACTATTATACACTATGCAGCTGTGTAGATTATCAAAATTCACGAGATAAAATTGATACCAAGGTTCTATATTCTGCTTTATTTTTATACTTGAATTGATGAACAGACGGTAGTAAACTTTTAATATAAAAATTAAATATAAAATTAGTCTTATTAGGGCAGTTCGATGTTTGAATTAGTGATTTTAAGAAATTGAACTTGACTTTAATAATAGGCTAAAGAACCGTATTACGCCACAAATGATCTAAAACAATTATTTCGGGTATAATTTTTTTAAGGAACAAGTTCTAATAAATACACGGGTGCACTAGTACGGGTTAACCACTTTCACTTAAACTTCTTGTCTAAGTCAAAGTGGCTTACTCCTACCCACTAAGTCTAGATAGACTGTTCTCTTAGCAGTACGGGTTAACCACTTTCACTTAAACTTCTTGTCTAAGTCAAAGTGGCTTACTCCTACCCACTAAGTCTAGATAGACTGTTCTCTTAGCAGTACGGGTTAACCACTTTCACTTAAACTTCTTGTCTAAGTCAAAGTGGCTTACTCCTACCCACTAAGTCTAGATAGACTGTTCTCTTAGCAGTACGGGTTAACCACTTTCACTTAAACTTCTTGTCTAAGTCAAAGTGGCTTACTCCTACCCACTAAGTCTAGATAGACTGTTCTCTTAGCAGTACGGGTTAACCACTTTCACTTAAACTTCTTGTCTAAGTCAAAGTGGCTTACTCCTACCCACTAAGTCTAGATAGACTGTTCTCTTAGCAGTACGGGTTAACCACTTTCACTTAAACTTTTTGTCTAAGTCAAAGTGGCTTACTCCTACCCACTAAGTCTAGATAGACTGTTCTCTTAGCAGTACGGGTTAACCACTTTCACTTAAACTTCTTGTCTAAGTCAAAGTGGCTTACTCCTACCCACTAAGTCTAGATAGACTGTTCTCTTAGCAGTACGGGTTAACCACTTTCACTTAAACTTTTTGTCTAAGTCAAAGTGGCTTACTCCTACCCACTAAGTCTAGATAGACTGTTCTCTTAGCAGTACGGGTTAACCACTTTCACTTAAACTTCTCGTCTAAGTCAAAGTGGCTCACTCCTACCCACTAAGTCTAGATAGACTGTTCTCTTAGCAGTACGGGTTAACCACTTTCACTTAAACTTCTTGTCTAAGTCAAAGTGGCTTACTCCTACCCACTAAGTCTAGATAGACTGTTCTCTTAGCAGTACGGGTTAACCACTTTCAATTAAACTTCTTGTCTAATTCAAAGTGGCTTACTCCTACCCACTAAGTCTAGATAGACTGTTCTCTTAGCAGTACGGGTTAACCACTTTCACTTAAACTTCTTGTCTAAGTCAAAGTGGCTTACTCCTACCCACTAAGTCTAGATAGACTGTTCTCTTAGCAGTACGGGTTAACCACTTTCACTTAAACTTCTTGTCTAAGTCAAAGTGGCTTACTCCTACCCACTAAGTCTAGATAGACTGTTCTCTTAGCAGTACGGGTTAACCACTTTCACTTAAACTTCTTGTCTAAGTCAAAGTGGCTTACTCCTACCCACTAAGTCTAGATAGACTGTTCTCATAGCAAGAGTTAGCGAACACAGATATCAAAATGTAAAAACAGCCAAGTTGCAAGCGTTTTTCTTTCTGCATTCGTTAACGCCTAAATTCTCGGGCGTCGTTAGCTAATACTTTGTCTAATGCCGGCGCCTCACATTGGCTATATTGGCTACAAGTTATAGTCTTGTAACCAATACACCAATGTGGAGACCGGGCTTGGACAGATATTGAACAGAACATTGCTTCCAATAGCCAATGTCAACCCGCCAATTATGTCGGTTTTTTGTACACGATCAAACGCGAGGGGAGCGAAGGGGGTACGCGGGCGGGCAATTTGAGTCCAACGTCGCTTCTCGATCCACATACCTATATGCCGTATGCAGTGTATTATCTATGGGTATGCGCTCTGCCGATGTGCACGTTGGACGTGCGACATTTTGCTTGAGCGTACTTTTAACCAACTTTTCAATGCTCTTGGCTGGTGTGTTTGCCAAAAGGTGTTGCAGTAAATGTGTGGCCGCGTACCTTGGATACATATTTGGCCATTCAATTCGTAGCCAAGCTTGGACTTAAATTATAATCCAATGTGAGGCCCCGGCATAAGATTACTTTGACTAAGATTAGCCAATGATGAATTTAGGCGTTAACGATTGCAGAAAGAAGAACCCTTGCAACTTGGTTAGAGTACCAGATGTTGTTAGATGTAGTTGACGAAAACATCTGTTTTCTGCTAGGGGAATAGCCAACCTCATTTAATACGTAACCGTTAACGATTATCGGGATTAATATCTAGTTTCGCCTAAGAGCCAGTTTCCCGCCAATTGGGGAAGATTTCGGCTATTATAAGAATATATATTTCAACTACAGTTAAATTTACACTTATTACGGTTTCAACTTTATCTCGTACACAACCGCATGTATAAAATATATTATGTAACTACTAAAGCTTCAGGTTAATTGGATAGCTTTCTAAATGTAACATTATCTTTAACGCTAGGAGTAGTTAGATGCTTATAGATGTAATGTAGGCCTTGGTACATTGTACTATTGTTGTGCAGGTACACGGGACATGTTTTGGGTTCGTGTTCTTAATATAGACTAAACATAAGTTAACTCTAGCGTAACACACCAAGGTGAGTGGTTAGCATGGGTTGGGAGACACTAGCTTTTGATTTTGTCTTGTCTTTGTGTGACGACGCGAACGACTCGGGTAACGATTAGGTTTTGCATGACGTAACTTTAAAAGACTCCCTAAAACCGACTAATTTTAAAACGACTCGGTTAGAGTGAAGCTTCGACATAGTTTGTATATTTATCGATGGTGATTAGTATAAACTCGAGCATGCGCTGTATCCGTTGAAATTTCCGCTTCTTCCAATTGAAAGAGAGAGTGTGATGGTGTAGTTGGAGAGTGCGTTGCGTTGCGACGCCACTGTGACTATCGGTCGGAGGATGGTGCTGTCGGTCTGCCTTAACGAACTAGTGCTCCTACTTCAGGGTCTGCGCTCGCATTGTTCTTCATGTGCTCCGAACCGTTGTCGCGTATACGTACACTCATTCATTATGTACTGATAGATTACATTTTTAAATCACTGTTTATTTATTTATTAGAAGTCGTTGATAAATTGACACTGCATTTTTTAAATTTGAATTTTCATTTGTAACCGTATAGTTGCGTCGACAGCACATATTAAATAAATGTACTTACACGTATTAGCTGTTAAGATGGACACTTAGTATAAAGTCAGCCTCGGCCCGCTTACGTACTGGCACGAGGAATGTTGAGGAGAGCAGGCCCAAGTACAAGCTTGCGTGAACCGGGACGAGAAGTATCGCAAACACGTGCAGATTTGTCTCGTGTACGCGTCTGTACTATCTTATTTTACATAACTTTCAAATTGGTGCCTCATTTTTTTATTTAATACTTCAAAATTCGAGTTTAAAATAAAATTCTAGTCCGTCACCGTCTCGGTGCAAATATTATCTCTTTATAACTGATCGTTTTGCGTTTTAATTCGGTCCGTGGGATATGGCCTCAGATAAATAAACTTGTAAGATGCCTACCACATCCACTATCGTTACTTAGGTACTGGAATTGACCAAGTTTAAGATAGCACAAATTGCCTTCTTTCATTGCACTGCAAGGTAAGACGGCAAGCGTATGGTCCGTGAGTTTATAAGGTCTCGATCGACCGATCGTAGTTCTAATTCCGCGTCGGGCATCTGCAAGGTTTAGCCGTCGGCGGGCTGGTCGGTTGCACGCTCGGGACGGAATCAAAAGCTGGTGTGTCACCATCCTCTGCCCGATGTCGGCAGGTCGGGGTCGTTCCGCGCGTCGCGCTCGGTGTGCGGGTCGCGCGCCAACGTGGCGCCGCCGCCGCCGCTCGGCGCCTCGCTCTCCGCGCACCCGCTGCTGCCGCTGCCGCCCGGCTCCGACGGTACGTACACACCCACCGCCCACACACGCACCCGACACACTTGTTTACTGCCAACTAAATACTCATAAAGGCTCTCCCACACAGGTGCGTTATTATCGTTCGGTAATACCCAATGCGTTATTAACGCAAGTGTATTACATTGTCGTTCTTATCACAGCTGAGTAATATTGTGTGTTGCAGAAGCATTTCTAAAGACTACCATAGTGTGGGTCACCATGCTGCATTGTTGCATTGTCTGCACTCGCAATGTCTTCGGTAGCACCTACTCTCTTGGATTTTGCTCGTGCTTTCCATCAGGCAAAGTAGAGTCACTCTGACAAGCCGATATAAAAACAAAACTTCGTAGCCGTTCTAATGCATAACATATTAAATACAGATATCGTAATAACGCATCCGATATTATCAATCGAAAATAATGCGCGTGTGTGGGTAGGATCTTTTATTCTCATATTTTCTTTTTTATTATTAACATTTGTCCCTTATCAATGACGATGAGCCGGAAACCCCCTTGCTAAGAAATATACCTCAAACTGGCCAAACTTTCTTAAACTGCACGCGTCCGAGCCTGCTTGACGACCCGACCTTAACTTTAGCTCACGAAGCACCAAAATGAAAGATGCGTTGACTTTGCAGCGATTTCCCTGGAGTGGGACAAGCAACCTCACTACCTGGAGGCTTCTCTGATGATGAAGGGCTACAGTGCGGAGGAGGCGCGCGCGGCAGCGGGGCGGGAGAGGCGCCCGCCGGCCGCCACTCGCCCGCCGCTCGCAGCTACCGCCTATGCCGCCACGAGGGACAAGGTACGCCACTACTGGTCCTTCGAGCCGACTACACAAACATTTCTTCACTCTCAATAGTTTTTAGTTGATGTCTAGATATCATCGGTGACTGCATGTAGAAGCGGTGGATCTGCTATTCAAACAGTCAAATGCAGTGCTATCCTAGTGGTTTATATATGCATATAAGTGCATAATCTTCTCTCATGTCCCATTAATAGCCCGAAATATAAAAAAAAATCAATATATAAAAAAAATATGCAGGACGTCGCTATATGTCAATATGTAAGATAGTTGATTGTGTTTATTATAAAACATTCAGAAAGACATAATATTCACTAAAATTAGTTTTCATCTATCAATAGGTTAACTGTACTCTCGAACTGTGTATACTCGTATTTTATTATGACTTCAATAGAGTTTGTATTTATTTCAGCTGACAAAACTGTACTGCGATCAAATCGTAAGGGTCCTTCAATTGGCTTTAACTGTATTTTGTATCTAAACTGCTGAATGTTTCATTCTAACAGTCTTCGTCGCATATCATTTTAGGATTGGCCCTCTATATCATTTTTATTCAATTTGTAAACAAGAGAAAGACTGAGATATTTGGGTAATATATATTTTGACTTTGCAAATTGCCAGTGCCTTTCTATGACTAATTCTCTCTCTTTCTTATCTTACTAAATACATTAAAGAGAAATGAGACGCAATATCCACAACGTGCACTAAGTACAGAAATTCAAAACTTATTCTATTTTGGTTACACGTTAGATGTTTGCGGTAACTACCATTGCCTTTTGCAAGTTGTGAAGGAGGTCTATGTTCAGCAATTTTAATATTTAAACATCTTTAAAAGGTATTACAATAAGATTAAGTTTAAAAAGCTATAACCCGACTACGTAAAAACATATTAATTTTATTAAAATTATAAAAAGACCATGTCACCAGGGCCATTATTACGGATCAATTGACTCTTTGCTTCATTGAAATTGGTTCAGTAGTTTAAGCGCTACTGTGGAACATACAAACATACATATGCCAAATCCAAAACTTGTTACCCTTTCTTTTGGCATCGCCGTAGTCCGGTAAAAACAAATATGAGACGTTTTAAACGGTGTCATCCTTATTGTTAGATTCGTGAGATTAAGAGTATGTACACGAAGAACTGTAAAAATGAGATACATCTTGTTCTTGTCAGTTTCATATACAGGGTGTCCCAAAATTCAACGATAAGCGGGCGCCTAAAGGTAGACCTGCTAATGAGTACATAAGGAAAAAAAATAAAAAAAATATACCTAGTTTTTTTTTAGTTACAAGAAAAATTTAGAATTTCTTTGAAAATTTATACCTTTGAAAATTTATACCTTTCATGATATTTTGAACGACCACGATGACAATTTCTCAAATATGATTAAGTTTTTTTTTTTATCTTGTACCTAAATAGTGCTACTATTCACCACAACTCTTAAAAACACCAAATTGCCCGCAGTTTTTACACAAAAAACGTTACACAAAAATTGTCATCGTGGTCGTTCAAAATATCATGAAGGGTGTAAATTTTCAAAGAAATTCTAAATTTTTCTTGTAACTAAAAAAAAAACTAGGTATATTTTTTTTATTATTTTTCCTTATGTACTCATGAGCAGGTCTACCTTTTGCCGCCCGCTTATCGTTGAATTTTGGGACACATGGTATATGTTTATAGTCGTTAAATTATAGAAACTGCCTCAATGTTTATACTCTTACTTAAATCTAGATATCTTGAGCCTTTGATCAACAATTGTACCTAGTCTCTTTCAATAATACAAAATCTTTACATAGAATAAAATGAAGTCACTTCCGCTGTCTTCGATCTCTTAAATTATTCAACGGATATTGATGCAGTTTTTAGCAGTAAGTAGTGATTCAAGAGGAAGGTTTATATGTGTAATACATGCATAGTAGAAGAAATCCGAGAGTTAAAAGACTTCCGTGCGAAACCGGACCGGGTCGCTAGTTTTATAATTGTTAGAATCTTTCTTTTAAAACAACAAGGTGTGGTTCATGTGTAACCGAACTAGAACTCAATATATATGATTTAGCGATCATGGGTCTCATTTAATATTTTCAATATCTAATCCATATGTTGCGCACAGTATGTGATGTCCAATGATATTGTTTTATTTTCATTTGTAATATCATTAGTGTTGAAGGTTCCTAATATTTTGTGGGAAAAGGTTTATTAAACGCACAAATGGTCATCTCACACCTTTCTCGTCACGCACGGCACGGGCATCCATTCACAGACATACTTTACTATTTTTGAATCGATTCTATTGTTCGATGTTCAAAGTATCTACAACAGAATCGATGTTAATCGAGAGCAAAATGTTAAGGTTCATATTATAGTGTAGGTCTTGTGTTGTGCTTTCAATTTGTACGTAACATCATGTTTACCTGATATAATTCATTCAATGCACATAATGATAGATGGCTTTTAGTATGTACAACAAAAAGCAATTTCAAGAATAATCTTGGTGAGAACTATGACAGTTTTTATAGCAATAACAGTGTACTGCTGATTTCAAGTAATTTTTTTGTATGTTTTGAATTGGAAGCTCACTTTACTACGCTATTGTATGAACCCAATGGTTAGGTTTAAAAATATCATAATTTAATAGCATATTCTGTGTTTTAGCCCCCCGAGTTGGTGACTCATGCCGAGGTCAATCATCATCCGGATTTGGCGGATTCACCTCTGCCTCATCGGACGACGACACAATTGGTTTGTTGCTTTTTCACTTCTCTGAATGTTTATTCCTATCTATGTTATCATAGTTAATGAAAAGCGTATAGAGGGCATATACTGTCGATTTTATTATTTTTACTTTTATCGTACATTTAAGTCCCTTTCGCTTAATCGATGATGCTATGCTATGCTATACTTATGTTGACTGATACTATGTTCTTTTATTTTTTTACTACTGCCTCGTTAGTCTAGCGGTTGGCATATGTAACTGCCAATCAAGAGGCCTCGAGTTCGATTCCCGGGTCGGGCCAAAAGTGTTTCTGATTATAGAAATGTCTAATAACAACTGGGGTTTGAGTGCCTCGGCAAACAGGTAAGGCCGTCGGTCCTGCGCCTTATCTCTACGCGGTCGTGTCGAACAGCCGGCCGGATGGTGAGAGTAAGGGAACAGAGAGTGCACCTGTGTTTGCGTAGTTGGTTGTTCTCTGTAGAGACCGGTCGCAGTGGCCGAAATCAGCTAGAAGCACATCATTATTATGTCTTTTTCTAATACCATCGGTGCCCGGTGTAGCGGTGTGTAGTAACAGTACGTTAACAGTCGCAATCTGTCGCAGGTTTCTCCGGAGAGTACATGGAGCCAGGCGAGCTGCCCCCGTGCGAGTGGTCGCGGCCGCGCGCCCACTCCGCCGCCTCGAGCGCCGCGCCCCGCAGGTCAGAGCCCGCCCGCCTCCCCCGCGCCCCTCCCCGCCGCCTCTAGCGGCTACCCGGACTTCGTGCTGGCGAAGCATTCCTCGAGCTTTAAGAAGTCGTCCGAGCGCCTCGAGTACGAGCTGTCTCAGAGCAACATCTACTCGGCGTGCCCGTCCACGCGCTCGTCGCGCTCGGGCGGCTCGCTGCCCGTGGAGCAGTGCTCGGAGCGCTCGGAGCGCTCGGAGCCGCGCTCGGGCGGCGCGCGCGCGCGCGGTTGGCGGCGCAGCGCGTCGTGCCGCAACCTGCGCGACTACAGCTTCGACTCGGCCGGCCGCGCCAAGCGCCGCCGCGACGCGCGCTCCATGCTCGCCGACCTCGACGCGCTCTCGCGCCTCGACTCGCCCGTCACGCGGTACGACGAGGCGCGCATGAGAGCGTTCGTGTTCGGCGAGCGCGATTCCGTAGAGTCCGCCCGGGCGTTGCTCGGCCGAGCTTACTCGTCCTCGTTCCCCGGCGCGATCGGCGAGCATCGCCTGGACGTACCGTTCGCTCGCACCGGTTCGCAGGACGACATTTCGCACGATAGCTACGAATTGATAGAGCGATCGGACGACGAGTCGGAGCGGCGATACGCGCGGGTGGTTCCGCAGGGCCGAGCGCATACGCGATCGTGCTCGTTGGATTCGGGCAACGACCTTCCGTCCGATGACGACCGATCCCTTTCGCACTTATCCGAGAGTGACGACCGGGAGCACGAGTTAGACGAACCGGTCGTACTTTACCGTAGCGATAACGACATTCCGTTAGATCCCTTTCTCGTGGACGACCCGCGTGTTCTGCCTCGAGAGAAACTATCGGTGCGTTCGGATGGCAATTTTTATAAAGAAATCAAGCGTGCCCTCGGTTCGCGTACTTCTAGTCAAGAATCGAAAAGCGAAATTTATGATTCCAAACATTCCAAAAGTAGCGCTGAATCCAGTAAAAAATCTCGTGACAGTGTTTATCACACCGATAGTAAAAAATCTCGCGAAACGCTAAAGAGTAAGAGTTCTGACAGATCTGGGTCGCGGACCTCCAGTCAAGATTCCAAGTCCGATTATTACGATTGTAAAAGAAACTTGTATGAACCCGACGAAATCAGCATAAGACGCCGTAGTATAACTAGTATACAGAATGCTTACATAGATCCCTTTGAACCCATTTCACCCTCTAGTCCAGATTCAGATAAAGACTTCTTTGATACACAACCCACTTTCATCGGTATGGAGAAACCCGAGTATACGGAGAAGACATTATTCGATAAGTCTCATGAAGACTTAATCGCCAATTTAGCAAATTCTCCCAATTACTATCATATCTCGACTCCGTACTCGACTTTCCCTAGTAATAGTAAACACCATAAAGAACCGAGTCCAATGCACTCGGCCAGTTTGCAAAATGTTGAACTGGAACAGTACAGTGGGGAATTCTCTGATTTGAGTCCGCCGAAGAAAGTTGATGAACTTTCGACGGAGGACGAAGATATTCATCCTCAAACGACACATATTTGGCCTGAGAAAATAGTCGGCCTCGATACAGAAATTGATAACAGTAGATCTGCTAAAATACATAGCTATCAACGACGTAGGTCCTCTGATACCGTATTTAGTTTCGATAAAGAGAAAATAGAATCCTTGACGAGATCTATTAGCAAAGAGAATACGCCGCCGTCTCATCTCGTTAAAGAATCTTCTAATGAATCTGACGTCAATGTGAGGATTTTGCCTGCAATGGATAGTATTGAGTATGCTAAGAATAAAGCTAAAGCAGCTATAATGGCTATTGATACCGTGTCGATTCTCCAATCAGAATTTGACAAACGGGGTAAAGTTCACACACATATTGTCCGTAAAGAAAACTTAAAAGAAGAATTAATGGCTAAAACTCACTTTGACGAGTACAATCCAAAGCTTATTCACGAGACGAGCTCTAGCAGCCGTTTGGCGGACAGCAATGTCCCCTACACCCACCCGACCGTTGAACGTACCAAAAGCGATCCCAATAGTTTGGCTAACCGACCCCGGTTCAGCAGCGTTAATTCTCGTAGACATGTTCTTATGCACCAAAAGTCTATTGACTTGACTCCAGCGGAGTCGAGTGATGAAGATTATATGTTCCGTCAAATACCGAGTGCGCCTCCTATTGCTACTAAACGATCTCACTTTGAGTTACCTTCAAGGCTGCCGGATCATGTGCGACCTCCGTTCGATCTGCCTAAAAACTATTTTCAAGAATTTGATGCTTTCAAAGCAGGTTTTAAGGATAAAAAGGTAGTCGATGACGGGTACGATATTCCTTATGTTTTGCATAAGCGGCATGTAATGAATGGAACTGCTCCTTCACCGATGGATGATATGCGACAGCCTCCAGATATAGTAATGATGCCACCCCAAAATGGAAGATGTCACGTAGTCAGTGCGCATCCTAGATGTAAGTACCATGATCATCCAAAGTCGCCACGGTCGCCTAAGTCACCAAAATCACCTAAATCACCGAAATCGCCGAAGTCTCCAAAGTCACCAAAATCACCGAAATCACCAAAATCGCCCCGAAACAGCGTACAAGTGGAACACTCTTCTAAATTTTTAGAAGTCGAAAGTCGTGATTTTCTATTTACACAAAATATCGACCTATCTAAAGTAGACCCGGTTACTCTGGAAGTCGATAAAAGCGGACAGTTACAACATTTACCAAGTCCTAAAAGGGACATTACGAAAAATTTAGACCCGATATTACTAGAGACTCTGAATTCTAAGTTAAGCCAAATTGAAAGTGATTCAGCCACTAGTTCTAAGACTGATAGTATCAGACAGGAAGCTTTGTACTCACATGACATTAAATTTACTATTAATGGTCGAAATATACAGCAACCTCCTATATGTAAAGATTCTTTGCCTATGTCCGCAGCTGAAAAATTGAGAGCAGATATAAAATTGAAGTCTGAAAAAATGCCTCCAAAGAGAGGCCAAAAGGCTAGAGGTTCTGGAAAAAAGGGCCCAGGTAGTAAAATAAAAGGTAAAAGCAGTAATAAGATCAGAATTACATCTTTTTCATCTGATGACGAGAGTGTAGACTCAGACGATGTTTTTGGCACTACAGAAGCGGCACCAAATTTGGAATTTTCTCCCCCGCAATCGAGAAAAGACCTCGAGCCTATATTGAAACTAGAATATGACAAAATTACATCTGGGGCATGGCATAGGGGCCAAACTATGAGTTCTACAGAAATTGAAGGTTCGCCGCCACAGTGTAGAAAATTGGCTGAGCTAGAAGCGAAGTACAATCCTCAAGTTCTTGATAGTTTTAGTGGAAATGCTACAGAATTGCGTCGGATATCAGAGCGTTCCTTTTCAATCCCGAGCTCTGAAGATGACATCGCTCTGAAAATTCCAGAGACGAAACATGATAGTGTACCCTGGGAGTACCAAGAAAATATTCCTTCGCCAATATTAGAGAGCACCGAGTTTCTAAAATCCGAAGATGAACATCTAGCAGATTTAGAAATAGCTAAGGTAACGGGTATCGTACAATCTGAAGATCAAACTGAGGATAAGGATGAAAAAAAAGATTTAAACAAACTTGATATAAAGAAAAGTTTGAGAGATGAGCTAATGTCTCCAATGTTAAGGAAACCAGGTGGTACTCCGATATTATTTGCGCACGCTAGACTAAACTTGTCCGAAGGTTCTGTGTTTGCTCTTCAACGTCAGAAAGCCACTCAAGATTCTCCTACAGCTAGCCGTAGAGCCAAAAGTTTGGACACCCCTGTCATACAGCTTCATAGACTTCCACCTATGAATGCCTTTTCTTCTAAAGATGATACTGTTGAGGATATAAACGAAGAAGGTGAAATATTAGAAGAAAAGCCTTTGATCGATGACAAATCAAAAGGGTCTCCTCCTAAGAGAGATCCAATAGATAAAATTGAAGAAGTTGAAGAAGAAGCTGTCGGCGAAGCGGAAGAATTAAAATCTGTTGTGATTGACAACGAAGAGTTGGCATTACTAGATAGTTTAGTAGAACAACGACGTCCACGGTCCTTTAAGCGCAGCCACGATTTAACTAAATTGAACTCTCAAGCTTCTCGCTCGCCACTCAGCAGATCACCACTATCAAGGTCACCGCTATCTAAATCACCGTCTAGGTCACCTACTTCATCTTTGAACTCTCCAAGAGGCAGTATTAGAAAGCTCTCAGATTTAAGTGAAGACCAAATAGTGCCAGATATGGAAAGAATAAAACGTAAAGAGAAGAAAAAACTGATATTGAAAGCTAAACCTGATGAGAAACAGAAATTAGCTAGTAAACTGAATAAAGCAGGGTCTTTAGATACAAATGCTACTAAAATAAAAGCTTTACAAACTCAAAAGTCTCTGCCTTCATCACTTAAGGATCGTCCAGATTTCTTGACTGTACCTCCATTAGATCTTACACGTGCTAAAAGTCAAGAATTGGATCAAAATGCTAAGAAAATTGCGAAAGAGAAGTCTAAATCGTTGGAAAAAATGGAAGTTAAACGGGGGAGTAGCAAAGAAAGAACAAAGTCTCAAGAAGATTCTGACACAGAAATAGCCAAACGCAAAGAGAAACAGCAGCTACTCTTTGAAGCTGCTTTGAAACAAACTAAAACTCTTATCAGCCCAGTCAAAGATACATTACCACCATTCCCACCACCAGAGGATAAAATATTAGTGAAAACAGAAGGTGACAAAATCATTATAGAAACTAAAATTAATAGCAAAGCTGAAGATCACGTATTTATAGCTAAATCACCCAAGAAGTTGGACAATAAATTAGGTGGCAAAATGAGTAGGAGTTTTGAAGATCAAAAGACTACGAAAACAAATAATAAACTGAATAAGAGTATGGATGATAAATCTAGTCCATCATTGGAGGATAAGTTTGATGATCTTGCTGCATTACAAAAGTCACCGAAAACCTTATCTAAGAAGCAAGAGATAAAACAACAAATTGAAGGTAAGGTTGTGTATCAAAAAATAAGCCCTGGAGCTAAATCTAAGAGTTTAGATCGAAAAATGGATGTCCACTTAGATTCTAAGACAAAATCTAAAAGTTTAGATAGAAACTATGTGACACCTGCATCAATGCTGCCATCAGATAATGAGAAACATTTTAAACAGGAAGTTGTCAAAGTAGATGTCCATCCAACTGTAGCTGAAGAGACAGAAGTATTGTTAAAAGAAACAAGAGATACTTCGCCTTCTAATAGTTATAGAGAAAAAACTGAGGATGATTCTTCTATAGAATGGATGACTAGTTCTCAACATACTGTCATTGAAAATGATACTCAGACGGTAATAATGGAACGTCGTAAAATTGATATTTACAATAAACAACGACAGACTGAACTTCAAGAAAGTAGAAGTAATCAAGACGTACATAGTCTCGTCACGTCATCATCTGAACGTAAACCAGAAATATCTCGTTTAACTAGCGAAGAAGAGTCCCTCACTGAGGTTAGCGATTTGAAAGTTTCTGATGAAAGCCACATGCTCGCTCTCTCACTCCCATATATTGACGCAGATAGTTCTTCAGATCAAGATCAAACATCGAAGAAAGCGAAAATAACACATGGCAAGAGTGGTGATTCTGACTCATGGATCACTGGGGATTACGAAGAAACTACACTAGACACTGAACTACTACTTTCTGATACTAGCAGTAAAACTAAAGGGAGAAGAACTTTAGACCCCCAAGGGACATTCGATGAATCATCCGCAAGTTTGGTAGAATTCCTTAAGCAAGAATCTATATCGCAAGCAATGTCAGACCCAGAAAATGAATCAAGAACATGTCGTGAACCACCAAAATCTATCGATTTGTCGCGCAAATGGGCTAATAAAATAATAGTAACACCACCACAAGAAAACAGTCCTACAATAGAAAACATACCTTTCATTGACTCAAGTACTTCTAAATCTAATAAATCTGAAAATGAACATACCGGTAGTTCTGGAAGTGACAAATCTCCTACTGAACAAAAACCTGACCAAAAGAGCTTACTGACAGCTAAATCAAGACGCAGTGAACTTCTTAAGCTGAGTGCTGAACGGTCAAGAAGTTCAGAGTCAACGTCATGGACTAGTGTAGAAAAAGATGTCAGTCCATCAAGTGGTATAAAGGGTAGTTCCATTGACGATGAGTCAAGTGTTAGTTGTTCAATTGCTAGACCTTTGGGTATTTCACAAGATATTGAAAAGCTTAATAAGAAGGATCGCGAATGTTTAGAAGAGTTAAAACAGGCTATGGAATACGGGGAAGAACACTTACATTCCCATCATACATTGTCTAGCGAGCATTCAAAGTCAAATTCTAAATCTCCTTCACCGAGTGCTGAAATTACACGAATTGAAAGCCCTAGGAGTCCTTCGAAATATGGTGCAAGAAAGTCTCCAACGCCTACTTTAGAAAAGCAAGGTCAAGTAGATTCACAGAAAGCACCTTCTGATTCAGAATCTAGTTCTGAAAGTATTGACAAAACTGTAGAGCAACTCTCAAAACCAAACGCCAGAAAGCCTGGCATTGATAAAATTGGTAAATGCGTTATAGAAGAATCTGAATCCAGTCAATCGGCAGCATCCAAAACTTCAGAAGCAACAAAAGAAATACAGAAACCTGGCAAGAAAACAAAAATCGCTATAACAATATCACAAGAGGACCAAAATACTACAATAGATTTTGATGACGATGGAAATGTAATAACTTCGTCGTTTGAAAGAGAATTACGTTTGAAGAAAAGAGCGCTTAAAGAAGACCAGAAAAGTTCGTCTAAATCGAGCGTAGATACAACAACTACAACTACTCCGTCTAAAGGATCTCTTAGTGTTGACGACTCGTCATCTAGGAGACGTCGTCTAGATGATCAAAAGAGTTCATCAAAATCCAGTATGGACTCTAGAGGTTCACTAAGTGTAGAGTCAAGAGGCTCTTTTGAAACAACAGAGTCGACTTCTGGATCTTTAGGTGAAGCTTATCGTCGTGGAGAAGAACTGAAACCCACATGGCGACCATTCTTTGGCGCCTCAGGTAGCGAAAACAGTACAAGCATCGAAGAAGCTTGGATACCCCAAGATCACGAAGGGTATGAAAGTCTGGCCCTCAATAAAGATGTTTTTGAATACGGCAACCAAAGAGTATTAGATGATTTCCAAACATTTTCTAAAAATCCACCTCTATCTGCTAATACATCCAAAGATTCAACTGAAGCCGATTTTACCGATGATCTTAACGATTTCCCTGTGAATTTCTTATATCCAGCTACTTCTTCAAGTAATACAAACGATGTTGTCATAGGTTATGGTCAAACTTTTGGACGCACACTATCCCGGATATCGGAACGAAGTACAGCTTCTGAAAAAACTAGTGGTGATGAAGATTCTACAAAAGCCTGTTCACGGTCAGAGAGTATTAATGAAGAGTCACTTAACTCAAGTGATCATCAGGCCAGTCTTAGCTCTGATCCGCCTAGCAACGCAAATGTTGCATATATCTCAGATACAGACAGAAGAACTTCCGCTGAAATGCCTGAAATTCCTATAGATCAAACTAAAATAAGTGAAATGTATGAATCAAAAAAAGAGGTGGAAAAGGCTGGCAAAATAATTGACGAGGCTTTACAATCAAAGAAGTGTAAAGAAAGCCCTACAAAAACTACTACTCGGATATATAAACCACCCTCTAAACAATCGTCTGCTAGTGAGAGTCAAGAATCTGAAGACTGGCCTTTGCCAGAATTGCCTCCACAAGTAGCCGTTAAACCTGAAATGAGCAGGAAAGATAGTGATTTGGATCAATGGCCGCCCCCGCCGTCGGGTCTGTTAGAAACTCCTATTATAGAAAAAGTGCATATTTATTACATGAGTAATGAACCAGAACAACCTACAAAAGTAACATTACGATCAGATAGCTCAAAAGACCAGCTTGCAGATTCCGATGACGACAGTGACACCTTAAATAACGATGATGAACTGGATAAAGACATACCAGAATCTAAGTCGGAGAAATCGAACGAGGCTCTTTCTCCGAAAAGTGCTAAAGTTATTCCTTATGACCAGTCTGGATATATGGTGGAGCCTTTAGAAAAGCACGATGACTATAATTGTCATAAAAGCGTTGTTCCCAATTATGATAAATCTTGTCTGAGCGGCACAATAAGTAAAGCTACATGTCTCATGGGTGATGTTGGATCTTGCTGTTCACGCTCTGAAAATAAAGGTTTTAATGTCAAAAGTAACTTAGATGACAAAGTTATTATAAATCAACCACAGAAGTCGCCTACCAACCATAGCCCAATACTCGACGACGACCACCTGTATAATGATGATGTGTTTGGGGCTGATAGCAAGTCTCTATCGCCTGATCTTGACAAAGGTTTTTCGCAATTAGGTTCCCAAAAATATTCCTTTGGGTCAAACAATTCTGACACCTCCATTGACGATCTTCTCTCACAAACGAATGCCGAAGACACAGTCAGAGCAGTGACTAAGTTAAGCGTTAGCAGTGCAGGCACTTGCAAGAGATGCAGTCATAGTAGTCATTCAGAAGAAGAAACCAGTTCTTTTGACACAGATTTGGATGGCACAGTCAAAATTGGATTGCCTCAAAAGAAATGTACACACAGCTCTCACTCTGAAGACACTTCAATATGTTTGAGCATTTCAGAATGGTCTACTGGCACTAATACTGTTCGCCAATACGCCAACTTATCTGCTTCCGAGAGTATATCAGCCGTTTCGATTAACAAGAGCGACAAGTCAGATAAAGCATCTACGAAACTTTATTCATCATCGCAAGTTAGTAAGAAGTCTGATCAGAAACCTAACATAGGCTCACACACCGAAATGAGCTCTAAGAGCAGTAGCTTCGATAAGAGCTCTGAAATTATAAAATATGACAAACTTTGTAGTTCAGAAACAACTATTTCTAGAAAGGGCATCGACAGTAGTTCAGGCACAAAGAGTGATAGCACTTTAACCCTAGCTCAGTCTATATCCGATTGGTCTGCGAGTACTAGCCATACATTGGTCCCAACTGCTCGCGAGGATCAACATGAAGCAGACAATACAAAATCTAATAATACAGTAGTAAAGGAGCCTGAGGCGGAGGAGAAACAAGATACTGAGATAATTATTACCGAAGTATCATCACCTCCGCCTGAAATTGAAGACGCCAAAGAACCCGTACTGAGACTGACTGCATCGTATACTGGCAAAACAGATAAGTCTTCCTCTATCAGCTACAGTGATAAATCAGACAAGTCAAGCTCGAGCTCCTTGAGCAGTTTACAAAAACATGCCAATGAGGTGCTACGATTTGACCAAGGTTTTCAAGCACAAGATACTACACATGAACGCTATCCGAAAGTACCACCAAAGAGTTTGAGTTATGATGAGCAGACCCATAGGTTTGCAAAGCCAACGTTACGTTGTCAAAGTGAAGACAGTGGTTTCAAACCATATTTTGTAAGCCCTCAACCGGAGTTGGATATTGATATGCCATCTCAACTTTATAGCCAAGAAGAAAAGCACAGTGAACGGTATCAAAGTCAAGAGTTTTCAAACATATTACGTGACGATGCCAGCAGCAGTAAATTTATAAGGTCCGACTATAAACCTTTAGCTAAACATGCAAGCTACGATGATAAGACTCTTTCCAAAAATCAAATAAAAGAGTACAAAATTTCACAGCAGTATCGCAGTAAACCAAAAAGTTGGTCTTTCCATGAACATTATCTTGCGTCATCTGATTTGCCCATTATAGCTGTGCCTGAGATACCTTCAGTGCATAGAGAATTGACGGAAAAGAAGTCCGCCGAAAGATCAGGAAAAACTCCTTTGTCACGTTGTTCACCTTATTACTCGAGTAGTTTAAGTTCTGAGTCACCTCCCATTCAACCATTAAAAGCCCCTGTCAAAAAATCTCTTCTGGTCCGAAACATTTCTCTTAAGAGTCCTCCAAGTGGCAACGACACTGATAGCTCACTAGATGTTACTCGAGATCCCAGAGAACGAATGAAGACATTTAGGCGCAAAAAACAAGTAACCAGTGCTCGTAAGCGACAAGAAAGAATACAAGATGTATTAGAAGAAGACTCAACTAAGAGTCAGTACTCGTCTGAAAGTGATAAGTTTGGTGGTCAATATTTGGTTGTAGAAGAATCTCTTCCGCGGATGGAGAGTTCTGAATGTTCTGATAGTTATGTGCCTGGGGTAGAGTCTGGGTCTTCGGAAATGTCTAAAAATGATTCTAAAAATGATGAAATTCAGGAGGCAAGTTATTCCGAGGATGAAGAAGGACAAGTTGAGTACGCAAAATATAAAAGCGCTAACTACGAGTCACAACAATTCCCTATTAACATTGCTCCTATGCAATTCCAAGGCTTTGGTTCGTCTGCCGACGAGGATGAAATGGGGTTCCCACGGTTTGATAGATTAGGTCGTTTACGGCATCCTTACCTTGACTCACAGGAACCGCCTTATGTATCGGAAGATAGTCCTCCGCGTATTTCTTATTCAAATAAAAGTAGCCGTCAGTCGTCTTTGAAAAGATCTAAATCAACAAATTATCGACAACCCGAGGACACTCTAGGGGAACCATCTGGTCAGCATCATCAGAGAGGGTTTTATGATGACCAGAGCGATAGAGACGATTCTGATGATTATGCTTACCCGATTGATACTATAAAACGGGCCCCTAAAGTGCCAAAGTCAGGTAGTTACTTGTTTGAACGCGGGGAATCCGTTGCTTATTCTGATACGGAGCTGCTCCCAGATAAGGACGAATACGAACCTTACAGAGGCAGCCCGTATCCGGAACATTACGAAGAGGTAGTAATGTTCCAAACGCAAGAATGCTATCCGCAATACCAACACGATATCCATGAGAGTAGGAGTGATAATCAGGATCATTATTCTCGGGATCTAGACCAACGTTTCAGTCTGAACAATGTAGAGAGGTTCTACTCTAGTCATTACGTAGACTCGCAAGCCTCCAGTGACAGCCCTGAGCAAAAATTTGATGTTTCCACTCTACCGCCGCCTTTGTGCTCTGACGACGACAACGATTAAATGTAAGGTTGTCGAGGTATAATTCAGTTTTATTTTTAGTATTGTCGTCATGCGTTCTGTGCGTGCGAACGTGCCGACTTCTTTCGAAATTTTAATTCTAATGCAATTATTGTTATATTAGATATTACATTATATCGAATATTTACATTGTCACTTTGAATATTTAGCAAAAAATGACTTGAAATGTTTAGTGCCAATTCCCGGATAGCGCGACCCTTTCGTCTATCGTGCGTACGCGATCGTAAACTTATAGCTTGTTAAGTATTTAGATGTAGTTATAAATTATGTATTGATCTACATTATACGTCTTCAAAATTTTATTCAAGATATACTGATCCATGCAACTGAAGTGTAAATTTGTCTGGGTTGTTGATTATTATGTTAGTTTCTTAGAGCTGGAGTTAAAGCTTTAAGTATATAGTGCCAAATTCTTCTAGTCGAATATTTTAGTGTTTTCAATCTTTATGAAAGTTAAATTGTTTGTCTTCTGAATAGTATTATTATTGTAATGGCTGTGATTAATTTGAGTGGGGAGATCTAAGATCTAGGTTGTTTTATTTAAGCATTTACTGCTCAAATAAATATCGCACATTGAATATTTTTATTTGATCGAAATATTTGTAATAACAGAAATTAATTTACTCACATCCCTATCAAATACTTGTATAAGATTAAAATCTAACAAGGGATTTGTATTCATGGCAAATCTGCTCAATTTTTTTTCTGACACTTCAATAATTGAAAATTTATTGTAATTTTGAATAATGAATTTTGAAAATCTTTAAGCGTTATAGTTGACATAGATATGAGTATATATGTAATAATATTTATCGTGTGTATGTGTGCGTGTGACTAAATACTGCAGAAACAGTCATCGAATTAATGATTGGATACATTTTTTATTTAAACGTTACAATTACTTGAATATTTTATTCGTTGTGTGATTGTGAGTTATCTGTGATGATTGCATAACCAAATAATTTATAAAGAAAAACACTTGTAAACAATTTACGTAAAAAAATAAAAACGCAATATATATTTTCTTTACATTCTCTCAGGTATATAGTTACTAAATCACCACATATAAAAAAAGCTTTAAAAGAAGGTAGTCATTGATTTTTTTTCTTTACTATGAGGCTATATAAATTCAATATTTAAATCCGGGAACATGCGTTTAATATAACTGCAGAAAGTTTTATTTATAACGGACTGCTGACATTTTAAATCTTTTCGCATGCCCGGGAAGTTAAAAAGACTGTATTCATTCACATAGTTTGATGTATGTACATAATACAGACAACATAAGTACTTCAACATGGGTTATGCTATATGTATTTACATATTTTGTTTGATAAAAAGTATTAGCTATATATCTGTCTTCCATTATGATTTAAAATGAATTATTTATGAGGCTTCTGTTCTTAAAAATTTCGTGATTTAAGTGCAGTACCTAGTATGAGTTTTAAAGGTACAGAAATTTATTTACAGATTCGAAGTAGAATTTAGAGATTCTTGTTTTTATTAGTTGGCCAAACGGTTGACATTCTAAACCTCGTAGTACTGTGAAAATAATTCATGTTCTTGACGAGTTAATGGACGCTAAAAATAATAGATATTTTGAGACCAAAGACCAACTGTAAGCCGGTGGCTTCATGATCGTTTTGATGTTGAATAATTAAAATCAAATCAACTAAATACTATTTCATTAAACTCTTTAAAAAAAGATTAAATTTCACATTTTTATTTGTGGTTAAAATTTAAAAAAGGTATCCATTAATGTTTTTCGTAAACACGATATAACGGTAAATTTTTTATTAGATAGGAATAAATTATCGAACAAATAGACGAATTGTGGTGTCGGTGTAGAAGTAACGCGACTTTTTCGTGGATTTAGAACTAGTTATGTCTGTCGGTTCGCATGTGAAATTATTGAGTGGAAATATTAATACATTCTTCCATTAAAAACATAATACAAAACGTTTCTATTCAAACACTTAAATGAAGCTGGTAATGGAGCAGGCAGTTATTCAGAAAAGGCGGTTTCTAGAAAAGAACACGCGAGTTTTTTCTTTATCTAACAAGAAAACGCACTCTTAATTTAAGTACACGTATGAAACCCAGACAGGAAGAAGCTTGTTTCACGCACATTCCAAATCGTCAATAAAAAACCCGCCAAGTCCGAATCGGACACGCGCATCGAGGGTTCCGTGCAAAGCTGTAGGTATATTATATGATGTAACTAAAAATTTATGCTTTTCGCAATTTTTCCTTTATCTGTGTTATAAGACGTTGATTCGTACCAAATTTCAAGATTCTAAGTTCACGGAAAGTACCCTGTAGGTTTTGATTCCCTTGCGAGTGTCGAAAATTCGCAGCATAAACGGCTGTATCTTTTGATTGCGTTGGCTTAGAAGTTTGACTTTTTGACAGCTCCAAGGGAAAGTAGAGTGAGTATTTGATGTGAATTTCGATACCTCCACGCGTTTCTGAGAAAAAGGGTCTTGATAGATAGACAAACAGACAACAAAGTGATCCAATAAGGGTTCCGTTTATTCCTTTTGAGGTACGGCACCCTAAAAATGGCCCCTATGACTTACTGCCCTCTCGATTACCACAGCAGAACTTTAGGTATATATTGAACATTAGAAAAATATTTATATTATGTGTCTAAGTTAACTCGAGTACTAAAATTTAAAAATAAAATATTTTCAGCTATACATTTGTTTCCTAAACTAATAATTTTTATTGACACATACAAGTTCTCTAATTGCAATAATGGACGCCTTCGCGTTTGTATGTATTTCAGTTATATCTGTTTAGTATTGTATCTAAATTTACATAAAAAACATTTGTTGTAGTAAAATAGATTAAAAATTGCAGTTAAAAACTTAAGAGATGATGAATTGACTAGTACAGATTGTTTTGTGCATATGAATTAATCTATACACGTTTTTGTTATCTGGTAGGCAAGGGCAAGGGTAGGCCAGGGTTATGCACTTGTGAGTGCATAAAACCTTATTTCTAAAATAGAAATATATCGTTGAAAAAGATGCATTATATACAATTTTACAAGTATTATTATTACTGTTTATGTATAATTCTTATTAATTATCTTTCAATATTATTTTAATACCACATTCTACGTTGAAATCCATACTACAAAAAATTATAGACAATTTAGCTAATTAAAAAATAGGGTTGCTATTAATTTATGCACTCTCGAGTGCGTAAGAACAGTTAAAAATGCCAACCCAAAAGGATCCTATCTCTAGAATATTATAAGGTTCAATTTCACTTAGAGTATAACAAGCGAAGTTTACCTATATATATTATGCCTATACAATATTTATTTAATCACACTACAAAACTACTAGCCGACTACAGCGAAACCAAGAAACCAAAAGGAAGGGTAATAGTTTAGGCAGTGTATGTATGGTTGTACGTTCACCGTAGCGCCTAAACTACTTAACCGAGTTTAATGAAGTATCTATCAATAGATTCGTAATAATGACCCGGGTGACAAAGGCTATATAACTTTTTTATCAAAGTTCGTACGTAGTCGGGTTAAAGGTTTTTAACTCTTTTTTTGTGAGAATAATACATGAAACTTTGTTGATGGGTTTAGAAATAATAGACTTCTATATTTTGTTTTTGCCAAAATACTTTGTAATAAAATGCAGTATGCATTCGGCCCATTTGTAGGTTTATTCAACTGTTCAGGGAGAAACTGGCTTGTATTCCTACTACACTTTTAATACTCTAAGGGTTTTAAGGCTCAAACATACACACACAAACTCCTAAATGTTTTTTTTTTATTAATTTTTGTGTACGTATAGGATACTAATACATTAAAATGTGGCACATAATTGTATAGTTTATGTTTTAAAAACTTTACTGATATGCAATGAGGTTCTACCACATAGATCACTTTGCGAAATCTGTCCTTTTGAACAAATTATATGCATCGATATAATGACTGACTATATGCCTTGAAATAGCCTTTGTAATTAATCTACTTGCATATCAGTACTGCGTTATGTTCAAGATGTATCAACACGAACTAAATAGTCTTCAACTTTAGTTGAGTTCTAAGGCCCCGGACTCGAAGTGAGCGGGAGCGGGGCGGTGGCGGTAACACGTTCCAATGCATAGATCTGTATGAAGCTGGCCTTGAAGGCAGCAGGTAGCGGGCGGTGAGCCCACATTACCGCGTCGCTCACCGCGTCCCCACTATCGCTCCCGCTGATTTCGAGACCGCTACCTAAAATATTTGAGCGGTACCTACATATGTGTGTGCACGGAGCAATTTTAGACTATTAGTATGTCAGAGGTCTCGAGAGCCTCTACTAGTTAGCGCAATAACTGTCGGTAAGATATTTAAAAAAAAAACTTTAGCACTTAAGTATTTCGACTTTTCGATTAAGAGTGTACAACCCGAATAGACTGTAATGTTATAAATTCACTTAATTGTTTATTTTGGCGTGTCCAATTTGGATGGTTACGGCGATGAAGTAAAATACATCAATGTTATTAGATACTAGCTTTTACACGCTGCTTCGCTCACGCAGACTTTCATCCCATGATTTACCCCCTTAGGGGTGGAATTTCAAAAATTCTTTTCTTAGTGCTTACTTACGTTATATAAAGAACCTACATGCAAATATTCAGGATTCTAGCTTCATCGGTTTGGGCTGTGCGTTGATCTCTGGGTATGTCAGTCAGTCCGTCAGTCAGTCAGTCATTCACCTTACTCTTTTATTTATATATATGAATGTCGAGACTACGTCTTCCAATATTTTCCAAAGACGGAATATCTGACTAGAAATATAATGTCAAATTTGTTTCTATTATTTACTTAGAAGAAGTTAATGAGATCACGAGCTACACGTATTGCTAAAGTAACTAACCAGTTTATTGCCTCACCAGTTATATTCTAGACGTAAACATTTCCATCAACTGCAGGCATTAATGCATGACGCGTTTAAAATGTGGGTATAACATGAGTAATAATTATATTTGTTTATCCCTATAAAATCAATGGTAGTTAGGTAGTTGATACTGCGGTCGTATGTTCTCAGCAATAGTTTATCGTACTTATTGAAACTATCCCATGGGGGAGGGCGAGAGGCGAGAGGGCATTACAATGCCGTGATCGTAACCTCAACTACGATCAGTAAGATGAGATGGTCACCATTCTTTAATGTTATCATATCTTATTACAAGCATTCTGTCTATACTTGGTCATTACATAAACTAAATATCATTTTTTGGTAATGCATATTGTCCTTAAAATACTCTACTGTCCAGACATAATTTGAAATGCCTTTACCGCATAATTCAGTCTGAATATATTATGTAACAGAATTCTTTATGTGCAGTCCCACCACTGATAATATTCAGCAATTATTAGATCTATTACCTATTCTATATAGGTAGTTGTATGCCTAATGTTTAAACGAAAATGACATTGAACACAAAACGAGTGCCAAAGATTCATTGCCGTAATCTGTGATTGGACGAGTTATTGTCATGTAATTTAAATATTGTTTCGATTTATTGAAACGTTACTTCCTTTTTGAATTTATATGTGAGTGTTAGTGTACTGTATCCCTGCAATACACGACACTACCCCGCCCTGCTCGGGGATAATTAACAATAAATAAATAAAAACTTTTCGAGTTTTAATGTCATATTCCATTTATGTTTTCTTAAAACCTAAAGTTAATTAAGCAGCCGGGATTCGTGATGTAAGTTTTAATGTAATGTCGTTTAATGAAGTATAATAATTTGATACGCTTTCTTATATTTTATTTTTAAGATTCTAATGCTGTATTTGTAGTTAAGATTTTTACTACTTTTTATTTTTTCAGGTATTTTTTTGCACAGCATTCCTTTGCATGATTATGTCCTTTTAGGCACAAAAAATATTATTTCGATTTAATGTTTTCACAAGTTTAAACCAAAGTAGAGCCTTTCTAGATCCAACGATGAATCAGGTCTGTCATCGTATTAATTAATTGAATATAAACTCCTAGACGATGATTGGCCCGTTTTGTCTTTCTTGCCCCTAAATTATTTACGTATTTTACGTAGTTTTAATTTCTTCATTGTAACTATGATAATGAGAATGAACGTGATCAGTTCTGTATATGTTTAGATGTTGGAAATATCTGATACTGAATATAAAACTTTTTATCATAGTTGTAATATCTTTTAATGAAAAAAATCAGTTTATACCACTAACTTTATTCTGAGTAATATGATTACGAAGTTTGTTACTGAGCTGTGCACAAATGAAATAACTCGTAATGAACTGATTTTCGATATACGCTGTCCCTTATTTTTAGCTTAACATTATTAAATTTTAATTAGACATTAAATAATCTTATATTTACAATTGTTACATAAAACTAACATGCCACTTTTTTATACAGACGAAGTATCCCCCGAAGAAGACGACAACACAGTATCTTCAGCAAGTCTGTGCATGTCACCGACTTCGGTGTGCGATCAAACTGCGGGCGAGCCCGTGTGTGCGTCCACGCCCATCGTGCACAAACCACTCACCAACGGACACGACGTTGTGGATAACAAAGAGACTTGTGTCAACAACAATGACGTTGTCAATGGAAATGTTCATGGTTAGTGTACAGTATTCATTATTTTGTCACAAACAGCTGTGTTTGTTGTTACTACCTATAATAGGAATGTCATCTTTATGAATCACTAGTGGTTGCCTGCGGTTCCGCCCGCGTGTATGTCGTTATCGCGGCAAATAGTAGCCCATGTGTTATTCTGATGTATAAGCTATATTACTGTAAAGTTTCATCCAACAACAAATCCGTTCAGTACTTTTTGCGTGAAAGAGTAACAAACATCCTTCCATCCATCCACACTTACAAACTTTCGTGTTTATAATATTAGTAGAATTATACTGCCGTCATATTTTTATCCCCTTTGGAATAAAAAATATATATTATTACAGCGAAGTAGTTACAGTTCTTTAAAAATATGGCTTCTTCTACTACAGTTTTATAACTTATGTCTCGAAAAATATAGTATAAATATATATCAGGTAAATGTATTAATTTGCATTGTCTGTGGTCTCAGAGTCTGTGAATAGCATGGATGTGCTAAGTGGTGGCGAAAGCGACGCTGGCGATACGCTCACAAGGCGGAACAATAACAGGTGAGTAGATTCATGTAACTTAATTTCAACATTGTGTGTAGATGTTATATGCGAAAAATAACCAATACCAAACCATGTCGGAAATTGAATGTGGCTGTTCGAAATGTTACATATATTGTAAGACTTTAATATGCGCTCATAGCCTAGTTGCACTTGGTGATTAGAAACAATCACCGAGAATAAGCAACGACAGCGCGGTCAGAAGGTCACGTTAAGTAGCCGGTCCCGGTTGTTATCATAGAATAAGAATCACGAAGCTTAGTTGGAGGCCTCTGGGCGGCTTGAAAACATCCAATGGCAAGATTACGTAGCAACAACGTTGTCTTGCCAGTCCCCAACCCGCACTCGGCCAGCGTGGGGACGTATGGTCTTAACCCTCTTCTGAGAGGAGACCCGAGCCCAGCAGTGGGACATTATGGGTTGATGATGAAGATCTTAATATACATAGATATACCCATAATCTCAAATAAAATTGTGAATATGGGTATTTATTTGTGAATTGGTTAATTGAAACGAAACCTACATTGAGTATCAAAATGCCTTCCTCGTTATATGTATCCTTATTTTCTCAGCATTACGTCCACGCTGCTCGGTACGCTTCGCGAAGGTGTCAGTGACGGTCCCCGTAAACGCAACATGGATATCAGTTATTTTGTAGCCAAGGAGCTGCTGATGACTGAACGGACGTACAAAAGGGACTTGGAGCTTATCACAGTGGTAAGTTCATCGTTTATGTTCTATCCTGTTCCAAACAAGAATGTTATCGTTAATTTGGTTCCGTAAACACTAGATCTCAATTAATCTCAGATAAGCGAATAGTATTTGGCTAACATTCATGTCAGCAGCATAGGATGTCATGTTCACGTAATCAATGGACGGTCCCTGATGAAACATAATTATTGTACAGAAATGGAGCGCATGTGTTTCGGAGTTGGCGTCTTCTGGTGACGAGGCGAGCGCTGCGCTTGCCCGCGCTTGCCTTGCCCTGGAACCTCTCGCGCTGCCTAATGGCAAGTTGTTGGCCAAGCTCGACAGGCTACTGGCTAATGGGAACCGAGCCGATGGTAAGTACACTTAACAAAGGTAGAAGCCACATATTAATACTTAACCATTCAAAGTTTGACTGGTATAAAATGCCATTCGGCCTCATGGAAAATGTAATAAATAAATAAATAAAAATTTCGGACATCTACTACACAACGCCATCTAGTCCCAAGCTAAGCAGAGCTTGTGTTATGGGTACTAGACAACTGATATAAATACATATATACTTTTTTTTTGTAAATAGATACATATTATACATAGAAAACACCCAAACTCCGAAAAAAAAATTGCAGATCATACAAACATGTTGGTCTGACTCGGGAATCGAACCCGAGACCTCAAGCACATACGCATATGCTACAGCTATCGAGGCAGTAATGTGTAAATATATTCTCTGCTTATTTAAAGGATTATGATTGCTTTTCCAATAGACAGAAAAAAATTAGAAACTAATCACTTGTTTATATTCCATTTATTTCTTTCAAAATGAAATTACACAGTAATAGCCTCAATCTTTATGCAATTTGTAGTAATGCATAGATATGAAATACAAAAAATATATACTAAAAGCCATATTTAAAAATATAAAAAATTTCATCAAATATCTATACTTATATTATGAACGCGAAAGTTTGTAAGTATGGATGAATGGATGGATGTTTGTTACTCTTTCACGCAAAAACTACTGAACGGATTTGGATGAAACTTTACAGTAATATAGCTTATACATCAGAATAACACATAGGCTTCTATTTGCAGCGATAACCGATATATACGCGGGCGGAGCCGCGGGCAACCACTAGTAAGAAATAAATATTGCTTAGATATAAACAAATAGATGTTGTTTTAATATTTAAATAACAGCAACAGTTCAAATGTTTCGTTTGTTTGCTAGAGGGAGAGGAGCCGGAGTATAAGAAAATAGCCGATGTGCTTTACGAACATCTATCGAGTACAGATAAGGTGAGTTGCGTATCTAGTCATTTCAGGTTGAACGACCTGTTATAAATTGTTTATAGTTTTTTTTTTATCGGATTTTTGCTGTTGGGTTGCTGAGTTAAAATGCACGAGTATTACTACACCTTTTCATGTATTTCAATTTATTAAGACGAATTTAAAAAGTTAACAGGTTGTTTATATATTTACTAGATGAAAACCCGGCTTCGCTCGGGTGAAATGTGACTCATAATATACATCTATAGCCTATTCAACTCCCTTTGAGACAAAAGGTAAACAAACCAGAAAAAGGTTCTTTAATAGGTCAAATTTTATATGCATCTAGGATCAATAAAAAAAATGTCATTTTCTTGGAAAATGGCAAACTGTGCCGATGTCGTCAATTCTGCCAGTGTCAAGTACAACGGAAATATTTTTTAAGCACTCAGTCTTTTTCTCTACTTTGGCAGGTAGATAAGTACTTACTAATTTTACACAAATTACTATAATTTTACAAAAACAATTACAAATATGCTAAATCAAAAATAATATTAGGAAGTATGTAAATTGCAAAGGAATACAGTAATACACCTGCTACACACAGCTCCGCACCACCTAAAGGTCGACTGAAAGATAATGCCTATGGCATTAAGTCCGCCTTACGCAATGTAATTGCAGGAAGATTAAATAAAAAATAAAAAACTAACATAAATTATCAAAATATATACCTGACTTTTAAGGTTTATTCTCTGTAAATCTCTTTTTTAAGCACTCAGTCTTTTTCTCTACTTTGGCAGGTAGATAAGTACTTACTAATTTTACACAAATTACTATAATTTTACAAAAACAATTACAAATCGGCTAAATCAAAAATAATATTAGGAAGTATGTAAATTGTAAAGGAATACAATAATACACCTGCTACACACAGCTCCGCACCACCTAAAGGTCGACTGAAAGATAATGCCTATGGCATTAAGTCCGCCTTACGCAATGTAATTGCAGGAAGATTAAATAAAAAATAAAAAACTAACATAAATTATCAAAATATATACCTAACTTTTAAGGTTTATTCTCTGTAAATCTCTTTTTTAAGCACTCAGTCTTTTTCTCTACTTTGGCAGGTAGATAAGTATGTACTTACTAATTTTACACAAATTACTATAATTTTACAAAAACAATTACAAATCGGCTAAATCAAACATAATATTAGGAAGTATGTAAATTGTAAAGGAATATTTCTTATATCTTATAATCTAATCTATTAGGATACATAACAGGTTGATTATCATAAAATTTCTCTATATATAACATTTTTCGTTAAATATTTATCACCTTTCAAGCCTTGTTCAGTGGTATTGATAATTTGAATTTTTACATCATCGAATCTTCGAACTCGTGAGAAGGCAACATAGAGCTGGCCATGGGTGAACACAGGATTAAAGGTTTGAAAGTTCCCGAGCCTTGGTTATCCTTAACTGCCTAATTGTTTCTAGGCCACAACACTCGCAATAATTGAAATTATCTGCAAAAATATATTATACTATTAATAATGTCTAACTGTATAATAAGAACCAGCCGAGTTCAAGTTAACCTTGCGCATGAAGGGGTCCATTTCATTATCAACAAAAACGGTTAAAAAATCGTGTCTGTTTCTGTATTTGTTTATGACACCTCAAAACAGGCTATGCATGTGGTCATTTATATTTATTTGTCGGGTTATAGAGAAAAACTCAACACCGGCTATGCATGTGGTCATTTATTATTATTAGTCGGGTTATAGAGAAAAACTCAACACAGGCTATGAATGTGGTCATTTATTATTATTTGTCAGGTTATAGAGAAAAACTCAACACAGGCTATGCATGTGGTCATTTATTATTATTTGTTGGGTTATATAGAAAAAATATTGAGCCGCTTACCGAGTATAATGTTGTCGCATTCCACACATCGACTGCACATTTGCATTTGCTTGCAGTTTCTTACAAATATTTTGCCAATTCAAAAATTGCATGCCACTGGAAGTAAATATGTAAGTACTTATTTTATTTGAATGCAGAAAGTCTTACAATCCACACTTTAAGAAGAAGACATAGAACAAAATTCACTTAAAAACACAACCTGCCTACACACCTACTAAAATACTACTCACCATCTTTACGAAGAGCCCTTCGCTGCATCCACTTTCCACAATTGTGGCAATGTTTACCAAATGCAAGGAGATTCGGCTGTTAACAAATTGATATAGGTATCATCAATCAAAGGACCAAACAAAGACAGAGACACGACCAATGAAAGATTTTATGAAATACTTACGATTTTCGGCATAATGTATGTAATCCAAACAAAGTACAAATCACTATGCAAAACTAAATGTCATTTGAACTTTCTACTTTTATGGTTGTCACATGGTGTTTAATTTTACAGTCGCATGAGTCACAGTTCTTTGTATTTTTTTTCTATGGCTGTTATCGCAATCGGCCAATCTCAGGTTTAAAGAAAAAACACTTAACAAAAGTTAATAACAATATTTTCGCGAAACGTAAACGACTGAAGAAAATGGTAATGAGAGGCGGAAATCACTTATGCCATTCGGACCCAAATAGCCGCCACTGACCAATGGTTAAGGTTCACTCAATGTTTCCGGCAAGACGTTTCGTTTTACACAGTCACATGAGTCGCAGTTCTTTGTTAGTATTATATAGTTATCGCAATCGGCCAATCTCAGGTTTAAAGAAAAAACACTTATCAAAGAGAAGGTCTAACATAAAAAAATATCAAAAACAATATTTCCGCGAAACGTCAACGACTGAAGTTTTGGTAAGATTCACTCAATGAGTCTACCGTACCCCTTGACGAAATTATTAATATAGAAAATCATAACAATCGTCATTTAGAAAGGATGCTTACTAGACTTGAGAATGGAAGTTTTTCATGTATAATGTTACACATATGTATTTTGTAACAACGTACAAAGCAAACATTGGTGCTAATTATGTTGGTGACATCACTAAAGTAAAATTCACTAAAATTTTCAGTGATTAAGTAAGAGTAATAATTAATTTTGGTTATCCCAAAGTAAATTTTACTTTTTTAACAAGGGTGTCTCTGATCAACTGTTATTTGGTACTGAACTAAACATAGTCACAGCTAAGATTTGAGATATCGGAAAATGAACTGTAAGCAAATGAAATTAAAGTATACAATCCAATAACAAATTATAGTGAATTTTAGTGAAGGGATGTCAACAACGGCTGATGATGATGATGTCAACAACAGAATTAGCATCATTGTCCAATAGAGAGAGAAAAAAAATACAGCAATAAAATTTATTTTGGCAGATTATATAATAAAAAAAAACCGTGTGGTGTTTTTTGTTATATAATCTTCATCACAAGACACCAGATAGGAACGAAGTTTCTTATTATAAAAATATTAATTTCAAGTTCTATTCGAGGTATAAAGAAAATAAATACATTAAAAAAATACTAATGAGTCATTAGTGTTTTTTGATTTTTATGTATACCTAGTCATTGACCATGACCATGACTGTACATAAAAATGTTACGATTTTTTAACGTTACGGACGTTTTTTGCCGCCTAGGGTACCCCTCCGCAACGCCCCATAAGGAACTTCGTTCTAATAAGAAACATCTGTGTGAATGTACTTTCAGGCCTATCTCTGGTATAGTAGTCGAGCGGGGTCATTAGTCGGTGTGGTGGAGAGCGTCAGACGTAGTAGCGCCAGCGCAGCGCGAGTGGCTGCGGACTTCGACTCGCGCTCGCCTCTCCCGCTGGCGGCACTGCTGCTGAGGCCGCTGCATCGAGCGCTGCACTACCATCGACTGGCTATCGGTAAACACTTCATCTAAGCCCTCTAAAGCCGGGTGGGTCTCCACCGAAGAAAAGTTGGCAATTTTTGTATTGTCAACACGTGTTGGTGACAAAAGTTTCTGTAAAACCGAGTCTCCACCTAACAAAAATTAGTTTTTGTGTTGTCAAATTTCGGTGGAGACGCGCCTTAATAGCTCACATAAGCTTCTTTAGGAAGAAGGTTTTACTATACCACGAAGACCAGAGAGGTTGGTATAGGGTTTGTTTCAAATTTTCATTCTCTTTGCAGTGAAGTAATCTAGCGTAGTTTGCTCTCTTATTCGGCTTTTACGACATCAATGGAATTAATAGGAGTGATGAAAAGGGATCAGATATATAGGCAGATCAGCTTACAATAATTCCCCCAGAATCTGAGCAATGAGAAGTTTGGACTTCGGTAACCTCATGCATTCTGTAAAAAGGAACAAAAGAATTGTTTGACACTGGTTTTCTGTGAGACTGTTGTGGAGAAACGAGTGTCATGTCGTACACAAGGGGAGGATCCTCCGACCAGGTGAGGTTGCCTGGTGGGCCGCGGCTTGATAAATTAATGTTGGGCAGTATAAGCTAATCGGCGTTAGAATTTCTATATCGAGATACAGGATTCGTAGTTACTCTGTAGTTCGTTTTACTCCATTAGTTCGGTGCACTTTCGATACATGGGGCATTTGTGTGCCTTTCTTGCCGTATGTGGAAATCGCAACAGCTGTGATGTCAATCCCTTCTACCAAGGCTCTTTGACGTTAAAAAGCATTTATAAGAGATATTGTATGAATTGAACCTAGTTTTTAAACAATGACACAATATACTAAATAGACCGACCCTCCCCTGGCCCAAACTGTACACCGATAAAAGCTAGAAAAATTCACCTAAATCTAGATGGCGCGCAAAAATAAGGTACTAGAAATAGTTTAACAAACTCTATCACTATTTTATTGATATGCTTCAATTATAGTAATTATTTTATTATTTTTCGAATATAAATCTTACTTTCTAATGCTTGTTTAAAAAATATATTTTTCAATTGTGTAACTATAAGTTATCACCTATTTTTAGGAGATGTCGTTGCAATCGATTTAAATAAACTTGAATGTAATGACCTATTTACTACGCTAGATGTCACATTTATAAGTTATTGATATGACATATAGAATATTAAATGCTGGATGCGCGATGATAGCGCCACCAAGTGGCTACAATTACGTCGGACTTTGATTTGTCAAATGGTTAGTTGTCTTACGAAGAGTAAGTAAACAAACAAATTATTTCAACGAAACATCGTAAAGGGGCGTCCATTAATTACGTGAGGCATTTTCGAGAATTTTTCGACCTCCCCTCCCGCCTTGGTGAGATATCGTAAGATTTTCCTCAACTCCCTCCCCCGTCCCCAAATCTCACGCGAGATTTTTCAAATTTATGTTTTGGCTGTAAACGTGTTGGATTATTGAACTTGTTCTATTACTTCTATTGAAGACTAGCAAAGCAAAATCGAATGCTACTTCGCTGCTCTGCGGAGTTGGGACGAATACGACAAACACTATTGTGTAAGATTTGGCCATATTTTATTCGAAAAAAATTTTTCACCCAATTTTACACAATAATTACGTGATATTTGCCAAGACCCCCCTTAGTGAGATTTCAAAAGATTTAGCTCAATCCGTAATTAATGGAAGCCCCCTAATTTAAATATATTCTATTCGATCATGTAAATCTATGGTGTAGATAATAATGTTGAGCGATTTTATTTCCTGTCTGATATGGCATAATCAATAAATTTTAGGTCATTATATGTCATTTTAATATAAAATAAATGATTGAACTGCAAAGTATAATCTTTATTTTGGAACGAAGTTCCTTATCGCGCGTTGCGAAAGGGGGCTAGACGGAAAAAAATGTAACGACACTTCTCGTGCCAAAAGTTGTAACGACACTTTTAACATTGAATTGACGTCATAGTGCTGGATACTCAACGTTAAATATAACAAACTGATTGCCAACGTCCATACCATGTTGAATACACCGGTTCTCGTCCGATCATCGACGTTAAGCAACATCGGACGTGGTTAGTACTTGGATAGGTGACCGCCTGGGAATACCACGTGATGTTGGGTTTTTGCATTTATTTACAGAAAATATATTGTTTTATAGTATATTTTGTAAAGCTTGATTATTATTAAAATAATTTGAGTATTTTATGCGCATTTTTATTAGTAGGAGCATATCAAATATAATATATATATAAACTTCGTTCCATCCGGGTGTTCCTTGACACCTCTCAAGTTATTATTATACATATTTTAATTTGTACAACAAGTAATATTAAAATCGCAGTAAATCAGTCAGGAGATTAACAAATAAATATTATTTCATATACATACACTTTAAACAGTTTTCTAACAATTTTTTTATCCTATTATTTAAATTACGGCAAAAACCAAAATCTGATGACAGCATTTTAAAATCTAAAAGAGTTCAGAAGAGGTTTCTAGAGAATTGACATTGATGCAGCTACGAAAATAAAGGTTATGAATTGGACAGAAGACGAAAATAAATTCAGCTTGTCATTATTTCACAAATCTAAAGTGTATTTTTTTCTAAGGCGGCAAGGTGTAGTACTTGCCGCTCCAACCACAATCCGAAACTCCGAAAGTGGCTAGCAAAATCCGATTGTTTTGCCCTGATCTATTTAAAAAAAGAACAACAGAAATACGAAATGCATTAATTAAAGATAAAGCTTGTGTGATCACTTTCTATGAAATCGCAATAATGTGTAACTTATAATATTCCATCAGCAGTAAAAGCAGAAATGTTACAACTCTTTTAAAAGCTACTATAAATAAACTATTTGATAATAAGTGGGCTTCTGCTAAAAGCTGTATTTTGCGGTCGGGCTACGAAAAACCAAAATACATGCAAGAAATCAGGGATATCTAGTAACTTTCCCTTTTTCTTTTGTAACGTTTTGTAAAATTATTTGCGTTTTTTGATGTGCCACATTTCAAAAGTATTCAAAATCATTTTTTAAACAATATCTATGTTAACGGCAATGAGCAAATTTCGTTTCAAGATGTTACCAAACCATACGAAATAGACAAAACTTAAAACTTGAGTCGATCACTTACAAAATTGACAGATCGGTCCATTGAACAGTAAAAAAAAATGGGATGCCATAGAAACACGCATTGTTTAAAAAAGTAACACATGCATTAAATGCGATAAAGAAGGGCAAAAATTATTTGAAAAATTACACAATTAACAAAAACAAAAACCAACTTCAATGTTCGACTTGATTTCTCTTGGATGCCATTATCAGATATTAATGTCCTTATCATGGTACCACCGTTGGGACAACTCCTTTCCATTAAAAAAACAATCATCAAAATCGGTTCATAAACGACGAAGTTATCCGCGAACACACATAAAAAAAAAACATATATACGGTCGAATTGAGAAACCTCCTCCTTTTTTTTAAAGTCGGTTAAAAATTGAATCAGGATGTAATAGAAAATTTGTTTGCGCAATTTCGGCAAAAGGGTGGCTGAAACAAAATCCAACAGCAAAGTTGCTAAGGGCCATATTTAGGAGTAATTTAGTTAATTTCTTAAAGAGTCCCCATAACAAAAAACTGTGAGGATGAAGATGGTGATTTTATCCAGTTAGCCGTTGGAGAAAGCAAATAATTTTATCCAAAACCATCATTATCACCAAAACACGCAGTAAACAACGAGAAACAATGCCCTCATTCATGAGTGACGGCAACTTATTTATTTATTATTTACCGCTGCCCATGGATACCCGCAACACCAGTGGTATCACAAGGCTTTTAAGGAGAAGTATGCTCTTTTCTTGAAGATTGATTGAAGGTCGTATTGGTCCGGGAATACCGCAGTCGACAGTTCATTCCACAGTTTTGTTGTGTAGGGCAGAAATTTTCTCGAAAAGCGACTGCAGTTTCATCCTCATCATTTAGGTGAAATGATGAGGATGAAACTGCAGTCGCGTAGGATGATGGCGCAAAAGGGAGGCAGGGATCAATTCAATCAATTGCTCGGAGTACTCCCCATTGTAAATACGATAGCAGATGCGTAACGGAGCCACATCTCTACACAGCGCGTGCAGCGCCAGAGATTCCAGCCGAATTGAAACTTCTCGACAATTGACGATTTGATTCGATTGTATATTAGTATTTCAATCATAGACGAATTGAATTTTATGAAATTTACTTTTTGTATGAAATTTAATACAAATTTAATACTAATTGTATGAAAATTACTAATTTAAATTGTAATATTTAACTGCTATTGAGATGTCTTATAAACAGATATTTACAAAGATGTATTTTAACAAGCATATAGAATTTCTCAAACAGTACTATTAATACATTATTTCTTCTTGTTAAACTGCCAAGACTTATTTTCTCCATTTCTTTTACAGTAATGTAGTTTTTTTAAATCTTTTAATTTGCCGCCCCCTTAAAGAAGCCGCCCTAGGCTTCAGCCTACTGAGCTTTCATCACTGAATAATATAACATATATAATATATGGAATTTTTTTCAACAAATTTTGATTATTATAACACAATTAAGTAGCTAGACCTACATACAGAGTTTTATGTGAAAATTTAAAAAGTTTCATACAAAAATTGATAAAAAATATATTCATGTACCGTATTTACTGAGAAGCATTTATTAAGAAGCTGTTTATTTGAAATTATAAACAGACATTTCAATTTTATTTATGTGTGTGTATAGATGGCTCTTGGACGATTTAATGAAATATCACATATATTACTAATGTAATTATGTGGAAAACGACATCTAGTGGGACATTTTGCACTAATACAAAAACAAATAAACTTGACAGTTTACTCTCGGATTCGTATCGGAGTAGAAGCTCAGAAAATATCTTTGAAATTTAAAATTTGATACACTTAGTGACATCTAGTGAACATTAAGCTTATTATACATCCGCGTACAACTCTAAGTTCATGCGGTGTAAGTCTATAGTTATATTTCGTCAGTGTTTTTAACCGACCTCAAAAAAGAGAAGGCGTCAATTCGCCCAGTGATAATTTTTTATGAAAGGGTAAACCGCTTTTTTACGTAACGCGTTACGGCACGCGATTCCTCCTCTCTCACTCTAGCCCACAGCGCGAGCCGTAAATAGTTCAACTTAGATTAGTTTAAGTTATCACTTCTGTCGGGAGTCCCGAGACGCACACGTTTTTTTAATAAGAGGGTTCTGTTCTAATAGGAGTGTATAAAGCCTTGTCTTCACCGATCAAAAGTCAATTTTTGTGTTTTCAACACGTGTTGGTGACTTAACTTCCTTGTGTTGGCAACAAAAAATTTCAACAAATGTTGGCAAACGTGCTTCTGTTTTTGGCGGTAAACATCAAAAGAATACGCCTGTTGCAATTTTTTATTGGCTCTGAGGAGACGCTTAGTTCGAATGTTTTTCAAATTATTGGCGACTCAGTGTAGACACAATGGAAACAAAAGTTGGCGATTTTTTGAAGTGTTGCAAACAGTTGGAAACACTGCAATTGCCAACAATGTTGGTGGAGACGCGCCTTAATATAGCGGTGTTGTCGACAGAGTTGTACAACGCGTTGGAGAGCGAGTGGGTGGTGCGGGCGCTGGAGGTGGGCAGCCGCGTGGCGCTGCACGCCAGCGAGCAGCTGCAGCACGGCGAGAACCACGCCGCGCTCTGCCAGCTGCAGCGGGACATCACCGGTAACTTCACACTCGGTTTTACTTCTACACTTATAATAGCTCTTTACCTATGAAATTGCCGTTTTGTATGCAATAAGTGAAAGTATTTATTTTTTCAAACTTTTCTATTTCTGTTATTCGAAGTAATCATCCATGCAATCAACGCATCTTTGCCAACGCATTGACAGTTTATTGATGCCCTTCTTGTAAAAATCAGCTGGACGGGAGGCAACAAACTCTTCAAAGGCATTTTGTACTGCCTCTCGGAAATTGAAATTTTTACCCACTAAAAAGTTGTCTAAATTTTGGAAAAAGTAATAGTCGGTAGGTGCAAGGTCTAGTGAGTATGGCGGATATGGCAATTTCATAGGTAAAGACCTATTATTCAACACTGTACCATAGGATGACTCCTGTGAATAGTATAGATGACTGTATCTATACAAATAAATAAAATTGGAGTAATCACACTAATATATACAGGCGAAAGTTTGTGTGTATGTTTGTTACTTCTTCACGCAAAAACTACTGAACGGATTTGGATGAAACTTTACAGTAATATAGCTTAGCTATAGCATCATAATAACACATAGGCTACTATTTGCCGCAATAACCGAAATACACGCGGACGGGAGCCGCGGACAATAGCTAGTATAGAGTAAGATTCCAGAGACGGAAGACACAACTTATTTTCTAAAGCATATAACTTTCGGTTCTCAGTAGTCTCTTGTGTACTTTTTAATACCTGAATGTATGTGGAGCTTGCCCGGTGACACCTACGCAGGTACCAGGTGATCCTATCCACTGATATTATTTATTAAAACAAATATTACAAAAAATCTCGTAAAGTATATTTATTACAGCTTTTTATTTCAATCAAATAAACATTGCTCAATTGAGTAGGCTAAAACAGTGACGTCACAAAGGACAATGGCAGGCTTGTATGGGACTTTTGTACCGCCTACCACTTCTCATGGTTGGGATTTTTGATGTATTTATTAGGTTATTTATATCATCAACAATTTCAGTTTTAATTATCAGATTTTTAGAGGCTTGCGTTCAAAAGATATTTCAGTTTTAAATTCACATAAATCATTCATTTAATCTGTATGAAATTGAAATCTGACAGCTAGCTGTCACATTGTCACAAATGAGTTGTCAAAAAGATAACCCAATTTACATGCTCCGCATTTTCGTAAACCTTTCTAATTCTATTGTCAACGTTTCTAAAGAAAAGGAATGTTATGGTGTCCTAATATTACTACATAATACGTAAAAGATACGTATGTTTCTAGCATTGCTCTGAACAAAACCTTCTCTTGAACTGTTACGATTTTAAAATACAATGATAGTACACTTATGTTGTGTTCTGACCATCATAAACACGAATAACCATTAGAACGTAGCTCACTGACCACCCTTGATGAATATAAATAAATATAAAGTCTCTATGATGAAGATTTTGGCGTACTATGGTATGGTACCACATTGTCCACTACGCTAGTACAAAATCCTGTTTCAAGTTTTCATTCTCTTTGTGCTATTATTCTTAGGGTATAAGGCAAATAAAACCATATTTTATTTTCAGTGCTCATTTATTGTAGACAAATGTACATACATGCATTATAATGTTAGGTAAACCTGTGATTATCATAAACCTCCAGTTTATGATAATCATAAGAGTACAACAACTGGTGGGACAAGCCTTTCTTTTAAGGTTTTTTTGTGCTGCTGTTATACTTACGATATAAATAACAAATAATATTGCAGTATTCATGCAAAAGATGAAGCTTTCTAATTGCAGTATTCATTTATTGTAGACAAATGTATAAACATACATGCTACATACTGAAAATAATCAAAATAATGTCATTTAAGAAAAGAGCTGGTCAAGTTAAAGCTTCATGGATGTACACTCATATCATAACAGATCCTACGCAGCATTGCACATTTTAAACCAACTATAGAATTACAACAATAGCTTAGTATTGCATCCTGACCATTTGTCTAAGTTATAGTCGCTATGAAAACAAAATGTTCAAAAGTGCACAAACACTCATTGCCTCCAAGAAATAAGTAAGGGAGCATTATCTAGGAGACATCAATGTCCCTTAACCAACTTTTCTTTTAGTCAATTAGGGACATTATTTCATTTAAGTAAATAATATTTATATATTCAATGCCTCAGTACTACCCGCAGTTATTGTCCTACTGCGGGGCCAAGCTAGTCTAAAAAAGGTAGCCTAAGTTATTCTTTAAATCATCAGCTATCTATCAGTTAAAGTCCCGTCAAATTGGTTCAGCCGTTCCAGAGATTAGCCGGAGTAACAGGCAGACAAAAATTGTAAAAAATGTTATTTTCGTATAAATATGTACTGTTTACACATATTATGCATTTAGTAAAAAGCAGTTATTTTAATATTACAAACAGACACTCCAATTTTATTTATTTGTGTAGATTATACATTTAAAACAGTGGGACATCATGGGTTGTTGATGATGATTTTACTCTTCATCGAATATGTGCCTCCAAGCGATAAGGACCATTACAAACTCTTTTTGTCTGCATACACCACATTCTGCAGTCATTGATGAAAACTGAAAACATTTATAATGATAAGATGTGACAGAAATTAAAACAAGTAAAAAGAAAAGATGTTACTTTTGAAAATATTTCTTTGTAAAAGTGGGAGTATGCATTTTCTAGCTTCACAATTACTTTATGATCAGATTAAGGTCCTTTTGGCTATTATGGATAAAAGGGTTTACCACTTTTATAATTACTAAAAAGATTATATATTAATAAATATATTTAGATTCATATATTTTCAATTTAAATATTAAAACTCTGACAGTGTTACTATTTACTTTTTATTTACATAAAAGCTTTTAAATATTATACCTGCTCAAGTTCCAACCAACTAACCAAAGGTATTGTAGATGACCCACCCCACCCACAAACACCACAAATAATGTTGGGATTGTGGTCACCATAGTTTAGGTATTCATTGAACCTCTGCTGATACAGATTGGAACTCAAGTTGTGGTAATGGGTTTTCTCTTCACCAACAATACAAGGAATAGGAATACAAGTTTCATCCCCGATGAAATCTAAAATAAAATGTTTAATTATGAAACACAATATTATACATTTTAATTAATTAACATTTTTTTTATATTACAAATGTTTATGTCTGTAAAACTACTTACCTACATGTCTATGATAATTCAACAGTCGATTCTATATTGATTAGGTTTTCACTCTCGTCTACAAGATTGTGTTGTCTGAGACGAATCAAATTAATATACACCGGGTAGTGTCATAAACGCGTAATAAGCTTTCCCTCTTTGAAAACACAACAACAAACAAGCTATTGACATTTTTGTTTACGGTTTTCGTATTTCGTCAATAAAATGTTGCCCGGTCAAATCAGGTGTATGACTTTTACACATAATGGAATCGATTCATCTAGTCGTTATGATACTTATAAAATATAATGGACTTCTAACTAAAATTAATTGATCTAAAATATTTTTACTTTTACATACTTCATATTTTAATCTGTAATCTGTACAGTCAATATTTTTATTAAAAAATATTGTTTTTAAATGATAATGACAGTAGTGACCTCATATATGACTATCGATTTAATTAATAAAATCGATTTATGTTTTTTACATTTTATGCATGGCAAGTTTAGAAAATAACGAAAACGTTTTGTTGACGTTAACTCAAACGTTTAGTTATAGCATTCCTAACATTTTTTCAGAAGAACTTATTTACTCTTTGCAATTAATTAAAAATATGAGAGTTACATAAAAACATTCAGGATGAGTCACTTTATAAACGATGCAAATCTCAAGACCAGCCATCACATGTCACTAGCGGTACAGGATCTGCCATTCTCCTTTGTATTTAGTACATTTTCCATACAAAATTATCGTTTTGACAGATGATAAAAAGTAACCAATTTGACTAAGATGTCATCTATCCTATTGAACCTACTTAAGAATGTGTTTAGATTGTGTGTGCTTACACATTAATAGTTTTAAGAGAAAACTTAAAATGTTTTTGCTTTCGATGGACAATATTTGTAATTGCGATAAATGTTTGTCATGAATTTTTTTATGTTAAAACTGACAGTTAATTTTGAAATTAGTTTTTGGGGTCGATTAAATGTGCAATTCTATATTTCTAATTATTTAGGTTAATCCCAGGGCATAAAGTAGGTCATGATAATATCATGACAGTATACATGGTGTAATTGCGGTTGAAAGCGTATTAGCATCTCTCTAATATGCTTTCACTGCTGATATGTAGAACAAATTACTCTACGGTATTTATGACATGTTTTCTAACATTTTATAGATTGCTATAATAAACAAACACGCTTATAATTTACAGGATACGACAAGTTACTAGTTGCAGAAAGAGAGTTTATCAGAATGGGCTGTGTTTACAAACACTCGTCGCGAGGACTGCAACAGAGAATGTTATTTTTGGTAAGTGAATTTTTATCTCAGCTGAACTAATCGACCGGCTTATCGTATAGCGGCCGTTCGATGACCTATATACAGTTAAACTGGAGTTTCTTTTTTTTTTTTTTTTAATTCAATACTTTCATTGACATGCAGGGCTATTTTTTTCTTTTTTGTGACAAGTTTTAATTGCAAAAAAAAAGTTGTCAGTAAAGTCGGTTTACGAACGATAATTTTACGTAATAAGGTCATAAAAAACATTGAAGAAAAATATATGTCACAGGAGTAAAGCTTGGGCCTCACGTGCCTCTCTATCGCGTTCCGCTCTCGCTTGCACACTCGGCTCACGCGGAACGTGACAATGAGTCATGTTTATTTGTGCGTGCAGCCGGCGTCTAAAGAACAAATACTTTATTTAAGGTAAATTCAGACCGTTTTTATAACCTATCTCTAGATTTCTAAGGCCTTTAATCTGTTGTTCCTTAGTTCAGCGACGTGTTGGTGGTGACGTCGAAGTGTGGGGCGAGCACGTTCCGAGCGCACGCGGCCCTGGCTCTGCACTCGCTCAGCACGGCCCCACACGACCTGCCGCATTCCTTCACACTCACTGGTACTTGCCTTTCGCTTATTTACTCAATGATACTGATGATGTTGTACTCCTAGCCGATTTCAGACGCAGTGGTCTATCTTAACGGAAACCAGTCAACTACTCAGGAAATATTATTGTATGCGCAAACACAGGCGCACTCTCTGTTCCCTTACTCTCATAATCCGATCGGACGACTATTCGACACGACCGGGTAGATTTGTCCAATAAAGTTAATACAGAGGGCCTAGTGTGAGTTTATTCACATCTACTCGATCGTTACTGTAACTACGTTCGCGGTGCTATGGGCTCGCACTAAAATCTTCATCAATTGCAACGCCAAACACGCTCGCCGGCAAGTGTAGTCGATGTCAAATAAACACTTAGAGTAGACTCTCAGATTTTGACGCTTAACTTTAGATGATTGATATCTAAATAGAATGTTAGCGCTGGGAAGCTTCGAAAAGAAATATTGCCTTCCATCGGCGCTGTGTGTTAGTTGCGTTATCACTTTTAAACACTTGATTTACGAAAGAATCCATTTATTTGATCACAACAACAACAAGTACCAAAAATGCCGGATAAGTTTATTAGACCCTGGCACCTTAAAGAAGGTAAAAAAATGTGTAATTACAGGTCAATAGTAAGGTAAGGTACAGGTAAGAAGTGCAACTCTCCATCTAGGCATATAAATATTTAAACCTGTACCAATGTGTGTGCATGAACAGAATAGACAATGAATAAGTTTCAGAAAAGGAATTTTTTTCACTTAGGTCCGGACACAAATCTTCTATTCAGTGCCCCCAATGACGTAGAGTACAGAGGTTGGTGTGACGCTCTACAAGCGACTCTGGAACTCGCTAAGAAGTTGTACCCAGAGGTGGACACGGAACTGACGCCCTACGAACAAGAGGTTCAAGGTATGTGGTAGCTTTATTAATCACATTGAAAATAACAAACATTCGACTATAGCTAATCGATACTTTGTCTCTGGAGTCCTTAGAGCATACATATAGGAAGGGAGCGCTGGACGAGCGGAAAGCGTGATCTGAGTAGAGAGAGAGAGACTGAGTTTAGTTAGAGTCTGTCTCTCTCACGCAAGCTTCTGATTGGTTACCAATTTACATGACTGATTTGGTGGACAATACACAAACCAATCAGAAGCTTGCGTGAGAGACACAGACTCTAACTAAACTCAGTCTCTCTCTCTCTACTCCGATCACGCTTTCCGCTCGTTCAGCGCTCCCTCCATAAGTGTATGCTCTCAGCTTGAGTCGAATTTCGGATCCTTAAACTTTCCTTAAACTTTCTTCTTTCATTACAACTAAATAATAAATAAAATTGTATTTCGTTTGTATCTAGAATTTTGACTGCACGGATGACGTAGTAGTCGAAGCGGTTGCCGAGCTCTTTTTCTACTAGTATGTTGAAGGTTGAATCTCACACGGGATCCACAAATTGTTGTTCTGAATTTGGGTGTTCTTTGTGTCCATTTCATGTATGTTTGTAAAATTCCTAATGCACGATTTAAATATATAGATATACGAAAATGAATATTGTCGTATGGTTCACGCCATGATGAGATGCAAACTGTGTATTGGTTTGTGCAGCAGATCCATCTCCTCCCGGCGCGGGGGGCGGGCTGGCGCACGTGTGCTGGCACCGCGTGACGTCACTCGACCGCTCGCACCTGCACCTCGCCATGAGGGTAAATGCCATTATTATTTCTATTTTTTTTATGGATTAGCCGGGCAAACGATCAGACGTATCGCCTGATGGTAAGCGATTACCGCCGCCCAAGGACACCTGCAACACCAGAAGCGTCACAAGTGCGTTGCCGGCCTTTGGGGGATGGGAGATAGGGGGAGGGGGTTGGGGTATGGGCCTGCGGTATCCTCACTCACTGCGTGAAACACAGCGCAAGCACTATTTCACACCGGTTTTCTGTGAGGCCATGATATCACTCCGGTCGAGCCGGCCCATTCATGCCGAAGCGTGGCTCTCCCACGGTTTAACATAATAAATTTAATATAATAGCTGCCACGACAGACTTCCTTCTGTCAACTTATTGGATTGTCGCAGTACAAAATTCAAATCCCATACGGAATAACACTGTGTGATCCACAAATTGTTGTACTGAGTCTGGGTGTTCTGTGCGTACATTTCATGTACGTTTGTGAAGTCTCACGTGACACATGATATATTCTTAATGAGAAAGTTGCTTTAAAGAAACAGGCCATCAAATTGCGTAAGGCTGAATTAATACCACAGGTATTTTCTTCCCGTCAAACGTTTGGGTGTTGCGAAGACGTTTGTGGCAAATGTATTTTTAAAACAAGTAATACGAGAGACTAAATAAAAGTATGTTAAAATAGATTTCTACAGTAACTAGAGTTACTGAAATGCATGTTAATATGTCTATACTAACTAAACCCTGCCTCACTTCGATGTGATAGAACTTAGAGTTTTCAAACGTACACCTACTACACATTTTTGTAAAATAGACTAAATAACAAAGCTAAACCTGTTCTCCTATTAGGTTCTTAGAAAAAAAAAATCGCCGTAAAACACTTCATGGCCTCTTTTCATACCTGCTAAATATACGACAATGTCATTACAATCGGTCGATCGTTTTAGAGCATCTTAAACACTTTGATACGAGATGTTTATGTTGTCAGTAAACTTGCCAACTACGTGTTTAAATGTTCCAGATCTTGATAATAGTCATGTATTAGATAATACCCATTATTAAACTTGTCAACTATGTGTTAACGTAAATATTTCAGACCCAGTTGTCGGGGTACCTGTTACGCAAGTTCAAGAAGTCGCCAGGCTGGCAGAAGCTGTGGGTCGTGTTCGCCGTGTATACACTATTCTTCTATAAGAGTTGGCAGGATGACACACCACTTGCTTCTTTGCCTCTCCTAGGGTTAGTACACTTTTATAATTAGTAACAATCATTTTGCTAGTATTTCTGTCTCTTTCACTCCTCAGTAAAAGAGACACATCGGTCTCGGAAGGTTGGTATCGGATTGGTTGCAAGTTTTACTTTTCTTTCTTGTTGTCCGGCAACTTAACTCCCTAAGTTGGCTCTTTACAAAGCCCTTGCGATGAACTTTTTAATCATCCATCACCAGATAAAACCGACCATGAAATTCTTTGCCATTTCATACTTCCCTGGGATCAGTATTACAGATTAGTACTACAGGTTTCTGCCAATTCTCTTTAACCAGAAAGAACGGAGTAAGTCCGATATTCACTGCAAGTTTATTGCGATGCACTCCCATTTTTTTTGTAGACTATGTTTTAAATTATTCCACGACATTAATGTGAAAATTATACATATATGGTATAACTTTTAGGTACAGCGTTTGCACACCGACCTCTGAGGACGGAATCGACAAAGAGTTTGTGTTCAAGCTGCAATTCAAAAACCATGTTTACTTCTTCAGAGCTGACAGCCACTACACATACAACAGGTAGTTACTTGTTTTATACTTAATACCCTATAATAATATAAGTATAGTATATAATTCCGAAATTATAAATAGACGATTTTGCACGAAAGGCAAAGGTAGTTATTTAAGCAATTACCGCGCCGCTTTCTACTGTTGTGTCTTTGATCCCCACATGGGACAACACTGTGTGATTCTCAAATTATTGTTCTAAGTATCGCTTTCTTTGTGTCAGTTTCAAGCATCTAAGTAAAGGCTCCTTTGACACAGGATTGATTTCAGCACGAGAGTATTCTTTTAAGAAAAAGAAATAACGATTCTTCCTAACTGTAAAAATGAAAACTAATTAAAGAAAGTGTACATTATTTTTTTTTTAAATATTTTGCTGTTAATGCAACTTATTTTTAAACATTGTTGCTGTCATTAACAAAAACTTTTTTTTTCAAAACTTAAACAGGTGGACGGAAGTTCTCCAAAGTGCGATGATGCGACCAACCTCCAACTGATGATAGACAGTTATTTAGTTAATTTCTACTACTCATGTAATAAATTAAATCCATATAATCGATAAAACATTGGTGCCATAGCCATATATTGGTCACAAGGTCCAAAATAATATATTTTTGTACGACTTTTACAAGATATTGAACTTTAAGGTTCATTCATCTACCGTCAATGGGCAATAGAGCAACTTAAGCCACCGAACGGAGGGGAGAGCCATAACACAGTCTGTTTTTTATAAACATGGGAACTTGACACATACACATTTTAGACACACATACAAAAACAATCGGCTGTCACTACGAACTCACATATAAACATTCAAACAAAATATCCACAATTAGCTTTCGCCCGCGGCTTCGCTCACATTTAATAAAGAGTACAACCGTACTCCACAATTACTGCGCTCTCATCATGTTTGTATAATTACATTACAACCAGTGAACAACTCGCGGTTATACAACATACATGTCACTCACCTAATTAATAAATTATCAATATGTATCAGTAAAATATATCAGTGCCTTTCAATTATCAATTTATCAATCATTCTCAAGCTATACAGTTAGCAGACTGTACGTATTTTATGGTCCTTCGAGCCGGCTCGAGCTCGGCTCGTAATGGTTATAATGTAATGACACATATGATGAGAGTGCTGTAATTGTGGAGTACGGTTGTACCGTACAATATCTGTATAAAGTTTCATGATGATCGGTTAAGTAGTTTTCGCGTGAAAGCTTAACAAACAAACTTACATTCACATTAATAATATAGGAGGATTAGGATATTAGAATTAGAATTTCACGCACACATAAATACATTCTCTGTCAGAGTAATGCGTAGGCCCATTTGGGCTTATACATTGACAGATTGGAACACTTGGTTATGGTTACTCCCTACCGTGTTGCTTTATGACCGGCAACCGTCTAACTCTTATGTCATTCCAGCTTATTACAGTAACAAATAATATAACAAATATTTTTGTAGGTGAACTGCGATCGGTTGCCTTTTGGAGTCAAAATTGACTTGACCTTGACCTTGCACGATATAGTAGGTGGGGTAAAAAGTGTCCGATTTCAACGTGAAGATAAGCAGCACTGTGTAACACTAGTTGTGCATCTTTGCATTGCTGGGAAAAGTGTGTAGAATTCAAGTACTAAAAGAAAAAAAAATAAGAAAAAGTATCTTATCACCGTTAGGTTTGAAACTTTTCACACTACCCACGTATATTTATTTGAGAAGCGATGAATCTTGCCTATATTTATTGTATTTATATGCATGACATTATTAAGGTTGGCTATCAACGCAATATGTCTCAAAATTATTCTTGTCATTGGTAGGATAGATATGGATGTTACAAGTCAGCAATAGTTGCAGGTACCCATTGTAGCGGTGTTCGCTTACCATTAAATGACCCATCTGCTTCTTTGCCTACTTAAGGGCTCCCACACATAACTGCGATGCGATGCGGCGAGAAGTTCTTGTTGCATTCGTCCGAGCTCGCAGATATTTGCGATGTGTTGCGAATTCGCAGTTATGTGTGGGAGCCCAAGTTCTAACTTATGAACAACCTTTTCTTTGCAATTGCTCATTATCATCAACAGCTTTTAACAGTCCACTGCTGGGCTGGTTTTTTCCCTACTATATACTCCGTTGAAGAACTTACACTGTTCTCATTTATGCCGAACTTAAGATTAGACATCTCAAATGTGTGTAAACTCAACTTACAGTGTTACTCAACTAACTAAACGTTTCTTAGAGCTATTCTACTACTTGAGCCTAATGCCGTCCACTGATGAACGAAGGCTTCCCCCAAATAGCGCCAACCATCCCGGTCTAGGGCAGTCCGCATACATCCCCGAAATACGACAGCAAAAAAAGCGATAAAGATAACAAAATAACATATAATCAAGTAGAACTATAGATATCATAGACCTAGAGCTGATACCTTTTTGCTGCCTTTAAAATGTATTACCCCATCTTAACATATTTACTAGGGATAATGTAACTCAATATGTATATATCCATATCTATAACTACAGTTCATATAATCGAAAGAAGTTATTAATAAGTTAATATATTTAATAAAAATATATAATATAGTTTATATAAAACCTGTCATTCAGGTAAAACCCGTGGAACTAATCAAGTAACTAACCCAACCCCATATAATCTTCAGACTAATAAAGGCTAGGCAGAAGATATTATGTCATTTCCACTATATATAATGTGCCTTGATACATCAGTATAATCATTGTATTATATACACGTGATAAATATGGACTTACAAATTATATTAAGAATATGTACGTACTTTTGAATGCGTAGTTTTGATATACATAAACTGACAACTGTAAATCCGTTCGTTCTGTTTATATTTTGATGACGCTTGACTAGTTTCGGACTCAATAAGAACTTTGACAATGTTAAAGTAGGTTTTATTTCGGTCCCGGTTGCCATGATCATCTTTGGCAATCGTTATTGAGCAGTCAGTGTCCTTAAATAAAACTCGTCGAATGCAGCAAGCTCCGTGGAAAAAACTGTCATTCAGGTAAAACCGGTTGAACTGTTAGCCGACCTCAAATAATCTTGGAATTAATAAAGGCTAGGCAGGAGATTCAAGGGGTAATTGATTGGTATTTATTATGGTGGCTCAAAACCCCTCCCATCAGAGTCCGAAACTAATGAAGCATTCCTAGCAGAAAATCAAATATAGATAATATGAATAGGCCTAATTTTAAAGTCCTTATTTATAAACGTTATTTAACGTTAAGCAGCGGTTTTGTGTTATTTAAATTTAAGGCTGTAAGTTTCTAGTTGAAAATAACACCGAACCGAAGTTAAATAAAGTTTATGAACGGACTTACCGTTTATGTTTAACTACATTTTGAATTGAATTGAAAATAGCTAATTGAATTCATATAATATTATAGCTGAATATTAAGTACAATAAGGTTTAAGTGAAGAGAGTATTCGCTACTGATAGAGTTAAATGTAAAGCAATAGAAACCGTATTTATATATAGATAGTTTGGTTCAGGAGGGAATTTATTTTATTAAATAATTTCCGAAATGTTTGTCGGCTGTGTCGAATTTTCATAGATTTTTGTAATGACACTTGAACACATTGAGTTTCGACTACTAAAACAAACCGCTTATTTTATTTAACATGTATGTACCTGCGAACAAACAGTCATTTATACCATGACAATGTTGGTTGTCAAGGGAAAATTGTACTGTAATTCAACTTTGCTAAATATTTATAGTAATTTTTTTTAGCCTCTGAGCCTGTAATATTGTAATCATGTTTAATATTTGATTATTATAAAACCCACAATTAGTTGACCTTTTTTGGCTACAAAAGTTCAAACGACATTAAATTAAATTAAATTTTAAAGAATCTCTCGAATTAAAAGAGACTTATCAGTTTCGTAGTGGTCACATTTGCTATAGTAATAAGTAATAAATAAAAAAAGAATATTGGAAAAAGCTCTGTTTGGTTTAAGAAATACATTTGGTCTTAGCAACATACTTTAAAAGTATAACAAATATTATTCAGCAAACTACAACATCACAGATAGTTGATATTAGAATTATTTCGTATTAGTTTATACATTATGTAGGTAGATATTCTGTATTGATATGATGGTACAAATTATGTTCATGTGTGAAACGAACGACATATGAATGAGTTGAATGAATGAATGATACTGTAAAATATATAAATCTCACGATATTTTCCTAATGGAAGCAATAATTTGATTTTATATTCATATTTTAGTGTAAGATTTTGGGTATTCCAAAGTGTTACTGGCATTAAATGAATTATTATATTAAATTATGTAACAATGAGTGGTATGCGTGAAAGATTCCCAAAGTTTATTATTTATTTAGTTTAGATTTATATAAGTCGCCTAAAGGTATAAGTTTATAACAGAATATTAAATATATAGAACTTTGCAGTATTCTCTTTACATGATGCATGTGAGAGAACTATAGATATAATAGGCTATTCCGCTAATTCTATTGTTATATAAATAACATGAAGCTGAAAAAGTGCAATAACATTTGAATTCACTAGAAAGAAACCATTATCGAATACATTTTATAAAGAAATTTATCATAATAAGTTATTGTATTATTTAAAACTTTGATATTTTCGTGAGGTCAAATGTTATGTAATTAATATAATATGTTCAAAAATATTTTGAAATAAAACATTCAAATTCATTTCGATCTTTTATTTAAATTCCTTCTATAATGTTTTAGAAATCTTTTAATCAAAGATTGAAACCTTTAGATGTGTCTTGCTTCATTGAAACATTGCCTCGTTCTAAATTTAATTTACAATGGTGGTAATTCTCTTGGGTTCATCACTAAACTAAAATTCACTAAAATTTGTTATTGGATTATATACTCTAATCTCATCTGTGTATAGTACATTTTTTAAATATCACACATCTCAGCTGTCACTGTGTTTAGTTCAGTACCAAACGCACGTTAATCAGAAACACACGCTTGTTTATTACTTGAAAAAGTGAAATTTACTTTGGCATAACCAAAAGTTGTTAAATTACCCAACTTAGACCTAAATTTTTCTTTTTCTATTCTTGTGTTGAACGTTTAAAACGTGTAACGTTGTGACATAAACTTGACATCTCGCACTAAACTTAGACATCGTCGAAATACATGCCGACTAAATTACTTACGTAATTATTTTTTGTAATTATTACATTTAGTGTATAGTTTAGTTTTCTTTACTTATAAACAAGCGTGTACCTCTGATCAAATTTTAGTCGGTTTTGAACTAAATGTAGTGAAAGCTGAGATGTGAGATATTGAAAAATGCACTGAAACTAGGTGAGGTTAGAGTATATAATCCAATAACAAATTTTAGTGAATTTTAGTTTAGTGATGACACAGAGAGAATCACCACCACTGTCGATATTTTTAGAATACGCAAAGAGCGTACTCCCATTTTTAAAGTTGACAATGTAATGTCGATTCGTTGCAGCCTCGTTGAAAAATAAATACAATCGTTTTTTCTAAGATATAGAGGTTATTACAACTGTGTGGCAAAGGCATATCTAACGATTTATATCTTAGCCTACGAATAATTTGGCTTGTCAACACTGAAGTACTACACAAAATATTTTATCCAATAAGGGCCTGTTTGTCACGAATTGTTGTCTACTACTTTCATATAATATAGACAAATAACTTATTGCATAGCTTTTTTAATTCGTAACAAAAATAAAGTTGATGTATGACCTAATAGTAGGTGTATATATTTTATGCATTACACAACTGCACTTACAGCTAGAATTATCGATGAATGTCGGATGACAAAGTTTGACGATCATGTGTCGATTCTGGAGAAATGGCATCGGATCATTATATGCTTTTAAGTTGGTTGCTTTATAATATGTTATTTAATTCATTGTGATACCATTATGGGTGGTATCAAAGGAAAATAGTGGTTTTGCATTCTGTCATGAAACTGTATCAAAATAGTAAATCATTAAGTTTATTGAAAATTGAATGTGTCCTTAAATTCTGAACGAAGTCTGTGAAATATGAAATATCGTAGTGTGAAATAATATTAGTCATGTTGATGCAAAACTTGTAAAAACTATAATTATTATAAAAATTCTAGGCAATATGCCTTCTAAACATTAATTGATCTAATGAAACGGGCAGTACACAGGTATTAGATCTCATATTCCCTTACAATTATTTAATTTACTTAGGAAGGTATTTACGTAAAAATGCTTTCTGAGATCAAAAATAGTCTTTGGCATTCTCAGCTACGGATAAAAGTGGCACATTGAATTATCTTACATAAAATGCTGTCGAACACTTACAACTAAAGTTATACGTAGAACATAGCTCTCAGTCAAAACTGATCAACCCTTACGACTAACAGAGAAAGGCCAGACAACAATGAACATACATAATACATATCAACATACATACATGTATTCATATTTCAACAGACATGGGACAAACTCTGACATTTAGAACGTCGTTTGACAAGACGAAATTATTTTTTTGTGATTTTGAGCTTGGTTTAGAGAGTTTTTGAATAATAGAATTATTACCACTATGATTATAAGTCATGTATCTACTATTTCCGTGTAAAGATAAATTACTGCCTGACCTTCCCCCGCAAGACGCCTGATTTCTTCTTTACATTTCAAAAATAAATATGTCTATTCAAAGTACACTTGGTCCCCAAACCGAGAGTTCATCAGTTGTGACTGATCATACAAAAATATCTTAGAATATTTACATTAAACACACCTATTAAACGTATTTTACTAACAAAATAAGTATAAGTAATTTGTTATCGTGAATAAATTACATTATATAAAACGTATATATAATTATATCATAATGGAGTATAATATAGTTAAAATTATAAACTGTCATAATTTTTACAACAATTATAACATCACAGAAGTGACAGTTTTATTTCACGGTAAACTTGATTTCGTTTCTACGTGTTGTTTTCGCGAGAGTAGGTATCTATATACATTAAAACATACACTTGAATTAAGAAACTCCTCTTTTTTTGATATTAAGTAAGGTCAATTTATATTTTTGTGTTCTAATCTTCCTATGAAAATTAGTTTTAGAGTATTGCCTGAAGTAATTTTTAAAGAGGCATTTATAAAATAGAGGTAGAAAAATTAGTGCTTCTTGTACTAAATTATAAATATTAAGTATTTAGTCCTCAGTACGCAAGAACTGTTAAATCTTGGTTCTGAAAAATAATATTTTGATCGTCAAAATAATACTTATACTAATGAAACTACATTTTAGTAATTACAACATCACCGTTTTCTTTTCCTTCGTTTTCCATTAACTCTTGTTTCTTCTTCTTTCTGAAGAACGACGCGGCAGTACTTGACCGTGTGCGGAACCCAGGTGTCGTACCGTTCGTCGAAATAGACGAGATTGTTCCTTCGTTCGACTGTTCCTGGGTCTTCGGTGACTTTTCTCGCGGTCTCATACGGTATGAGAAGCTGGCTGCCTGTAGCCGTGCACCTATTATAATAAAAGTATTGTCATAAAATTTAATGTTAATAGTGAGACGGATTTTAAGAAAGAAGACACGCGAACTACCAGGACTTGATGGAGATGGCTTCTTCTATACCCGGAAAGTGTAGGTATTTACGATTTCATCACCTTCTGAATCCGGCACGGTAATTTCTCCAGTGGCTTTATAAAATTTGTTTTACTTATGACAATAATAAAGGTTTTTAGATACCGAAGCTGACATTTTTGTTATTTAATAAAAAAAGTGTAACAAAAAAAACACTCGTCAATCCATGTCATATCCACTATCGTGACTTCTTGGGTAACATGAAAGCAAATGATGTTCTCCTAGCCGGTTATGGCCACGGCGGCCAGGAGATATTATAGTGCAGTCACAAGTGTGTGCGCAAACACCGGTGCTCTCTCTGTTCCCTCTCTCTCATAATCCGATAGGACGGTTAACCGACACGATTGTGACGATCATTCATAGTTTGAAACAAACTGATTTTAAATTATTGCTATTGTTGACATTTTTTTAAAATTATTATCGTTACTGATTATTATAATTGTGAGTCAAATTGTAATTATCGCTTTTTATTGAAATAATGTCTTTTGCATTTGAGAATATTGTCTGGACTTTAAAAGAGACGATAATCCCTGCGAGTTTGTTTCATCCTTTCTTCTCAGGGCTAGTCCAGTTAGGAAAGCCGAACTCATCTGCTCAAAAAAAGTTGCAAAAGCGTTCTTGTAACCTAATTATAGAATAAATGATTTCATTTCATTTGATCGGGGACAGATCGACAGCTTTACGTGCTCTCCGAGGCACGGGGTTTCAGACCCCAACTTCCAAACTCCGAGTTGTTATTAAGTATTTCTATAATCAGAAAAAACTCATAACATTTTTAGCCCGACTCGGGATTCCTCGCAATGCATACGATAACAGCTAGACCAATGAGGCAGTTGAGCAAAGCAAAACGTAATCAGTGAATCACCTAAGCTCTTATGCTTATCCTTGGGCGGCAGCTGTTGTGGGTGCGGGTAGGGCGAGTGGGGCGAGTGCGGCGGGTGGGGTCCGTGGGGTCCGTGGGGTCCGTGGCCGCCGGTGGGCGTGTGCGGCGCCGACATCGACGCGGGCGCTGCGGACGCGCTCGCCTCCACGCGCCGGACCATCATGGAGCGAGACGTACGCCGCCTCTCTACCAACTCCATCTCGTTGGTTACTCTATCGGAGAGATGTTATTATGTTGGTAAAATGTCAGGCGAACAATCTGCGTGATACGTGGCTGTTGTAATTATGAAAAAAAAATGTTAATTAGAAATTATGATAGGACATTGCATTAGACTTTGCAATTTAACAAAATGCACAGTCGCAAAAGTCTAAAAACAATTACAAATTAGATACCATTCATATTTAATGGTTTAGGTTCATAGTTTACGCTTACACAGACAAAGAAAAATGAGTGTCTAAGTGTTTTTAATACTAATTCTTTAACCTACGCAGCTACGTTAGCACAAGTACATTGACAAACGTAGCGTTGTGTGCTTATTGTGTGTAAATACACAGATTTAGTTGTACTGTCAATGTACTTACGTTAATAAGTTTTAGCTTTTTTGCCTCCCCGCAATTTATTCACCAACTAGCTGAGCCCGCGACTTCGTCCGCGTGGAACAGTGACTTTGGGTAGCAGATTTAATTATTAAGGCTAATATTATTTTAAAAATAAGACACACTTTTCACTGTTAAAAACATATTTAAGTATTTATATAAGTACATAAAATAAAAAGTATTTCGTATGAGCTTATTTCGACATTCGACATGGCCAAGGCTTTCAACCTGTTCTTGCACCGTTCGCTTCTCTCCGAGCTCTAAGCATTCGGTCTGCCTCCTAGAGTCGTCTCTAGATTGACTCTTTTCTTCATCAGCGCCTTCGCATTCGGGTTCTTTGCGACGGACGGCGTGGCCTCTGTTTTTCTGGAGGTAAACGCTAGCGTACCTCAGAATTCGGTCCTGTCGCCCAAGATGTTTCTTCTGCATGTCAATGACATATTAGCCCTTGGCAATATACATTGCTATGCAGACGATAGCACAGTGCATGGGCGATATTATGGATACCCTGCAGCCAAGCTGGTAGGCGTTGAGGAAATCGACAGGAGCTCGTCGCTGAGCTCGACCGGGGTTTGAACCGCATTTCACAATAGGGTGATGAGAATTTGGTCGAGTTCAACGTTAAGAAAACATAGGTGTGCCCTTTCTCTACCAAAAAGTCTCCGTTTCTTCCCCTCCCCACTCTTCAGAGCACTCAACTGCCACTACGGGATAAGCTCGGTGTCCTGGGCATGGATATTTGCCGAGACCTCAACCCACGGAAGTACATCGAGGGCACCACTAAGGCGGCCTGAACAGGGTGAGACGATTCTTCCCGCCCGAGCATATGTGTCTCCTTTATAAGACCCTGGTTCGCTCGTCCGTACTGTTCTCATCTTTGTGATGGATCCACGCAGTATTTGCTTGATGTTCTCGATCGGTTGCAGCGGCGAGCAGTCCGCATGATCAACAGTCCTGACACCACAGAGTCCCTTGGGCCTCTGCAGTTGCGGAGAGACATCGCCTCTATGGCAATCCTCTACCGCTTTACCATGGAGAGTGTTCTGAAGAGTTCTTCCAACTGATCCCACCTTCTCCCTTACTCTACAGAACAACACGTGCTGGCCTTGGAAGTCACCGCCTCAGTCTTAGAAATACGCTCTCGAACCAAACGGTTTGGTTCTGCATTGTCTGGGTTCGCAGCGAGTACGGTTGCCTCCACTGTTGGATTCTGCTTGAGTTTTCCCTCAGGCTGAGCAGATTCTCAATTTTTTCAATTTTATCAACAAAGTTTTTTGATTTGCCATCTTTTGCCAAAATATAGAGATTTAGCGGATTTGATACACGTGATTATGCTGCCCATGGAAAAAACATGTGTTTTTTCTAAATAAACTGCAACTTTAAGCGTCTGTCTTTGGGCTTTGATAATTGTTATTGCAAATTTTGTTTTCAGTGGAAACTACATTCTTTTAAATTGAAATTGCAAATAAGTTTGAATTATTGGAATAAGTGTACTTTAAACATTTTCTCCTTTTGCCATTCCATGCATCATGATTGTAGCTTTTACAATGTTATACCCCAGATGTGTATTTTTATAGCTTTGGCGCTCAAGATTTCCCATTAATAGGACTGGAACATTAAGTTTCAGTCTCAACTTATGGTAAGGCGCTCCTGATAATTCTAAAGAGTTGAGAAACTCTATGCATAAGCTATGATATGACTGGTTCAGTGTCCCTTGCATTTCTTAAGAGGTTTTAATTCGATAACATCTTCCTCCACGTCTGACTTGATCCGTTCGTTTATTTGATAACTGTCTCATTAGTCGGTCTCAATAGTTATTATTTTTAGATCATCTGTGCCATCATATACCAGAACTCACGTCTTAGTGTAATCATGTCGATACTGTCAGTTGGCATACAATCTTCTCCGATTTTTAGAAGAGCATTTGCATATTGACACTGCTCATAAATAATTGTGAAGTTGTACTCGCATAATTGTAATAAGACAAAACTTTTTAACATGTACCCATAGTACATATGTTTCATACAGGCATTTATTTCATCTTGCGGCGTACCCCTTTTCCTTTTTTTTGTGCATATATCCCCCCGGATCCTTTTCTGTCGGATTTTTTCACGAAGAACATTAACTGAATAAAGAAAATATCATGTAAACAAATCTAATCGCAGTGAATAATAACGAATTTGTAGTGGCAAAATTCAACATCCGCATGCGGCACAGTCGTCTGCCCTCACGTGTCTGCCCGTTCGGGTAAGCACACTCAGGCATATTGTGATAACTTAGTAAATGTTACATCAGAATAGCTCTAATATTTTGTCTCCTGTCGCAAACTTATGAAACATTTTCACAAACCTTGCATAGCACTGAAAGAATTTTTCAAATTGGACCAGTAGTTCCTGAGATTAGCGCGTTCAAACAAACAAACAAACAAACTCTGCAGCTTTATAATATTAGTATAGATATATATATATTAGCTGACCCACGCAACGTCGTTTGTGTCTCATATTGCCCGTAGCGTGATAAATTACCCCCGTTTTTGAAACATTCTTCATTGGTGCTCCGCTCCTATTAGTCTTAGCGTGATGATATATAGCCTGTAGCCTTCCTCGATAAACGGGCTATCTAACAATGAAATATTTTTTTCAAATTGGACCAGTAGTTCCTGAGATTAGCGCGTTCAAACAAACAAAAACTCTTCAGCTTTATATATTAGTATAGATGTATTTATTATACTCTTCTAAGATCTAATACTCATAATCAACAACACATTTATTTGGATAAAGACTAATATTAGGTATTATGTTGATAAAAACTCTTTGACAAATAACTCAATAATAGGTACCAACTCTTAGCGTCTTATACTCGTGATAACTTCTAAACGAAATGTCCGAATGGGGTGAAACAAAAAGTATTTTACTTCTACATAAATACCCATAATAACATAATGCTTTATTTGCATAAGGATTAATATTACGATACACATTTAACGTAGTTTCTTTCTTCAGACGATTTAATAATTTTTTTGAACACAAAAGCGGTTATTGTGTCTAAACCATGATAGTTAGATATATGCTCTCGCGGACTTTTTTGTAGATCTTAATGGGACCTACAAACCCGTAATACATGATTTTGTTCTATTGTCAATACTTTTGGCAGCGCACGCAAAAATAGGTTTTCGATTTCACACCTTGGGTTACAAAATAGCAATTTTCTTACGGATCTCTAATTTTTTTGAAAATAAAATATAGCCTATGGCCTTCCTCGATAAATGGACTATCCAACACTGAAATATTTTTTCAAATCGGACCAGTAGATCCTGAGATTAGCGCGTTCAAACAAACAAACAAACAAACAAACAAACTCTTCAGCTTTATATATTAGTATAGATTTACAAGTTAATGGATAAAATAAATTCATGTAGAAGTCTTACTACTTTAATGTCCCATATCAAACGTGCACTATTGTTTACGGAGTGATAGCAGACCTAAATTCAGTGATCTAGGATTTGTGGGTAGGTAACAAATCTTACCTACTGGTTATAGACATCACTTCGAACCTTGTTTATATTATATGTTATATAATTTATAGAAACAAAGTATAATATTAAAGATACTAACGGCCTAGAGTTCCTTGTACGGCGCATCTCAGAGCGGTGCCGATGCGAGCCGCTGGGCGCCGTCTCCGCTCGGCCCGGCCTCATACTCCCGCCGCGACGCGCTGTCACACATTAAAAACTAGTTTACCGTTCAGTTAACTTGCATCATATCAGAAATAAGTAATAAAGAGAAAACAAATTATTGGATCTGAATGTTTGGTAGGAACAGACTAGACACAGATGCTCTGGAATGTGCAGAATTTAGTCTTAGTTAATCTTAAAATTATCAAATATGATGGCTCAGTGTTTAATAGCAGCCTGTAACAAATTTAAAGTAACATCCGAGTAGATGTAAAACGGTATGTGACACTTAAATGCGTAATAGGATGCTGAAAAAATACAAGAATAACTTCAATTAAACTCAAGAGCGATGTTAGACAACATAACATTGTTTCATTTACAAAATTAGCTAATTGCCTCGACGATAAAGCAATTAGAATGTAAATAAACGTTTCTATAAGGTGTGAGGAATAGACGTAATGTAGTGTAACTCACGCAAGTTAGTAGCGTCGAGCGGATGCGTGTTGATGCGTTTCCGCGCCTGCAGCATGGTGTAGACGAGGGAGGCGAGCGAGCGGGGCGGCGCCGGCGCGGGGCGGGAGGCGCCCTCGGCAGGCTGCGCGCCCCGGGTGCCCCGGGTGCCCACCACCCACCACGTCTCCATGGTGCCCTTGCCTTTCACTTGAACTTCGCCCCGCCGGCTCAGCGTATAACCACAACGCTCCAGCAACTACAATATCGATCCTCCATGAGCACCAACTTATGTGTCTTATGTTCAATTGTTTTCTTTTTTATTGATTTATGAGTCTGCCAAAGTCACTCTACTCTGACTGATGGAAAGCATGAGTGATCCCAAGAGTAATCACCGTACTCAATGTGAATGCATAAAATAGGTGATCCGCACTATGGCAGCTTATTGAAATGCTTCTACATCATTGGGCCTCCGGTCCGGTATCGCACTCACCAACGAAACACGACAGCACAAATGCTGTCATTTTAGGTTGGTCTTCTTTATACCGAAGGTAACTATTTTATAGATACCAGATACGATTTGAATAATATAATACTAAGGTGCTGATTAATAATATGAAGTGCTGCTGCTATGCTATGCTGAGAAGGGCTTCGAAGCGCAATATAAGCGTAAAGTATTCAGCTGGCAAAAAGAAGAACAAAGTGCTGAACCAGAATAAAGCGCGACTTCTCACCTGTTTGGTATACTTGGTGACTTGTATTTTGTCCATGGCGCCAGTGGTCTCCATTCTCGAGGCCTCGTTAACAGTATTGCCCCAGATATCGTACACAGGTTTGCGCGCGCCAATTACTCCGCCAACCAGTGGACCACAGCTAATACCTGCAAAATATTATTTTTATACCCCGAACAGTCCTTTAACATTAATTTGACTAAAACAGGGAAAGTTCACAAATATTTATCAACTGTTTCTTTATATTTTTTCCTTATTTTAGATCCAGGGATGTTTTAACTAATATGAAAAGTTAGGGATGTTACTAGTACGAGTATTAGGAATCTTAAATCGACATTTCGAAGTTTTTGAAATCTATCACGAGTACAAATAATATCACTCCTATATATACTAACTTCCACAGATTTGGTTTTTAATAAACAACACTGAGTATATAAAAGCATTGCTCACCTATTCTTAGTCGAAACTTGTTGAAGCTGTGCTGGTTGATGTCTTCAAGAGCATGTTTCAAGGCAAAGGCATAATCAACCAAAGCACACAAATGTTCGCAGACCTCGCCTGACTGTCGATAAAAAATGACTTCCTTTGAGCATATACCTTGATATGATGATCCTATATGTGACAACGACTTATAAACTAAACATGGATTTGAGTGCAATAATTTCAATGACAATAACAAACATACGAGTAGATACAAGACCCCGGTTTTTCCTGTCTTAGGTTTCTCTTACCCATTTTTTTTGTTAACGGGGTGGAAAATCCCTTCGGATCTCCGGGTCTTTGGGGACTGAGGAACCAGTTATGTGGTGATTCCACTAAAAACCATCCGTGCGAACGGCCTCAGGCGCCCTGCACTCAGATATTATTATTTTAGGTCCTTCCCCCAGGATCGACGCCGCGCCTACTCAGACTCTATTCTGGGTGAAGCCCAGGCTACCCCCTGCCTATCGGCCCAATCATTGTACTTTGCGGCCTGACTGCAGTTTTGCGATCAGGCCACCCTGCTACCGCTGACCGCATCAATCAATCTGCTACCAGAGGCCCCACTCTCTGGCAGCTTGCGGCTCTGTCAACGGCTGGTATCGCCGAAAACGTCGTCTACGTTTGGAGGTTTCTCTTACCCTACATCACTCATCTGATCTATTTTTCTAATTTCCATTTACCTTCTTTCTTTTGCCTGTCTGGAAACGCTTACATTTCTGTCAAAGATTGACGTCAGGCAGGTCGAAACCATTCAGGGAATAAAAATTGGGACGGCCGCAGCGAGAGCCAAATGATAATGATGGTGTATTTAAATCTACATCTCTCCTGTACCCATATATTTGTGTTTGTTTGTTTAGTATATTGCAACATTTAACTCTTCTCAACTTGAGATTCGATACTTTGACTCCATATTTTCCGTTTCAAGAGTTTTTTATACAAATAATAAGAGGATAGTTACCTGGTTTTGATTAGGATTGAGTCCTGATGCTGCCATGTACGTAGCCGCTATAGTTTTAATCTTCTCTATACTCTTAAACCGCTGCTGCATCAGCAACTTGTCAAAATCATCTGTAAGGTAGGTGCATCCCACATTAAACTATTTTTATCGATAACTTTCTTGAGAATTTTCAGAATTTTCTAACTTCATATGTTTGCTTCAACAATATTAATCATCATCAACCTATCGCAGGCCACTGCTGGATATAGGCCTCTCCAATTTCACGCCACTTGGTTCGATCCTCGGCTTCTCGCATCCAGCTCCTACCAGCCGTCTTGCGCAGATCTGGCCTGTATATAGCCCTCTCCATAGCAAGCTGAGCGACTTTAAACTTGTAGACCAACCGCGCCGTAAGTATCCACGTTTCGGCTTCGTAAGTCATGACGGGTAGGACGCACTGATTAAAGACTTTTGTCTTTAGGCACTGTGGGATCGACGATCAAAAGACCCGACGAAGTTACCCAAATGCTGCCCAACCCAGCTGAATTCTTCTGTTCACCTCGTCCTCGAAGTTGTTTCTAACTAACTGCAAAGTCTGCCCGAGGTACATATATTTTTTTTATGAGATAGGGGGCAAATAAGCAGACGTATCGCCTGATAAACTGCTGTAAAACAGCTTTTTACTTGTTTTTTTTACTATCACGGTGGCGGTGTTATTTTCAGTTCCGACTCACTGGAACTACTCACTCCTGGCACTGGCAAGCTCCACAACAGAGCACAGACAGCTGACTCAACAATATATCGACCTCCGGTCTTGGAGGGGAGTGATGTGGCGACGTCCACATACAACGCAAACAGAAGCACACTACAGTGCCATCTACCGAAGTTACACTGAACTATGGAGCAACGTACAATGTGAGAATATAAGATACAATATAAGAAACTACCAATCCAATACCAAGAACTTCTTGCGCCAATTAATATAAGATACAACACCCCAACATCAACCGTTGGGCAGTGGCCTGCCAGGCATGATCACCTCGCCTGGTCGGAGGATCCTCCATTTGTGTTAGAGGGACATGATACCCTTCCCTCCACAAAATTATGTAAAAATATAATATGTTGTAAAATGATGTTTGATTGGTACATTACAAATGATTTCGTTAAGCAAGCGCATGCAGTCGACGGCTTTCTCCTCAAAGTAGAACTCGTGGAAGTTCGGGATGCCTGCAAACATGACCCCCACTTCGTCTCGCCATTGAGAATACAGTTTCTGTTGAGAAGACAAAATTAAACATTCATGTCCATAGATAAAAAAAAATGATAAAACACCTACGTAAATATACGGGTAAAAATAAACGGGTCGGAATTGTGAGAACTAAAAGACGGGAAAAGAAGAGTTTATCTGGAAGCTCAGTGGCCTCCAGATAACTTCTGGAAAGGAATATATATCAAGCTTTTATCAATAGAAGAGTAATGCAATACCAGACATATTAACGTAGGTACTTATCATACGTCGCAGAAGACTTACATCAACACACCAATCTTTCCGTAAGAAATGCGTTACGACGTGGTCAGGTAGTATATGTTTAAGGAGCTGCCTGTTTATCTTCTGAGTCTCTTCCATCTCGTTGCGATCGTTCTCCGCTTGCTGTTTCCACACAAAGTCCAGTCTCGCTGTGGCTTCCACCAGCCGAGCGTGGTACACCACCACCACGAGAAATACCAGCATGAGGATCAGCATTTGAATGTAGGCGGGTAAATGACTGGAACTAATTTAAAGTAGATTACATCTCTTTAATAGGTATGCAGTAGGTAATATCTTAAGGTATCTGTGAATAACAGCCATTTTTACACTGATTTTTATATATTTATACAGTTTATGTTTAGTACTAAAACAAAACAAGTCATTTACTCGGATTCGGCTGAGTGCCAGTACTTTCTGAACGTCACAAAAATTACTCTTAGTACAATGAAACACACCAGTCAGATTTCGATGTAAAATTGCCCTGAGGAAACTCGGTCATAGGAATATTATTGACTAGCTGACCCGGCGAACTTCTTACCGCCATATTTACATATCTGTCTCAGCTTACCGTCGCGAACAAAAAAAAAAACAATTTTCCCGTTATCTTTTACAAAAACAACTGCAATTAACGCCGTGGCGTAAAATAAAAAAAAACTTTGTAAAAAGTATCTAATGTCCGTCTCCTGGTTCTAAGCTACCTCCCCACCAATTTTCAGCCAAATCGGTTCAGCCGTTCTTGAGTTATAAATAGTGTAGCTAACACGACTTTATTGTATATATATAGATTTACGAAATATAGGTATATTACATATATGTAATTAAGAAGCGTGGCGACACATGTCACAGTGACGCGTCGTTACACCTATCTCATTAGAAGTTTCACATCAAAGTAAAGGAGTAAATATTTTGACTTTGCCCATTTATATTATACATTTTACGCGGACTTGTATACTAACTTGACAGTGGCGTAGTTGTAGAACGCACTCAGCAGTATGCAGTACATAACCACTTTAGCGACGGCCAGTATTGTCTTGACCATGTAGTACAATTTGAGCACCGATGTCAGGGCGACCAAAGAGAGCACCCATGTGAACACTACATACTCAGGGTGGTAGCATTCGTCTGTAAAAATTATATTATTGTTGAGAAATTTAAAGAAACATCTCTCAGGGCTAAAATCCTAGTTCGTTTTCAAAAATACAGATTATATATTGTACATAACTTTCTAGGCCTAAACTAATAGGCGGTACAGACTACAACGATTTATCGTAGCGATTTAACACACTATCCACACTATCGATAAAACTGCACAGTTAAATCGCTACGATAAATCGTTGTAGTGTGTACCGCCTATAAGTGAACTACACCTAGGTTTACAACTACCCACACAAGTACAAGCTCTCAACATTAAACCCAGCGAAAGTTCGGGCAAATTTTTTGGAACAAAGTTCCTTATGGCGCGTTGCGAAAGGGGGCTAGACGGAATAAAATGTAACGACACTTTTCCCGCCAAAAGTTGTACTGACACTTTTTTAACATTGAGTTGACGTCATAATGCTGGATAGCAAACGTTAAATATAACAAAGTAATTGCCATCGTCCATAGCATGCATGTTGAATACACCGGTTCTCGTCCGGTCACCGAAGTTACGCAACATTGGGCGTGGTTAGTACTTGTATGGGTGACCGTCTGGGATCACGTGATTGTTGGCTTTTTGCATTTATTTACAGAAAATATTTGTTTTATAGTATATTTTGTAAAGTTTGATTATTTCTAAAATAATTTGAGTATTTTATGCGCATTTTTTTTATCGTAAAAAAATTATAATAAAAAATGTATACCCGAATAGTTCTTTTCTTTATACCCTGCATAGAACCTTTTTATTAGGTCTTTACCTATGAAATTGCCGTTTTGTATGCAATAAGTGAAAGTACTTATTTTTTCAAACTTTTTTATTTCTGTTATTCGAAGTAATCACCCATGCAATCGGCGCATCTTTGCCAACGCATTGGCAGTTTATTGATGCCCTTCTTGTAAAAATCAGCTGGACGGGAGGCAACAAACTCTTCAAAGGCATTTTGTACTGCCTCTCGGGAATTGAATTTTTTACCCACTAAAAAGTTGTCTAAATTTTGGAAAAAGTAATAGTCGGTAGGTGCAAGGTCTGGTGAGTATGGCGGATGAGGGAGAGCTTCCAACCCCAGCTCTTGCAGCCAATGCGTTGGCAAAGATGCGCCGATTGCATGGGTGATTACTTCGAATAACAGAAATAAAAAAGTTTGAAAAAATAAGTACTTTCACTTATTGCATACAAAACGGCAATTTCATAGGTAAAGACCTATTATATTTTTAGAGAAACTAGAAACATTACAAAATATTGTATAAATGTAGTCTTGACATAAAGTATTTCTAATATCATTATTTTTTTATGTAGCTGAAGGAAAAGATTAGTAACCCACAACTAAGACCACTATCATTATATATATAAACTTCGTTCCATCCGGGTGTCCCTTGACATCTCTTTACTTTTTTTTTTAGTACAATTATGATATACCAGCTTTTGCCCGTGGCTCCGGCCTCGTCTATGTCCGTTATCGCATTAAAGATCCTATATCCTCCCTCAAGAACGAAAGTATCTTCATGCCAAATTTCATTGAAATCGGTGCAACGTTTTAGACGAAAAAACGTATCAGACAGACAGAATTTATAATATTAGTATAGCTTCACACTAACCTGGATCGTACGTTTCCATAGCCAGTACCTCTGTGCTATTACATGTTTCATTTTTGCTCCAATCACTAATGTACGATAGATCACACACGTATAACTTCAATGTACTGAAATTAAAAAATCTTTTAGTTCTAATTTATGTAGTCGTAACGTGTAAGCTCGTATTATTATAAAGACCAAAAGAATTCACCTAGAAATTGAAATGATTGTGATGTAGCAGCATAGTACGATGTTCCTCCGTCGCCTGGTAGAGGAAAAGAAGTTAGATATCTTGGAGAGTCGTGGCAGTTTTCCGGGGAACTCTTCAAGCATCACTAGTAAAAAGGTGAGTGTTAATGGAATAGCCATCACCAGGTGGACTAGCAAAACGTTCCAGCAGCTAGAATAAAAATCGTTTGCTTTATTTTATATAATTTATTAAGGGTATTGAATGGTATCAAAATAATATTATAAATAAACTAAAATAATTTAAAGGTAGTAGAGCCACGCTGATTTCAGCACGAACAGGCCGGCTCGACCGGGGCGGTACTATCCTTGCACAGAAAATCTACGTAAAATGACAGCAGTTGTGCTGTCGTGTTTCGTTGGTGAGTGCGAGACCGGAGGCCCAAATAGTCTAGTCAACAAGTTCGATACTTGTTGATTAGACTAAAAGATGCAGAAGCATCACTAGGCCGTCATGGTTTGGGTCGCCATGCTGCATTGTCTGCGTTCGCAATAAGTATGGTGGGCACCACTTGGATTTTGCTTATGCTTTCCATCAGGCAGAGTAGAGTCATTTTGGCGGGCCATGCATAAAAAAAAAGTAAATTTCTGTAAAATTAAGAACCCGAAAATTAATTTACGTCTAACTTTACTACTACTACTTAACTTCTAACAATAAAATTTATGAAATAAAGTGTCTTTGTTAGCCCACAAAGAAATTTTCATTAAAATATATTATATTAAAGTATTTAAATTAACTAGGTACATATATTAGGTATATGCACACGTCCCTCAATGTCCGGACAGAGGCTAAATATTCGCTTAGCTCGCTAGCTGCTCAGGGTCACATACCTGTGACTAAATCTGACTGCTACAGGAAATTTCCATGTAAGTATACAGCGAACTAAAATTAAAGTCAGCAAAATATGGGTGTTTTAACGAGCTCTGCCTACCCTGTCGAGGTATATTATATACGAGTATATTCACTCGTAATCGTTCCCGATATTTTACCCTTAAATACACTTACGCCTATAAGCCTTTTTTAGTGTATTTATGTTTAATGTTTTGTAAAATACTAGTGGTTTATGGTCAATTTGTGCATCTAAAAGTAAAGGTTACCCGGAAGAGATTGCTTTTAGCAATAAGGCCGCCCAATGTTCATATCTTCTTGAAACATTCAACTGTACTCTTTTCTAGTTGGAGTGCAATAAAGTATATTCTATTCCAATATAAAGATGACGTCACTTACTTGTAATTCAATACAACCTGGACGGCTACAATAAACAGCCATAGTACAAAACAACACATGATATTTGACTTAAAGGTCTTCTCGTCAAGCTGCCCGTATCTATTCTCTAAGCAAGGTTGTTTAAACCGAAGCGACCATAAATGCATGTGTTCTTCTCTCATGCGCCGGTTCGAGTCCACTTCGATCAAATGGTTTATCAAATCATCTTCCTACAATTAAAATACATATTTTGTTACAAGAAGTCCAAGTTGTTTTTTTGCGAGACTTGGTAAAACCTTCATCTGTGTCAATATTTTGAATCTTTGGTTAAATTGAAGAAATTTAAACTTGAAAACACATCAGAAGGTTACAGTTAAACAAATCTCGCAGATTGAGCTAACACACTGTAAGCGAATTAGTTACTCAGGAAAAAGAAAGGTAGGTAGGAAAGGGTACAAAGTCTCTAGAAGTTGTCAAACATAAAGGGTTTAAATTAGGGTCGTAAACATTTCAACAGTTACCTACATGTTTTGAGCATAAGGTACCACCATCTGCCGATAAAAGATAGACGTATGGAAGAGAAAAGCAGCAGAAATCGTCTTTGGAATAAAAGTAACTTAACTGAAATCTTTTAAGACTTCTGATATTGTCTTTATTTAATTTATTCTACAACATTTAGAATACTTCTATTTAGAGTCAAGTCACTTTTATTTTAGTGAAATAAACACATTAAAGCATTGTAAACTATGAAATGAATAATGATCAACAAAAAATATTTATTCTTTCTTTTTTTGATTTTTTTTTTAAAAGACACCTCCCGCACTAGGAATAAATCCTGTGTCGCGGGGGACTTTATAAACATACATGAAACGGACACAAATAACACCCAGACTGAGAACATCAATTTGTGGATCACACAAAGTGTTGTCCTACGTGGGATTTGAACCCACGACACTTGGCGAAGTAGGAAACGGCGTGGTGACCGTTAAACCACTAGGCCAAACGTGCAGTCATCCTTTATTTTACCTTTTTTTTTTAATACAAACAATACAACTAAACATATTAAAAATTAAGTAAACTTTTTGCTAAACACAAATTTTAGTAAGGATAGGTAAAGATGTTGGTTATTCCACAAGAAAATAGAATAAAAAGAAACAAACAGTGATGACGGCGTCGACAGGACAGGAGCTAACCTCGATATCGGACATGGGCTCGTCCTCGAGCCCTTCGCAATGCTGGTCACACTTTACGCGACGGGGCCTGACGACACCCGCAGGCCCATCGTAATACTGTAATAATAATAGCTTATTTTTTAAAAGCTCTTGTCTATCCTATTAACTAACTTCAGCTAGATTTCTACACCAGCCAAAGGTTGACTGGTAGAGAATGCCTTTGGCATTGTGTCAGACGATGTTTATAGTGCATAAAGTTCTACATAAATCAAAACTGTAATCCAAGTTTAATAACTTGATGATGATTGATTAGTTGTAGGGATTATTAGCATGCGTGGTAGTAAAAATCACAGACAAAATCAATTACACCATAAAAAGTCTCAGCATTTTTTTAGTTTAAGCTCTAGCTTTTGACTTCGATATACAGCTGAACACATACATCTTTTGCTGAAATTCCCTCGGATACCACCTCCTGGTGGTATGTCGGGCTCGACCCGAATAAAACCGCACGCCGTCTCGGGTACTAAAAGCCGGGGAACCAGGTTCACCCTAGCAAAGAAAACCCTGGAACCCCGACATACCTCGGGCCACCCACGTGTTCATAAGTAGCTCCCATCTGTGTGGGAACCCCAATGTTCCCGTTACTCTCCCCCGAGGCTCGGACGATACGCACAAAGAACACCCACACTCAGGACAACAATTTGTGGATCACACAAAGTGTTGTCCCATGTGGGATTTGAACCCACAACATTTGGTGCAGTAGGAAGCGGCGTGGCGACCACTTAAGCCACTAGGCCTACCATGCAGTCAAAAATTCAAATTGTATAATATATATATATGAGTATACATGTTGGAAAGGCATCTCAGGCGTCCAGTCTGCAGTCATTTCATCTTCCACGATGCTGAGGTGACGCGGTGTCGTCGACTCGCTTGCCTTTTGTGTTCGTAAGCTGCAATATAATTACGTCATTGATTTAATTGGTACCAACAAAATTATTTAGTGAAACGCGAATTGATCACTAAACGAATAGAAAAATATATTTATCCATGTTTATAATATAATACGTGTGTGTGACAACGTTGTTGTGTGGATTCTGTTTGTGAGGTATTTTAATAGGTAAAATATTGTCACTAGCGACCCCTTGCTATACAATTAAGGAGCCGCGTTTTTTGAATATGAGGAGTGGTGAAGTTTCTAAACAAATATTAGAGCTCAAGATTTTTAACTATGGAAATAATATCTATAAAATTATGTTGAATTGGAAAACTTAATTTTGTTTGAATGTCATAGTGGAAGTGTTGCCGTAAGTGGGATACTAACCAGTCTTTGGTTTTTAGTTTAGTAGGTTGTGCATTACTCTTGATGAGGTAGGTTGTGACGTCTAGTTCGCGAAGGAAGGAGTCACGAGACCCACCGTCCCCTGGTTCCACTTCAAAGGCCCCTTGGAGACACTCTAGCGTCGCGGAAGATATATGCACTCGGCTGCGTTACACAACAATGATTAAAATGTTAAAATACAGCCTAACTTATATAAAGGGGCAACTTTTATTCAGAAAAAAAGGCAATTAAAAAATGAACAAATCTGAAGTAATATTATTTGAGTTAAGGGAGAAATATTATTTACTAGCACGACACGTTTATACGAAACAAAACTGATGCAAAAAGAGATAAAAGCAATCCTTCAAGTGGGTTAAATGTAGTATTAAAATTTAAAGTCAATCAGTGTAGCAATTATTGTGACGTACATTTTACTGTCATCGAACGTATACCTACTGAAAATATGGTTGTAATACCTACCCGGGAAGACCCCCGCTCTCCATGTGGTTAGCAAGCGTGACGTCATGAGACCATAGATCAAACTGCCACTTTAGGAATCCCAAAACACCACACAGTACTATCCCACTATGGATGCCGATACGCATATCTAAATCCACCTATTAACGAAACATTAAAGTGTTAATAACCAATGACTCGTAATTGGAACAAATAGTCATACACAATATTATGTTTATAAGGTGTTACCTGCGTGTTATAGCGCACATCTCGGATGACATGGATCATGTGCAGGCCCATGTTCACGCAGCAAAGCGCGTGGTCGTCCCGCTTTTCAGGCAGTCCGCTCACGCAAAAGTAACAGTCGCCCAGCAACTTGATGCGGAGGCAGTCGTTCTCCTACCGACACAACAATCAATGTTAAAGATCTAATTTTTAGTTAGTAGTTTATCTATTAAAAAAAAGAGGATCTAGTATAAATAGAGAAAATACATGAAGGAACTATCTAAATAGAATATTTTAAAGAAAATTTATTGTTCACTTTTTTTCTTGTTTAACTACTTAATATTAACTTCAATTAACTTACATTATACAGAGTAAAGATATGAGTAAATTTTATCCCTGGTAAAGTACAAAAGACAATTCTTACCGCTGCCAACTTGTCAAAGCGAGCGAACAGTTCGTTCAACAACTTCACCAACTCCTGCGCACTACACTTGCTTGACAGCTCTGTAATAGACCATTATATAGCATACATTTATTGGAACTATATCGTATCGTTATCGTATAGTAACTGTATTGTTTGATAGAATCGCAGTAGCATCAAGGACTTTCTCATCTAGTAAAATTAATTTAGCAGTGCAAATTAATTTATTTAATTTTATTAATTTATGTCCAAACATAAATTATTCAATCATGAGAATAAACTATATTTAATAAACCATTAGAATAAGTGTTAAAAAAATCCTCCAGATGCACACACGGTAAACGAAATACCTACTAATTAGTAAGAGATACCTGAGATTTAAATTGCTAAACTATTTCTGGAGATATTAAACTCCTTATTTCAAGAGTTCCTTTTAAGTATCTGCATAATTTAAACTAAATATCTGAACAAGTTTAGGTACTATCCAATGGTTACTACGTATGCTCACCAGTAAACCCTTTGATGTCCGCGTACAGTATAGACACGTCTTTATGTCGCTGTATGTACAGGTTGTTGAACTGCTGCTCTTGTAAATCGCCCTTCACTTTGTTCACGTGGCTGTAGATCTCATTAGCTATGAAGTCTGGGATCACTGTTGGATAATTACACATGTAATTTTGTGCTCATAAAAAAATAACATTCGTAAATCATTTACAAGAATTCGCTATGATGTTAAAGTAAAGTTAGATGTTAATGGCGGATTGGACATATTTTTTATTGCCCCAATTTTTATTATTATAACCTAAATCTTTATGAATCCCTATTTGTCGTGGTACACTCTTCTGTGCTTTTCTGGATTATATCTACAGATCATGACTTTGACTATTTAGTTTCTGTCGTCGTGAATATGAATATGACGCAAAGTCAATAAAAAAACTGATTTACTATTTTAGCTTTTGCTATTAATAACAACGAGCTCTTTTAATCAAAATTTAAGAGAAAGGTCTTACCGCTTCGAAACAGTTTCCATTGACGACTGCTTTCCCTTTTTACGCGTTCTCTCGTGACCATAGAGCGACGTATCTCGTAAAACTCCTTCCTCTGACTCCAGTCAGTCAGGGATTTTGCATACAGCCCCGCAAAGTTTACGGCCAAATATAGTAACACGTTGCCTGCTATCACACGTAGAGTACAGATGTTTGACTAGAAAATAATTTACAGCTGTTTTTACCAATACAGAATAATAACTTTTATGATAAAGGAGGACCATTGTAGGAGGACGTTGTATGAGAGATAGATGCGGCGCCGCATCTATCTCGCATACAGCTATGAGCGTAATAGGATAATGAGTCATCCTTTTTCGTGCATGCAGCCAGCGTTCATCAATTTATTAGACGTCGAAAGTATGTATGTATATATGTATTTGTATCGGTTGTCTAGTACCCATAGCACAAGCTCTGCTTAGCTTGGGACTAGACGGCGCCGGCGTTCTGTGTTAGATGTCCGAAATATTATTTTAAGTTTAAGTGCTAACAAATGAACTTGTGTTTAGAAGCGACTGCGCTCGCCGTAAGACAATCGAGAATAAACCCAGTTGGAGTCAACACGTGAATACCTTTTATTTGATTAGTAGCTGACCCGGCGAACTTTGTATCGCCTTATTTATTTTTGTAAATACTTTCTAGATTATCGAAAAAAAACTTTTAATAAGCCCGTGTCAACTTCCTGCAGCGCTGCAGTGTATAGGCGCACTAAGAGAATACAACAACTCCTTTTTTTTTAACCGACTTCCAAAAGGAGGAGGTTTTCAATTTCATCGGTTTTTTTTTGGTTTTTTTATGTATGTACTCCATCAATTGTGGACCAATTTTGAAAATTCTTTTTGTATTCGAAAAGGTATGTTCCCCATGTGGTTCCACTGCCACCATATCAGGATCTGATGATGGGATCCCAAGGAAATCGAAGGAAACCCTCAAATTTGTTAGGCACGTACTATGTTTTTCATATATGTTCTAAAGCTATTACAGTATTTACATTTGGTAGTCATCAGTTCATGATGATGAGCTGATGATGGAAGATAAAACTCCTTAACGGTTAGGAGTCGGAAGATAAATCTTTAAATGTCATGTGTATGTATGTTACCTTTAGTCGTATTCTTTCAAGTTATTTAGGTGAAATGATGATGAGAGACTTGAGAAAGACTTAAAGCGAAAAAAAAACTTCGTTTAAAAAAAACGACTTCAAAAACTAAAAAGTATAAAATAACTTCATTTGTATGTGCTACCTATTCATAGATTTGAAGTCGGTGCCAAGCCAAAATGTAATAGTAGATACCGCACTCGCCGCGCGTGACTTTGAGCGGGATAGCTGCTCTTCGCGTAGAACAAAACAACCGAAGCTTCGGTGACGTCGTTGACGTTCGTCTCGAAATATAGCAAGTGTGGTACCTACTATTATGTTTGGCTTGGCTTCGACTTCAAACCTATGAATAGGTAGCACATACAAATTAAGTTATTTGATACTTTTTAGTTTTTGAAGTCGGGTTTTTTAAACGAAGCTTTTTTTTTCAATTTTCTTTTGTACAAATCTTGTCCTGATAGTAACAAATACATCAAAAAAGAGTTATTCAATTTGGTGCAGTCGAACAAAAGTTATGGGCGTAGGTACATACATTTTTGTGATTCATTTTTATATCATATTTATTTTATATAGATTTAGACCAGTTAATAATAAGTAACACTCTATACATGTATCTACAGCTACACTACTACATACTACAGCACACGACACAGGATTTATTCCTAGTGCGGGAGTTGTCTTTTTAAAAATAAAAATAAAAAATAAAAATAAAAAAAACTATTATATAAAGAGGTAAAGTTTGTGTGTTTGTATATTTGTTAAATTGTAAGGGATAATCTCGGGATCTACTGAACCGATTTTGAAAATTCTTTTACCAATAGAAGGCTACGTTATTTGGGAGTGACATAGGCTATATAATTACCCGAAAAGTGGAAAGACTTTTTCGTGGTAGCTGAATTTGCAAAGTTAGTCGGAGAAAAAAATGTTTACCGCCCAACGAAGTGGGCACGGGTCAGCTAGTACCTAATACACCTATAAGCAAGCTCCTAACCATATTTATAGCAAAATTGCAGATATATGAATAAACTGAATCAGAACTTACATCAATAGTACAAAACACGACTTTTCTGGTTTCGTTCATGTATCTCTGAATATCGACGGCGGTTATGACCACATGAGAGACGAAGGACAGCATCCCGATGGTTATGCACCAGCATAAAGACAACGGGAACATCGCGTATGGCACGAACACGATGAACAGCATGTACCACACCTGGTTCTGAGGCTCTTGGAAACCCAACCCCTGGCCGCTTAGAGCTGGAAAATGAGACCGGTAAAGTCAATCACTATGCCTAATCACAGTAAATACACTAAATACACAGATTTAAATACGATTGCACTGAAATAAAGAATAAGGTTACTGACAAGGAGAATGATATCGTTGAGTAGTCCTTGGTCTGCTCAACCATGTCATAAAAGTTAGAATACAGTTTACATTTGTAGGTAGGAAACCAGTTTATATTTAACATAATTTAATTTTCTTATTGTTGAATAAAATAAAAGTTTGAAAACTGCATTCGCAACTTTTAAAACGAATCTTTTCTTATTATTTTCTAAGTATGCGTGAATGACAAGTGTCGCATGAATTTAATCATCTACATTTTGATTTCCATACACTTCATCCTAAGTATCCACAGATAAACGTAAAATACAAGTCTATCAAAATATAAACATACAAAAGCTAGCAAGATATTTGTAAAAAAGCAGTTACCTGAAGGCGTTTTATTGGAGACGAAAGCAGCTCAGTCTTTACTTGAGTTTTCTCATAGCAATAGCGAAAATAAAATAATACATTCACAATAACACACACCTGGTAAAATGATACCTTGAGCGATGAGTAAAATCCAGGTGGCTGCGGCTGCCCAGTGCAGGTAGTTGTTGGCGAAGCAGCGCCACCACCCCAGAAGACACACTCCCACGTTCAACATTGAGAATGCCGTCGTCCACACGATTTGGTACAGTGGGGGACTAACTGATGATAAGCATATTAACCATATAGAATTTTTTTCAAACACAAATATATCTATATCAAATAGCAGCGACAGACTATGAGGTCAAGGGCAGGTATGTTTAGTTTGAGTTTAATTGAGCGCTATTCAATATTCTATCTATATAACTAGTCCCATGGTGCTATCCCATGATGAGTTGAGGCCTAATGGGCTACGGTGATTATAAAAAAAGTTTTTACGTATACATAACGTCATTACTATAAACAAAGCCTGCGCTTGTATTAAATATATATGTTCTGGATAATTAGAATCATTTAAAATGTAATGACTGGATAATTAGAATCATTTAAAATGTAATGTCTGGATAATTAGAATCATTTAAAAACTGCTTATCTCCACTACACTGAGACGGCAGCCTCCAACAGCCCAGCTACCAGCCGTCAGACATCTTTATTTAATGACTTTTAAATAAGTAAAGGTAATGAGATTGCATTAACGACACGTACAGAGCCCGTTTAACAATTATTATACTGTGTAAATCTTATTATAAATATCATAAAACCTTCAGATCCTACGGGTCATTAATATATCAGCAATAAATCAACTTCATCGGATTTAATAAAGCTTCCCCCCTCTCTGAAGATTAAAAGTGCAGCGCTGACCGAGCTATTCAGGCAATAAAGGTTGTTAAATTAGGGTACAGCACCTGGCGTCCGAGAGCATTATTTAAGTATTAATTAGATTGGTTAGAAATTAGTGGTGCTGGCCCTGCACATAAATGTATTTAATTGGTATTGGTTTAATAAAGACATTTAAATTAGTTAAAAACAACTTTTATTTACTTTTATTAACTTTCATTTGAACTTATATATCTTTTAAATTTTTTATTATTACAATTGGCAATTATTATTACAATAGTTCTAGTTTACTCTAGAACACGAATAAATGGAATGACATCCAGATCAACGCAAATAAACTTATTCAGGACTACAATACAATACGATATTCGTAATTATCTGACCGACGAAATCAGCCTCCAACGTTACAAGGGAATACCCTAGGATTGCGCTGCAACTATGTAAGTTGATGCAACTATGTATGATGTATTTATATTCCCAAAGGTTTACACAATAAGTCAATAATACTATTGTTAAAGTACTAGCTGTTGCCCGTGGCTCCGCCCGCGTGTATGTCGATTATCGCTGCAAATAGTAGCCTATGTGTTATTCTGATGTATAAGCTATATTACTGTAAAGTTTCATCCAATTCCGTTCAGCAGTTTTTGCGTGAAAGAGTAACAAACATCCATCCATCTATACTTACAAACTTTTGCGTTTATAATATTAGTAGGATGGAATTCTATGTGGGTTCAACTCCCAATTGTAGAGTTTTGTAAGTAAGTTTGGCTTGGCGATTATTTAGGTGAAGTTTACTTACTATCTTTGTTTGTGACAGAATAAATTATCGCCAGACATACCTGAAATATAATTCAAAATGTATTTACTTTGATTTATTTATTATTATAATAATATATATATAATAATAAAATTATTATAATATAATTGTATTATGTAACTGAAGTTTGTTGCTTACTTACACACCGTACTCAAAGAGTAATAGAATTGTCAGCGCTTGATTGTAAAATTTAGAATCTAAATTAAAATAAATTTGATAATGTATGTGTATACACAAACATACAGAAGTTGAGGATTATTTATATCAAGAATTGCCCGAGTCGTAATTATCAGTATTTATTGAGGCAGAAATAATGATGCTATCTAAAATAGAAAAAAGTAATAATTTAAATCTAAGATTGATGATAAAAAAGATGTATTAGCGACATACTTTAAGTGCTAAGTCGACCACATTGACGATAATTAGTGACTTCTGTCGCTGCCTCTGTGAATATCTCTGGTATGATATCTCTACTCCTTGGTTCTGTAACGAAAACAATTTCATTTGTATTACTAAAAGTAATATCAGTTAGCCATTCATAAGATATGAGGAATCTGTGAGAATTCGTGCGTGGATATAAGAGAAGACCACGAAATGTTGATGCCTCGTTGGTCTCCCGGTTGGCGTGTGCGACTGCTGATCATAAGGACTTGGGTCCGATTCCCGGGTCGGACCAAATGTTTGTATGATCGGCAAATATTTGTTACGAAGTTTGGGTGTTTTCTATGTATAATATGTATTTACAAAAAAAAGTATATATGTATTTGTATCAGTTGTCTAGTACAAAAACACAAGCTCAGCTTAACTTGGGACTAGATGGCGTTGTTTGTTAGATGTCTGAAATATTTATTAATTTTATTTATTTATGTACGTTTAGACATCTCGGTGGTGCAGTGGTAATGGTAGCCTATATGCGACAGCTGTGTTTGGTCTGCGGTCTCGGGTACGTTTTCATGTTTGTATGATTTGCAAATATTTGTTTCAAAGTTTGGGTGTTTTCTGTGTATAGTATAAAAAAGTATTAATGTATTTTTATCAGTTGTCTAATATCCATAATACAAGTTCTGCTTAGTTTGGGACTAGATGGGGGTTGTGTCAATTTGGGCAAAAAAACTAAACTACAGTGGTGTATATTTCTAAACTGAGAAAGATACTAATATCAGATAGTTTTTTTTCTTTTAAAAGGACAACTACCGCATTAGGAATATACATCCTGTGTCGTCTGGGACTTTACAGACATACATGAAAACCCAGACTCAGAAGAACAATTTGTGGATCACACAAAGTGTTGTCTGATGTGGGATTTGAACCCACAATACTTGGCGCAGTCGAAAGCGGCGTGGCGACCGCTTAAACCACTAGGCCAACCATGCAGTTTGACGTCATGGTTTCATTCTTGTTCAAATTTTGCCTTTCAGAAGTTAGTCTCAAATTAAATATAAAATTATTTAAAGCAATCCAGTTGTCTTTACTGCTGTGAAACTATATAGATATTAATTAACAAAAGTAAAATCTTACCTTAAACGTATTTGTGATTGACGGACAATATATTCCCCTATAGTACCTAGGCGCTCGCAGCATTCCCTCCGTTTCCTCTGTCAAACAATATTAGAATTGCAGTTTATACATACACCAGCTGACCCACGCAACCTCGTTTACGTCTACTATTGCCCGTAGCGTAATAATTTTCCCCCATTTTTGTAACATTCTTCATTGGTGCTCGGCTCCTATTAGTCTTAGCGTAATGATATATAGCCTATAGTCTTCCTCGATAAATGGGCTATCTAACACTAAAATGATTTTTCAAATCGGACCAGTAGTTCTTGAGATTAGCGCATTCAAACAAACAAACTCTTTAGCTTTATAAATTAGTATATAGATTATAGAAGTATAGATTATGTTTTCTTATTGTTGCTTAACTTTCTTTCTTTTTTTTATGGAATATGGGGGCAAAGGAGCAGACGTATCGCCTGATGGTAAGCCATTACCGCCGCCCATGAACACCTGCAACACCAGAGGCGTCACAAGTGCGTTGCGGCCTTTGGACGATGGGGAGGGGGATAGTGGGAGGGGATGGGTACACACAACACTTGGCGTAGTAGAGAGCGGCGTGGCGACAGCTTACCACTAGGCCAATCGTGTAGCCACACGTGCAGGCAGATATACTTTTGTTTATCTACTGAACATTAAAGTTCACTTTTCTTTTTTAAAACAAATCAGTAATTGAATAAAATATACTCCATAATTTGTTCTTAACTAAAAGAAAGTAGCGTCTCTGGGAGGACAGAGAATTGGGTATTAAGGGTTGAAAAACACAGTTCATTGCAATTTATCAGGGGTGTACTTTCAGTAACCTCACTTACTGTAATTATTTAGTTTAGCATTGGATTTTTTTGACTCTGCGGCATCACCACGATCGAGCAACGAAACACCTAATTGCGTGGGACAAACGCATTTCACTATACTTTATTACTCAACTTATCTTATCAACGCCGTTACTAGTGAATAATGGAACTTTTATGCTATGATCTTTTAATGTTTCGCTATGTCATAACGTAGTCATATTAGGTAACCACTTCAATCAAACTAATGCAGCCCACTGCTGGGCTTAGGCCTCCCAAAGTACGCCATAGCCCCGGCCTACCACATCTAATCTATTCAAGCCATGTAATGGCAGTCAGTAAAGGATGTGACATTTCATTAAATGCCACCACTTCAAAATCATGCTATCATCATGAAACATCAAGCGATAGAAATGTGCTCTACGAGCTGGCTACGACATTTCTTTTAGGTCGTAGCAGCGCGCTACGGCACAGCGTAGTGATATTGTAGATATGCTACGACCAGCAATACAGTTTCTACAAGTTAAAACTGTAGATCTTTTAATGTATTTATACTAGTATAATTATAAGGCTGAAGAGTTTGTTTGTTTGTTTGCTTGAACGCGCTAATCTCAGGAACTACTGGTCCGGTTTGAAAAATTCTTTCAATGTTAAATAGCCCATTTATCGAGGAAGGCTATAGGGCCTATAGCCTTTCTCGATAAATGGGTGATGATATAAAGGCTATATATCATCACGCTAAGACCAATAGAAGCGGAGCACCAATGAAGAATGTTACAAAAACGGGGGAAAATTATTACGCTACGGGCAATAGGAGACGTAAACGAGGTTGCGTGGGTCAGCTAGTTTTAGTATAATGTAATTTGTGTCACAGCTATTTTCTCAAATTTTATAAGTTATTAATATAATATTTTATGTCATTAATCATCTAATGTACTGTGATTTGTTTATTAGGTAATTTAGTTAAATATATAAAAAAAAATCAAACAAAATATTTAATTATAAAAAATTTAAAGAGGTGTTTTATATTATTGTCCTACCCACAGTTAAGACTCATAGCACTATATGTTATTAAGTACTGGAACTAATTGTATTCAATTAATTAAAAAATACAAGAAGTAAAAACCCTACTCCAGAAGAGTTTTATGGTATGATGTCACTGGTGCTATTATCAATTAAAGAGAATTGAAAACGAAGCAATAACAGAACATACCTATTGTATTGGTTCTAGGGTCCTCTATTGAAAATGGATTAAAATAGCTAGTTGAGGTGCCATCGACGCTAATCCGGTGCTGCGAACAAAAGAAAATGTGTTAAAAATGTATCTATTGCTCTGTAATTGGTAATCGTTAAAATGTACCAACGCTGATTTCAACACGAATGGGCCGGCTTGACCGAGGCTTTACTACCCTCGCACAGAAGATCATCATAAAATGACAGCGTTCGTGCTGTCGTATCTCGTGCGAGACCGGAGGCCCAATGATGCAGAGGCATCACTAGGCGGCCATGGTGTGGGTCACCATGCTGCATTGTCTGCATTCGCAATGAGTATGGTGACCACCACTGTTGGATTTTGCTTATGCTTTCCATCAGGCAGAGTAGAGTCATTTTGGCAGGGCCGTAGGCGTACATACAAAAAAAAAATTGATGTAAGGAGCAAACTAGTAGACTATAATTGATATTTAATATTACAAATATTTACTACAAGTATATGTGTATGTCACAATGAAAGAGCGGTATTTAATTGAAAAGCTCATTAAAGTAAAAATAATCTTTTCATTAAATCAAATGATAAAGCGGCCCAATGAACCATTTAATAAGAGTTTATAACAAGTTTATAGGCTTTTTTAAAGTGAATAGTTTTTTTTTTGTCACTCTGCAATCAGAGTTTTTCAACCAATACCATAAGATCAGTTTACATGATAGCGAAGTGATATTATTAATTTCTCTGAGTACTAAACCCTTCGGGAGTAATTCAATCCCTTGTCTATTTTGTGAAATATATTTTTTGAGCCTGTCAAGGTGACTCTACTATTGTTGATGGAAAGCATGAGCAGAATCCAAGAGTAGTGGTCAGTATACGCAAATGCAGAGAGTGCAGCAATATAGCATGGTGACACACACTTTAGCGGTCTATTGAGATGCTTCTGCGTTATAAGTTGGTCTGGGAGAGGGTAGTACCGCCCCGTTCGTGCTGGAATCAGCATGGCTCTACTACCTAGGCTTCTATATCTTAAAGTGGAGAAAAATACTTTAGAAGACTAGTGGTATTTAAAATAAGGCCAGACAGAGGGCAGGTGCCAGCATGAGTGGTTGAAGTGTGCATAGCGCTGAGCTATCAGAGATCTTTGTATTAACTAGTACATATATCATTATACCTTTTATTTTATTGTGCGGGACCAGAGGCCGGATGATGCAGAAGCATCTCAATAGGGTCCCATAGTGTGTGCCACCATGCTGCATTGTTGTATTGTCTGCATTCGCAATGAGTATGGTGACCATCACTCTTGGATTCTGCTCATGCTTTCCATCAGGCAGAGTAGAGCCACTTTGGCAGGCTCATATAAGAATAAACCTACTTAGGTCGTATCTCCGTCTCGTCCTTGCTGCTGTCTGAATCGTCCATTACTAATCAGTACTAAATTAAAGCTAACGTGTGTGTTTTATTAGCATCGTAAAAATGTTTTCATAAAGAGCACACCTGGTCATCTGGTGCAGACGAGCTGGCGCCATCCCCTGGAACCCGCTCACCAACAGGCATGTTACTGATAATGCAGGGCTGGGTGTTGTTGCCGCAGGTTTGACACTGGAACAAACAAACAATATTGAATATAAATGCAGCTACAGTCAGCGTCACATAGCGTTGGTATTTAATGTTTATGAAAATAACATTTGCATGTGCCTTACTTGGCGTGAATGTAAATATAGCATTAGAAAGAAAGATATACTTCTGCACATATATAGAGAAAAATGATGTCCTTTCCCCAACTTACTTAAATAAGATACAAAAGACTTGTTTCTTTTGAGTTGAGAGGGTTCGGTAGTCACCACATATCAGCTGACTTGTCTGTTCGTTTGCAGAAAAACCAGAAAAAAAATTGCTTATGAACACTGGACACTGCTTTTTTACGATGATATATCAATATTTTTTTTGTTCTTTTGTAGACTATGTATATCATAGATGTGAGTATTTAAAAATTCAACGAAATTTAATTAATTATATCGATCATTTTACCTACTTATATTTTTCATTCTGGCAAAGCCTGTAGGGAATTTATCAAAACCTACGATCAATTTTCTAGCTTATACCATTTTGTTTAGTACAGATTCTTTGAAAAAAAAGCGAAAATAAATAAAAACATCCTCGAAGCGTTCTTCACAGATGAAATGAAAAATACCTTTTTGCCATATTAGTTTCGAGATATGTACAAGAATGTACAATATGTATGTATATACTATATACGACACGTTACGTCAATTAATACCACTCTGAAATGTTAAGGTTTCGGTTCACAACGTGGAACAACTTGTTTAGATACGTGTTCGATATACTCGTATTTTATTATAAATATCTATACTTATATGAATTTGGAGACTGACTGTACTTTCATTTGCATCTGTTTTGTATTTGTTTTTATTTGTCTACATGTTTCTCAGTTAACGCTTGTCGTTTCACAGGCTCTCTTTTCGGAAATAAATCTTCAGATTCGAAAAATCGGAATTAATTCGGATCTTGCGTGTTAAAAATAGAGTTGTATTTATGAGTTCCTCCAGTTCTTAAGTCCTCTTATCATTTTTACGAACTTGTTTCTTACATCTCAGTTACTGATACTCGGAAACAATATTATCCAAATTAAATTGATGTAAATGTTTAATAATAAGAATTGAGTATTATTCTAAACGATAGAGATGTTATAATACCAACATGACGCAATATAACTACGACGTTAGAAAGCTATAGAAAACAAACTCGTGTCCAGTTGACATGTCGAATGTGGCAACAAAGCGTTGCGCTAATGGCTTCCATATGTAAACGCATTAGCACCGCTGTTATCAGCCTACACTGATAGTGATAACGACATGACAAGCCGAGGCCTACGTTTCTATTTGTTTCGATAACGTGAATTTTATGAGACGAGTTCACGATATTTGGAATAAGTCATTACGTACTAACCCGAATAATACTAGTATTCTTCTTGATGTCAAGGTCGAGGACGTCCGAAATGGGTGTTTTACCACATAGTGCGTCGGGTATTAGACGTTCGGTGGATAAGTCGTTTGGGGAATTAGACGTTCGGGGAATAAGACGTTCGAGGAATTGACGTTCGGGGAATTAGACATTCGGGGAATGAGACGTTCGGGGATTTAGACCAACTGAACCTACTAGACGTTACGGTAATTAGACGTTAACGACCGCTCCGGTCTAGTACAACCAACACTTTCTTATTAAAAAAAACATACAGAATTTTCAAATATAGACTTCAATTTATTTCTAACTAGCTTTTGCCTTGTGTTTCATTTCATAAATTAATAATCAACAGTCTTTAGCAGTCCACGGCTTGACATGGGTATCTTCTTAGAAAAGAGTCTATAGCTATTTACTAGGTCTAGGGGATCACATCAGGAACGAGGTGATCCGGCAAAGAGCCAGGGTCATCGACATAGCCCATAGGATTAGCAATCTGAAGTGGCAGTGGGATATTTGCCGTAGAACCGATAACCGTTGGGGTAAACGAGTTCTTGAGTGGAGACCGCGTCTCGGCAAACGTAGTGTAGGACGCCCACAGGCCAGGTGGAGTGATGATTTGCGTAAGACGGCTGGCAGGAGCTGGATGCGAGAAGCCGAAGATCGAACTAAGTGGCTTGCAATTGGAGAGGCCTATGTCCAGCAGTGAACTACGATAGGTTGATAATGATGATCACACATCACTATTCCAAAACATAATCTAACTTTGTGCCAAATTTCATCTAGATTCCATATAGTCATTCTGATGAAGTCAGTATGAAACGCTCATTTAAATTTTTGCATCCAGAATAGTAGTAAGATTATCATAACACTATTATATATATATATAAATACAAAATATGTTTTTTTAACCGACTACGGCTAATTCAAAAGATAGTAATATGTTTGGCAGCTTGTATGTAAGTATGTTTGTAACTTCCACCGAAGCGTATAAACTATTAAATCTATTTTAGTGAATGAGTTGTCAATAAATTTGTAGTAATAGCACGGTTTTCCCATGGCTGAAGGTTCTAATATAACCGACATTAATTTAATTTAATATACCAACAATCCGTAATATCGATCAAGTACTTCTATTGTTGTTCGAACGAAAATAGACAACTACTAAATCTAAAAAAAACCGATCTCATTTTCAGATGCTTTGTGCTGGAACTCTTTTGAGAACCAGCATTGTGTGACAAATCTATATTGTTACCTAGAACAGATTAAGTGTATTTTTTCTAAGATCAATACAATTTTACAAGAAGTATCTGAGGTTTTGTGGAAAGCTGACTTTTTAACATAACACAATACGAGCCGTCTAACCTGCGCGGCCCGAATTTATCTCTAATTAATTTTGATGCTTTCATTTTTTGTTCATTTTGAATTGCTCCAAAATTCAGATTTTTACAGAATAGGCAAAGAAAATTATGGTGATTATATAGTGACATTTCTTTACTACCTAAGCATCCACAAAATTGGGGCTTTAAGTCATTACTCAGGTGACAACTATGCTATCAACTAATTGTGCAAGGGGCCACACCTGCCGGAAATAAAAAAATCTGCAGAACTATGTAGGTATAATATTTGGTCTACATGAACGAATCACAGAGAAGTTGAATTCTTCTTTAGAGAACTAAAGAAGAATTCAACTTGCGTTCTTAATGTAATTAAGTTCCATTAAGGCGACGTAGTTCAAAATTGGCCCGCCGTGGAGGCAATTTACGTCGGGCTTTCGGTTCAAATTATTTACATATATTCTAAATAAATATAGTCTTCATAAAAATACGACGTAATTCTTGACTGTTAAATTTACTTTGTATCACAGTCAGCGATGCAGAAAGCTAATTTATTGTATCTCAAAAGATTTATTTTAACCAAAGATTAGAAACTTTGTGACTTTTATGACGAAATTATTGTTTACAGAGATCCTTATTCGAATTAATTATACAAATACCGATATTCCACATAACCGCTGACTGTCGTCGACATATACATTTAAAAATATAACACATTTATTATTTTCCAATGATATGCTTGTTTATTACCGAAGAAATTCCAAAGCCAGTAAACACACACGATTATGTCAAACCATTACGTCTTATTTGTACATGATTAAAACAAATTCAAACATGTTCTCAAATAATTGGTTGATCCCTTTCATCTGTCCCGAGAGCTGAGCGTAATTACAGTCTCAATTTGTCAATCAGATATGCAGAGTACGTTGAAAGTTTGCCGACAAAGTTTAAGTCTGGGGATTCATAAGTGTGCTGTTAGTAATCTAATTTGGCCAAAGTTAGAAAACCTACCCATAGTTCGCGTGCCTTTGGAATATGTAAATAAAAAACCGATAGAGCTATGAGACTACCCACTTTGTAGTTTTGTGTGACCAATCTAAAAATAAGTTAGATGCTTCGATATTTAAGACTTCGTCCACTAGATTCCTTTGGCATCTGGGTGTTGAATTTAATTATTTGATCACATCGCTCCACTAGAGTTTATTTCTGGTTTTTTTTCCATTTTAATCCTCAAGGGGATTTATTTTTAAGTTTTTCTAGGGGGTCCTAGGGAATTTATTTGGATTCTTTGTCCATACCAATTAAATCTTCCAGAGAATTAAAAAATTAAAAGAGGATACAATTTTAAATAGAGGTTTTTTTAAATTATAAAATGTGAAAGGAAAACTAGGCAAGAAGGTTAAACAGGAAAGGAAAACTACTTAAATGAATGAATTGGAAGTATGTCATTGTTTTAGGAGTTCTTGCAAGTCAAGTCCGCATAACTATATACCCCGATCTAAAAGTCACTGGGAAGTTTTAATACGTGAAGCAAAAATATGGAGGAGGAACTAGGAAAGTAAAAAAATAATAAATGAATAATGACGAATTTCAACCACTGGGCGACCACAGGTGTGGATTAATATAGCAGTCGAAGTTCTTAAAATAAAAAGAACCAAGTCCTTAGGACAGATACATAGAAATAAATATCATGAAATAAGTTAAGTGTCGAAAAAAATCTCGATCTGATTTGTTGTGTCCCGGCCCCAGATACAACACTTAACAATATACATTGCTAGCATGACCGTAAAAGCAATGTATATAAAATGTGGATTTCAGTCACTGGCGGTATTAAATCTATTTGCGCTCATTCCAATATATTTGGGACCCATAAAAGTATTATCTGTTGTAATAGCTTCGAGAGATATTCGTAAATGGAACCGTAGGAATGTGGGGTTCACTCGTATTTGACTTGAAAGGAATACAAATAATATTAGATACGTTGGATATTTCTCTCATTCCACTTGATTTTGTAAAAACGGTCTTTCGAGTGATTACAATATTCTAAATATTCTTTTATATTACTTATGCAGTACAAATGAACAGAGCGGTCATCAGCCCATCGACACCTGCAACGCGAGAGTCAGCGTTTCTGCCCTTTAAACTTAAGTGTAATTTTATCACCAACTCTTTACTAACATTCATAATTCGTTTACTGCCTTAGTGGCACAGTGGTAGCGTATGCGACTGTTGTGCTTGAGGTCTCGGTTTCGATTCCCGGGTCGGAACAAATGTACGATCTGCAAATATTTGTTTCGGAGTTTGTGTGTTTTTTATGTATGTATTTACAAAACAAAACCGAATGGAAAAACAGCGAAGGATGCAGGCAAACGAAAAGTGCAGTTTCGGTAGCATCAAAAGATCAGATGATCAGGAATCAGACTAGCCTGCAACCTGATTAGACTGAAAAAAGACGATCTCAGGAAAGTCATAGGTATCCTGACTGGGCATTGTCCCCTAAACAAACACCTATTTACTATAGGCGCAACAGACAGCAGGGAACGTGCTGCGGCGTTTCTTTTGCCATGCATTCCCTGCACCTCTGTGCAGGGAATGCATGGCAAAAGAAACGCACACAAAGAACTGCACAGCACGTTCTCACAGAATGTAGAAGTGTGGCAGATCAACGGGCGGAAACATGTAATGACCTGAAAAGGCTGCTGAGCTTCTGGAATGATCTAGGGTGGTTGGAGTTGGAAGATGATAAGCCCACGTACAGCGGCCCAATCAAGGGGCTAAGTGCGGAAATAGCCCGGCAAAACAAAGAAATGTACGTATTTACAAAAAAAGTATATATGTATTTATATCAGATGTCTAGTACTCATAATAGAAGCTCTGCCTAATTTGGGACTAGATAGAGCTGTGTGTTAAATGTCTGAAATATTTATTATTATTTATTAGCCGCACCTCCCAGTCATCTAACTCTCTCTTGTTTCGCAGAGATCACGCTACCTTCCGTTTACGACTAGCAGTCTCCACTCTAGGACTCGCTTGCTTCAACGATCATTAGTTCTTCTGTAATATGGAGAAAGCACAACAACAAATGACATACAAAAACTCAAAAACGCAAGTCTACTAACTTGTTCTTAGTAAACCTTATTATATACTCGTAACTTAGCGATCGTACGGTTGTATAATATAATCAAATTACATAGTAACTCCTATTTACTGTCCTTTTTTTAATATTCGTAAGATTCGTAACTATTTTTACATACAATCAAATGTGAAATATTTTTTTACATACGATTTTTCTACATAAACTGTCAGCCTGAGAGTCGCTTTGGTCCCAGTATTTTTAATTATCATTAGTATTTAAAATAATTTTGATCAGATATACCTCGTTCTAGAGTACTATATTCAGAAAACAGTTTAATAGTCTCATAACAGAGACTAATTTGAATACACGACGAGTGTGCAGTGACCCAAATAACATTGCTTGCGATGAATTCCAAAATATATTATATGAAAAATTTGTTGTTCGAAGCAGTAAATACGCAATCCGAGAATTCGCCTAAAGCGGGACTGTTCCTAACGTTGAAGTGACTATACTATACTACGTATTTCTATGATTCAGGATGATGATTGTTCATTTTGTAATTACGTTGACAAACTTGTTAATTGTCTTTAAACTATAACTATAAATAAATACGTTAACCGATTAATGAGACAACCTTTAGGAAGGTAATAATTAGTCATACATCTCAAAAATAGACACTACGGTAAAATTATAAATCATCAATCATGTTTGTAATGTCTATACAATATAAAGGCATGAAAATAAATTACTCGTACATTACATACCTATGCAATGTATTAATTAATAAAAGGTTTATTTCATGATATCCTAAGAAAACCATTAGTTAGACTCACAAGGGAGGAATTTGAAATTCCATAATAATACAGTAATGTATAGGCAATATGTCGTGTTCCAAAGTCTTTTTTTTTTATATATGGTACTTCCAAAGTGACTCTACTCTGCCTGATGAAAAGCAGAATTCAAGAGTAGTGGTCCCCACACTCATTACGGACGCAGATAATGCAACTTTGCAGCATGGTGACCCACACAATGGCGGCATATCGAGATGCTTCTGCATCATTGAGCCTCCGGTCTTACACTCTCCAACGATACACTACACCACGAATGCTGTCGTTATAGGTTGGTCTTCTGTGAAAGGTTCGCCCTGGTCAAGCCGGCCCGTTTATGTTGAAATCAGCGTGGCTCTACTACCTTTTTAGACACGGCTACAGTAAAAATTAAATAAATAAAGGATTATTTTAATAATATAACTTTGGTATATCTTGATATAAAATGCGGTTCATTAAAGGTCGACCTCTAACTATTGAAAGGTTTCCAACATACACAATCAAAATTCTCCTATCAGTAAACAACAATGAAGAAAAATGTGTTGTATTTTTGTAGTGATTTTATAATAACAACTAAAGCTCCTTACATAACATCCACAGATAAGATAGATTACGAAAAGAATGATATGTAAATTCAAGTATGGTAGACAATCACCTGTAGAATTATCTGAAGTGTGTCTAATGTTAACATATTTTCTTTACAATATAATTGTACGTAGTTTTTATTTGGAAACTGATGATGTGTGTGATGTTTTAGCTGCTATATTTTTATTTTCGAACATATTTCCGTGGGAGAGCCACGCTTCGGCATGAATGGGCCGGCTCGACCGGAGTGATACCACGGCCTCACAGAAAACCGGTGTGAAATAGTGCTTGCGCTGTGTTTCACCGAGTGAGTGAGGATACCGGAGGCCCATACCCCCCTATCTGCCCCCCCCATCCCCCAAAGGCCGGTAACGCACTTGTAATGCCTCTGGTGTTGCGGGTGTCCATGGGCGGCGGTAATCGCTTACCATCAGGCGATACGTTTGCTCGTTTGCCGGGCTATTCCATATAAAAAAAAAAATTGTTTAGTGATATGTTTGCGTAAGGCCTGTGTAAGATATGGCGCCCGCACTTGTGCAGGCAGGCGCTAGGAGGAGAATGTCGTAATAATAGCTGTTTCCAGATCCTTCCTACTTAAGACGCAGAGTGACACTCCGTGTGGTTTTAGTCAGTTCGATTGAAATACACTGCCCGGCCGCAAATCCCGGTGAGGTGACGGCACGAGAGGGTTTTCACACGTATAAAAAGGCCTGTGTAGGATATCAGTATCTGCATTACCAGACATCAAATCTTTCTTGACCTCTAAAAAATAAATAACACTTTAACCGTCCAAGTAGTAGTCATCATCATCATCAACACCCTTTAACAGTCCACTGCTGGACATAGGCTTCTTATTAGCAAATTGTTGACTTCTCAGCTCAATCATTTGTGGAAGATTTAGTTAAAAGTACCTTTTGATGGTTTGCAAAACTATATATTAATACGTAAAGTAAAAACTTAAAACCCTTTTTACGAAAATTGTGATAACGGAGGAGTATGAAAGGCATAATTAAAGTTTATCTGGAGGAAAAATTATGGTCTAATTTCGGTCACTGGAGGACCATTAATATATGGAAACTTAGTGGCTAAAACTTTAATGAAATGATATATTAAAATATTTATCACAGAAAAAAATAAATGTTAATATTACTAGAATTCCAATGGGTATTATATCAGAATTTATTTTTAAACACAAAGCCAGAGGACAGATTTGTTACTTATATTCACAGTCGACTTCACATTCACAGTCTAGCCGGGGTGTGTTAGTCGCTCCAGTGAGTGAGCACACCACAAAACTATATCTATCTAACTAAATGTAAGTATATTAAATATATGTAAGTGCTCCCACGCGTTCATTTAGAAATAATTCTGTTATGAGCCGTTTTAAAAGTCATTGACGATGAGAAATTCTTACAAGGTCTTTTAACATGTAATGTTTTTATTTAATAGTAGCTAGTACCCGTGGCTTCAACTGCGTGAAATTTAATTAAAGAATGCAAGATAAAAAGTTTTATTTTTATGCAAGGAACCCTTATCAAATTTAAAAAAATATGTCCTAAGTTATGCCTGATAATTTTAGCTATTTGCCAATGAAAATCTTGCCAAAATGGGTCCAACCCTTTAGAAGATTAGATTTTTAGATATATCATTAATAAACAGAAAGACAGACAAAACAATAAAAATTGTTTTCATTTTTGTTTAACTTATAAGCATCGCATAAACAGTCATGTGCGTTTAGAACTTCTATTTTGACAATACAAACGCTTCAATTTTATTTATCTGTATATATTATTAACTTAAATAGTGTGCAATAAAGAGTAGTTACGTATCTATCTATCTATTATGTATGTATGTACATATACATTATGTAGACATTGTTTGCTTCAACGTGTCTGGACCTTGTTAAAGGTTGTCTATAGAGATCGCTATTAGTGATAAGACCGCCCGTTGTGTTCTATTTTCTAATATAAGATTCTATAACTCTATGTTGTTAGTTGTCTATGTACCTACCTTCTTTGACCACTCTTCCTTGACATAAATTAAACTGAAGTGTACGTTAGTAATTTTAAAATAATAGCTTTTCATTAAATGCATATGTAAGTATATATACGGTACTTACAACAAGAACACCAATTTTAAATTGTTGACTGTTAGTGACGGCTAATCTTTGGAACAGCTGGACCGATTTTGACGAGACTTGAAATGGCAGATAGCTGATGATATAAGAAGTAACATAGGCTACTTTTTCAGACTAGTTTTTTCCTGCAGTTGTTCGTGTCCTGTCGTCGTGTCGCATCGCGGGGCTCAGTTGGTTTAGGATATGCACGTGGAATAATTTTTAACATCTTAAAAGTGCAATTATATCAACTCTCTGCATACAGACAGTAGTACTTATTTTTATATGAATCAAGTTTTGGCTGCGTCTACTTATGAATTTCCCTTTGTGCCAATAATAACTATAACATCCATAATACACATCAACACCTGATTCCAAAATAGGTAAACAAGTACTGCGGTTTATAGACTACTCAAATATTTCGACTGCCTCGGTGGCCTAGCGGTAGTTTATGCGACTGCTGTGCTTGAGGTCTCGGGTTCGATTCCCGGGTCGTACCAAATGTTTGTATGATCGGCAAATATTTTTTACGGAGTTTGAGTATTTTCTATGTATAATATGTATGTATTTACAAAAAAAATAAGTATTTATGTATTTATATCAGTTGTCTAGTACCCATAACACAAGCTCTGCTTAGCTTGGGACTAGATGGCGTTGTGTATTATATGTCCGAAATATTTATTTTATTTATTTATTTACTTACATTTTTTATATATAGCTGCCAAATTGACTCTACTAAGCCTGAAGGAAAACATGAGTGGTGGCCACCTTTCACATCATCTTCATCTTTGTAGGCTTTATTATTTCCAAGATTATTTGGGGTCGGCTACTAGTTCAACCGAGTTTACTTGAATATCAGTTTTTCCACGGAGCGACTGGCATCGGACCTCCGCAACCCTGAGGATGAACTGAATTCGAAGGTTGAACTAGTTGTCAGTATATTTGAGGGCACTGATTTCCCAATAACGATTGCCATTGATGTTCATGACAACCGGGACCGACCGCTTAACTTGCTCTCCGAGGCACGGGCGGGAAATATCGCCATGTTCCATACTCCGGGTTTAATTAAGAATTTCTTGTAAGAAAATCCCAACAGCAGTCCGACCCGGGAATCGAAACCGAGACCTTTTGGTCGGCAGTCGCTTACGCTAACCGCAAGACCAACGACGCAGAGGCAGGTGGCCACCATTCACATACTTGTAAATATTTTTCCCAGACACAGAACAAGACAAGTGATCATCGAGCTCAATGTGCAATAATTTGTCATAGATTCGACTTATCGTTAACACCAAGTGTTGTGGGTTTAAATCCCACATGGAATAACATTTTGTGTGATACACAAACTATTGTTCTCAGTCTGGGTGCACTTTGTGTCCGTTTCTTGAATGTTTGTAAAGTTACCCGCGACACAGGATGGATTTTTAAAGCGAGCGTTATTTAAAAAAAAAGTTGAGAAAAATACTAAAGTACCCGGTTGAGTGTATGTATGTTTATTCCTATAAGTAAGACTAGTTGTTGCCCGCGGCTCCGCACGCGTTTATGTCGATTGTCGCAGCAAATAGTATCCTTTAGTTTTTGCGTGAAAGAGTAACAAACATCGATCCATCCATACTTACAATCTTTCGCTTTTATAATATTAGTAGGATGATTTTGAGCATAATACGCAACAGGATTTAAAGTGGCTGGGCATTATTATGTAACCAATTTGTAGCGGCTGTACTTATTTGATGTAGGTAATATCGGATCAAAGCACTAATGGAAGTAAACAATGGAAGTATATAATTATTATTTACTCGGTTTACGCCACGCCACACAACTTTTATTGAGTCTGGTCAATGCACTAGACCTAGATTAATGAGGATGATTGTGTGTGATGACTTGTTCCTAGGACCTACATAATTAATTTTTAGCTTTTAATGCATTATTTATATCACTATGTTAATGCAATAAAACCGTTCACCGTAGGTTTTATGTTATTTAATTTAATTGACTTTAACAAGACAAAGTTTAAAAAACTTTTTTTTTTTTTTATGGAATAGGAGGGCAAACGAGCAGACATATCGCCTGATGGTAAGCGATGACCGCCGCCCATGGACACCTGCAACACCAGAAGCGTCACAAGTGCGTTGCCGACCTTTGGGGGATGGGGAGGGGATGGGGTATGGGCCTCCGGTATCCTCACTCACTCGGTGAAACACAACGCAAGCACTATTACACACCGGTTTTCTGTGAGGCCGTGGTATCACTCCGGTCGAGCCGACCCATTCATGCCAAAGCGTGGCTCTCCCACCTACCTTAACGATTTTGATAAAACTCTGTAGGAATCTATTGACACCTCATTCATTAAAATCGTTCAGTAGTTTAGGCGCTACGTTAAAACATTAAACATACACAAAAATATTATAATTTGTCACGTGGTAAAATCTTTGCCATTTGTAAACCAGTTTGTACAATTTATTTTTTATAATTGAATTGGTTCTGTTCTGTTCACGATTAGTCCTTTTAAATGAGATGAAACTACGTCTAAATATATAAAGTTACAGTGTGAAGAATATGGTTTAAATACTGATTTAAACTTAGTTTATTGAAGAACCTTCTTCCTAACTACGGCGCAACCAAAAGGAAGGGTAGTTTTGGCAGTCAAACCGTCGGTAGTCGTGGCGTCTAAACTACTAAACCGATTTTAATGAATGAGGTGTCAATAGATTCGTAATAATAGCCCATATAACAAAGGCTATATACATTTTATCAAAAATTGGGTTATAGTTTTTCGTACTTTTTCTTGTTCAAAGATATTTATTCCAAATACTGTATGATGTTTGACACCCAATCTCATATATTCGATGGTCTGTCTGTATATTCTGAATTCGACTATACTACTTAATATTTATGTATAGTTGTACACACATTTGCTTTAACTCCCAATGCTACCCTTTCGGGAGTGACAAAACGAAAAGAGAGGTGTGGTTATCTACGGCATGTAAATTTGCCCCTTTGTCGCGTGTCATACGGATTATTGCGAGTAATATTATTGATACGACATACGACGAAAAAAAAAAAAAGCCCCTGCATATTAAATTTCATGAAAAGCGTTGGGGCCTTTTACGATTCATATTATATACAGGGTGTCCCGAAATTCAACGAAAACAAACAGCAAGTGGGGGATAGGTGACCATATGACACCTTTAAATAAAATATTAAAGTTAATTTTAAGGTGACTCACAATTTTTTATGTGAGGAACTTCAAATAAAACCATTTAAATAGCAATACATTAAAGCAAATCACGGAAATATCGCGTAAACACATAAATCATTTCAATTGAGAACTTTCTTCGAGAGAATCAATTTTAAAACTAATTGTAGGGGCCATTTCTGCATCGACTCATTAAAACATATAAATATAGGAAGTTTCGAAAGTAATGCGTGCTATAAAAGTTTTGCTTTAAAATTTTATTACTTTACTCAAGACACAGGATGTGTAGCTATTAAATGCTTGAGGGGCCACAGGAGACATAACATGAAAGATGAAAGTCATTATTACTAATTGTCTGTAAATATTTTGACCTTTTCCTGAGAAAAGTGGTTTGTTTTCCGCACATATGCTGAAATAATATGAAAGGTCTCAACAACACTTAAAAGAAAAGTTAGTTAGTTCCTCGTAACTTACCAACTAGGAGAGTATAATAAAGACAAAGAGTAATTAATTTCAGTACAAACCACAATTTTTTTTATTTATTTTTTAAAAGACAACTCCCGCGCACTAGGAATAAATCCTGTGTCGCGGGGGACTTTACAAACATACATGTAACGGACACCCAGACTCAGAACAACAATTTGTGGATCACACAAAGTGATGTCCTACGTGGGATTTGAACCCACGACACTTGGCGAAATAGGAAACGGCGTGGTGACCGTTAAACCACTAGGCCAAACGTGCAGTCGAATTAATTGGTATATTATGATAGTTTAGTTAAAAATACAACTCTCGCACTAGGAATACTTTCTGTGTGTCGAAGAACTTTAGAAATATACTTGAAACAGACATGTGGCGACCTCCACATACAGCGCAATAACAACATAACATACTACAGCGCCATCTACCGAAGATACATCGAACTACGGAGTGACGAAGGAAACTAAGAAACTACCAATTACCAATCCTGAATCGCGCAGTGAAAGTTCTCGCGACAGTTAACATATATACAACATCCCAACATCAACCGTTGGGCAGTTGGCCCGCCAGGCATGATCACCTCGCCTGGTTGGAGGATCCTCCCTTTGTGTTGGAGGGACATCACACCCGTTCCTCCACAGTGGTGACCCCGACGTGATTGGAAGCAGCCTTCGATGCAGCATCAGCACGCCACCATCCTGTTCACTCCCACAGCAAGTCTCACAGCCAGCCAGCAACTTCGGCCTCAACAGGGATACACCACAAGCAGGAAGCGACCGCTCCAGCCTGGTTTACCCCTACGGCCTCATCAGCGTCTAGGCACAGCACACTGCAGCTACGGTTCATGTAAGCAGAGCATATCTCTCCCGTCTATGCAGCAGCCAGCCACTACGCAGCAACCTCCCCGACTCACTGGGGACCTCACCGCAGCACCGCCACCGCCTACCATCCCGACTCACTGGGATCAGCGGACTTCAGCCCCGACTCACTGGGACTAGCGGCATTCAGTTCCGACTCACTGGAACTTGCGGCACTCAGTTCCGACTCACTGGAACTGCTCACTCCTGGCACTGGCAAGCTCCACAACAGAGCACAGACAGCTGACTCAACAACGTATCGACCTCCGGTCTTGGAGGGGAGTGATGTGGCGACCTCCACATACAGCGCAACAACAACATAACATACTACAGCGCCATCTACCGAAGATACATCGAACTACGGAGTGACGAAGGAAACTAAGAAACTACCAATCCTGAATCGCGCAGTGAAAGTTCTCGCGACAGTTAACATATATACAACATCCCAACATCAACCGTTGGGCAGTAGGCCCGCCAGGCATGATCACCTCGCCTGGTTGGAGGATCCTCCCTTTGTGTTGGAGGGACATCACACCCGTTCCTCCACAGACACAAAGAACACCCAGACTGAGAACAACAATTTGTGATACACACAAAGTGTTGTCCCATGTGGGACTTTTTTTTATGTATGAACCTGCCAAACTCTACTCTTCCCGATGGAAAGCATGAGCAGAATCTAAGATAGGTGGTCCCCACACTCATTGCAAATGCAGACAATGCAACAATACAGCATGGTGACCCACACTATAATAAATAAATAAATATATCGGATATCTTACACACAACACCTAGTCCTAGTCCCAAGCTAAACAGAGCTTGTGTTATGGGTACTAGACAACTGATACAAATACATGTATACTTTTTTTTTATTTATACATATCATACATAGAAAACACCCAAACTCCGAAACAAATATTGGCAGATCATACAAACATTTGGTCCGACCCGAGTATCGAACCCGAGACCTCAAACACAGCAGTCGCATACGCTGCCACTGCGCCACAGAGGCAGTGAAGTCAGTCACTATGGCGGCCTACTAACATGCTTCTGCATAATTGGGCCCCCAGTCTCGCACTTACCAAAATAACACGACAGCACAAATCTGAACCCACAACATTTTTTAGCAAAGTAGAAAGTGCCGTAGCAACCCCTTTAACCTCTAGGCCATGTGTGCAGTCAAAATGCAGTTAGTGGTTAGTGAACCTGGCTTCCGATCCAGAGGTCCTAGGTTCTATTTCCAGTATTCCCACTCAGGATAAATTATGGTGTATAAGAACGAAATATATGAAGTGGAAATCAATGAGGGGGGCCTACGTTCAGCAGTGGACTTCTTACGGCTGATATGATGATGATGATGATGAAGCACAATAATTTATTCAGTGCCTTGATGTAATTGTATGTATAACTAGCTGACCCACGCAACGTCGTTTGCGTCTCCTATTGCCCGTAGCGTGATAATTATCCCCCGTTTTTGAAACATTCTTCATTGTGCTCCGCTCCTATTGGTCTTAGCGTGATGATATATAGCCTATAGCGTTCCTCGATAAATGGACTATCCAACACTAAAATATTTTTTCAAATCAGACCAGTAGTTCCTGAGATTAGCGCGCTCAAACAAAAAACAAACTCTGCAGCTTACAAAAAAAAGTATAAATGTATTTGTATCAGTTGTCTAGTACCCATAACATAAGCTCTGCTTAGCTTGATCGAAAGTAGTTTAACTTTGATCTCTCTCTATCAGCCTATTTCCGTCCACTGCTGAACGAAGGCCTCCCACAAATAGCGCCAACCATCCCGGTCTTGGGCAGTCCGCATCTATCCGCCGCCAGCCACTTTCCTCAAGTAGTCGGACCATCGTGCCGGCGGGCGCCCTACACTGCGTTTTCCTAATCGGGGTCTCCACTCTAACACATGTCGGCTCCAGCGACCATCAGTCCGCCTGGAGACATGACCGGCCCACTTCCACTTCAGCGTGCTGATCCTGCGTGCGATATCAGTTACTCTCTTTCGGTTAGTCTTGTTACGAATGTTATCTAGTAAAGAAACACCCAGCATCGCACGCTCCATTGCACTTTGAGCGACCTTGAACTTATGGATCAGTCCAACGGTATAAATTTAGAAATACAAATATATAAAGGCGCGTCTCCACCGAAATTTGACAACACAAGAAAAGGTTGACAACACAAAAGTTGGCAACTTTTGTTCGGTGGAGACTCGGCTTTACAGAAACTTTTGTCACCACCACTTGTTGACAACACAAAAAATGGCAACTTTTTCTCGGTGGAGTCTCGGCTTAAGTATGTACTGCAACAGTTTGATTATGACATGCTCTGTCTAGTTTGGAACCAGATTGCTGTATCTGAGATGTGTAAAGTTATTAATATTAGGTATTTTACCAGTTTTCTTTATTCGTTGTCTGAACGATGCTTCCGATACAAGATCCTCTTTGATTATACTAAACAGACCAATTCGAAATCCTTTCACTTATTTCTCTAAACAACAAGCATAGACAAGCTTCCATTTGTCTTCGTTATTGTAGATATGCGCCATAATCATTATTTAATCAAAGCTTATCCAAACATTTTATCTTTCTAATGTACAGGACCTATTATTTATCACTTTCGTAAAATATAAGTTTAATATCAATCCAATTCCAATATAACTTTAATCAAATAAAGCAAATAAAGCAAATAATTGGCAAGCGGCGTGGCGACCGCCTAAACCGCTAGGCCAACCGTGCAGTCAAAAAATTTATTTTTGACTGCACGGTTGGCCTAGTGGTTTAGGCGGATTTTTGACTGCACGGTTGGCAGTGGTGGATTTACCACTAGGCTGAGTAGGCTGGAGCCTAGGGCGGCGAATTTTAGGGGGCGGCAAATTTAGACGATTTTTATTATAATTAAAAAATTAAAAAAACAATTTTAAAGAGAGAGAAAATATCTTGTCCCAATCATGGTCTTTGTTTTCGCACGCCCAATGCAGCCTATTTTCAATATGCGTTTCAGAAAGGAGAGTTCTCTTCACATTGCTTTGATATTTCACGCCCTTTACAACTAATCGCCTTTTGATAGTGTCAAATGATATGATTAAACCCTGTTTCTTCAACTCTTCTTGCCCAGAGCGAAGTGATAATAAAGGATTCCTGGCAAAGAGCTGCACAATCCATTTATCCTCTGCAACAGACGTCTTTTAAGATTTGCCACGATCTGGCAAGTAATCGACGGTGTTTGTTTGTGAATATCTCATTACCCACTTGCTCACGAAGGCCTTGGACTTTTTCATATAATGGGCGGCCTAGTAGCGGGATGTTTTGGGGCCTTTCGGATGAGTACAGAGAAACACAGCTTCAAATCGGGAAGCGTACGCGGCACTCATTGTAAAAAATAATATTTTTAACAACGAAAACTGGAGGAAAAACTTATGTTTTTTACAATGCATTTTAGGCAAAGGATTGTTCTATTCAGTCTAATATTTATTTTTATAATTGCATTCTAAAATTTAAAAATATGCCGGTCACGTTCTTTTCACACACACTGTATATTAATTCATACAACGGCGTAAACTGACAAATACTTGCTTGTGGGTGTACGCCGCAGGCGTGCCCTTTGATTTTGTGGTGGCTTGCCGCACGTGGGACGGCGGCGTGATCAAGGTGACCGTATCTAAGCGAATGGACTATACCAATCCGTCTTCTGGTCACTGCGGTGTAGTAGGCCCAAACCTCCTATTTAAGGGGAAACTTAAGTCTAGAAGTGGACTATTGAAGGCTGCTGATGATGACTATGATGACGTCACTAATACTTTTTAATACAGTTGTTTTTATTATACAATGTTGATTGTGGTGTTATTTTTTTGTAGATTGTTGGTCTCCCGAGCACGAAGGTAGCTAAAGTTTATTATTTATTTTTTTTAAATGACAACTCCCGCATTAGGAATAAACATCCTGTGTCGCCGGGGACTTTACAGACATACATGAAACGGACACAATTAACACCCAAACTCAGAACAACAATTTGTGGATCACACAAAGTGTTGTCCCGTGTAGGATTTGGCGTTGTGGGTTCACAACACTTGGCGAATTGGCAAGCGGCGTGGCGACCGCCTAAACCACTAGGCCAACCGTCAGTGGCGGATTTACATATTTGCCGCCAGAAGGCTTTTTAATTTTTGCCGCCCCTTCTAACTCCTGCAATTCAATACCCTTCTTTTCATTCTGCAGGGGTTTGCGGGTAGTGTGTTGAAATCGAACCGAGTAAGGCTATACGGTGCTTAGGGAGGCAGGGGGAGGATTGTGTCTTAACTGTAGCTCAGTCTCCGTTATCGCCTTAATTGCACGAATTTACAATAATCGTCATGCGCGCCATCAGGCCCTTATTTACGAACTCTACTTGCGAGTTCGCCTTCGACCCGCTTCGTAGAGGCAGAAAGTTGTTGAAGGCGTTTCCGTACTACACAGGTGGTACACACGTCCCCGTTTATGGCCTCCTTGGTCGGAATCGATGAGAAGAACGTGGATAATGTTCCAGCCGTCACGGATACGGCGGTAGGTGCAGCTGTAATACTGATCCGTTGCAAGACCACTGCCCCCATACTAAACGGCCCGTGTGTTAGTTTGAGCACCCACGTGCAATGTCAACAAAGTTGAAATACATTTCAATTCAACACGGAATGAATTCAGATATCTCCTGCCGGATGAACGTGATGTAGTTATATCACACTCTGATTTGGGTACTTGTAGCCGAGGAAGAAGCCTAGAAAAAAAGATTCTAGTACCCTAACAGATCTCGAGCCATTTACGGTTCACGGATGGCCCTCGGAAAGCTCCGATCGTGTGCATTGTACGCTCCGCCCACCCGTGCTTGCCATTGATGTTTAACACCGCCAACGCATTTATTAGACTCTACTACCACAGCGTGCCAGAGTGCCTGACGCGACTAGTGGCAGACTATTTAGAGTAACATACCGTCACGTACGAGGTTCAAGATGAATATCTGAAGAGTCGACCTATGTCGTGCAGTGTTTCACAGGGGGATATTTTCGGCATCCTCCTGTAGAACATAGGGTACTAGTGCCTCGCAGGTGACTTGCCACCAGGCCTGGGAGTAATCTGTTATGCCATTGAAAGTTTGGTTTCTCCCCGAGGGGCAACCTTTAAAGAGGTGGTCACCAGCGATGTTTCTCTAGTGATCGGGCGGTGGATTTAATGGTGGTCCTGAACAAAAACGTAAGGGCCCAGTTAGACGACGCGATAATTTTCCTGCGGACGCCGCGCGATAGCTGTGTATTGGCCACGTACTTGTTTTTTTTTTTTTTTTTTTTTATATATTTTAGCTGCCAAAATGACTCTGCCCTGCCTGATGGAAAGCACAAGCAGAATCCAAGAGTGGTGGTCACCATCCTCAATGTGAACAAGGACAGTGCAGCATGGCGACCAGCACTATGGCGGCCTAGTGAGATGCTTTTTCACGCCCCGCTTAAAGGACCCGGGATCATAGTTGGACGGAAACACGTGCGCTGGTAGTGAGTTCCAGGTTTTAATCGATCGGCACAGGAAAGAAGAACCGAATCGATGAGTGCGAGAGCGTATGTCTTCCACTCTGAGGCGGTGACTTCTGAGGCTGGCACGTGTTGTCCTGTAGAGGAAGGGAGAAGGCGGGACTAGTTGGAAGAGCTCTTCAGAACACTCCCCATGATAAAGACGATAGAGGACTGCCATGGAGGCGATATCTCTACGCATCTGCAGAGGCTCAAGGGACTCGGTGGCTTCAGGACTGCCGACAATTCGGATTGCTCGCCGTTGTTCTTTATATACCAATCGTGGTCGATACTCATTCTTGTTTCTTTATATACCTATTTTAACTTTATTGACTAGTCCTCAACATACAAATTCTTAGCAGTGACCAAAACCGCCGTCGACACGTCAATCTTGCTCGAGTTTTCTTTGTTTTGAAAGAACACAAGCAACTGATCCGCTGCACGCCTACGCTGTCCAGTAGGATGTCCGCAGTACTGGTGGATCGTGCAAGCACGCTGCGGTTATGTTGTGTGGGCGTGAAATATTTCCATGTCATATAAACACGCCCTCAGTCTCTTCAGTTCATGAGTCCGGTCGTGATCCACCTTATGGTGCCTCAATCGTGTTATATTCGGTTCTCGTACCGAATCAATCCCAAACAATGTATCTAGACCTGTTCCCTAACAGTAGGTAGCTTTTTCACGGACTCTTTCGACATCTTGCACAAAAGCTAGTGGCTGGTCTGCCCTTCGGCAACTTTTGCCCAATTTGCGTGAATTCTCCGGTCCTATACTATATTAACACTATAACACTTCTATAATAACACTATACGGTACCCCGCCCCGGTGAGTACGGTAGCTCTGACCGATCAGAGTAGGGTGCACCTCTGGCACCCTTAGAGAGCATTGTTGGTTTCACATCCTGTCTACGGATGCGGCGTCCGCGTCGGCCGGAATATTCATGTGGGATTTGTTCCGGGTACCGTAGGTTATTTCCGGGCACGGAAGCTTTGAGAATTATCTGCACATGGTTACTAGCAGTCAGTTGAATCCCGCCTATACGGTTTACTGAGCTGATTCGCTGTGCCAGTGCTTTGGCATGGCAGCGTTGGATACTCTTGCAGTTATTGGAGAGCATCTCTTGCTGCCAACTGTGTCGATTTGGTCGGTAGCGGCAGATGTTTTACCTCCTTCTGCGAAGATGACATTGAGCAGAAAGAGGCAGCGGAAAGGACCAAGGGTTGAAAATTTCTACTCAAAATTGATTCGCCACCGTCCGGTGTAACGAGCGGCTCGGCGTATTCTAGAACATCATGACGCCCTCAGTGGTGACTAAGAAAGATGGTAATTATAAATATTACTATTTTGAATTGTGATATTAAACTGTTAATGAGATGTTTTAAAAACCAATATTCACAAAGATATATTTTACCAATCGTTTAGTATTTTTTTTAAATAATATTAAAGTTGAGAGTATTTGGTACACTGCATATTACATTGTTGTTTCTTTTTGTTAAATTATCAAGACTTATTTTCTCTCTCTTTAAAATTGTTTTTTTAATTTTTTAATTATAATAAAAATCGTCTAAATTTGCCGCCCCCTAAAATTCGCCGCCCTAGGCTCCAGCCTACTCAGCCTAGTGGTAAATCCACCACTGCCAACCGTGCAGTCAAAAATCCGCCTAAACCGCTAGGCCAACCGTGCAGTCAAAAAATTTATTTTTGACTGCACGGCGGCGGCGGCGAATTTTAGGGGGCGGCAAATTTAGACGATTTTTATTATAATTAAAAAATTAAAAAAACAATTTTAAAGAGAGAGAAAATAAGTCTTGATAATTTAACAAAAAGAAACAACAATGTAATATGCAGTGTACCAAATACTCTCAACTTTAATATTATTTAAAAAAAATACTAAACGATTGGTAAAATATATCTTTGTGAATATTGGTTTTTAAAACATCTCATTAACAGTTTAATATCACAATTCAAAATAGTAATATTTATAATTACCATCTTTCTTAGTCACCACTGAGGGCGTCATGATGTTCTAGAATACGCCGAGCCGCTCGTTACACCGGACGGTGGCGAATCAATTTTGAGTAGAAATTTTCAACCCTTGGTCCTTTCCGCTGCCTCTTTCTGCTCAATGTCATCTTCGCAGAAGGAGGTAAAACATCTGCCGCTACCGACCAAATCGACACAGTTGGCAGCAAGAGATGCTCTCCAATAACTGCAAGAGTATCCAACGCTGCCATGCCAAAGCACTGGCACAGCGAATCAGCTCAGTAAACCGTATAGGCGGGATTCAACTGACTGCTAGTAACCATGTGCAGATAATTCTCAAAGCTTCCGTGCCCGGAAATAACCTACGGTACCCGGAACAAATCCCACATGAATATTCCGGCCGACGCGGACGCCGCATCCGTAGACAGGATGTGAAACCAACAATGCTCTCTAAGGGTGCCAGAGGTGCACCCTACTCTGATCGGTCAGAGCTACCGTACTCACCGGGGCGGGGTACCGTATAGTGTTATTATAGAAGTGTTATAGTGTTAATATAGTATAGGACCGGAGAATTCACGCAAATTGGGCAAAAGTTGCCGAAGGGCAGACCAGCCACTAGCTTTTGTGCAAGATGTCGAAAGAGTCCGTGAAAAAGCTACCTACTGTTAGGGAACAGGTCTAGATACATTGTTTGGGATTGATTCGGTACGAGAACCGAATATAACACGATTGAGGCACCATAAGGTGGATCACGACCGGACTCATGAACTGAAGAGACTGAGGGCGTGTTTATATGACATGGAAATATTTCACGCCCACACAACATAACCGCAGCGTGCTTGCACGATCCACCAGTACTGCGGACATCCTACTGGACAGCGTAGGCGTGCAGCGGATCAGTTGCTTGTGTTCTTTCAAAACAAAGAAAACTCGAGCAAGATTGACGTGTCGACGGCGGTTTTGGTCACTGCTAAGAATTTGTATGTTGAGGACTAGTCAATAAAGTTAAAATAGGTATATAAAGAAACAAGAATGAGTATCGACCACGATTGGTATATAAAGAACAACGGCGAGCAATCCGAATTGTCGGCAGTCCTGAAGCCACCGAGTCCCTTGAGCCTCTGCAGATGCGTAGAGATATCGCCTCCATGGCAGTCCTCTATCGTCTTTATCATGGGGAGTGTTCTGAAGAGCTCTTCCAACTAGTCCCGCCTTCTCCCTTCCTCTACAGGACAACACGTGCCAGCCTCAGAAGTCACCGCCTCAGAGTGGAAGACATACGCTCTCGCACTCATCGATTCGGTTCTTCTTTCCTGTGCCGATCGATTAAAACCTGGAACTCACTACCAGCGCACGTGTTTCCGTCCAACTATGATCCCGGGTCCTTTAAGCGGGGCGTGAAAAAGCATCTCACTAGGCCGCCATAGTGCTGGTCGCCATGCTGCACTGTCCTTGTTCACATTGAGGATGGTGACCACCACTCTTGGATTCTGCTTGTGCTTTCCATCAGGCAGGGCAGAGTCATTTTGGCAGCTAAAATATATAAAAAAAAAAAAAAAAAAAACAAGTACGTGGCCAATACACAGCTATCGCGCGGCGTCCGCAGGAAAATTATCGCGTCGTCTAACTGGGCCCTTACGTTTTTGTTCAGGACCACCATTAAATCCACCGCCCGATCACTAGAGAAACATCGCTGGTGACCACCTCTTTAAAGGTTGCCCCTCGGGGAGAAACCAAACTTTCAATGGCATAACAGATTACTCCCAGGCCTGGTGGCAAGTCACCTGCGAGGCACTAGTACCCTATGTTCTACAGGAGGATGCCGAAAATATCCCCCTGTGAAACACTGCACGACATAGGTCGACTCTTCAGATATTCATCTTGAACCTCGTACGTGACGGTATGTTACTCTAAATAGTCTGCCACTAGTCGCGTCAGGCACTCTGGCACGCTGTGGTAGTAGAGTCTAATAAATGCGTTGGCGGTGTTAAACATCAATGGCAAGCACGGGTGGGCGGAGCGTACAATGCACACGATCGGAGCTTTCCGAGGGCCATCCGTGAACCGTAAATGGCTCGAGATCTGTTAGGGTACTAGAATCTTTTTTTCTAGGCTTCTTCCTCGGCTACAAGTACCCAAATCAGAGTGTGATATAACTACATCACGTTCATCCGGCAGGAGATATCTGAATTCATTCCGTGTTGAATTGAAATGTATTTCAACTTTGTTGACATTGCACGTGGGTGCTCAAACTAACACACGGGCCGTTTAGTATGGGGGCAGTGGTCTTGCAACGGATCAGTATTACAGCTGCACCTACCGCCGTATCCGTGACGGCTGGAACATTATCCACGTTCTTCTCATCGATTCCGACCAAGGAGGCCATAAACGGGGACGTGTGTACCACCTGTGTAGTACGGAAACGCCTTCAACAACTTTCTGCCTCTACGAAGCGGGTCGAAGGCGAACTCGCAAGTAGAGTTCGTAAATAAGGGCCTGATGGCGCGCATGACGATTATTGTAAATTCGTGCAATTAAGGCGATAACGGAGACTGAGCTACAGTTAAGACACAATCCTCCCCCTGCCTCCCTAAGCACCGTATAGCCTTACTCGGTTCGATTTCAACACACTACCCGCAAACCCCTGCAGAATGAAAAGAAGGGTATTGAATTGCAGGAGTTAGAAGGGGCGGCAAAAATTAAAAAGCCTTCTGGCGGCAAATATGTAAATCCGCCACTGACGGTTGGCCTAGTGGTTTAGGCGGTCGCCACGCCGCTTGCCAATTCGCCAAGTGTTGTGAACCCACAACGCCAAATCCTACACGGGACAACACTTTGTGTGATCCACAAATTGTTGTTCTGAGTTTGGGTGTTAATTGTGTCCGTTTCATGTATGTCTGTAAAGTCCCCGGCGACACAGGATGTTTATTCCTAATGCGGGAGTTGTCATTTAAAAAAAATAAATAATAAACTTTAGCTACCTTCGTGCTCGGGAGACCAACAATCTACAAAAAAATAACACCACAATCAACATTGTATAATAAAAACAACTGTATTAAAAAGTATTAGTGACGTCATCATAGTCATCATCAGCAGCCTTCAATAGTCCACTTCTAGACTTAAGTTTCCCCTTAAATAGGAGGTTTGGGCCTACTACACCGCAGTGACCAGAAGACGGATTGGTATAGTCCATTCGCTTAGATACGGTCACCTTGATCACGCCGCCGTCCCACGTGCGGCAAGCCACCACAAAATCAAAGGGCACGCCTGCGGCGTACACCCACAAGCAAGTATTTGTCAGTTTACGCCGTTGTATGAATTAATATACAGTGTGTGTGAAAAGAACGTGACCGGCATATTTTTAAATTTTAGAATGCAATTATAAAAATAAATATTAGACTGAATAGAACAATCCTTTGCCTAAAATGCATTGTAAAAAACATAAGTTTTTCCTCCAGTTTTCGTTGTTAAAAATATTATTTTTTACAATGAGTGCCGCGTACGCTTCCCGATTTGAAGCTGTGTTTCTCTGTACTCATCCGAAAGGCCCCAAAACATCCCGCTACTAGGCCGCCCATTATATGAAAAAGTCCAAGGCCTTCGTGAGCAAGTGGGTAATGAGATATTCACAAACAAACACCGTCGATTACTTGCCAGATCGTGGCAAATCTTAAAAGACGTCTGTTGCAGAGGATAAATGGATTGTGCAGCTCTTTGCCAGGAATCCTTTATTATCACTTCGCTCTGGGCAAGAAGAGTTGAAGAAACAGGGTTTAATCATATCATTTGACACTATCAAAAGGCGATTAGTTGTAAAGGGCGTGAAATATCAAAGCAATGTGAAGAGAACTCTCCTTTCTGAAACGCATATTGAAAATAGGCTGCATTGGGCGTGCGAAAACAAAGACCATGATTGGGACAAGATATTTTTTTTCTGATGAAGCTTCATTTTGGGTAACCGGTTACTCGACTCGAGCTTGGACTACGGCTGACAATAGACTACGGTACGAACCGTGAAATACCCGTATGTTTACCCGTACTTTGGCTGCTGAGAAGATGACGAAAATTTACGAAAAAGCATTATTGCCAATATTGTCGGCTAAGTAGATGTTTCCACACCAAAATGATTTCTGGATTCTGCAAGGGGATAATGATCCTAAACACCGAAGTCGGCTCTGCACCACTTGGAACGCGGAACATGGTATTAACGTATTGGATTGGCTCTCACAGTCCCCTGATGCCAATCCAATTGAAAATGTTTGGGCGTGGATGAAGCTTAAACTAAGGGCAAAAAATGTAGTGACCTTACTCGTGAACTGAAGTCCGCGTGGGGGTCTTTACCTCGCAGCTATGCTGAAAAATTGGCGGAAAGTATGCCGCGAAGATGCCAAACGATTATGGACAATAATGGAGATTGGACGCCTTATTAATATAAAGCATCAAACAGCAATAAAAGACTTAATTGATTACAATTTATCGTGTAATATTTCTAAGAGTTTCATTAAATTTTGCCGGTCACGCTCTTTTCGCACATAGTGTATGTATTCGTATTTCACAACAGTAACTACAATATTGCGTGCGGGTGCACCGAAACTATCTAAACGAATGGACTATATATGGTTTGTTTCAAGTTTTCCTTCTTTTTAACCGACTTAAAAAAAGGAGGACGTTCTCAATTCGACCGTATTTCTTTAATGTGTGTTCGCGGATAACTTCATCGTTTATGAACCGATTTTGATGATTCTTTTTTTAATGGAAAGGAGATATCCCAACGGTGGTACCATGATAAGGACATAAGATCTTATGATGGCATCCAAGAGAAATCGAGTCGAACCTTGAAGTCGGTTTTTGTTTTTGGTAAAATATTACTTGTTGCAGTGATGTTGTTCTGATGCTGCTAAAATATAATAATAATAATCATCAGGCCTCTTCTTGAAAAGGCAGCTTACCATTCTGTGTTAATTAATTCATGTTTATTTTATAAGAAACTTACATATAAGAACATAAGACCAATACTAGTTTCATTAAGCCTAATAAAGTCTAGCCGTCATTCTCTTAGATAAATTGGTAAATTCACTTCTTTGACCAACGCAACTAACCCCGCAAATTGATTCTCGAATAAATCGTCATAAGTTCGTCGTCGTCACACCAATATTCAATCTTGTTAAATAAAATTCACCTCAGAATAGAATTGGTCCAAAAATGACGTCTATCAGGGCAATCGAGCCCGTATTAAATCGGACGGTAAATAGAACACCTTTATGTCCAGACCTTTTGTGAAGGAACGAATCTAATAGGGGTATCAGACTAATTGAATTTACGATACGAATGAACGTTTATTTTATAAATCAGCAAAACAAGATTAAGTTTCCTAATGCAACTTTGTTAGCCGTAAGTTTTTTAATGTATTACATTCTAGAATTTAACTCTCACTTGTACTTATTCCACTATTTTTATTTACTTTAATCCTGACCGGTCGCGCCCTTTCGTTTTCGGTTACTCAAACCTTTGACAATGCCATAAAGCGAAACCAGTCAGGATTAAAGAAAATAAAAATAGTGGAATAAGTACAAGGGAATTTAAATCTAGAATGTATTCTTACAAGTTCCATCAAGCACCGACAATCGAGAGTAAAAATTTTAATGTATTTTCACAGCTGTTAGACAAATATTCGTATGTTGCCGTCACTATCCACAAGATAAATGTTTATAGAATTTAATTCAAAAATGTTAAGTAGTATCTTCTAGATACATAAACGATCTCAAAGTCAAAGTAGAAGCTTATATTCCGATATTAGAGTGTCACGCAAGTTGGAAATTATCATGGGTTTTTTACCGCAATTTTTGCAAAAACGTATCATACAATCAATGCAGTGTTGTAGCCATACATAAATTCACCGTGCTAATACACTAATTTCTAAACATTCACTTTCCTGTGTGGGAATTAACGCGATAAATTGCTCGAGAATGAAATATCGTCGTCCTCTTTAGATGTTAAAGTAACCGTGATATTAAATGGGTATGGGTCCTTATCATTCTATGGTTACCGAAAACCTACTCAAACAAATAAATTATCATCAATCAAGAGTGACAGAATTTTAACAAAAGCAACTTCTTTGCATCTTGCAATCGGTATCTCGAAGGGTGTCTACCATTATAGCAGTCAGCGTGTGACCACAGCTGGTGCAACCAAGTTCCGATTAGGGAATTTAACGGGAATTTTAGGGTATGTTATAATTGTAACCGCGCTAATTTCCAAATAATAATTATCTTTTTCATGGAACGGAGAAATTAAAATTTAGCATAACTTTCATTATATTGTTCGGATAAACAAGGAATATATAATTTTTATGACGTTTGTTTAGGATACGCAGTCGTGAGGCCCTCCCCGAAACTAGTCGCATCTCACTACCTAGTCGTTATGTAGTTATTTAATATCAACCTAATAACTGCCTCGTTGGTAGGTATAACAGTTAGCGTATGCAACTGCCGATCAAGAGGTCTCGTGTTTGATTCCGGGTCGGATCAAAAAGTGTTATTGAGTTTTTCTGATTATAGCAATGCTTCTTCTGATTATACAACAACCCGGAGTTCGGAAGTTGGGCTCTTAACCCAACGAGTTAGAGGCACGGGTCTCAGAGAGCACGTAAAGCCGTCGGTCATGTGCCGGATCTCTCCCCGGTCGTGTCGGATAGGCGACCCATTGTATTGCGAGAGTGAGGGAACAGAGAGTGCAACTGTGTTTGCGCACACACTTGTGCACTATAATATTTCATTCGTAGTTGGCTGGTTCAAACTGGCCACCGTACATCATCACTTTATATACATATCACTTACGAAAGTCGTAATTATATAGACATCAATTTATGACACACATACATCTAAGCATGTTTCCTTATACTCTGATTGTTCCCTTAAATGTAGCTTCATAGGTGATACAATATTGCATAGAAAGTGTTCATTTTAGAACTGTCGAGGTGGGACAAGCAAGCGAATAATAAACTCTAAGGCGCCAACCAGTCTCGACGATGTCATCCCTATATGTTTACATTTATTTGCTCCAAATACATTTAAAAGCTACCCCTACTCTAAGCTACTTGCAAGACACAAACCCGTGAATTAAAAAAAAAACAAAACAAATTAAACATCACAAATATCGGTCCACTTCTGATACTCACACGTACCTACTCACAGACTTGAACTCAAAAGTATTAATTAAAATTTTCAGACATCTAACACACAAAACTATCTAGACCCAAACTAAGCAGAGCTTGTATAATGGGTTCTAGACAACTGATATAAATATTTGGAGATTTGGTACGGCCTTCGAACGGGAATCGAACCCGAGACCTCAAGTACAGCAGTCATATACGCTACCACTGCGCCACCGAGGCCATCAAGCATAACTCACCCGTCTTTGTTTTATTAGAGATTCCTACCATATATAAAAAAAAACTTCGTTTAAAAAAACCGACTTCAAAAACTAAAAAGTATAAAATAACTTAATTTGTATGTGCTACCTATTCATTGGTTTGAAGTCAGTGCCAAGCCAATGGAATAGTAGGTACCACACGCTATATTTCGAGACGAACGTCGACGCTTCGGTTGTTTTGTTCAACGCGAAGAGCAGCTATTCCGCTCAAGGTCACGCGCGGCGAGTGCCTACTATTACATTTTGGCTTGGCACCGACTTCAAACCAATAAATAGGTAGCACATACAAATTAAGTTATTTTATACTTTTTAGTTTTTGAAGTCGGTTTTTTTAAACGAAGTTTTTTTTTTATTTTTCGCTTTTTAGTCTTTCTCAAGTCTCTCATCATCATTTCATTTAAAATTTAATGATGTCTACAGAATATGAAGGTAAATTTGAGGGTTTCCTTCGATTTCCTTAGGATCCCATCATCAGATCCTGATATGGTGGCCACGGGACCACATGGGGAGCATACTCTTTCGAATACAAAAAGAATTTTCAAAATCGGTCCCCAATTGACGGAGTAATCGTTGCACATACATAAAAAAAAATAAAAAAAAAACCGACGAAATTGAGAACCTCCTCCTTTTGGAAGTCGGTTAAAAATTGTTTGTAAGTTAGTATTACCAATGACACAATATATATTTCGTCAGTGGTATTAGCAAGTAAGTTTATTATATAAAATAACTCTTTTGTAGTCCACCTCCTTTCTTCATCACCGACCACCTTATTTACTTCTTTATTTATTGTCCAGACAAAAGACACACAATTACCTTAATATGAACTGACAGTCATAAAAAAAAATTATACCCACAAAGAGCTAAGGCTCGGTTCATAAGGATTTAGACGACGTTCGTTCCGTAACTAGTCGGTCCATAACTATGTTGGTAATAAATGGACTTAAGCGGAAAGCTCGATTGGCTATCTCCCTAAAAGCGTTCTCGCAACTCTATTTGGCGGATGGCCTTCTACTTTGGCACAAGTTGGCTTATGAGTAGTCGTTACAATTATGTTACAGAAGTTAATATTAACGCCTTGTCATTTACGTGTATATGAAGACAGAAATAACTTACTAGAAAGTTATTTATTACTGGATATGACGATAATTAATATTATAAATGTGAAAGTGAGTTTGCTTGTTTCGCTTTCCTAAGTTATCGGGAAAAAAAGACATAGGGAAGAAATGTATTGGTCTCGGAGGATATCTGAATTGAATTGACAAACTTGAGCCAATAGTTACTGATTAATGAAGTTACACTGGGACTTACTGAGTGTTATTCCTTGGTGCGTTCGTGAGTCATCACTTTTAATCCTGGTGTACAGGAATTACAGTAGTGGGTGTATAGGAGGGGTTAGTTCTTTATGGGATATGGCCATGGAAGAGTCATGCACTTGCACAACAGAGGGATAACACGGCCTTACAGAATTCTTGCATTTCTTTTCAAGGAGTGAGTTTATCGGATCCAAAATTTTCTCCCTATATGAGGAACGGGAGTCTAGGGCAGCAACGGACTTGTGCTTGTCGAGTTGTAAGTGACCATGGGTAGCGGCACTTACTCACTATCAAGTCACCTTATTAGCCCTGTATACCATGACTCCATATATCATAAGTTGTATCGAGACACAAATTAAGCATTCACGTTATAATTTCAAGGCCTCCTCCTACACACCATGCCGACGGGTCGTTGTACCGCCGTGCTTGCCGTGCAAACAAGTCGTCGGCATGGCTCAAATGTTCCTCTGCGGTCTCCAGTGGCATGTGCCGGCTGCATAATAAAGCCGATGGCATACCCACGTGTCTGAGAAGGCCTTAGAAGCACAACAGAAACCAAAAATTAATGTAATACAGCTGGAACACTTATAAACTTACATTATTTGTGGGCGTCCAGTGGTCGTCGTCGTCGCCTACTCCAGAAGGCACCTCCACCATTGTCTCCAACCAAGTGCGATCTGCGGTTAACAAAAAGAGTATGTATAAGAATATTTTTGAAAATTTACATACAATCGTCAAAAAAATCCTACACACCGCCGCCATCTGGTAGCGTTCCCAAAAGACTGTGTAGTTGAATGGCAATGCCAATTCTCTGTGTTAGAAAAGGCAATATGTATGTATTTATGTATTTATATCTGTTGTCTCGTACCCATAATACAAGGTCTGCTGAGTTTGGGACTAAACGGCATTGTGTGTTAGATGTCCGAAATATTTATTTATTTATAGATCCGTTATCGATATCCAAACTAATATTATAAATTCGAAAGTAACTTTGTCTGTCTGTCTGCTATATTTTTACGGCTAAGCCGCTGAATGCATTCAGATAAAATTAACAATGCAGATTCTTTGATTACTGAGGAACAACAATCAACAACTGAGGTATATAAGCTACTATTTACCGCTATAACCGACATACCCGCGGGTGGGGCTGCGGGTAAAAGCTATTTTTACAAGCTTTTTATTAACTTACAATGTATGTATGCTTGTATGTTCGGGTGGAACCTTGTAGCTCAATTTTGAAGCAGATATCTTCAACCGATTTTGCTGAAATTTTGCAAGCATATGTATACAGCGTGACAATACAATATTATAATAGACATAGAGCTGATCTGATCCTGGAGCTGGAAGGTGGCCATAGGAACTCTGTAAAGAAACGTCGCAACATCATCGAGTTTGTTCTCGTTTGATTCGTCTCGAGGTATTCCAGTAAAAGCTTGTTTTTAAAAAGCTTTTTAATTTAATTATTTTTTTAATAAAATCAAATTTTCACAAAGTATTAACCCACAAAGTTTATCGAACCCAATTATAAAATTAAGTAATTAAATTTTAACAAGTAAAAAGAATTCGTTTAAGATTTACCTTCAGTATTCTAATACTGAACCTATCATCTCAATATTTTAAATTACAAAGGATTGTATAAAATTCAAACTCCACCACTCTTGGATTCTGCTTATGCTTTTCTTAAGGCAAAGTAGAGTCATTTTGGTAGGGCCAAACATAAAAAAAGAGTCATTCATACGTAGTCTTAGATTACGCAGCTTGCTAGGGTAATTGGGGGTGTGTCAAACAAGGACAGTCAATACAAACATTTGTAATAGTGTTAGCGGGGTCAAGGTGAATTGTACGCGGATTATAATCATTATACCATCCATTACAATAGTACTACAAACATCACACATACACACACTTATTACATTACATAAAAAGTCTTCAATAATGCACGGCATCTCCTGAGTGAGAGATTTTGACTGCCTCGTTGGTCTCGCGGTTGGCGTGTGCGACTGCCGATCATGAGGTCTTGGGGTCGATTCCCGGGTCGGACCTAATGTTTGTATGATCTACAAATATTTGTTTCGGAGTTTGGGTGTTTTCTATGTATAATATGTATGTATTTACAATAAAAAAGTATATTGTATTTGTATCAGTTGTCTAGTACCCATAACACAAGCTCTGCTTAGCTTAGGACTAGATGGCGTCGTGTGTTAGATGTCCGAAATATTTATTTATTATTATTTATTTATTATTTGACCTACTGTACCAGGCTGACCAGTAAGTGTGGTACCTCTAGCTTGCATGTCAATTTTTCCTTTTCCTTGAAAGTTTGATGTGCGGCATAGTGGGCTTCTTGAATCGGCTCTTATGACACCCAAGGAATGCATAGAGGCGATAGGTACTCCGTGTCCTTTATTCATCACCACACGGACAGTACTACAATAGTGCCTTGTAACATACATTTAAAACTTAAATTATATGATCACTTATTACATGTTTGCGAACCAGAGCTACTCGAACGAGATTCTTATAGTTTTCAATATACTCAAACCACGATTTTCTTACCTACCTACCATTTTTTACGGAGATAGAAGCTTGTCTGTATAAGTATGTATGTATGTAATATATGCTATTATTATTAATTTAATACTATTGGTCTTTGTCAACCTAGGTTCTTCTTAAAGTAATTTTTAATAACAGCCCGGAATGTGGAATTTTGGCAGTGTGTCACGCCCGTGCCTCTAAGACTTTGTTAAGCAATCGGTCTCGGTACCTATGAACATCTATGGCAATCGTTTTTGAAAAGTCAGTGCCCTGAGATATACTGACAACTCGTTCTTTATTCTTTTTTCTTTAAAAAGACAACTCCCGCACTAGGAATAAATCCTGTGTCGCGGGGGACTTTACAAACATACATGAAACGGACACAAAGAACATCCAGACTCAGAACAACAATTTGTGGATCACACAAAGTGTTGTCCTACGTGGGATTTGAACCCACGACACTTGGAGAAGTAGGAAACGGCGTGGTGACCGTTAAACCACTAGGCCAAACGTGCAGTCAACCTTCGAATTCATTTCTCCCATAGGTTTGCGGAGGTTCGGTGCCAGTAAGTAAAACCGCTTGAACTAGTAGCCGACCCAAATAATATTAGGAAATAATAGCTAAGAAGAAAATATATGTGTACTCTATAATAAAATATTGGCTAATTAATACTTCATCTAACAATACGATGCTGGGAGAATAAAAGTTTTATGTAGAGACCAGAAGCTTGTTTCAAACTCTATAAAAGCACTAACAGTTTTTTGAACAAAGCTCGTTAAAATCAAATTGCGGCGTTCATATAAATGCTAATGAGAGCACAGTAAACCCGTAAAGCTGATACAGCTTTAGCTCACTCATCTACCAGGTCATACTGCTTATAGCTAGGTATAATTAGGTGCAGGTCTACTAGAAACTCAACAAAAACTAAATGATATTTATTTACTTAATGGTCTTGGTGTATGTGTATGCATGTGTGTATATTATAAATTTATTTTAACACCACCATAGCTTCAAAACACCTAAACTACCCTTTCTTTATTTTTTTCTCCTGTCGATATGTAAAACGAAAGATTTCATGAATGAGATTACTTTTAGCAACAAGGTCACTGTACATATCTTCTTAAAATATTCAACTGTGATAATTGTAATTGGTATGCAATAAAGTATATTCTATTCCATTCTTGTTATTCTACAGATTTGTAACCACGATTAGCCAGAATTTGTGACCACGGTTAACTAGCATTTGTGACCACGATTAACCGAAATTTGTGGGTTTGAGTCCCCAACCCGATGAAGACGATTATTTACTCTGTCTGGATGTAGTTTATCTATGATTATATGTATTTAGACATATATATGCATGTTTATCAACAGTCCACAACACAGTTTTTGTCTTGTTTCTAGATCTGACTGCCGTGTGTAAGATGTGTGAAATTTCTATTATTATTATTTTCATATGGCAATGTCAACTGTCATCTGTCATATTAAATTTAAATATTTTTAAATAAGTGTTGAGACGTTCGAGTTTTTTCATAAAAATAGTCTTATTGTAAGTAAAATATAGAAAAGCCACTTAGATCTGAAGAGTAAAATATTGTTTTCAATGTGTATTGTAAATTGAACGAAGAATTATCTGTCAGTCAACCTCAATACTTGATTTTAAAAATGTTAAAGTATTAACTTTCACATACCTCAATAGTTAGTACTACCAATGCTAAAGTATTCACAAACAGTGACACAAAGACAGACGTCATCAAAGCTGCAGGTTTGTTTCCGCTCACAAATGTAAACGTTTCAGTTATATGAAGTTACATTTCGACACCTCAATTAGAAACGGGTTTAAAACGAACTTCCAGAAAGTTGTTTACAACGTCACTTAGTTGGTTTTAAGAGAAAATAATGACGTGTTAATCATATTAGTTGAAATCATTATTTGTATTAATAACTCAAATCAATTTCTAATCTCCCTCAAAGCAACGCAAGAAAACGGTAAAAAGCAATGTAATATAATGTAATGTCTTAGAAATTTATGATATTCAACCAAGTTTTGTAATTAAATACATATAAAAGTTTATACGGTACTTACATTAAAAAATTTTTTTTTGTCTGTCGGTCTGTTTAGATTTAAAAAAAAACGGACAAAATAAAATAAAAAACTTCCGGCTAATCTCTAAATCAGATGGATCGATTTTGACGGGACTTATACTAGTAGATAGCTGAGGACATAAGGAGTAACGTAGTTGACCTTTTTTAGACTAGTTTTTTTTTAAAGACAACTCCCGCACTAGGAATAAATCCTGTGTCGCGGGGGACTTTACAAACATACATGAAACGGACACCCAGACTCAGAACAACAATTTGTGGATCACACAAGGTGTTGTCCTACGTGGGATTTGAACCCACGACACTTGGCGTAGTAGAAAACGGCGTGGTGACCGTTAAACCACTAGGCCAAACGTGCAGTCAATTGCTCTAGAGGTGCAATGACAACCGCGGGCTGCACCGCAGGGAGCAACTAGTTAAATAATAAAATTAACTCAATTTACACAATAGTAAATGTTACTAGATAACTTGGTGGAGGAATGGGTGTCATATCCCTCCAACACAAAGAGATGAATCTCCGACCAGGCGAGGTGATAGTACCTGGCGGGCCATGGTCCAATGGTTGATGTTGGGAAGTTTTATATATGCTAATCGGCGCAAGAACTTCTATATCGCGGTTCAGGATTGGTAGTTACTTCGTGCAGTTCGTTACTTCGTGGTTCGTTGTATCTTCGGTAGATAGAGCTGTAGTATGTTTCTGTTATTGAGCTGTATGGGGAAGTCGCCACAACTTACCTAATGTGAGTAAATAAACTTAAATAAACTCCACCATTGTCTTCTAAAACTGATTGTAGTTGCCAGTTTTATAATACCACAAAATAATTCGAGAACCACAAAAACAAAACGAAATTATCATCTTACATAACCATATCATACCTTCTTCCTCTAACGTTTAACAAGCTGAATAGGGTACCTAAAAGACTGATTTATAATTAAATACCAATTTTCGCTTTATTAAAACAAATATCAAAAACATCTCGTAGACTATATAATTATGATAGCTTTTTATAACTATTACGAACCAGCTTCTGCCCGCGACTTTGTATTTTGGTTATCGCGATAAAGAGTAGCCTACGCCCCTCTTCAAAAAAGTATATCAGAGCCAAATTTCATTGAAATCGCAGTGATTTAGCGGTAAAAGCGTAACAGACACAGAGTTAGTTTCGAATTTATAATATTAGTATGAACGTATGGATTAAAATCAAATAAACACTTTCAGTGTTGCAGACCAGTATTAGTATTTAGTTGAGTAGTCTAAAATATGTAGTTATACTTTAAAGGAGCACGCTATGATGGCCGGTTTGACGTTTGTCAAATCATGAAGTTTCGTAGTACATGGTAATTACGTTTGTAGGAGCAAATTGCTGTTCTTTATTGTCAATTGTGACGTGTAGTTAATCATAAAATTAAACCTGCCTTTTATCAAACCTTTTTAATTGACATTATTTTACATCACTTTTGTAATATGTCGAAAACGGCCATCATAGTGTGCTCCTAGTACAGTTGTTATTTAGTACATTTCTAATAGAAAATTTACGTTTTAACATATAAGTAAACTAAAGTAACTAAACAAACTAATTTGTGAAATATTGTTGTGACGAAAAATTAACAGTGACGCTTTGTTGTCAACTCACGACCAAATAATTTTTATTTTGGAAATATTATTGTATTAAATAAATTTGCTAAATATGGGCCCACAGCCAGTCTTAACCTGTATAAAGCTGATATAACTCAATTCTGTATAAAATGTATGTGTAATTTTATCTAAACCGCACTCCAGGGAATACATGCCGAGGGATGGATGAGGCGTCAAATGAACTTTACATCCTTTTGAAAACATTGAAAACCGCAAAACTAATTATCAAATTCTACGAACAATTTTCAGAAAGGATGGATCGTTCGAGAAAGGTCTGTTAAGTAACAGATGGCAAACCAATAAATGTTAAATAACCATTTCATATTTTAGTTTCACTTTGTTATGATAATTAAATTATTTTAGTTTCAATTTTTCATGATAATTTAGGTATATTTTTAAATAGTGATTGCAAATACTTTACTATGTTTCCTACTTCTTAAACAGATAATGAGAGCTATAAATACTGTATAGATAATAAGAAAATAAATAACTAGTGTTGTGTTACATATTGTAAAGATGAATCATCATCGCGGCTTTTTATGTATCACATATATGTGACAATATTAAAAATATAGACCTCTTTTTAAAGTAAAGGCTTATTGCCAGTCAGTGATTAAAGCCTGTTATTTAATAATATTACCAGACAGATTATAGCCTGTTCTAATGAATAGGCTTTAATTTTTGGCTTCTTAGGCGACTGCTTGTAACTGAAGTTGTACACATAGTTTAACGTCACGAACCCGAGGCTTTAAAATGCAACTTTAGACCCAATTAGCCATACTGATATTATAAAATCAAAATTAATAATAGATACATACAATAAATTGGCCATTGAGATACTTTGGTTTTTGATAAAATCTTTTAAATCTTTGATAAAAGTATTAAGTCTGATTCACAGGATTGATTGCTTTTCTTGCTAAGAGATTGGTCGCAACTTAAGTTCAAAAACAAAACATTTGCTTTATCGTCTGCCGAGAGGCATTATTTATTTCGATTACCGTCGTGTGTAATACGAAAATTAGATTATGTAAGCTCCTCAATTCGATCCGGTCATAATTTAAACACCGATTACCGAAACGCACCAAAATAATATTGGCACAGTTTACTTTGATATATTTACGGTGCCATTTGTTTATTCAACGCAAGAAAACGACGTCGTAAAACACAACTACGATCCATTATTATCATTTATTGTGCAGCAACAGATTACCGATTTGTCGTATATTATATGTAAAACAAAAGAAAGTAGTAGAGTAATACCATTTGTACTATAAAATAAACGTGAAAGTTTGTCAAGATGGGTGTACGTAAATTTCATACGCTTATACCAGAACGGATAAACGGATCTGGATGGAATTTAGCACAGAGCTAGATTGACCGAACTCCTAGGTAGGGTACATAGGTTTTGTATACCTATTACTAGCTGTTGCCCGCGGCTCGACCCGCGTGTATGTCGGTTATCGCGGCAAATAGTACCCTATGTGTTATTCTGATGTATAAGCTATGTTACAGTAAACTTCCATGCAAATCCGTTCAGTAGTTTTTGGGTGAAGAAGTAACAAACATACACACTCACAAACTTTCGCCTTTATATATTAGTGTGATAAAAATTCTCGTTTCACGTTTTTGCTTAACGTTGAACTCCGAAAGTATGAAACCGATTTTAATGTTTTTTTTAAATGTGTGTTTTACTGGCGTGCCTAAGACATGATAGTTAACGTCACACTAGGATCAATTTGATTCGAGCATCTATGAAAAGAGACGCAGAGAAAGTTGCATAAGTTCGCTAGTAATTATATAAATTAACAAGAAACAATTTAAAATTTACAAGATCGACATTAACGCTAGCGAAGCCATAGGTAAACGTTGGTAACTTTTTTTGTGTAGGTATGAGTTTGCCAAAGTCAAACCGTGGCCGCGTGGGAGAGCCACGCTTCATCATGAAGGGGCCTGATGACCGGAGTGATAACGGCTTCACAGAAAACCGATGTGAAACAGCGCCTGCGCTGTGTTTCACCAAGTGAGTGAGGATACCGGAGGCCCATACACCAACCCCCCTCCCAACTCCTAACCCATCCCTATCCCCATCCCCAAAGGCCGGCAACGCACTTGTGACGCCTCTGGTGTTGCGGGTGTCTATGGGCGGCGGTAATCGCTTACCATCAGGCCATACGTCTGCTCGTTTGCCCCCTATTGCATAATAAAATGTATCTACTCTGCCTGATGGAAAGCATGAGCAGAATTCTAGAGTCGTGGACTCCATAATCATTGCGAATGCAGACAATGCAACATACGAATGCTGTTACTTTAGGTAGGTCATCTGTGAGACGACAGTACCGCACCAGTCGAGACGCCCGTTCGCAGTAAAATCAGCGTGGCTCTACTAAATGTAGGTATTAATAAATTGTATAATCATTGCGAATGCAGACAATGCAGCATGGCGATCCACACCATGGCGTCCTAGTGATGCATCTGCATCTTTTAGTCTAGTCAACAAGCATGGAACTTGTTGACTAGACTATTTGGGCCTCCGGTCTCGCACTCACCAACGAAACACGACAGCACGATCGCTGTCACTTTACGTTGATTTTCTGTGCGAGGGTAGTACCGCCCCGGTCGAACCGGCCCTACCGTGCTGAGATCAGCGTGGCTCTACTACCTGTACTTCACAATAATCACATATTTTAACAAAAAAAAAACGACTTCAATCTAAACCAAATTTAAATGGGACCACACGATAAGCATCAGCTTCCAAATAAAAACAGAATCATTAAAAATCGGTTCACCCAGTCGAAAGTTATGAGGTAAAAAAATACAGTCGAATTGAAAACTTTCTCCTTTTTTTTAAGTCGGTTAAAAAATGACTATATTTGCACGTTTTGGAAAGCAACGGCAAGGCATATTGTTTCTCCCGTAGCTTGCTGCCTACCAAGTAAATGAAATTCAGGAAAAATAACATCTATTGTATACACACGAAATGTTACTTTAACACTTTTACTACATTTTAACATTGTCACAAAGTAAAATTAAAACAGATTTAAACGTATTATTTTATTTCAAAATTTTCCACAGCTGTTAGACTATTTTTACCAGTCCACATTCTGTTAAATGAAATCCCTCAGTGTTCTTGCTAATGAGCACCAAAAGATACATTTTGCTGCTAATTTCGTATCAAAAGCGTGACAAGAGGCCACTACAACACAAAAGCTTTACTTTAAGCTAACTTGTAAAGTACTCTTAACAGAGAGTAAGAAGTGCGTAAGTAGTACTTAAAGATGCAATGTAAATTTTTGAATGAAATTCATTTCGTTTCATTCATTCATTCATTTAATTTAAGCCGTATTAGAATAAAATTCAAATAAAAAGTATAGCAACACTGCGACCGGCTGTTTCAAATCAAAAGTAGCAACACTGCGACCGGCTATTTCAAATCAAAAGTAGCAACACTGCGACCGGCTATTTCAAATCAAAAGTAGCAACACTGCGACCGGCTATATAAGGACGACGGTTGGCGGCACTCGTCCATTTTCTCAGCGGTCATCAAGCAGTGTGGAAGCTCTGTCCGAATACCTAGTGATTGTCGTTCATTTTGCCTACCTTGTTATAAATTGTAAATTATGAAGATCGTTGATTATGTTCTATTTCTAGATGAGCTTATTTTTGGCATAGGACGGCAAACGATCGGGTTCCCTGACAACAAGTAACTACCACCGCCTATGAAGACCTTCAACTCACAATAGCATTGCCGCTCATTGAGTCTTCCTCCTAGAATGCCTCTGATTCTCCGGCACCTGGTACCCGAAACGGCGTCGGCGTGTGATTTTAAATCGATTCGAATCCGATGTAACTACTTGATGATGGTATTCGAAACGATTTCCATACAAATTAAACTTAAAAAAAAAACTAAAAAACACGCTTACAAAAGTCAGTTACAAACTAGCAAACATACACTTGAAGCTAAGGAAAGCGTGCTAAAAAAGGAGGGGGTAGGGGAGATTGGAACTTTCTGCCTCGCGCAACAAAACTGTGGAATGGACTGTCGCCTGCGGTATTCCCAGACCAATACGACCTTCAAACCTTCAAGACGAGCGTAGTCCTTCTTAAAAGGCCGGCAACGCACTTGTGACGCCTCGTGGGCGGCGGTAATCGCTTACCATCAGGCGATACGTCTGCTCGTTTACCCCCTATACATATGATAAAAAAAATACTATTGTAAATTCACTCCGTATTTCCTAAATATAAGTAAAAGAATATGCTTAACACAGATTCAGAAAATCCGTGGCTTAGCTTCGGTTGACTCCGGTCGAACTGCCTATTTGTGCCTAATGACTTTCCTATACTGTTGGAAAATTCTTATTCCATTTAACTGGCATTGAAATGAGGTACAGGTTATGTCGCTTACTTAATATTATATTATTTAGCCACCTCACATTGATACCAGGGTGATTAGTTCCACACAAATTTCTCTGAATTGGATAAGGGTTGAATAACATCATGCTACGGTTCTCGAGAGACGAGCGATCTAAAACTGATAGATTATAACACTGCTTAGAACAACTACTTTCAAATACAATAGACATTTCTTTATTATGAATTGGCTACCGAATATCAATACACCTGATATTTGATACAACATAATATTTCCATTACGAAGCATCGTAGCACCTGTCCCAAAACATCATAAAAGTTATTATTAGCTGACTGGACATTTTCGTGATACGAATATTAAGTATTGTTTAGTACTGTATAAAAATATTTTACGTTCAGCTACAAATATAGAATGTTGAGTAATAATTTTGACAGTACCATTGGACTTGGAACAAATTTTACAATAGGTGGAGTTCAAGATGAACACGAATCTACTTCGATCCAGAGTTTTTAACAGGACTAATTGTATTATTTAACAAGCTTGCATACACACATGCCTCATTCTTATCTGAGGTAGGCGGATTCGTTAGGAAGGAATTTGTTCAACCCTATTTCCCTGACATGCATTCATTCTTACATTCCCTACTAATTTACAAAAGTGCGTGAGGAATCAATTACAGGTATCAATTAAGGATGACTATTTAAGGAGTTATAAAAGTAATATAATCATAAATAGGCAAAATTAATTAGTCTAATAAACAATCCACTGGCCTAAACAATTAATCATCCATTTATAGATAAGCATCAAAACATGTCAGCCTGTGCATTGACACAAATAGCCTTACGTCGACCATCTTGTGTCGTGTTCTAGACGTTTGACATGATATATTGTTTGATTAATAGAAGTACGAAAATTGACACCGGTTAATATTGCATTAAAAGAATGTCATAAAACATTATTTTTAACCTCCGACGCAAAAAGAGGGTAATAAGTTTGACGTCGATGTCTGTTTGTCCGTGGCATCGTAGCTCTCAAACGGATGGACCGATTTCGATGCGATTTATTTCATTTGAAAGCCAGTTTCCTTGCGGTGGTTATCTATGTTTAGTTAATATCGGTCCAGCAGTGTAAAAGTATCAGCTCTTTCCCAAAATGATGTAAGGCATTTTTGGCGTATGATTACTCGATTAAATGCTTGCGTAGGGGGTTTTTAATTTTTTTTATATAAGCTTGTTAATTTGAATACTTCTATGTTTATCTTTTTGATTTCCCGCAATTGGAGTGGCAAGAATATATAGTGGACAAGTTGTTGCCCGCGGCTCCGCCCGCGTGTATGTCGGTTATCGCGGCAAATAATAGTCTATGTGTTATTCTGATGTATAAGCTATATTACTGTAAAGTTTTATCCAAATGCGTTCAGTAGTTTTTGCGCGAAAGAGTAACAAACGTCCATACTTACAAACTTTTGCGTTTATAATATTAGTAGGATGTTAAATGAGCTTACAAAAGCTGTTTGCTGCAAACTTGCATCCTACTATGTACATCCAATAACCATGTAATTTAACTGTTTAACAGTAAAACTTCGTTGTATTAAATTACACTAGATTTCAGAAAATAGGTTTTGATCCTTTCAATTTGCCATTAGACTTTTTTAAATGTGGTTGGTAGTGAAAGATTGTATTACTAAGAACCATCTTACAGACTTTGAATATGACTTGATTCATTAACCGACTTCAAATAATCACAAATTTTAACGAAAAAAACGACTTCAAGAACTGGACCAAATTGAAATAAGACCACTCGTGAAGCACCAGCTTTCAAATAAAAAAATAATCATCAAAATCGGTTCACCCAGTCAAAAGCTATGAGGCACAGACATAAAAAAAACAGTCGAATTGATAACCTCCTCCTTTTTTGAAGTCGGTTAAAAAGGAGGAGGTTTTCAATTCGACTGTATTTTTTATGTTTGTTACCTCTGAACTTTCGACAGGGTGAACAGATTTTGACTATCATTTTTTTATTTGAAAACTGGTGCTTCCCGTGTGGTCCCATTTCAATTTGGTCCAGTTCTTGAAGTCGATATTTTTTGTGTTTTTTTTTTATTTTGTCAAAGTAAACATAGATACTTGTTCTATAAATATAAATAAACCTGACAACTAAATGCTGCTGTCACACAAGTACAACGCTCTTTGCTTTCAACATGTAGGTATAGTTGTCAGGCAAGACTTTTGTCAAGTGTTACTGTTTAAACACCAGTGTTAGCTTTAACTAATTAAAGCTGAATCTAAGCTTTTTTTACTATGTGTATGTTTGTTTTTCATGTTTTTAAAAGGGGAAAATGTTAAGTGACTACGGCGGCCCATAGACAACAGCGTCTTAAGAGACAAGTTTATATTCCAGTATTCATTTCGTACTTTATACTTGTCTATGAATACCCGTCAAATAACAGTTAAGAACGCCTTTTTTCAATTTGTAGCTTTCGGTTTTTATGCATGTACAATTTGATTACAGATTTACCTGCAGTAAAACCTTATCTTTAAATCGTAAATTTTAATTTAAAATCAAAAGAGACAGTGTTACCAATAAAGTCAAACATTGGCTAATAATATACATTAAAAACTGACCTTGCTTTCGGTTATCTGGAGACGGCATGGTCGGCGGTAGTGCCTTTTACTTTATATCTGAAAAGAAAAGGTAATCGTTAATATTCTGTTTTCAAACCAATAAAAGCTAGATTAGTCAAATCCCTTAATCTTAATCATAGTTTTCATAGAAAAACGTTTAGTCCCGTATTCCAAAAAGCTTAGATATGCGAAGGCGTGTTCAACACCCACCTTTTTGCCATCAGCCTTTTGACATCAAACCCGCTTTGATTTTTTATTAAAATTTATCTTATCTACATCGTATCTCCTCAGCTCATACGTTGTTAGTGTACAGAATGTATTTAAATAATATCACACAATTACTAGATTATAATCAAACAGTTTTAAACATTTTCCAGCATTTCAGTACAATGATTTTTTATCATTGAATAGGGGGCAAGCGAGAAGACGTACCGTCTGATGGTAAGCGATTACCGCCGCCCATGGACACCCGCAACACCAGAGGCGTCACAAGTGCGTTGCCGGCCTTCTAAGCCTAGCCAAGCGTACTCCTTACGCTCTTTTCTTGAAGGTTTTATTATCTTTTTACTATATGTAGTACTATTTGAAGGTAGTAGAGCCACGCTGATTTCAGCACGAACGGGCCGGCTCGACCGGGGCGGTACTACCCTCGCACAGAAAATCAACGTAAAATGACAGCGTGCTGTCGTGTTTCGTTGGTGAGTGCGAGACCGGAGGCCCAATTAGTCTAGTCAACAAGTTCCATACTTGTTGACTAGACTAAAAGATGCAGTAGCATCACTAGGCCACCATGGTGTGGGTCACCATGCTGCATTGTCTGCATTCGCAGTGAGCATGGCGACCACCACTCTTGGATTCTGCTTATGCTTTCCATCAGGCAGAGTAGAGTCATTTTCGCGGACCAAAAAAAAATGTCGCTATGAAAACAATCTGTATGTATAAAACAAAATATACAGTGTGTTTATGTTAATTAAGGGGATATTATACCATCCTAAATTTAGGATCCGATATTTTGTCGATCCTGAATTCAGGGAAGTTAAATGGCATTTAGGAATAGTAGCATCCGATTTAGGAGCCTATTTAGGACAAGGACGGTTTCCGACATGCTAAATACTAAATCGGATGCTAAATCGGATGGGTGTAATCACATTTAGGATTAGGACGCTCAGTCGCCGCTCGCCTACCGTCGCGAGCGCACGCTTCATATTTGCTCCGTCCAAAATGATTACAGAAAAGGAGGTGATTTTAAATATCTTGGAATTGTACAAAGAACAAAAATGATCATAAGATCATTTTTGTTCCAAAGATATTCCAAAGATTGTAGTTATCTACATGAATAAAAGTATCAGAAACGAAGGGTACAGTGTGTTGTTAGATGTCTATAAAAATTATGATAAGGATGCTACTATTTAAACACAAAAAAAGATTGATAACTTAAGGACTAATTATGTTAAGGAATCAAAAATTTTGGCATTTTGTCACTCGATAAGTCCGTCACTTGTCGCTCGTCCTTTAAGTCTGATTCAGAGCCCTGAATCAGTTAACGTGTAATCAGGAGCCGCAGCGACTGAATTTACTGTCCTAAGTCGGACACTGAATATCGGATCCTGAATTTAGGATGGTATAATATCCCCTTTAACGTGATCGCGATAGGTATCGTATGTACTTTATTGTATGTAGGTACTTATCGTGAGCGCGTTAATTTGAATGTGAAGTCTCAGTCAGTCTGTGATCACTGATCATTGCCAGTGCAACATCAAGGCCAAATCTTGTAATAAAAGTTCGGTCAAAATTCAGTTCCGATAAACAATAAATATAACAAATACTATCGCACTAATTCAACGTTTATGTCAATAAAATGTGATTATATCGCATTGTGGTCGAAAATTGAATTTGTAATCTGCTAATCTTAGTAATACTTATTTTTCGGCACTTTTATTATTAGTTTCAAATTAGTATGTAACAAAACCCGTCAGAAGGGATTAAGAGTAAGGAGTGTCACCCTTAATCCAGTGGATGTCGTAAGATTTGACTTAGGGAGTGAACTACGCGGACAACATGACTGCAAAGATAAGGAAAACTTGAAACAAACCCTTTTTTTAACGTGTGGAAACCCTCTCGGGCAATTCCAATCCGTCTGACCAGCAGCGTGGTATAGTAGGCATAAAACTTATTTGCTAAGGAGTAGCCAATGTCCAGCAGTGAACTGTTAAAGGCTGTTGATGATATAATCACAAAGTTTATTGAAATTTGAATTAGGACCACACGGGAAACATCAGCATTCAAATAAAAAAAGAATCATCAAAATCGGTTATCGTGATATTGAGTAATTCGTCAATTTGTCCCGCACATACTTAATGCAAATTGAAGAGTTATATGGTTTTCTCATGGATAACATTATAAGAACTCGACCACACAGGAACCACCAGCATTAAAATAAAAAAGAATCACCAAAGTCGGTTCACCCAGTCGAAAGTTATGAGGTAACAAACATAAAAAAACAGTCGAATTGATAACCTCCTCCTTTTTTGAAGTTTTTTAACAAAAGATATGGGAATTATAAGAAGTGTCGACACAAACATAATTACACAGTTGTATGCACGAGACAAGTGACCAAGAGTGCACACACGTTAAATAAATATTCGTTCGAGGTTGAGTGTTATTTTTATCAACAACACACTCTTGACGTATTTCAACGTAATTTTAGTTAATTTCAATCGGTTTGCGTATTACATAATTACTTACGTCTTTTTGCATCCAGCACTAATTTATTTGCCCTTATTTTAATACTGTTGGCGACTTTCATATCAGAGTAATTGCTTGTTCTACATCGCGAAATCGAAGTTATCGCGATTGTCAATTTGTACAAATACAACTTCCCAATGACCAGTAGCCCACCAGCTACGATTAAATCGATAATGAAATCAAAATTTATAGATACAAATCGACTTTTATATTAATATAAATATGCAGCTTAGAATGTCGGAATATGATCGAAAATTTTGTTTTAGGTGATAGTAAACTATTAAAGAAATAATTTACCTCTATATTAATACATTCTACGGATTAGAAAGTTGCCAAACAAAGAAAACGGATGAGAAACTCCCCCGTTCCGTTTCAGTTAGGCCCGTAGCACACGGCGTATTTTAAACGTGCAGATGACGCGCAGATGTCGCGCGTATACGCGCTTCAAACGAGATTTGAACGCAATCTTATATCCTAAGCACACGGGGCAGTTGTGAAACGCGCGTCTACTGCGCGTATACGCGCAGATGCAGCGATACAGACGCGCTGTAGTCACTCGTAGACAATCCTCGTCAGTTGTACAATGGCGTCGGTTGAGACAGAACTGCATACGCTGGCTTTAGTATTCCTTTTAAATAGAAGAAAACGTAAAAATAAGCGAATCTATTGGATAGATCCATTTACGAGTGAAAGAAGATTGTGTGATTTCTACGCGCTTTAAACGCGTTTCGAACGCACTTCACAGGTGCGTTTACGCGCGTTTGAATATTAGAAACGCAAAAATCGACATCTACGGCGCAGAAAACGCGCGTACCTGAAACGCGCGTCCTCTGCGCGTTAAAAATACACCGTGTGCTATGGGCCTTATACATACAGATGGTGTGACTAGAATGGACTAGGCAAAGAATAATTATGTCTTCCCCTAAGCCTAAAAATTAGCAACAGTGGATGAAAAGATGTGTAGAGATGAACAAACTATAGTGAAGAAAGTTTTAAGTATGGAAGTTGCTGGACATAAAAGTAGAGGACGATAAAAGAAAAGATGGAAGGACTGGGTGAAGTAGGATATGGCTAGGAAGATAGTAAGCGGAAAACAGACGAACGATAAAGGAGAACAGAAGAAAAAGACTCATTACATCGACCGAAAACGGTAAGAGAATGATGATTATTACATTTCAACCAGTTCACGCGTAAAACTTTACCAAAAAATAGCTACCACTCTTTTTTTATTCTGAAAATTCCGTAAATTTTGCCAAAAATATATTTTTTAACATTTGTTACTTTTTAAATATGTATTGCATTTTCTTTTTTCAGTTGTATCTTTGATTGCTTAGTTGATATTATTTCTTTTACCCAACTACGGCAAAGACAAAAGTAATAGTAATTGTTTGGCAGTCTATCTATGTTTGTGCTCCATCGTAGCGCATAAACTATTGAACCGATTATAATGAATGAGGTGTCAATAGATTCTTAAACATGGCCTGGGCGGTACAGGTTATATAAAGTTTATCACAAGTTTTTAAGTGAGAGGGTTATCCTACTAATATTTTAAACGCGAAGGTTTGTAAGTATGGATGGATGGATGGATGTTTGTTACTCTTTCACGCAAAAACTACTGAACGGATTGGGATGAAACTTTACAGTAATATAGCTTATACATCAAAATAACACATATGCTACTATTTGCTGCGATAACCGACATACACGCGGGCGGAGCCGCGGGCAACAACTAGTAGTTTTATAAACGTTTCCTTGTTGCTTGCTGTGGTCACTTGTAAGTGAAGGAGTACACCGGTATGATATCTCATTACTCAATTGCTGTGTATAATTGTGTACCTATATCTTTTGTTGAAGATCAAATAACAACTGAAATCAGGAAGTCAACAGACCTAGGTAAAGATAAAAAGTAATAAAAACTAAAAACAGTAGTTGCAGATTGCATTGTTTATTTACTTAACGTCCACATGACATAACTGCCCTTGTATATCTTACATGTTATCTACTTAATTAAATATTTATTTTATTACGACAAAAGCGAATTAAATGAAATACTATAATATAGCTAGCTGACCCACGTCTGCATGTCTTTTCAATCATTCTCGGCTCCTATTGGTCTAAGTGTGATGTTAACTATCTCATCTCATCTAAGGCACGCCAGCAAAACACACATTTAAAAATTAAAACGTGAAAAAAGGTTCGAAAGTTTCGGTGTCCATCGTGAGCAACAACGTGCTGTTGCCCGCGGATCCGCCCGTGTGTATGTCGATTATCGCGGCAAATAGTAGTCTATGTGTTATTTTGATGTATAAGCTATATTACTGTAAAGTTTCATTCAAATCCGTTCAGTAGTTTTTGCGTGAAAGAGTAACAAACACACACATCCTTACAAACTTACGCAGTATGATAGACTAGTTGTTGCCCGCGGCTCCGCCCGCGTATATGTCGGTTATCGCAGCAAATAGTAGTCTATGTGTTATTGTGATGTATAAGCTATATTACTGTAAAGTTTCATCCAAATCGGTTCAGTAGTTTTTGCGTGAAAGAGTAACAAACATCCATCCATCCTTCCATCCATCCATACTTACAAACGTTCGCGTTTATAATATTAGTATAGATACAGATTTTACAAGGTTATTAAATATCATTTGTTTTATATACATATGTTTTTGCTTGTTCGTTTTTTCAAGCATCAAAACATTGTGAAATTTTGTTATTTATAGATTTATCTTAAATGATTCTAATAATCTCTTGTTGTATGTTCGTTTTTGCCTAAGGCTTCAGTCCCTTACCTTCTCCTTCACTTTTGGATTAGATCTTTACCTTAAGGGATCTAATAAATACCTAATATAATAAAAAGCAGTGACTTCGACTTCTGCTTTTGGAAGTAATTCTATTCTCAGTGGTGGTTGGTGATTCTAATAGCTGAGAGAGTTTGTTTTTGTTTTGTTTTTTGAAAAGACAACGCCCGCACTAAGAATAAATCCTGTGTCGCGTGGGACTTTAGAAACATACATGTAACGGACACAAAGAACACCCAGACTCAGAACAACAATTTGTGGATCACACAAAGTGTTGTCCTACGTGGGATTTGAACCCACGACACTTGGCGAAGTAGGAAACGGCGTGGTGACCGTTAAACCACTAGGCCAAACGTGCAGTCAGAAGAGTGGTCATGGATTTGGTTCCTATAAAGGACAAATAATTGTATGTGTAAGTAAGTAAGTTATAGTTTAGTTTATAGTTTTATATTATATAAAAGAGGAAGGTGACTGACTGACATACCCAGAGATTAACGCACAGCCCAAACCGCTAAAGCTACAATCATGAAATTTTGCATGTAGGTTCCTTATATAACGTAAGTGAGCACTAAGAATTTTTTTTTTGAAATTCCACCCCTAAGGAGGTAAATCAGGGGATGAAAGTCTGCGTGAGCAAAGCCGCGTGTAAAAGCTAGTTATTACATATAATCAAATTCAAATCAATTTAGAAATACTGTTAGTTGTGAAAGAGATTTTCACTAAAGTTTTTTGATACTCCTAGTCGATTTTAGTACCATTTTCTGTTTATCTAAAAACGCAGAACGGCAAAATAGTAACACTACAGTAGTAGTACTAAAGTACTACTTAGTACTTTTAAAATGTACATGTCACAGAACGTAGGTAAAACAACATAATTATATCTTTGAACAAGACGATGTGTTGAACAGAATTAAGTTTTATAACTGAAACGTAATCGAGGTTAGTCTTTTGTTGACATACAACGATAAATAATTATACCATGGGAATCACCCTTGGTGCGTGTTTATTTTGTACGAGACAATCATAACTCAGACATCTTTTAAAATATTGTATACATAGGTACACTGCGAAAAATAATTGAAAAAAAAAGTAAAACAACTGAACAGAGTAGTCTATATATATTAATACGTCTAGCAAAAACTGCTACCCATTTTTACGAAAATTATACGAATTAAGGCGAACAAAATTTGGCAACATAAACTTTATATGGACATGGAGGAGTCCAAAAAGCTAAAAAATGAAAAATAAATGAAATATGATCGAATTACGACCGACGGGTGGCCACTAGTATAAATTTAAAATAGAAACTCAAGTATTTGATATACGATAAGAGTTTAATTTTTTAATGAACGCCTTCCATGATCTACATTTCGTTTTACGTAATACTTACCAATTCAATGTCCTTCTTTGTGTACAATGTTAAACAATAGTGATATCATTTCGTACGTTACAGTGATATCATATATATACTTGGACTACTTATATCAAAATAATGACGTAGATGACATCACTACTGAAATTAGAGTCACTCAATTTGTACATTCCCTGGAGAATACACCTCTATTATGTTCGGTTGTAAAATTCAATCATTCAAAATTGTAGAAGTTACTTATACAATTCCTACCGGAGGCCTAATTATGCAGAAGCATCTCAATAGGCCGCCATTGTGTAGTCACCATGCTGCATTGTCTGCATTCGCAATGAGTATGGTGACCACCACTCTTGGATTCTGCTCATGCTTTCCATCAGGCAGAATATAGCAGATTCACTTTGGCAGGGACGCGTAAAAGAAAAAAAAATAGTATCTAATTCTTTATTCACGTAATTTCGGAATTCTCTGTCTCCAGACCTTTTCTTTTTTTAGGGAGGGAAAGCTTTTCGCACCATAGATACCCTCCGTAGGGAGACGAAGGGCGAACCCGGTCTACCGCTGTGGTACAGGTATTGTTTTTGTTAATTTAATTATCGAAAAATACTAATTCGAATACATGCAGTGCATGTGTGTTGTTAAAAAATAAGTGTAATAGTTTTAAAATATTATTTTTTTATCAAATAGTAGGTAAAAACATTAGTTGTAATGTAATTTTTGTTCCAAACTTTATTCTGGATTTATGCGAGTGTAGTTTAAAATAAATTACTAAATTGCTCCACACTACTTTGTGGACAGTAGTCCTTTTAGCTTTATGATTAAAACTTCCCTGACTAAGTCCCTTGAGGATTTATGTAAATCGTGTTCAGTAACGAAGCTCAGAAACCAATTTAAGTTTCCACATTATTGGCATATTTTGAGGTTATATCTAGGGTTGTCAATAAATACCGGTTGTTTTATACATACGGGTATGGGAATCTAAGGGACACTTAGTATTTGTCATAAATTTTACTATAAATGTTGAACACATGTACTTACCTAAAACAATCAAATACGCAGACACACTTCATCCCATATCACAGTTATTTAACTCTAGGGAGGCATTCAATAGAATGCATTGATCAAAGATTCGTTGACGGACGTTATGAATGCGAAAGTAAAGCAATACATATGCATTCCATTCACCATCTCAATGGTAAGACGTCCACTGCCAGACATAAGCTTTCTCTAAGGCTGGCCACAACAACATGGTCCTATACATAGTGTCATACATGTGCGTGAAATAATTATCATCATCAAATATTTGTTCTAAGTCACCAATGTTATCTATTATATAATAATGCGTTCTCAAATATTATCTTTGCGAACCGGAATTGCCTGTTATACTGATAGCAATCTATTTCACATCGTATCTTTGAACAATTTTGTTCTTACAATTTCGTAAAATCGGAAATATTCTTTTCAGCGTCCAATTTATCCAAAATCCCTTCAACGGCAATCAGACACATATGGTAAGAAATATCAAAAATAGATTGTAGCAAAACACTTCATGTCATGATTTTCTCGAAACTTTCTCCCCTTATTAGTTCCTATTGAGAATCGCGACACCATTTCCTTTGATAGGAACGTAGGAAAATAGGGGAAGTAAATTAGGGGTTGTAAGTTTACATACAAACTTAATCACGTTTGCAGTTAAAGGATGCAGTTTCCGAAAACAATCATGAAGTTTAATATTAAAGCACATTTATCTTATATTATTTTTAAATACATTACAAATAAGTTTATACTTACGCTCGAAAGATGGCGGTGTACCGAATTTCTGAATCGCGTTACGTAAGCTTCCATTAAACTAGATTTACTAGCTGACCCACGCAACGTCGTTTGCGTCTCCTATTGCCCTTGGCGTAAAAAATTACCCCCGGTTTTGTAACATTCTTCATTGGTGTTCCGCTCAACACTGAAAGATTTTTTCAAATCGGATGGGTTCCTGAGATTAGCGCGTTCAAACAAACAAACAAACTCTTCAGCTTTATATATTAGTTAGTATAGATAGATTAGTACAGATATTATACGCTTCTAAGATCTAGTACTCATAATCTATCTATCAATATTAGGTATTATGTTGACAAAAAACTATGGCAAATAGCTCATTATCAGGTACCAACTCTTAGCGTCTTATACTCGTGATAACTTCTAAACGAAATGTCCGATTGGGATGAAACAAAAAGTATTTTACTTCTACATAAATTACCTTGATAACATAATGCTTAATTTGGATAAGGATTAATATTACGATACACATTTAACGTAGTTTCTTTCTTCAGACGATTTAATAATTTTTTGAACACAAAAGCGGTTCTTGTGACTAAACCATGATAGTTAGATATATGCTCTCGCGGACTTTTTTGTAGATCTTAATGGGACCTACAAACCCGTAATACATTATTTTGTTCTATTGTCAATAGCTTTTGCAGCGCACGCAAAAATAGGTTTTCGTTTTCACACCTTGGGTTACAAAATAGCAATTTTCTTACGGACCCCTAATTTTTTTGAAAATAAAATATAGCCTAAGCCTTTCTCGATAAATGGACTATCCAACACTGAAATAATTTTTCAATTCGGAACAGTAGTTCTTGAGATTAGCGCGTTCAAACAAACAAACAAACAAACTCTGCAGCTTTATAATATTAGTATAGATTGGTTACTGTATCAACGTGATACAGTAACCAATAATACTTATTACTCGCTAAAGAGAGGGCACAACAATATTTCTTACGGATAATGAGTGGTAAAGAACCCCATAACTCCTTTATATCCTCCTTAGTGCCAATTCTCCCATCCCCCGCCTCTCCAAACTGTTAAACAGCTGCAGTGATCTCGTTGATGTGCACTCTGACTCACTTGATAGGTTCACAAGTGCTATTTATAAGACTTTGTAAAAGCTTCGGTGTTTTTACCATCGCTGGTTACTGCAACTTCACCGTAACTCTAAATGTTTCTTTTTTTATGTTCGGGGTCTGGTAGGGATCTTCAATTCCTTGTGTCAATTTTGAATTATTTTAACAAATAAGTAGGGCATGATGTGCTTACCTATAAGAAATTATTACACTAGGCTATAAGTTCACTGAATGTTTTTTTATAGTATCAGTGTAATCAATCGTTGGTGAGCCAAATAAAGAAAAAAAATGAGAAAGTACGGTAATCGCATAGTTTTTTTATGCATAATTTTAGGTATAACCCGTATTTCCTCATCTTGTTCGTTAATTTTCATCACGTAATATACCTATGTAAACGTACGTAACCTCGTTTCATAGTTCATTTTCTATTTTATTTATCTTCTTTCATTAATTAATATTTTTCGCGTAAGTTGTTATTTTGTATTATATTAATTTCATAATTAAATTCAATATTCCGCTGAAGGTTGGCAGATTTCTATATCATTACATATTATCCAGCATCATATATCATATTACAAAACTCTGATAATTTAAATTATATAGAAAACTTTTGTAATGTAAATTATAATTTTTCTACTTCATATCGAAATAATAAGGCTACATAGGAAGTTTTTTTCATATATGAGCCTGGTAAAGTGATTCTAGGCCTACACAGTCTAGGCAGTCCACGGCTGATGATGATGAAAGTGACTCTACTTCTGATGGGAAGCTTTGGGAAGAAGCGAAGTGAAGAAGTCAAATTTTGTAAATAAAGTTGGTCTATCACGGTGTATTGTCTATGTATTAAATAAACTAGGATTATTTGTTATCTCTAAAGTCTCAACAGTATTGAAAAATCTTCCATTTCAATAACTTTTAACGCAAAACGTGCATCAAGTTTCCCTGTCACTTTGTTAGGTGTTGGTTAGGAGGTCAACATTCGAGCCCCTAAATTTTAAGAGACATCTAAGCACTTAGTTAGCCCCTAAAGGTTGGTGAAAACGAAAATATCGCTAAGGGTTACTTAACTTTCTATAAATGGTCACTTAAAGTTAGGGGACATGGGTGAAAACGGTCATAAATGTCTTATTACATGATTAGGTGTAATAATACGGCAGCAAAGCGCCAGTTATGTCGAACGTGTCTGATATTTTGTCGAAACCATTACGGATGACAAGACGAATCAAATAAGACACTCATTGAGAGTAGCTCGTGCGAATAATATGCTTCAGTGACAGAATGCGCAATATTCACAGCTTTTCTCTGACAGAGATATTTCGAAGCTTTGAGACAAGAAGTGTTTTGTTCGCTTAGTCTTAGTGTGATAAATTTATATCGATGTTTAGTTCCTATTATTTTTAAACACACAACGCCCTTTCATCCCAAACTAAGCAGAGCTTTTATCATGGGTACATAACTGTAAATATAATTGTTTTTGTAAATACATACATAACAATCACCCAAACTCCGAAACAAAAAATTGCAGATAAAACAAACATTTGGTTCGACCCGGGAATCGTAGACCACAAGCACAGCAGTAGCATGCACTACCTCTGCGCAACCGAGGCAATCAATTATTGTCATAATAAAGTCATTACTATGAGACCCTCTTCTCTCTCTCTCCCTCTGTCTTTCTCTCTCTCTCCCTCTCTCTCTCTCTCTCTCTCTGTGTGTGTGTGTGTGCGCGTGTGTGTGGGCGTATCTCTCTCTCAGGGAGGAAATCATTAATCATTATTTCACTGAGGGAGAGAATCATTTCCCATCAGTTGACCAATAAAAATAAAATTTGAAAGGGGAACAATGTAGGTAGACAGACATCGTCGCGGGTATCTATTAGTCTGAAAACGCCTTATTGTCTACCACCCGTGGAGCATCTAATCGTCAAATGGGGTAGCGACCACCTCCCGTCGCGATTTAACACGACTAATTGTAGCCTGTCGTTTGTACATAGTGTTAATTGTTTACTTGTTGCCAGCAGCGGTCGAACCGTTAATTAATATAATTGGAGGAAATTTTGGGAGGCTCGTAATCATAAACCATACTCTAAATTTAGACGCAATAAAATACATGTCATCTTTTTTAACCGACTTCAAAAAAGGAGGAGGTTCTCAATGCGACCGTATATATGTTTTTTTTTATGTGTGTTCGCGGATAACTTCGTCGTTTATGAACCGATTTTAATGATTATTTTTATTCGGTAAGTTTTGTATCTGTACTTTAAAAATAGCTCTTCAAGTTATAGTGTTAAATGTAGCCCTCACACAGAAGTAGAAGACCAACCTAAAATGACATCATTCATGCTATCGTGTTTCGTTGTCGAGTGGCGAGACCGGAGGCCCAATGATGCAAAAGCATCTCAATAGGCAGCCATAGTGTGGGTCACCATGCTGCATTGTTGCACTGTCTACATTCGCAACGAGTATGTTGTCCACTTCTCTTGGATTCTGCTCATACTTTCCATCAGGCAGAGTAGAGTCACTTTGGTAAGGATATGTGCATATAAATAAAGTGGCATTCTCTCTTAATAACAGGTCTTTACCTATGAAATTGCCGTTTTGTATGCAATAAGTGAAAGTACTTATTTTTTCAAACTTTTTTATTGCTGTTATTCGAAGTAATCACCCATGCAATCGACGCATCTTTGCCAACGCATAGGCAGTTTATTGATGCCCTTCTTGTAAAAATCAGCTCGACGGGAGGCAACAAACTCTTCAAAGGCATTTTGTACTGCCTCTCGGGAATTGAATTTTTACCCACTAAAAATTTGTCTAAGTTTTGGAAAAAGTAATAGTCGGTAGGTGCAAGGTCTGGTGAGTATGGCGGATGAGGTAGAGCTTCCAACCCCAGACATTGCAGCTGCTTCACGACAACGCGCGACCCCATACTGCGCAACAGACAATCTCCAAGCTAATATACATAAATGTACAACACATAATACATACTTAAATTTAATTTGGGCAACTTAGGCAACCTTTAATGAACATTAGATACTTTATCCTAATGAGAAGATTCAATTTCTGATCTTTTCTTTTTAAGAATTTCTAGTTGATAATCCTGGTAATATTCCCAAGAGAAAATAATTACATTATCTTTTTCCTGCCATTATTTCCGTCTCTCGGTCATCGGGAAAAGGTGAAAAGGTGAAAGTTAGTTTGTTTGTTACACTTTCACGCGAAAACTACTAAACCGATCATCATGAAACTTTGTATACATATTCTTGGAGGTATTAGTAATAACATAGGATACTTTTTATTAAATGCGAGCGAAGCCGTGGATGAAAGCCAGTTATATAGTATAACTAGTATGTATATAAATCAAGTACAAGTATGTAAACACTCACATCTATGTTTACGCCTGTATAAGTTGGAATACCAAGTTTTCCGTAACAAAGTTTACAATGAAATGATGATGAGTTGTGTTTACGAATGTAATGAGTGTGTGTGTACGTGAGTGAGTAATTGAATAAGTATGTGCGTGATTGAGTAAGTGTCTGAGCGCGTGGTGTAGAATATAATAGTTATATTTACAGTATTATATTGTACATAAGTGGTTATAATTGTAATTAAAACTTTAACAAATATTGTCGGGCTATCGGCAAGCAAATAATAGATTAATTGTTAAGATTGTTGTGAAGTCAAGTATTTCACATTAACAGTAGGTAATAAAATATATAACTATCCTATAACGAAATACTCAAAAGTCTTTACGTGTTTATATATTCTATCGTAACGACTAAACTACTATACTGATTTCAATGAATGAGGCGACAATAGATTCGTAATAACGGCCCGGGTAACATAGGCTATAGTAACTTTATCAAAAGTTATTTACTTGGTCGATTTATAGTTTTGTTCCTCTCTTGTATATTACGTATAAATTCATATTATAATTCTTTAAAAAAGACCCGACTGCGTCAATATCTGCCTCTATATTAAATTCATTGAAAAACTGAAAAGATAGAAAGAAGATAGAAAAATTTTTTTTTGATGTACCCAGTGTCACTCTCACGACTAAGACGAATCTATTGACACCACTCACACAAAAATACGACAAGCCGATTAGGCTCTAGGGCGCGCCAAAGAAATATACACACATACATATATATACTCGAAAAACATAACCCTCCTTCTTTCGCAGTCGGGTAAAAATAGCGACTCGGCCAGGCTTCGCACGCTACAATAATGAGAATTCCTCTTGAATCACTCCGTCTATTGCTAAAAACCGCATTAAATCCGACGAGTTGTTTAAAAGATCTAAGCATACAGACAGCTTAAGCGACTTCGTTTTATACAATGTAAAGGTACGGTTTGTTAAAAGTCACAAGAAATTATTGTTTCGTAACCATTAAATTCATATTTATAATTTAATAGTATCGTATGCCATTCCTAAACAAACTACTGCCAATGCACCAAACATCGAATGGGCTAGCCGACGTTTAAGTTTTCCGCTTCCGGAGTTTAAGCTTGACCAATGGCAGAGCGTGAATACTGCGCTCATACGTCTAGTCCAATCGCGAGCCTTCATTAGCCGCGATCTCCGCGCCATCTGCATCGGCGCGAGGAAGAAGAAGAAGAGAAGAAATCGCCGGCGCACGGTGACCGTGCTATCGTTAACAATTAATTACAAGAAGGAACATACTCGATATTTTGTGTGTGTGTGATTGAGTTATCCTAGCCTAGGCCTAGGAAATAAACTATTTTAAAGTGAACCACGCGACTCGAACAGGACACGTCGTGGACACCTGCTTTTGCAGTACCCCAGGTCAAGAAGAGGCGGACGCTGCCCTAAGGTAAGCTTTCATCTTTTGGTGGCGGATTCTTGAGCGTTGCAGCCCATCTCGATAAACCCATTACCGTCGGCTGCTCCCAAAGTGGCAGGAGACGCCTTTCTGTCACATTTTATGGTGCCGAAACCAGGGAATTAAGACACAAAACTCATTGAAATCGGTCTAATTCCCCCTCACAAGTTATTTCTACACGATTTCGATAACTATTTAGCAGTCTAAACTAATAAATTTGTAATTTTCAACAATAATGATTCAACTATTCTAATGTAGGTAGATAATTTTCCATAAGTTTCAACAAAACCGCCATTAAAACTAAAAGTGACCTTTTTGTTTTAAAAGTAAAACTTTATTCGGGTCTCGAATGCAGACGAATATTTGAATAATAGGTATTACATTGGTTATTTGAATTCATTAGTAACCCCCGTGTAGAAATACATTTATTTCGTAAATATAACGAAAAACGCATTTTGTATAACCCGACTAAAATACGTTGGTTAAACAGATCGCATACAATTCGAATCATATGCGTACTTAACACGTTAGTGCAGATGCACTATACAATTTAGTCGCGTATCATTAGTTCGAACTCGGAATAATTTTATACCTTGAATATTGTATTAATTCATATTCCGTCCGGGCTAGTGTTTTTATGTTTTTTCGGATAAATATTTCGACTTTTCACACACAAAATTAAATACTTAAAAAAACAAGCTGTTATCGTATTGTGCTTAGGTAAAATTCACTCGATAATATCGACTTTCTGTCATTTACCTAAGAATCATATTCGCTTGCGCTTCGCATCGGCTACTAGTTAGCAATTTTCTCCGAAGTGCAAATTCCCCCGCTTTGTTTATGTTCCTTCATTTATAGGTAGATTTGTTATTTTATACGAACCAACCTATCAATAAAATTAATTATTTTTATTGAATAGGTAACCTTACACACGTTAACGAAAATATCAATCTCCGTTGGTACACCATATCGATATATTGTGTTATTCTCGCTATCGTTATAAACCGGTCACAGTGCAGTGATATAGCAGAAGGTTTAGTCGTGGTAATATTGTTATTGTAACTGTTTGTTTACGTTTAGCATTGTGATTCATATTACTGCGCGATACAATTAGCTTGTAGGTATAGTCCCTATTCGGTCTGCGTTATTGATTACCATTGGATTTCTTGTGCTATACAACCATCGTTATATATCCCTTGTATAGTGCCCCGTCGCTTCCAATCCCGTAATCATAACGTGGCTTCTCCTATTATACCTACCTATCGTTTTCTCAGAACTGTGTAGCATTTATACGTTGCTCGGTTCATAATCGAGCTGCCTACACTGTTTCGTTGTTGTTTCGCTTTCGTTCTCATTAATCTCTTGTGTTAATCAGATTGTAGGTATAGTACCTATTCGTTCTGCGTTAGTTATTACCATTGGATTTCTTGTGCTATACAACCATCGTTATATATCCCTTGTATAGTGCCCCGTTGCTTCCAATCTAGTAATCATAACGTGGGTTCTCGTGCTGTAACTTACCTATCGTTTTCTCCGTGTACTGTGTAGCATTTATTCGGTGCTCGGTTACCTACCGAGCTGCCTACACTGTTTCATTGTAGTTTCGCTTTCGTTCTCATTCGTTGTTTACCTACTCGTGTGACAGGTAAATTAAGTAAGATATATTTTATTTTCTTTCGATCGTTAGTTTTTAATTAAGTAAATCAAATAAAATGTCTTACACTACTAGACGAAAGTCGAAAATGGATTTTTCAACTAAGAGATGTAAATCTTCTACCGTGGTTGATGATGAACCTACACTTTCCGTTCGAGACTTACCTGTGCTGCGGCGTAGGCGTACGCTCGCATTAAATCGTTTAAGAAAGACACATGAAATTGCTGAGTTAGCTCAGCACGAACCTTCACATTTAAATGCGTTTCTTGCTCATTATTCCGTCGTGCAGAGACTGAGTGTGAGCTTTGAAGAGGCACACTCAGATATTCTATGCCTTGTGGACAGCGAGGCAGAGGAACAGGAAGACGATATTCGAGTGGATTTCGATCAGTTATACTTCGACATCATGACCGTTCACAGGCAGTTAGTTTCCCCCGATACAAGAGATCCGAAATCAAATCTAATCGCCATCGATCACTCTTGTATTTCTAACGTAAAGCTGCCTAAAATAAACATTCCCACATTTAGTGGAAATATAAAAGAATGGCCGAGATTCTATAGTCTTTATAATTCGTTAATTCATAACAACAAATCGCTCTCGGACGCTGAACGCATGCACTATCTTTTTTCAAGTCTCTCTGGGGATGCGCTCTCTCTTATTCGCACGTATCCTCCAGAAGGCACATTGTATCTTGAAGCATACCAAACATTGACTCAAAGATACCAAGATAAACGTGAGTTGGCATTTACCTGCTGGAAGGAGATACTCAACATAAACTTGAAATCTACGTCGCCTGAAGAACTTCGTCGTGCTCTTGACTATACAACAGAGAATTTAAATATTTTAAGAGGCCTTGGATTACCTACCAACGAATGGAGTTTCGTTCTTTCGTACCATTTCTTATCCAAATTAGATTCGCAAACGCGATGTGCATATGAACGAAAACACATCGGTACAGAGCTACCAGACTTCAAGGAGTTGTTGGCGTTCTTGTACACTAAGTGTGAGGCGCTCGTTCGAGACGCACACTTCTCACATCAGGATCGCTCAGAAGCCTCGAGTAATCGTTGTCAAGAGAAGCCTCGTGTTCAGGCAAAGTCAAATCGTTATTCGTCAAAATCCAAGCCCACAGTGTTTCTTTCCAGTACCGAGGAGAAGTCAAAGTCTACTCCTCAGACGCTTCAATCTGCAATCCCGAAATCTACATCAGCGTCTTGCACATCTGCGAACCCAATCGTTAAGTGTTCATTCTGTTCAGAAAATCACTCTGTTACCCATTGTAAGCGGTTTGGACAGACTCCCGTCGCTGAACGCATTGAGCACGCGAAAACCAACCGTTTGTGTTTCAATTGTCTTAGACCTTCTCATCGTGTCATCGAATGCAGGTCTTTGTTTAGGTGTCAAAGATGTCGTCAGCGTCATCACACTCTTCTTCATCTAGAACAACCTGACAACGAAACCTTGTCATCAACACAACCTGCTTCTAGCGCTTCAACTAACAACCAAATTCAAGTACTTACAAGTATTCGTGATCCACCCGTGGTGCTTCTTTCTACAGCCAAAGTTCAAGTTCGTGACTCGTCAGGCAACTTTCAGTCGTTTCGCGCCCTTATAGACTCGGGAAGCCAAGCCCATTTCATCACTGAACGTGCCGTGGAACGACTTGGTGCGGTTCGTAATGTAACTAAACGCCATGTCATTGGCATAGCCCAGACCTCTGCTGCTATTTTAGGAACAGTCCAGATTGAAATTGGTGTAAATGGTCAGTCTCTCTTTAAAATCAACGCGCTCACGTTGCCTAGCATATGTAGCAAAATGCCATCTACTCGTATTGATAATTCCTCATGGCATCATTTGCAAGGTCTTACACTGGCTGATCCGAATTGTCACAAGCCAGCGTCCATTGATATTCTTCTCGGCGCTGAGATCTTCGCCTCATTATTACGTCCTGGTAGTGTAGGTGGAGGATCGCAGCAACCAGCGGCTTTCAATTCTGTATTTGGTTGGATCTTACTCGGAGGTGCTGGTAGTAGGGATGAGGTACAGTCATTTTTCGTAAATGAAGACGACTGTCTTCATGAAGAAGCTAAACGTTTATGTGAGCCTGAATCGTTCGAGACAACTCCATGCTCGAATCCCAAAGAAGAACGCTGTGAAGACTTATTTGCAACGCAACACACTTGCGAATCCATAGATAGATACGTTGTTACTTTACCGTTTAAGGAAGAAAACCAAGATCGGTCTTCTTCTGGGTCTCGCGACACCGCCTTGCGTTGCTTTCATTCTAAAGAACAACAAATTGTTAGGGATCCGGATCTGTGTAAACAGTATAAGGAATTTATAAAGGATTATTCAGACCGCAGTCATATGACTGCTGCGGTCCTTCTCGCTAATCCTCTGATATTCGTTAAGGAATTGTACTTACCAGTTTTTCCTTGCATAGGTATCTTCGCTTGGTCTGACTCCACCGTCGAACTTGCGTGGATTCGCTCTCACCCTTCACGTTGGAATGCTTTCGTCGCGAACCACGTAGGTCATATTCTTGATGTCATTCCAGGTGTTCTTGGGAATCACGTGGCTTCCGAAAATAATCCGGTGGACGTAGTTTCACGTTGCCAGCTTCCGTCAGTTCTTGCCAACAATCGTTTATGGTGGGCGGGCCCCTCTGGGCTTTCTCAACCTGTTATCTCTTGGCTTGGGTCTGTCGAAACGCTGGATCAAACCATACTTGAAATAGAAGAAAAGAGTCCGCATTCATTACTTACCCATGATGATTTTCCAGTCACATTCATAGATACCTTACTCGACCGTTATTCGTCAATTCGCAAAATCCAACGCCTTTTGTGCGTATGGATAAAATTCATTGATTTCCTTCGAATCAAACGTACACGTAGCTCTAATCCTGTATCAAATCGTACAGAGCTTCATAACGCGCTTATGATTGTAGTGAAACACATTCAGTATCGTTGCTTCGCGACCGAGATTCAACAGCTGCAGGCTGGAACTCTCGTGTCGAGGCAGATACGTACGCTAAACCCATTCCTGAATGCGCAAGGAGTGCTCAGGGTGGGTGGTAGGCGGTCGGGATCCGAGTTAAAGATTGAATGGAAACATCCCGCTCGTCTCCCTCGCGAGTCCAAATTTGCCTACGTGATGATCGAATCGTTTCATCGTGAAAACTGCCATGATGGCGTTAAAACCGTGCTTAATTCGTGGTCCCTCTGTTCATTGAGTTCTGATTTAAACGAACTTACCCCGGGTCAGTTCTTAACCCTGGAATCGTTGACGTCCGTTTCTGATGAGGACTTAACATCCATCAATATCAATCGTCTCGGTCGTTGGCAGCATAGACAGCGTTTTCGACAAAATATGTGGAATCGTTGGAGGCGGGAGTACCTCCAAACCCTTACTCGGAGGGCAAAGTGGACAAAACAATCAAAACCTTTAAACGTAGAATCGGTTGTCATTCTTAAAACTGATAACGCTGTTCCGGTACACTGGCCTCGTGTTGAGAGGTTTCACCCTGGCCCGGACGGAGTGGCGCGCGTTGCAACCGTTCGCACAGTCGATGGTTCTCAGCTAACGAGGCCGTTAGCCAAGCTGTGCACTTTACCAAACATCATCAATTAAATGCGTTATTCGTTAGTTTAGTAAGTTAGTTTTATAGTAACTTTAGTAGCTCCTCTAGCTTACTATTCGTATGCATTCAAGATTATCGATACTGATTCACAGTTTCTTTACCGTTATTCGTTAGTCTAGTAAGTTAGTTTTATCGTAACTTTAGTATCTACTCTCCTCTAGCTTTACTATTCGTATGCAATCAGGTTCTCGATACTGATTCGCAGTTTCTTTAAATTTTCTCAAGTTAGAAAATACACAAGTGTATTTTGGTGGGCGGTATGTTTCGTAACCATTAAATTCATATTTATAATTTAATAGTATCGTATGCCATTCCTAAACAAACTACTGCCAATGCACCAAACATCGAATGGGCTAGCCGACGTTTAAGTTTTCCGCTTCCGGAGTTTAAGCTTGACCAATGGCAGAGCGTGAATACTGCGCTCATACGTCTAGTCCAATCGCGAGCCTTCATTAGCCGCGATCTCCGCGCCATCTGCATCGGCGCGAGGAAGAAGAAGAAGAGAAGAAATCGCCGGCGCACGGTGACCGTGCTATCGTTAACAATTAATTACAAGAAGGAACATACTTGATATTTTGTGTGTGTGTGTGATTGAGTTATCCTAGCCTAGGCTAGGAAAAAAACTATTTTAAAGTGAACCACGCGACTCGAACAGGACGCGTCGTGGACACCTGCTTTTGCAGTACCCCAGGTCAAGAAGAGGCGGACGCTGCCCTAAGGTAAGCTTTCATCTTTTGGTGGCGGATTCTTGAGCGTTGCAGCCCATCTCGATAAACCCATTACCGTCGGCTGCTCCCAAAGTGGCAGGAGACGCCTTTCTGTCACATTTTATGGTGCCGAAACCAGGGAATTAAGACACAAAACTCATTCAAATCGGTCTAATTTCCCCTCACAAGTTATTTCTACACGATTTCGATAACTATTTAGCAGTCTAAACTAATAAATTTGTAATTTTCAACAATAATAATTCAACTATTCTAATGTAGGTAGATAATTTTCCTTAAGTTTCAAGAAAACCGCCATTAACTAAAAGTGACCTTTTGGTTTTAAAAGTAAAACTTTATTCGGATCTCGAATGCAGACGAATATTTGAATAATCGGTATTACAGTGGTTATTTGAATTCATTAGTAACCCCCGTGTAGAAATACATTTATTTCGTAAACATAACGAAAAACGCATTTTGTATAACCCGACTAAAATACGTTGGTTAAACATATCGCATACAATTCGAATCATATCCGTACTTAGCACGTTAGTGCAGATGCACTATACAATTTAGTCGCGTATCATTAGTTCGAACTCGGAATCATTTTATACCTTGAATATTGTATTAATTCATATTCCGTCCGGGCTAGTGTTTTTACGTTTTTTCGGATAAGTATTTCGACTTCTCCCACACAAAATTAAAAACTTAAACAAAACAAGCGGTTATCGTATTGTGCTTAGGTAAAATTCACTCGATAATATCGACTTTCTGTCATTTACCTAAGAATCATATTCGCTTGCGCTTCGCATCGGCTACTAATTAGCAATTTTCTCCGAAGTGCAATTCCCCCCGCTTTGTTTATGTTCCTTCATATATAGGTACATTTGTTATTTATACGAACCAACCTATCAATAAAATTAATTATTTTATTGAATAGGTAACCTTACACACGTTAACGCGAATATCAATCTCCGTTGGTACACCATATCGATATATTGTGTTATTCTCGCTATCGTTATAAACCGGTCACAGTGCAGTGATATTGCAGAAGGTTTAGTCGTGGTACTATTGTTATTGTAACTGTTTGTTTACGTTTAACATTGTGATTCATATTACTGCGCGATACAATTAGCTTGTAGGTATAGTCCCTATTCGGTCTGCGTTATTGATTACCATTGGATTTCTTGTGCTATACAACCATCGTTATATATCCCTTGTATAGTACCCCGTCGCTTCCAATCCCGTAATCATAACGTGGGTTCTCCCATTATTGTAGCATTTATACGTTGCTCGGTTCATAATCGAGCTGCCTACACTGTTTCGTTGTTGTTTCGCTTTCGTTCTCATTAATCTCTTGTGTTAATCAGATTGTAGGTATAGTACCTATTCGTTCTGCGTTAGTTATTACCATTGGATTTCTTGTGCTATACAACCATCGTTATATATCCCTTGTATAGTGCCCCGTTGCTTCCAATCTAGTAATCATAACGTGGGTTCTCGTGCTATAACTTACCTATCGTTTTCTCCGTGTACTGTGTAGCATTTATTCGGTGCTCGGTTACCTACCGAGCTGCCTACACTGTTTCATTGTAGTTTCGCTTTCGTTCTCATTCGTTGTTTACCTACTCGTGTGACAGGTAAATTAAGTAAGTTATATTTTATTTTCTTTCGATCGTTAGTTTTTAATTAAGTAAATCAAATAAAATGTCTTACACTACTAGACGAAAGGCGAAAATGGATTTTTCAACTAAGAGACGTAAATCTTCTACCGTGGTTGATGATGAACCTACACTTTCCGTTCGAGACTTACCTGTGCTGCGGCGTAGGCGTACGCTCGCATTAAATCGTTTAAGAAAAACACATGAAATTGCTGAGTTAGCTCAGCACGAACCTTCACATTTAAATGCGTTTCTTGCTCATTATTCCGTCGTGCAGAGACTGAGTGTGAGCTTTGAAGAGGCACACTCAGATATTCTATGCCTTGTGGACAGCGAGGCAGAGGAACAGGAAGACGATATTCGAGTGGATTTCGATCAGTTATACTTCGACATCATGACCGTTCACAGGCAGTTAGTTTCCCCCGATACAAGAGATCCGAAATCAAATCTAATCGCCATCGATCACTCTTGTATTTCTAACGTAAAGCTGCCTAAAATAAACATTCCCACATTTAGTGGAAATATAAAAGAATGGCCGAGATTCTATAGTCTTTATAATTCGTTAATTCATAACAACAAATCGCTCTCGGACGCTGAACGCATGCACTATCTTTTTTCAAGTCTCTCTGGGGATGCGCTCTCTCTTATTCGCACGTATCCTCCAGAAGGCACATTGTATCTTGAAGCATACCAAACATTGACTCAAAGATACCAAGATAAACGTGAGTTGGCATTTACCTGCTGGAAGGAGATACTCAACATAAACTTGAAATCTACGTCGCCTGAAGAACTTCGTCGTGCTCTTGACTATACAACAGAGAATTTAAATATTTTAAGAGGCCTTGGATTACCTACCAACGAATGGAGTTTCGTTCTTTCGTACCATTTCTTATCCAAATTAGATTCGCAAACGCGATGTGCATATGAACGAAAACACATCGGTACAGAGCTACCAGACTTCAAGGAGTTGTTGGCGTTCTTGTACACTAAGTGTGAGGCGCTCGTTCGAGACGCACACTTCTCACATCAGGATCGCTCAGAAGCCTCGAGTAATCGTTGTCAAGAGAAGCCTCGTGTTCAGGCAAAGTCAAATCGTTATTCGTCAAAATCCAAGCCCACAGTGTTTCTTTCCAGTACCGAGGAGAAGTCAAAGTCTACTCCTCAGACGCTTCAATCTGCAATCCCGAAATCTACATCAGCGTCTTGCACATCTGCGAACCCAATCGTTAAGTGTTCATTCTGTTCAGAAAATCACTCTGTTACCCATTGTAAGCGGTTTGGACAGACTCCCGTCGCTGAACGCATTGAGCACGCGAAAACCAACCGTTTGTGTTTCAATTGTCTTAGACCTTCTCATCGTGTCATCGAATGCAGGTCTTTGTTTAGGTGTCAAAGATGTCGTCAGCGTCATCACACTCTTCTTCATCTAGAACAACCTGACAACGAAACCTTGTCATCAACACAACCTGCTTCTAGCGCTTCAACTAACAACCAAATTCAAGTACTTACAAGTATTCGTGATCCACCCGTGGTGCTTCTTTCTACAGCCAAAGTTCAAGTTCGTGACTCGTCAGGCAACTTTCAGTCGTTTCGCGCCCTTATAGACTCGGGAAGCCAAGCCCATTTCATCACTGAACGTGCCGTGGAACGACTTGGTGCGGTTCGTAATGTAACTAAACGCCATGTCATTGGCATAGCCCAGACCTCTGCTGCTATTTTAGGAACAGTCCAGATTGAAATTGGTGTAAATGGTCAGTCTCTCTTTAAAATCAACGCGCTCACGTTGCCTAGCATATGTAGCAAAATGCCATCTACTCGTATTGATAATTCCTCATGGCATCATTTGCAAGGTCTTACACTGGCTGATCCGAATTGTCACAAGCCAGCGTCCATTGATATTCTTCTCGGCGCTGAGATCTTCGCCTCATTATTACGTCCTGGTAGTGTAGGTGGAGGATCGCAGCAACCAGCGGCTTTCAATTCTGTATTTGGTTGGATCTTACTCGGAGGTGCTGGTAGTAGGGATGAGGTACAGTCATTTTTCGTAAATGAAGACGACTGTCTTCATGAAGAAGCTAAACGTTTATGTGAGCCTGAATCGTTCGAGACAACTCCATGCTCGAATCCCAAAGAAGAACGCTGTGAAGACTTATTTGCAACGCAACACACTTGCGAATCCATAGATAGATACGTTGTTACTTTACCGTTTAAGGAAGAAAACCAAGATCGGTCTTCTTCTGGGTCTCGCGACACCGCCTTGCGTTGCTTTCATTCTAAAGAACAACAAATTGTTAAGGATCCGGATCTGTGTAAACAGTATAAGGAATTTATAAAGGATTATTCAGACCGCAGTCATATGACTGCTGCGGTCCTTCTCGCTAATCCTCTGATATTCGTTAAGGAATTGTACTTACCAGTTTTTCCTTGCATAGGTATCTTCGCTTGGTCTGACTCCACCGTCGAACTTGCGTGGATTCGCTCTCACCCTTCACGTTGGAATGCTTTCGTCGCGAACCACGTAGGTCATATTCTTGATGTCATTCCAGGTGTTCTTGGGAATCACGTGGCTTCCGAAAATAATCCGGTGGACGTAGTTTCACGTTGCCAGCTTCCGTCAGTTCTTGCCAACAATCGTTTATGGTGGGCGGGCCCCTCTGGGCTTTCTCAACCTGTTATCTCTTGGCTTGGGTCTGTCGAAACGCTGGATCAAACCATACTTGAAATAGAAGAAAAGAGTCCGCATTCATTACTTACCCATGATGATTTTCCAGTCACATTCATAGATACCTTACTCGACCTTTATTCGTCAATTCGCAAAATCCAACGCCTTTTGTGCGTATGGATAAAATTCATTGATTTCCTTCGAATCAAACGTACACGTAGCTCTAATCCTGTATCAAATCGTACAGAGCTTCATAACGCGCTTATGATTGTAGTGAAACACATTCAGTATCGTTGCTTCGCGACCGAGATTCAACAGCTGCAGGCTGGAACTCTCGTGTCGAGGCAGATACGTACGCTAAACCCATTCCTGAATGCGCAAGGAGTGCTCAGGGTGGGTGGTAGGCGGTCGGGATCCGAGTTAAAGATTGAATGGAAACATCCCGCTCGTCTCCCTCGCGAGTCCAAATTTGCCTACGTGATGATCGAATCGTTTCATCGTGAAAACTGCCATGATGGCGTTAAAACCGTGCTTAATTCGTGGTCCCTCTGTTCATTGAGTTCTGATTTAAACGAACTTACCCCGGGTCAGTTCTTAACCCTGGAATCGTTGACGTCCGTTTCTGATGAGGACTTAACATCCATCAATATCAATCGTCTCGGTCGTTGGCAGCATAGACAGCGTTTTCGACAAAATATGTGGAATCGTTGGAGGCGGGAGTACCTCCAAACCCTTACTCGGAGGGCAAAGTGGACAAAACAATCAAAACCTTTAAACGTAGAATCGGTTGTCATTCTTAAAACTGATAACGCTGTTCCGGTACACTGGCCTCGTGTTGAGAGGTTTCACCCTGGCCCGGACGGAGTGGCGCGCGTTGCAACCGTTCGCACAGTCGATGGTTCTCAGCTAACGAGGCCGTTAGCCAAGCTGTGCACTTTACCAAACATCATCAATTAAATGCGTTATTCGTTAGTTTAGTAAGTTAGTTTTATAGTAACTTTAGTAGCTCCTCTAGCTTACTATTCGTATGCATTCAAGATTATCGATACTGATTCACAGTTTCTTTACCGTTATTCGTTAGTCTAGTAAGTTAGTTTTATCGTAACTTTAGTATCTACTCTCCTCTAGCTTTACTATTCGTATGCAATCAGGTTCTCGATACTGATTCGCAGTTTCTTTAAATTTTCTCAAGTTAGAAAATACACAAGTGTATTTTGGTGGGCGGTATGTTTCGTAACCATTAAATTCATATTTATAATTTAATAGTATCGTATGCCATTCCTAAACAAACTACTGCCAATGCACCAAACATCGAATGGGCTAGCCGACGTTTAAGTTTTCCGCTTCCGGAGTTTAAGCTTGACCAATGGCAGAGCGTGAATACTGCGCTCATACGTCTAGTCCAATCGCGAGCCTTCATTAGCCGCGATCTCCGCGCCATCTGCATCGGCGCGAGGAAGAAGAAGAAGAGAAGAAATCGCCGGCGCACGGTGACCGTGCTATCGTTAACAATTAATTACAAGAAGGAACATACTTGATATTTTGTGTGTGTGTGTGATTGAGTTATCCTAGCCTAGGCTAGGAAAAAAACTATTTTAAAGTGAACCACGCGACTCGAACAGGACGCGTCGTGGACACCTGCTTTTGCAGTACCCCAGGTCAAGAAGAGGCGGACGCTGCCCTAAGGTAAGCTTTCATCTTTTGGTGGCGGATTCTTGAGCGTTGCAGCCCATCTCGATAAACCCATTACCGTCGGCTGCTCCCAAAGTGGCAGGAGACGCCTTTCTGTCACATTTTATGTTTGTTTACTATGTTTCGTAACCATTAAATTCATATTTATAATTTAATAGTATCGTATGCCATTCCTAAACAAACTACTGCCAATGCACCAAACATCGAATGGGCTAGCCGACGTGTATATTTGCATAAATGCTTTCATCGCTAAGTGATAAAATTTAAGTGAGCACGCATACTCAAAGGGTGGCTCTTTCCTTTTCGTATATTGTACGTTGCTTTAGAGTAATTAATTAAACTGTGACATTAAGTTATTAATCCAATAAATTTATTTGAAAGGATAAAAGTCATCCCAATTGGGGGCATAAAACCACTTAGTTATATTTGAAACTAGCTACGCTATGTAGTGTTATCTACTGATTTGATTTTTAAAATAGACCCGCCATTTTGTACAGACTGCATTCTACGCTGATTAAATTACATATATTTAGTGGAAAATTTAGATTTTTACCTAATGGTAATTGGATGTACGTAAAATGTAGTAGTACAAATTATAAGTAGTTATACGAATGCAGACAATACTAATTCGTTGTACTCTTTTTAACCTCTTTGTTACCCCGTTTGTACAATGCAATGTTAATAAATCAGGTCAGTATATCTAAACAAATTGAGCCCCTCCTTACCGATAAACTCGTTAAGCCGTCAACCCACTTTTGGGTAGTTGGAGCCTCCTAATACAATTTTAACAAAAAAAACTGACTTCAAGAACTGGACCAAATTGCAATGGGACCACACGGGAAGCACCAGCTTTAAAAAAAAAGAATCATCAAAATAGGTTCATCCAGACGAAAGTTATGAGGTGACAAATATAAAAAATACAAAAAAAAACATCGAATTGATAACCTCCTCCTTTTTTTAAGTCGGTTAAAAAGTTCAAGAACAATCTTTCTACAGAATTTCGATTTCGCCTATATTAAACTCGTCGGGCCAGCGTGGTTTAATTAGTCAGATCATTATTTCTAAGGACAGGTTTAAGTCTAGCAGTGGACTATGAAAGGTAGTTGGTGAAATATATAGTACATACATATATATTTATACACATACAAGTATATACCTCTGATTCTATGAGGAAGGATTCAAAGGGACGTTATTGGGAAATCAGTGCCCTGAAATTAGGGACTGCAATCTGGAAAACCGGATCCGGTAATCCGGCGGATCCGGCTTTAATATACGTCTACCGGATCCGGTACTGTAACACCGGATCCGGTGACCGGATCCGGTAAATTTTTATTTAGGCAAAATAATCGCGCTGTCTCGAATGTAGGTACTTTAAGCGTATACTGTTTACACTATATGTGCGAGTCGTGCGTCTCGTGCCTGCAGGTTACATTTGCAAGCTATATTAAGTCGATTGGGATGACACAATTAACACAAACTGTTTCTTATGATCGTTGTTTCAAGCCGATAGTAATTATATTTGTTTACAAGCTTTAACAAACTCTTTAGAGTTCGAACATAAACCTGTCAGAAATTTAACTAGACATCTAAACAGCTTAGATTATTAATATGTCTAGATGGACTGTCAAAGCTGTAAAAACACACGAAATAAAAATAGGTAAAAAAACTTTTTAAGTTAAACGGTTTTATGTTAAACATAAATTGCAATGTTTAAGATAAATGTACTAAAAACCAAAAAATAATAAAATAGATACAGTCGTGGGAATTATAAACATATGCATAGACTAGACTAAAATAAAACCGTGGGGCACTCAGTCAATTGTCTACAAATTATCGACTTAATGTGCGATAGAAGAATCGTTTAATTCGTCGTTAAAATAGGCAGTTGGCCCGCAGACGGTGAGGAAATTACTTACTATTTTCTTGCTCATGGAAATTCCAATAGTTATACACTCTATGTAAATAAAAGAGATGTTTCAACTAGTTTATCGTTGGACATTCACACTGCTGGCTGGCGAGGAATCGTTTCACTGCTCGTAGTTTGTCTTTAATCGACAAAACATATGATAAAAGTACTACTCGCTCACCACTATGAAACCCTAAAACTCGCTTATAATCGAGCTTGCTAGCTTGTTTCCACATTCTAGCCCTACTTATCACACGTCCATCGTTGTCGGTTGAACAACTGCCTAATTATAGTGTAACATTACAAAACAAACATTTTAATCAACGATTGTAGACAATTGACGTGCCCCACGGTTTTATTTTAGTCTAGTCTATGCATATGTTTATAATTCCCACGACTGTATCTATTTTATTATTTTTTGGTTTTTAGTACATTTATCTTAAACATTGCAATTTATGTTTAACATAAAACCGTTTAACTTAAAAAGTTTTTTTACCTATTTTTATTTTCTAGTTTTTAGTTTTTATTTCGCATTCTGTTTAATTCATTTAGTGCTTCATTATTCCAAGGTTTCTTGCCCGTTAGTTTATTGCAGTCCAACTCCTCTATACGTAGTCCCTGCAAAGATCTTACTCTACTAAGAGCCACGTAGGCTTGACCTTCTTCAAACAGTTTCGCACCTAAGTATACGACTGCGTCATCCACAGTGCTGCCCTGCATTTTATGTATTGTAGAAGCCCATGATAGTATTAAAGGCAACATTCTTCTTTCAGCCGTCCCTGGCCTCATATTGCTCAGGTGTTTTTGACGCCAATTGTTCCCGTCGTTTCTGTAATCGACTATTTCTATCACCTTCACTTTCTTTAGCTCGTTTTGCTTTATACTTTTCTTTCGCTTTTTGAAGCCTTTGTTTACGTTGTGTTGCAGTTTCTGTTTTATTTGTGTTTGTATTTTTTATATTTTTTTTTACCATTTTGTTCCCACGAGTAATGGACATTTAAACGGTCGACCCCCCCAGAGGTCCAATAAAGGGGCAAGGCTATGTACAACAAGATGCGCCTGAGTCTTGAGGGGAAAACGCTAACGACATATCATTTTTATCCACCCTAATGCCATACAGTTCTCGGCGCGTTTTAACCTTTCACCTTAACTTGGGTGGTGTAGCGCTAACGACGTATCATTTTTAGCCACCCTAACGCCACACAGTCCTCAACACGATACAAAATCTTGACTTGGGTGGTGGATTCAGGCTGGATTAATCAGATACCTAAATTACAGATTCAATTTCTAAATTTAAATCTTAATATTATACGCTATTTGGTGGCTGCGCCCATCTTAAACATTGAGGTTGTAAAGTGCACTGTATTCTTCTTGTCAAGCCCTTTTATTTGATACCCATATTGGTGGGATTGATAAAAAAAATTTATCAGCCATTTGCTAGCGGCGGCCATCTTAGATTTCAATTTTGCATAGTAAATTGTATTCTACTTGTTGAGACCTTTCATTTGATACCCATGTTGATGGGATTGATAAAACCTAAGTTATCCGCCATTTTGTAGAGGCCGCCATCTTGGATTTTAATTTTATATAGTACATTTGTATAGTACATCTTTAAAAAAAAAAAAATGTATTATACTGGTTGAGCACTTTCATTTGATACCCATATTGATGGGATCGATAAAACCTACGTTATCCGCCATTTTGTAGCGGCCGCCATCTTGTATTTCAATTTTTTATAGTATATTGTATTCTGCTTGATGAGCCCTTTCATTTGATACCCATATTGATGGGATCGATAAAACCTACGTTATCCGCCATTTTGTAGCGGCCGCCATCTTGTATTTCAATTTTTTATAGTATATTGTATTCTGCTTGTTGAGCCCTTTCATTTGATACCCATATTGATGGGATTAATAAAACATAAATTATCCGCCATTTTGTAGCGGCGGCCATCTTGAATTTATAATGATAATGAATAAACATAATTGTATTGTCACCAAAATCCAAAGTGTATACAAAATTTCAGATTAATCGGTTGACAGGAAGAGGGTGAAATTTGAATTACTAAATTTGACCCAAGAATAATAAATAAAACAAACGGGGTGAGCTAAATAAAACCGTTTAAAAATAGGCTCTAACTGTTGACGCCTAAATGTTTTTTCCGCGTTTAGTACCAAATGCACTGTCAGTGGATACACACATGTTGCTGTCATTTTTGTGTTGATAAAAATGGCGAATTGTGCGATACAAGTGTGTAGAAATTACAGAGTACGATCTAAATTAACAAAGAAAGTTACCTATTATCGTTAAGTACCATTGATATGTATCTATTACAGCAAACAAAGCCATTAAATAATTTCTAAAATAAATAATTATTGTAGTCGCCATTTTGGGTGTTGCTAGTTTTTGAAGTCAAAACTCCTTCATAAAATGTGGTAGGCGGAGTTGTGTTGTATAAAATACTTCATGGTAGATAATAGATACGCTAAGAATTTCAAATCATTTTTGTAATTCAATATGGCCGCCGCATCAATTTTGTAAAATGACACTATGGGTATCGTGTAAGAGGTTTTTAGGTATACCGAGTCTAGATTTCATATCATTTTTTGAATCCAATAATTATGGCCGCAGCACCATTTTTGTAAAATGTCACTACGGGCATGGGTATCGTGTAAGGGATTTTTAGGTATACTGAGTATTAATTAATTGTCATTTTTTTATCCAATATGGCCGCCGCACCATTTTTGTAAAATGTCACTATGGGATGGGTATCGTGTAAGGTGTTTTTAGGTATGCTGAGTATTCATTTCATGTCATTATTTGAATCAAATATGGCCGCCGCACCGTTTTTGTAAAATGTCACTATGGGCATCGTTTTTTTAGGGGTTTTTAGGTATACTTACTAGATATGAGCTCCTCTCTGTTTTAAAAAAATAACTCCCGCATTACGAATATACATCACAAAAAACACCCAGACTCTGAACTACAATTTGTGGATCACACAAAGTGTTGTCCTATTTAGGATTTGAACCCACAACACCTGGCTTAATAGAAAGCGGCGTGGCGACAACTTAAACCACTAGACCAACCGTGCAGTCATGCATTTTTCAAGTGCAGTTTTTATGATTTCAAAACAAGTATATCTTCGAATGTTCTTATCAACAGATAAGAATTGAGAAAATTTAACTTAAAAACTACTCGTCAGATCTCATTCAGATAAAAAAAATAGATTGTAAACCTAATAAAACAGATTGAAAGCCCAAGGTCTAATCCCCATGATATTAATACTGAGCTATCTTGAAGATGTCCTAAATCTAACACAAAAAATTAAATTAAACCGGTCCATTAAAAAAGTAATGTAAACATTTTTTTCTTACCTTTCTTCTTTTTTAATGTTGGTCAAAAAGACAATTAGATGGGCTAATTATATATCTTACATATTTTAAAAGGTTAAAAAATCGTTAAGTACTGCTTTTACAATACCAGACCAAAATTAATATCTAGTACGACATATTTTTAATCATCACCAACAGCCTTTAACAGTCCACTGCTAATAATAATAAATAATAAAAAAACACGAGACATATTATTAGGTTGTATCACATTTTGTTTTCCTAGCATAGTTTTCTAGATAGAAAAGTTATTCAACACTATTAAAATTGTTTCCCCATTTTCACAAAAAAAACTCAACAACTGGTATCATTTACGCACTCACACTAGGAAATTTAGAATGACATGAGGCGAGTGTAAGACGTAGCTGTCACGCACACAAATATCGAAAAGTTGTGTCATTTAATTTTGTTCTTTTGTATCGCGATGCTCTATCTAGACATATTAATAATCAAAGCTAAACAGTATATTTTCCATAACTTTCCAAAACTTTTCCAAAACTTGAGTTCAAAAGCCATCAAAACGACTGCTTTTCACGTTTCATACTATTTGACACTTGAAGAATCTACTACTAATTAGATGTCAGGTCGGTGAGTTTAAACATAACAATTACCTGCATGACCGACAAATGTGAATATATAGCTGATTGGGACTCTCGCAATAGCAACTAATGATAATGACACAATGATGAATTTTTAATCTAACTTAAGGTTAATCATTACCTTATGTTTAGTTAGTTTCATGATGTTGATTAATAGTTTTGATCTCTGATTAATCTGTAAAAAGTAGACTGTATCACCAGCTACATTAGAAAGATAAAGACGTTATTATTATTGGAAATTTTAATTACTATTAGTTTTAGTCTATATAAATAATAATAAATAAATAAATATTTTGGTAGTCTATATAAATAATAATAAATAAATAAATATTTTGGACATCTAACACACAACGCCATCTAGTCCCAAGCTAAGCAGAGCTTGTGTTATGGGTACTAGACAACTGATATAAATACTTACATACTTTTGTTTTGTAAATACATACATATTATACATAGAAAACACCCAAACTCCGAAACAAATATTTGCAGATCATACAAACATTTGGTCCGACCAGGGAATCGAACCCTAGACCTCAAGCACAACAGTCGCATACGCTACCACTGCGCCACAGAGGCAGTGTCTATGATCTTTTATAAAAATTTTAACATAGTTACAAGTGAAGCTATATACATATGATATGATACATATGAAGCATACAAATAGCTTACATATACATTACTCATATGTTTTTTTTATATTATCATTTCAATAAGTACGGCCGCACCCTATTCGATATTGACTCTAATGACCTAAGTCGTTATGCTAAGAGAGTTTCAGAGAACTGATGTCACTTCTAATATCTTAAGTGTATTCCTAACTAGACAACTCACATTTATGCCTTCAAATGTCCCATTTCTCTTAAAAAAACTCTACTAGATAACAAGAAGTTTAGATAACTATAAATTCTCAAAATTTAAAAAAAGGTCGGGGGCCCTTCCCTGAGTACCCTGTAAAAATTAAAAAACACGCACTCTGATAACCTGAGTTCCCTTTAAAAAGTAAAAAACACGTTATGCGCTTTCATCTGAGACCCCACTCGATGATATTTTTGCAGACATTCGGTTATTCTTCCCCACTTTCACCCCCATAACTTTTAAACGACTCAACCGATTTTCATGAAACATGTCTAAGAACACTCGCACGTAACTGACCTTTCATACAAAAAAAAACTAAATTGAAATCGCTTCATTCGTTCGCGAGCTACGGTGCCACAGACAGACAGACAAACAGATAGACACGTCAAACTTATAACACCCCTCTTTTTGGTCGGGGGTTAAAAAATAATAGTAACTAATCTTATGTTGTTTAGTCGTGTTAAATGTTTTTGTTTCATCAACCTTCGAACTCGGTTCGCCCTCAGAGTTGCGGAGGTCCGATGCCATTACTTCCGTGGAAAACTAATATTTAGGTAAAACCGATCGAACTAGTAGCCAACCCCAGATAATCTTGGGAATGATAAAGGCTAGGAAGATGGTGATAGTTGGTCTTATAAATGATATTTATTTTCGTAAGTAAAGCTTTAACAGATATTTTTACACATCGGACTTTACAGCTAGAAGGCGCTGGCATTTCCTTAGAATCACTCTGGGAAGAAATGTCGAAACGACAGAGGTATATTTTGTTTAAGTCGAACAATGATTAAGTAAGAAAAACAATTAGAATGCAGTATAGGATCTGGGTTGGTCTTTTGAAGAAAGGACCATAGTCTTGAGTTGGGCTGTACAGACGGCATACGAGCCCCAGCCATCGTGTTACCTAACCGGCATTAGTCAAGATTAACAACCCGATAAGGTAGGTACATAAAAGTATGAATCTAAAACTTATTTCTATGTATTTTAAGAAGTAAACGCAAATCTATCACTGCAATGGTATCTTACAAATACATAGATAATCTCGAACCAAGTTGAAAATAGATGCCACGTATTTTCACGTATCGTTAAAGAGAAGGCCAAATCCTAAACTAGTACAGATTAGTGGTAATTTACAATATACAAAAATAACTTCGTCTTAATATACTTTACCGAAACCGGTTTCTGTTTTAGAATCCCATTAACTTTCAAGTCTAGCCATTAGTATCGAATCCGAATAATATTAATGTGTTTATTTTTCTTCTTGCGTGTAACGAACTTCGGAAAAAAATTGAGTTTGCAGATCATCGTGTGTTAAAGATTATTGTGTACTAGTTGCACCCCCCGGTATTACCTGCTGTTGTTGTTGTACCTTTACAACAAAAACCACGGGGAACACCATGAAGGAAATGGCTAGACGAAAATAAAAGTAGCCTACGTTATTCCTTATATCATCAGCTATCTGGCGCTGAAAGTCCCGTCAAAGTCGGTCCAGACGTTCCAGAGATAAATCGATACAAACATACAGCCAAAAAAATGTACTTAAGTACCGTATGCATTTAGTGAAAAGCTGTTAATTTGAAATTACATATAGACACTCTAATTTTATTTATTTGTATAGAAAACTTCGATTAGCTTTACCATGTTATTGGTTAACGATCCCCTATATCCGTTAGGATCCACCATCTCGATCCACCAGTGAATCGAACGGATCACATCTTATAAAAAAAAACAATAAGTTTATGCCTTGAACCTCACATGATACAAATCGATTCAACCGAAAGCAGATCCTGTAAAAGGATGTGGGCGCCTATAATGTACTAAAATTAACTACCGTATGTGACATACGATATTTCCTATAATGTCGAGTAAACGTCTACGAAAATAACTATTTTCTTTCGTGTCTGGGGGGAAGCAAAAGTATACTTTATATATTGATATATTTGCAGATATAAAACCCAATAAACAAATAACCGAATACTAAGGTTCAATTTGAAACTGCCAACGGCATGTCGCCTCGGGCACGATGACATAACCGGCAGTCTGTTACGTGTCGAAGAACGTTCGACCTTTGGAAACCTCATGTAATGGTGCAGTTTAATTGATTTGCCACTAACTAGTGTAGACTCCCATTTATTTATTTAGATATACAACTTACAGTCCTTATAATATAGCTTGATCTCTTTGGCTAAGAAACCGGCGAAGTTACTTAGAACAAGTGACATGTTTATGTGTTGTATTCCAGTTTTTGCTCGCGGATCCGACCGTGTGTATGTCGGTTATCGTGGTAAATAGTAACCTATGTGTTATTCTGATATATAAGCTATATTACTGTAAAGTTTCATCCAAATCCGTTCAGGACTTTTTGCGTGAAAGAGTAACAAACATCCATCTATCCATCCATTCATTCATCCATCCATACTTACAAACTTTCGCGTTTATAATATTAGTAGGATCTATACTATACAAAATCCCACCAAAAACATTTTGATGTAAAATGTTGCCGAGACAACTGCATATGACTTACCCTGTGAAAAAGATATCAGATCTCATGTAGAGCCAAGCTTCTGAATCTACACGCCCTAACTCTACCAACCCTAACTTCACAAACTCTACATCTCAGTAAAAATGTATGCAATTGAAATGCAAATTGCATCAGTCAGAGCTATGCAATTGAAACTTTGTTTGGTTAATTAGTCTATTATTGACATCATATCCAGCTTTGAATATTTGGGGTCACGACCGTGCCCCCAGATAGTCAAAGCTGAAGAGTTTGTTTGTTTGCTTGAACGCATTAATCTCAGGAAATATTGGTCCGATTTGAAAAAATCTTTCAATGTTTGATAGCCCATTTATCGAGGAAGACTAATTTCATCACGCTAAGACCAATAGGAGCGGAGCACCAATTAAGAATGTTACAAAATCGCGGGAAAATTATTACGCTACGGGCAATAGGAGACGTAAACGATGTTGCGTGGGTCACCTAGTCACATATATTTTCATTCTTAACGTGCAGTTTTACCATATACAATACGTTATAAATATAACAAATCACTCCTAAAAGCTCGTAATTTCTAAAGAGACATTGATAACTGTCACAGAGATTAAGCTTTATTTTAATCACTGTGTCACATAGTCAATGCACTATGTAAAATTGTACTTAGTTGCATCTATTCGGAAATATATACAAATTATTGAAATTATTAATATGTACGCAGAAACAGATGAATCTTGTTTCGTCGCATATTTAATTTCTAAAAATTCTAAGCAATTATTACGGACTTTGCTCGAGAAGGTACAGTTTTCTATCCCATTTAAAAAGATGTATGGTTTTACGTAGTTTGGGGTTTTGGGGTTTGTACGAATGGGGGGGTTGTATAACTACTTCAGGTCCGGTGTGGGTAATATATCAAGGCGGAAACCGAACGTGGGTGTACGCTGAATATGACACCTGACACCGGTACTAAGCATCTTCTAGACGCACACATAAATACTTTTACTTTTCTTTATCCTTAAAAAGACAGCTGGCGCACTATAAATATATTCTGTATCGCTGCAATTTTTTGTAACATGCATGAAACGGACGGAAAGAACCCAAACTCAGAACAACAATTTGGATACAACACATAGTGTAATTCCATGTGGGGCAGAGCACTAGGTAAAGTACGAAACAGTGAGATGACCGTTTAAAACACCACGCAATCTGTGCAATCAATAAAAATTGAAATTATGAACTATCTACCAATCACGAGATTTTCACTTTTCAATAAACTTTTAAACAGTCGTAAGCAATAGTGCATTTTGAAAATAAACCTTTAGACAGTTCATATATGGTCTTTTTTTCTTCGTCTGTGTCCACCACGATACATTCGAAGTCGACAGTATTTAAATTTTGAAAAATCTTCCCTATTTTTTTTTTTTTGGAGACAACTCCTGCCCTAGGAATAAATCCTGTGTCGCGGGGGACTTTACAAACATACATGATACGTACACAAAGAACACCCAGACGTGGTGTCCACTGAACCACACTGAAAGGGTAGTATTTTTTCATCTAAAACTAACACTCGTCCCGTTAAGATGAGAGTTGTTGTTTCGCTTAGATGAGTACATACTCTTTACGTACGATATGTACACTGGATGTTTACAGATTGACGATTTCCTTTTAACCTCTTACCGAGCGGGGCGTAAAAAGCATTCGTGACGGGTGCACTTGTTCAACGACCTTCGGTTCTCTAATAGTTATAGCCAGTTCATTGTCACTTTAGTGTGTCTGTTGGTTTGTATTTGATTGATGAAAACCGGTGTGAAATAGTGCTTGCGCTGTGTTTCACCGAGTGAGTGAGGATACCGGAGGCCCAACCCCCCTGCCCCTATCTCCCCCCCCCCCATCCCCCAAAGGCCGGTAACGCACTTAGTGTTGCGGGTGTCCATGGGCGGCGGTAATCGCTTACCATCAGGCGATACGTCTGCTCGTTTGCAGGCCAATTCCAAAAAAAAAAAAAAAAAAATTAAGAACGTATTTCATGGACGCATTCGGTCATAATCAATTTTGTAATACACATTGCGAATATACAGTTTGTTACAGGATATTTTATCCATAAAACATAGACAAAATCAAAATTAAAACCCCCGCTGTTCTCAAGGTGACCTGTCGTTTGCGCCCTATACCATAAAAATAAACAAAACAAAGTTTTAGTGATTTAAGTAATTGCTAGCCAGCCCAGGGGAACCCCGGCTATGACAGATTTATAGCCGGGGTTCCCCGGTTAGCTAGTTTAGATGGGGTTAAGGATATTAAAGCTTTCTACGCTCGAGTGGTGCATTTGACGTCTATGTGATGAGGATATTTACTCACAACAATTTAGTTTGTAAAAGACGTAAAAACAAATAACCACTCTGTCACTGTTAGCTTTCAAATAGTCGTTAATAAAATAAAGTGCAGTAGACTGGTAAAAATTGGTATCACTGTATGACTATTTGAAAACTGGAACACTAGTAGGTACCACATGTCACCGCCCTGTCACTGGTACCACATGTCACTGATCTGTTACCGCGGTACCACAAGTTTAAAGATAAGTCTAAGTATGGATAATACGAATAATATGAAAACAATCCTTATTTCTGCAGAGACAGTCAATACGTCTTTCAATAATATTCAGTATGGAAATTTGTATATTATACAAAAATATTCAATTTGGAAAGAAAGAATTTGATCATATGTGACAGTTACATTCTATTTCAATTTGGCAATAACGTATTTATTATTATATTTGAAAACATTTTACGTTTTCATCTGAAGGTAGCGCTAAGGCCGCGTACTCGAACTCAGCGGGAGCGCGGCGGGCGCGGGAGCGGAGCGGGCGCGGAGCGGCAGCGGCACGTTCAAATGTATGGATTTATATGGGAGTGTTTTCGAACACAGCGGAGCGGGAGCGGGCGACGAGCGGCGGACGAGCGGTGCGCATAGAGGTATTATAGATAGAGTAGGGAAGACATACGGCTGCCGGTAAGTGGGAACGTCCAACGGTTAGAAAGAGAGAGAAGTTCGCGTTACCCCATCTGTCTTTCTCTACTGACGCATGCGCAGTAAAGGACTGCTTGTAATTATGATAACCTCGAATAATAAAATAAAATTTGCTCAAAAATTTTCTATATGTATAAAAGAGGAAGGTGACTGATGTAGAAAGAGGTCAACGCTCAGCGCTCAAACCGCTGAACCTAGAATCTTGAAATTTTGCATGTAGGATCTTAATATAACACTAAGAAAGGAATTTTTGAAATTCCACCCCTAATGGGATAAATCAGGGTATGAAAGTCTGCGTGAGCGAAGCCGCGTGTAAAAGCTAGCACCTTATAAATTTGTTTGAAGTAATAAAATATAGGTACACACAAACAGATAGGTACCGCGATCGTCTCCATCTTCCTAACCGAGGGACAGCTAGAGGCCTGGTTCCCCTTCCTGGGTCCGTAATTTTACTACGAGAGTCACATGTTCGATGAATGGAACGTCGACTGAACGTTACTTCGAATTGAGTTTATCGCGAAAAAACTTTTTACCGATAATCGCTTCTTCTACTGAACGATGCATCGAACATTTTTTAATCGATTTAACGCTTTTTTGAATTAATGTAATAATGATAATAAAAATATAAAGAAAACATGTGTGGTGTATTATTTCATACAAAATCGAGAAAATCTAATAACTTTGATATATCATACGTTCCTTCCGTACATTAAAATTTAAAAACATGAAATTTGATAATAACCTGCTAGTAAAATATAATAATGAGAAGCTCCTAGGCTACTTGTCAACGCGAGATAAATATTTATGTTTGCATTTAGATTGCCATAGGCAGGCTTTTCATAAGCAGAAATACTAAATGCAATCAAAAAAGTGTTATTGCCAAATTTCATGTTTCTAAATTTTAATGTTCCGTACATTAAAATTTAGAACGGGAGGAACGTAGGTTTTTTTAAATTGTCCGCACGCCCCATTTTTTCTTTACATTTTTATTTCAATTAATTAACCATATGATTATATCATATTATATTCATCATAATTTATAATATTTAATTAGTAGGATGTTTTTAAAAGTGTTAAACGTTTAAAAGTGTTATTCACAAATTTCATTTTTTCGAAATTTTAAAGTACGGAAGGAACGTATGATATCTCAAAGTTATTAGACTTCTTCGATTATGTATGAAATAATACACCACACATGTTTTCTCTAAACTTTTATTTTCATTTTAAACTTATTCGAAAAAGCATTAATTCGATTCAAAAATATTCGATGAATCGTTCAGTAGAAGAAGAGTTTATCGGTAAAAAATATTCGAAGTAACGTTCAGACGACTTTCCATTCATCGAACATGTGACTCTCGCAGTAAAATTACGGACCCAGGGAGGGGAACCAGGCCTCCAGCTGTTCATCGGTTAGAAAGAGAGAGACGATCGCGGTACCTATCTGTCTGTGTGTACCTATATTTTATTACTTCAAACAACTTTATAAGGTACTAGCTTTTACACACGGCTTCGCTCACGCAGACTTTCATCCCCTGATTTACCCCCTAAGGGGTTCAATTTCAAAAATTCCTTTCTTAGTGCTCACTTATGTTGCCTTAACAAACTACATGCAAAATTTCAGGATTCTAGGTTCACCGGTTTGAGCTGTGCGTTGATCTCTCTCTATATCAGTCACCTTCCTCTTTTATATATATATATAGAAAATTTTAGAGTTAATTTTATTTTATTATTCGAGGTTATCATAATAACAAGCAGTCCTTTACTGCGCATGCGTCGCCGATATGTTTTTTTAATAATTTTGAATATTATTTGATAGGACAACCTTCGTATGTTCCGGCAAATACAAAGAAAAAAACGAGGGGCAGTTTTTGGGGACTGCCATTAGAATTACTGCACGTTTGTCCTAGTGGTTTAACGGTCACCACGCCGTTTCCTACTTCGCCAAGTGGCGTGGGTTCCAGACCCACGTAGGACAACACTTTGTGTGATCCACAAATTGTTGTTCTGAGTCAGGGTGTTCTTTGTGTCCGTTTCAGGTATGTTTGTAAAGTCCCCCGCGGCACAGGATTTATTCCTAGTGCGGGAGTTGTCATTTTTAGAATTAAAAAAAACTGAGTACACGTATGTATATATATGTAGAGAGATATATAAATCTACAGTATACATACAGTTCATGGAAAGCTTGACGCGAGTTTCACGCTTTTTGTTCACCCAAAAAGAGCTCAACGCGCCTAAAGAAATTTTCACTCTTTTTTACAATCCCCACTGGTATACTGAATAATAGGTACAATTTAGATACACTAAAAAAGTTCAGGTTTTAATGAAACCTAATAGTAATATGATATTACTGACTCCCTATTGTCCTAAATATCAATATATAATATACGAATTTTTCACAAAATATAAACATAAGGTACTATGTTTGCATACACTCACACAACTAATATAACAAAGGTGAAAAGTTTTTCAGTCTCATTGTGTTTTCACAGTAACATTAAACTTGTAATTACATAGTCTTTCCACAATATTGTACTTCAGAACGTGAGTTTATTTGTATGGCACAAGGGTCAACAATCCCGTTTTTCGTCTGAACATTTGCGGAATGAAAATTGTGAATTATTTATATTAACCAAAGAAATGAAAACAATATTTACGTTAATCGTAATGAAATAAAGTCCCTTTCGCTGTCTGTTCGCTTAGATCTTTTAAACTACTCTACGGATTTTAATACATTCAGCAATAAATAGCGATTCAAAAAGGAGGTTTAAATGTATAAATACATGCATGTTATGGCAGAGGAAATCCGATAATATCAAAGACTGTCGTGCGGATCGAACAAAGACGATTTATTTAGGTTTAAGAACAATTAGATATTTATAATATACAAAATGTTATCCATGAAATTTCTAAATTCCTTTTCTCATATTTTGTGTTTGAAACCCAAAACGGATGAAGAGTAGAACTGACTAAAAATACTGGTTTAACTGCGACCGTATCGCAAATATCTGCGAGCTCGCACAAATGCGCCGCAAGAACTTCCGATCAGCCTAAGTAATCTAAGACAAAGTAATCTGAGACAAAGTATTAGCCAATGACACACGAGAATTTAGGCGTTAACGATTGCAGAAAGAAGAACGCTTGCAACTTGGCTAGGGGGGCTGATTCGCATCGTGCATCGCATTGCAGTTATGTGTGTTTATATTAGAATCTGTTATCAACTTGAACTGAGGGGCAGTTTCATCAGTTCCTGAAAAATGTGAGATAGTTACCTGCCATATAACACTATTTGACAGATAAATGTTACCAATACATTTATTAAATGCGTATTTGACTTATATGTTTCTATCCTTAGATAATGTATAATCTAAGTTTCTATCTAAGACTTGTGTAACCGAAATATGACGTAATTTGACAGATAAGTTCATAATAGACTATCAGGGACTTTATCAGTAGGTAGGGAAACAGGCCCTTCTAGGTATCCCAAAGGCCCTTCTTAATATTTTCATAACGCAGTTTAAAGAAGTATCCTACTAATATTATAAACGCGAAAGTTTGTAAGTATAGATGGATGGATAGATGTTTGTTACTCTTTCACGCAAAAACTACTGAACGGATTTGGATGAAACTTTACAGTAATATAGTTTATATATCAGAATAACACATAGGCTACTATTTGCAGCGATAACCGACATACACGCGGGCGGAGCCGTGAGCAAAAACTAGTAAAATATATAAATCATCACTGATCTCTTGATTGATTTGAAGTTGGTACAAATTAGTATACTACCTCTATCTCACTAAAAACCAGCATAAAATGACAGCATTCGTGCTGTGAGTGCAAGACTGAAGGCCCACTGATGCAAAAGAACATGGTGTGAGTCACCATGCTGCATTGTTGCATTATCTGCATTCGCAATGAGTAAGGTGACCACTACTCCTGGATTCTACTCATACTTTTCATCTGGCAGAGTAGACTCACTTTGGCAGGCTCATTTATATAAAAAAAAACATCATTCTAGGTAGTAGAGCCACGCTGATTTCAGCACGTACGGGCCGGCTCGATCGGGGCGGTACTACCCTCGCACAGAAAATCCACGTAAAATGACAGCGTTCGTGGTGTCGTGTCCCGTTGGTGAGTGCGAGACCGGAGGCCCAATGATGCAGAAGCATCATGCCCGTCATGGTGTGGGTCATCATGCTACATTGTCTGCATTCGCAATGAGTATGGTGACCACCACTCTTGGATTCTGCTTATGCTTTCCATCAGGCAGAGTAGAGTCATTTTGGCAGGGTCAAATGAAAAAAAATAGCCACGTGTACTTTTTATCACGTGAACGGCGAGGTATAAAACTTATTTACTTATATATATATATGCATATGAGGAATACCTAAGGAATTGAATGAACAATGAAGAAAACCCACATTACCTAGGTATCTACTTATTATTGTTTTTAAGTCAAGAAAACAGGAAAAAACCATATTTTGCCTTGTGGAGTGCATATATTACGAAATACCAAAAATAAATAGATGCAAAAAACATTCGAGTATTTATGCTGACAAAAGTGATAGTGTTCAGATAATAGAAGTAAATAAATAATAAATAAATATTTCGGACATCTAACACACAACGCCATCTAGTCCGAAGCTTAGCAGAGCTTGTGTTATGGGTACTAGACAACTGATACAAATACATATATACGTTTTTTTTTGTAAATACATACATATTATACGTAGAAAACACCCAAACTCCGAAACAAATATTTGTAGATCACACAAACATTTGGTCCGACCCGGGAATCGAACCCGAGACCTCATGATCAGCAGTCGCACACGCCAACCGCGAGACCGACGAGGCAGGTAAGAATGGATCGCAAACACTCGTAAAACGCAGTCAGCACTGACCGACGCGGCCCAAATGGAAAATCTAGTTGTCGACAAGCACTGATCGACGTAGCCTGAACGGAAAGACGCATTTTTTCTCTTGGCGTTCAACGTGTTGCAGGATAGTTAATTCTGTCTTACGGCTGCAAAACAAACATTTTGAAAAAACATCAAAATCGGTTAGATAATTTCCGTTTTCATCGTGAACGAGAAACGAGAATTGTGTGTAATAATAGATTTGACAGGTAAATATTACTGATATATAAATATGTATCTGACATATTATTTCTATCCAAGACTTGTGAAATCGAAATCTGTAGTTTATCTGGCATATAAAATCACAATAGTTTGTCAGGGACCATATCTGCGACAATTGAAACTGGCTTAATTAATGAGTAGAAGTACAAATATATATAATTTTCATTTAGAAAAATTAATGCTCCCGAGAGACGGAGAACTAATGAAGACAAACAAATGTTAATGTTTGTGTTCCTAAGTGTAAATGTATGTTCCTTGCTCACAATGTAATGGTTGACTGACTTTACTGTGCGTATGGCCAAGCGGTTTAAGCGGTCGCCACGCCGCGTTATACTTCGCCAAGTGTTGTGGGTTCAAATGCCACATGGGACAACACTTTGTATGAGCCACAAATTGTATGTACTGTACTGGATGTACTCTGTGTCAGTTACATGTATGTTTGTAAAGACCTCGCGATAGACAAGACAAGACACAGGATGTGTTCTTAGTGCGGGAGTTGTCTTCAAAAGAAAAAAAAGAAGAAAGATTAAATTTAGATTGATAGAAAGATAGTTGGAGCCACGGACATAAGATATCATCTGTAATCTTTTATGTAGGTAGGAATAAAAATAAATAAATATCTATGGACATCTAACACAACACCATCAAGTACCAAACTAAGAACAGCTGAAATAGTATATCCTTTTTTTGTAAATATATACATATTATACATAGAAAACACCCAAACTCCGAAACAGATATTTGCAGATTATACAAACATTTGGTCCGACCCGGGTATCGAACCCGAGATCTCAAGCACAGCAGTCCCTTACGCTACCGTTGCGTTGCGCCACCGAAGCAGTCATAGCAGTCAAAATGTTACAAAAATTATTACATAAACAATCCCCGATATTATCGATGTTATGAAAAACAAGTATCGCTTTATACCGTCTCGAATGTAATACAAGTATTCCGTCGAACACAATGGCAAATTGTTTTACAATATTATCCAAGTTATCAAGTGCATGATATCCATTGCCGATAAAGTGGGACACTTGAACCCGTTGCTACTTTGCACTGTTCTCTAAATACTCGATGCATTTAACAGTTCTGAGTGTATAAAACTCTACTTTTTAACACGATTTTATTAGCTTGACCTGTATGTATGTATCATGTATGTATATGTATGTAAGGGAATCTTTTAACTTCATATTCACCTACTTCTAGGAGTCTGATTAACTTGGAAATTTGCACAGGGGTCAAGGGCCGATGACAATACAATAATTTGAAAAAAAAACTTTAAAAATAATAGTGTTACTTTCTTAAAAAAAAATCAAAAACTAAACATCCTTTTGTAAATATACCAAACTAAAAAGAAGAATATAAATTATAGTTTAAAAAACTAAAAAAACACGCTTTAATAGCAATCGAACTAAAAAATTGAAAATAATTTTAATGTAAAAAGCGTGGGACGACGTTGTTGAAATATCTTCAGAAAGCACTAATTTAATATAATAATAATATTAATTTATTATTTATAAACTAGCTTTTGACAGCGGCACCGCCCACTTGTATATCGGTTATTGCGTTAAAGATAAGCCTATTTCCTCAAGATTCAAAGTAGCTCCATGCCAAATTTCATTGAAATCGGTGCAGCAGTTTAGCCGGGAAAGCGTAAAAAACTGACCGACAGAGTTACTATCGAATTTATAGTATTACTAACTAGTTGTTGCCCGCGGCTCCGCCCGCGTATGTCGGTTATCGCGACGAATAGTAGCCTATGTGTTATTCTGATGTATAAGCTATATTACTGTAAAGTTTCATTCAAATCGGTTCAGTAGTTTTTGCGTGAAAGAGTAACAAACATCCATCCATCCATCCATACTTACAAACTTTCGCGTTTATAATACACACATCAAAAGTGTCTAGGGATCAACATATGTGTCTAGGGATCAACATATATTTTTGCAATAACTTTTCTCCTGATTGATATTAATTAAAAATTTCTTTAAGGATTCATCAAATAAAGTGTTTTCGTTTGTCACAGTAACGATAAACCAAGTCACCTTTGCATTAATAAAGAAATTTGCCATTTTCCTAATAAAAGGATTTTTGACATTTGAACCACTAATATTAAAGTTCGAAAAAAAGACTGAAATAACAGTTTTCTTTAAAATTTTATTAGGTAACTTAAACAATTAATAATCCGTGTTTCTACCGCGAACACTAACACAAGAACATCGGTTTGGCATACTCAAAATGAGTTCATCCAAATCACGCTGTGGAATGGCCGCCCATGTTCGTTGCAACAACAAAAAAAGGTCTTCTTGCGACTGGATACCCTCCATATTCGGCAGAGCTCTTCTCTGTAGCATATCCCATGCATGCTCAATCGGGTTCAAGTCTGGCGACTGAGCAGGCCAGGGCCAAAGCCACATCTCAATCTCAAGAAATCCGCATAAAAATGCTTGATCCCTAGACACTTTTGATGTGTGTATTAGTATAGATAGTATGGATTTGCCATAATGCAACGAATCGATTTTCAGTAATGTATCTAGCTTACAATGCTATAACACAAGTAAGAAATAATATTATTTAAACCAATATTATAAATCTGAAAAAAATGAGACGCTATTCTCAGGAACTATAGGTTCGAATTGATAAATTCATGTGTTGGATAGTTCATTTATCGAAGAAGATTACAAAAAATAGAAGCCGCGTATAAATGAAAAATATTGCCAAACAGGGGAAATAATTATCCCTTTTAAAAGACAGGCGAAGTTGCACTGGTCAGTTAGTATTAAAAACAAGTAAAATTATTTAAATGACTGTATGAGTATAAAGAGTAGAATGTCGATCTCTTTTGACATTTTAACATCGAAAACAAAGAGTCCTACTTTGCGGCCATTTTGACACATTTGACATTTGCAAAAATAAAGCATTCTAAATTTAAATTCTGACGTTCTATGATTTGGCATTCTATTCTTAAAAAATAAAGCCTTTGATCCTACGTTTGATACGGGTTTCGAAGTGCTAACACAGTTTGCTGTGTTAGCACTTCGAAACCTTCGACTTACAAAATGATATAACAGATTTTTTAAGATAGGTAACAAAATCTACATATAATTTATTTTTGCAGATTTACCGAAAAGCCATAAATTGATGTCATCTCGCCTCGAGGTAACTGAAACATTAAATTTATGGTAATGGGAGTAATAACTTCGATTTCATGGTTTTTTTAAATGGAGCTTGAATCTTTGGCCTAAAAAGCGAATTAAGCCATATCACAGAATAATTAATAGTTGGCCATATGCCTGTATGAAAAGTATGCTACGTCAAAGGATTAAAGTTTTTTTCTCGATTTATTAACTAAATTCTATAATATCTATAATTAACATTTACAAAAGCATTATATAACTATAATATGTTATAAATATAATATATATGTATGTTTACAGAATACGGAGTAACACCACCCCTATGCATCCCATGGGTGTCTTAAGAACCAACCAAGGGAGTAAATTACACAGGAAAACAGCATTGCGAAGAAAAGCAAAAGTTCAATTCAACCAACCCCCAAGAAAATTCATACCAACCCGTCTGGACAACGTGGTATCACAGGCCAAAATTGCCTTTTTAGGGTAAAGCATATTATGTATATGATGTAATAATACTATGTTATGTTAACTGTATTTTTTTCCTCAACGTTCCTCTCTTGGAGGTGGTATATTTTGTTCACATTTTAATTAGTTCTAACGGGAATTATTTAATAGAAATTATCTTTAATAGAAATAGTTTTCCAAATCGACGTTCATGACGTAATACCTACTGCAGTTACAAGCTTTTTTTAAATTTCCATACTTAATATTATAAATTCGAAAGTAAGTTTGTCTGTCTGTCTGTTACAGTTTCATGTCTACACCGCTTCACCGATTTTAATGAATTTAGGTATGGAAATACTTTCAAAGGATTCTTGAGGAAGGACATAGGCTACTCTACCGCGATAACCGATATACACGGGTGAAGCCACAGGCAGAAGTTAGTATTATTATTTTTATGGAAAGGGGGCAAACGAGCAGACGTATCGCCTGATGGTAAGCGATTACCGCCGCCCATGGACACCCGCAACACCAGAGGCGTCACGCGAGCGTTGCCGGCCTTTTAAGAGGTTCAGGCGACAGTTCATTCCACAGTTTTGTTTATGAGGCAGAAATAACATTATGAGAGCTGTAAAGGCGTGTCTCCTGCTCCCAAAAATAACAAAACAAACTAAAGAAATGTTTTTGCAAACCATGTTAGCAGACCATTGCCGTCTCCTGCGACTTTAAACAAACGTCACACACGAACATCAAACATAGGGATACGGTGTCGATTAGAAAGTATCGATACTGTACTCATGAGTAGCATCGAATAAAAAGTATCGTACTCGTTCGAAGTATCGAAACGGAAGTATCGATACTTCAAAGTATTGAGTACTGTTCTTACCGAAGCCTAATGGCGACCTTTTTAGAGTTCCGTAGCCAAATGGCAAAAAACGGAACCATTATGGATTCGCCATGTCTGTCTGTCTGTCCGTATGTCACAGCCACATTTTTTCGAAACTATAAGAACTATACTCTTGAAACTTGGTAAGTAGATGTATTCTGTGAACCGCATTAAAATTTTCACACAAAAATAGAAAAAAAACAATACATTTTTGGGGGTTCCCCATACTTAGAACTGAAACTCAATTTTTTTTTTTCATCAAACACATGCACACATCATTATATCTAATATAATTTTTTTCTAAACTGAATAGTTTGCGCGAGAGACACTTCCAATGTGGTAAAATGAATCCCCTGTAACTTCTAAAATAAGATAATGATAAAACTAAAAAAAAAACATGATGTAAATTGCCATGCAAACTTCCACCGAAAATTGGTTTGAACGAGGTCTAGTAAGTAGTTTTTTTTAATACGTCATACATCGTAAACCGCAATTTGTCTTTCATTCAATCAACTCATTTATAAAAAAAAATAAAAAAATATCATGTTACTTGATGCTACGGAACCCTTCATAGGCGAGTCCGACTTGCACTTGGCCGCTTTTTATTTTTGATTCACGGATTGGAAAATCATTCCATAAAGATAGAGTCCATAGACAACTATAATAATAACTAGCTGACCCGGCGAACTTCGTACCGCCATATTTATATACAATAATTAGCAATAAATTAAAATTGCGACTATAATTTGAGATTTAAACTATCCTATCTCTCAATTTGGATCGAACTGCACATGGTGTGCAAATTTTATTATAATCGGTTAAGTGGTTTAGGAGTCTATTGAGGACAAACATTGTGACACGAGATTTATATATATTACTAGCTGACCCGGCGAACTTCGTACCGCCATATTTACATATCTGTCTCAGCTTCCCACAGGCAGTGTACAGTCGCGGACAAAAACTATCCTATCTCTCAAGTTGGATCGAACTGCACATGGTGTGCAAATTTTATTATAATCGGTTAAGTGGTTTAGGAGTCCATTGAGGACAAACATTGTGACACGAGATTTATATATATTAAGATAAGATAGAACATGACATAAAAACAAATGTCGACAGATCCGAAATGACTACATTTACTAATAACAAAATAGTTATTTAATTTTGGAAATAATTTAATGGCTCATAGTGCTGATGTTAGGTAACCTTTTAATATTATTTAAATTGTCCTTTATAGTATAAATATTAATAATATTAGTATTAATATAAGTTCAGTTCAGTTTCATTATACGAGACGCATAAAATAAACAATAAAAAATGTATGAATAACTATCAGCTACTTAATTATAACGAAATTGATCACTGGTTAGCAAGTCGATAACATCCGATTTGTAAATCAAAACGATTAATCTTTGCCTCCGCAACGACAAAAATGAAGAATGTTATGTGGTAAATGTACAACCCTATGTTAGCAAATGAAATCGCCCTCCCCCCCCCTTGCAGGCGAACACGGGGATGTTTTCCATCCGCTTCGGATAACGCGTTTGCTTGTTAAAAATAACAAAACAGTTAGGCCACGCCCATATTTTGATAAAAATGTGATGTTTGGTATTTAAAAACATAAAACAGTGTCGCAGGAGACCCGGCTTTATAGTAACTTTAACTTTTGATTTAATGGCTCTACGCTAGAGTGTGACCACATTTTTGCCAATGTCTTGTTTTTGAAAGACAAACTGTCGAAGTATTTAATGTGGAACTTCGGTGGAGCCGGAAAAAATAAATTAGTTTAGGAAAATGAAATTTAAAAAATACTAATTTGTTGACTTTTACAGGCATAAATTAATAAATTAACATGCATAAATTAGCGGTACACTTAAATATTAATATTCAAACACATAAATTACATTAAAAATCATGATACTTTATGTATAGGTATTAAAACTATAGTTTAATTTTGTTTACAGTTATACACTTACCTAGTATAATACAAAAGGAGTGAAAATCCGCGTTAAGAGTAATGTAAAGGCCCGTATTCACTTTGATTAGTGCGAGTGCAGGTGTGAAGCGCAGGCGATCAACGATTGGTAGAAAATACGTGTGGACCGTGAATTCGCTGCCCACAAGTACTTTCCACCAATCACCGATCACCCGTACTAAGCACCTGCACTCGCACTAAGCAAAGTGAATACAGGCCTTAAGGGACGTGGGGAGAGGAATATGAGCAGGAATGAATTCATAAATAGGAAATCTAGTCTTGGGGCAGTAAACAATATGTCATTTGCGGTGCCCTCATCAAGTCCACATTCGCTGATAGACCCATCCCTAATTCTGAGTTTAGCCAAAAATACAGGAGTACTACCTCTAGTAGTAATAACAGTGACATGTTACGTTACTCAACACTAAACATGTGCAATCTTGTTTGCGTCACTGAAAAGTAATAAATTTCCCCGCGATATTAGTTGGCTATCCAAAATTTGGCTATTTTCAACAGCAGTTCCAGAGATTGACGCGTTCAACCAACCAAACACTCTTCAGGTTTATAATATCTATTATAGTATCTATCTTTTATAATATGACTAGCAATCCGCTCCGGCTTCGCACAGGTTCTTTACGAAAAATGTAATATAGGTTTGTTATTTATTTATTTATTTATTTATTTATTATTATTTTATTTAAAGTAATTTTTAAAGACAACTCCCACACTAGGAATATAGTTATGCGGTTAGCCAATGTACTCAAAAATGTAAATAATTATATACGAAAACCTTCCTTAAGAATCACTCTATCTATTGGTAGAAATCGCGAACAGACAGACAGACGCGGCGGCGGACTTAGTTTTATAATATGTAGTGATTCTCGTGTGACTTTGTTGCTCACGATGAACTCCGAAAAACCCAACCGAATTTCACATGTTTTTTTGAAATGTGTCTTTTGCTGGTGAGACTGAGATAGGATAGTTAACATCACGCTTGGACCAATAGGAGCCGAGTATGATTTAAAAGACTGCACGGTTGGCCTAGTGGTTTAGGCGGTCGCCACGCCGCTTGCCAATTCGCCAAGTGTTGTGGGTTCAAATCCTACACGGGACAACACTTTGTGTGATCCACAAATTGTTGTTCTGAGTTTGGGTGTTAATGTCCGTTTCATGTATGTCTGTAAAGTCCGCGACACAGGATCTTTATTCCTAATGCGGGAGTTGTCATTAAAAAAAAAGGGACGAAGGCTGTGTGGGTCAGCTAGTCGACAGTAATCCAAACGCGTGCCATATGTATAACTAATAAGTTTATTAATATATATAACCTACGTATATTAGCATACAATATATATATTATAAACTCGTATTTCCCGTTTCCTTAACGTTGCGATTTACACACCACATTAGTTTACACAAGAATAGAATTCACAAAATTGCACGATATTTTCCTCTACCTATTTACTTTTATATTTATTAGATAAAATGATTTTGTTATTTTTGATACATATTAACAAATTAATTCATTACATTTAATTATATTTTTAGCTTTCTGCACTCTTCCTCCATATAAATTTTAACTGTTACAAATTGTATACTCCTAAATGCGCATAAATTTTCGTAAAAAGCGGTATAAAGTTTTTGCTGCCCGTATTATTATATAGATATGTCATTTATTATTTTTTTATGGGTATGTAAATACCGAGAAAATGATATAGCATGGTTGGTAATATTCAAAAAATGGGGCCAAGAAAATTAGTAGGTAAAAATAGATAAAAGGTACCTAGGTAAAAACTTTTTATAAAAAAAAAACCGACTTCCAAAAAACATCCAACGAAAACTCTCTGCCAAAAAAACACGTAAAAGCGTAAAATAAACTGGTTCTTCATAAATTGCCTATACCTTATTCTTTATTCATTTAAATAGTAGTATTATAATGTGTGCTAGGTACCTAGAATCTGTTTGAAGTCGGTGCCAAGTGACTATCGCTTAGACTTTTGTAATTGTTCGTTTGTATTATTTTTGGCTTAGCACCGACTTCAAACAGATTTTAGGTACCTAGCACACATTATAATACTACTATTTAAATGAATAAAGAATAAGGTATAGGCAATTTATGAAGAACCAGTTTATTTTACGCTTTTACGTGTTTTTTTGGCAGAGAGTTTTCGTTGGATGTTTTTTGGAAGTCGGTTTGTTTTTTTTATAAAAAGTTTTTATTTTTCAGTTTTTAGTGCAAACAATCGTAGGTAAGTAGTAAGTTGCACTATTTCATCAAATTTCATCATCAAGAATACAAATAAGGTCGACTACGTGTAATATTAAAATCATCCTATAATTCCTAACTGTTGAAGAGTTTAACCTTCGATCATCAGTTCACCTAAATAACTTGAAAGTATACGACTGAAGGTCTTTAGATACGTATGAAATTGAAAGAATTATCCTCCAACTCCTAACCGTTGAGGAGTTGTACCTTCCATCATCAGCTTACCTAAATAATTTGAAAGAATACGACTAAAGGTAACATATATACATATGATATTTAAAGATTTATCCTCCAACTCCTAACCGTTAAGGAGTTGTACCTTACATCATCAGCTCATCATCATAAAATGATGACTACCAGACGCAAATACGGGTGTAACTTCAGAAAATATACGAAAAACATAGTATGTGCCTATAAAAAATGAGGGTTACCCTCGATTTCCCTGGGATCCCTTCATCAGATCCTAATATGCTGGCAATGGGACCACCTTGGAAGCATACCCTTTCGAATACAAAAAAACATTTCAAAATCGGTCCACAACTGACGAAGTAATCGGTGAACATACATAAAAAATAAAAAAAATACATACAGTGGAACATAGAACCTCCTCCTTTTTGGAAGTTGGTTAAAAAGAGAAGGTACTGGTAAAAACCTGTTCTCCTAAAAGACCTCGATCTCTTAAAATAAAGAGGTCTCGTCTTGATGTGATGCGAAAATACATACATATAATATATAAATATATATTTATATCATCATAAAACATTATTTTTAATATTCCATTATTATTAATTTAGTGATTTTCAAAAACATTGATGATTATTGTCTAGATTTTAATAATTTTTTAAACATGTTTTCAAGGTTACCGGGAAATTGTGATAAAATTTAAATGAAGCGGCAAAATAAAAATTATGTTTATTTTTTAAGCCCGCGAGGTTCAAGTTTTAAAATATTTAGTATTCATGAATAAATAATTAAACTTGAAATTAAGGAATAAGCAAATTATATTTTAAAAGTAGTATAACTTCAAGAAAACAAGAAAATCACTCACCTAATATTTATTTACTTAACATCTCCAAAATTAATTATAATGTGTATAGATAACTCGAAACTTAATCGATAATTCAAAACCTTTTTAAAATCACTCGATAACAAATCTGAACTGCACATCACTATCAAACAAACCACAAACACTGTAATTTCACCATAAGTTGGGAAAATGTTCGAAAACTTTCCAAATGAGTGTGTCAGATGGCGCGGCGGTGGACACGTGCATTCTGTTCCGTTGACGAGGAAACACTGACAGTCTGCCAGCTCGTCCTATTGGCCGGAGCTTAGCAGGCGAAACTTGTTATCAGACAGCCTACACTTCAATTAATATTGTACTTACATATATTTACACAATCGTGCTTAATATGTGAATGTTAAAGTACTAACATATGTGAAAGGTTAGAATGTTGCAATAAAACTCGGAGCATTTTGGACATCAAATGTTTTTTAGTATGGCTACGCTAATTTCAGCACGAACGGGGCGTCTCGACCGGGGCGGTACTACCCTTGCACAGACGATCAACCTACAATGACCGCATTCCTGCTGTCGTGTTTCGTTTGTGAGTGCGAGACCGGAGACCCGATGATGAAGAAGCATCACTAGGCCGCCATGGTGTGGGTCACCATGCTGCATTGTTCCATTGTCTGCATTTACAATGAGTATGGTGACGTCACTTTAGCAGACCCACACAAAAAAAGAGATGATATTTTTCGTCAAGTAAAGTATAGATAGATCTTCTTCTTCAAGTGCCTCTTCAATCTCGAAGGTTGGCCGTCAGCTTCCTGTACTCCTCCTTGTCGTTGGCCAGGCGAAAAGTTGTTCAACGGAGGTGATACCGGTCCACTCCCGGATATTTTGTAGCCACTATTTTTTTCTTCGTCCAGCGCGTCTCTTACCCTCCACCTTGCTCATCATTATTAATTGAAGCAGTATGTATCGTTCGTGCCTAAGCACATGGCCGAGATATTCAATTTTCCGCATATTGATGGTCTGCATCAGTTTTCTAGGCATGTGGACGCGTTGGAGCACAATATCGTTCCTTATCTTTTGTGTCCAACTGATGCAAAGCATGCGACAGTAACACCACATTTCAGATAGATAGCACGGCTAATTTTGGAGACAAGGTTTTTAGGGATTAATGTCTATAAAAGTGCCAGGGCCAGCGTGCCATTATTCTAGAACTGTCCTGAAAATAGTGCACTCCATACGCCTGTGAATCCAGGAGCGCTATGAACTCATAACGGCCCTAGGTGCGGGAAGCACGATAATAAAATGTAGTATGGCTAAGAATAAAACAATAAAGCTTACATTGACGACATTATATTATTAACACATTGTGTTGTTATTATTAACATGGATTTCATACGGCGGGTTATTATATGGGTAAAAAAACTGTTATGATCGCTATAAGGAAAACATTAAATTATTTCGAACAACGATGGTATGTAGTTCGTAATTTAAAATTAGTAAAATAATGTAAATCAATAGAATTATATATTGGAAAGTAATTCTGGCTCTCAGTTACGATTTCACTGCTAACTGCTGCACCGATATCAATGAAATTTGGCATGGAGATGCTTTGATTCTTTTACTCGCGATAAACGACATATATGATGGCAGAGCAGGGGGCAAAAACAAGTATTGTCTTCTATAATAAGCATGATTTTACTACCATAATATTATACTAAATAATAAGCATAGTAACAGTGATGAAAAAGGAGAGAGTAATATGACTATGCGTCTCACGATTTCTTTTAAAATGTGTCGTTTCACACCATTTATCATCATTGCCCTTTATCAGCTTTTACTGGTAGTAGAAAATCCTTTTACCCCTATTCCGCTGTCTTCGTGACGTTAATATAAACACTGT